>JAZDUH010000136.1:45037500-46237500 GCA_036419115.1 Scarus forsteni
AGGATGATGAAAAGAAAACTGCTTAACAGAGAATAAAATTCCAAACAATAAATCTGAACTATAAAAGGAGAAATAAAACAGATTAACCCTTTGACTGGCATTGTAACCATGTGGTTAACTTTTTGCCACCTTACCACTGTATTTAAAATTTTAAAAGCCTATCCTTGTCTTTTTTTATTTATTTATCTTTCTTAATATTTGTAACACCAATTTGTATCCTATGGGTGGCTCTAGAAAACTCAGAAGTGAATCATTGCTCCTCAGAAATCTAACAGTAAGAGCATACATTGGAGTAAGAAAAAAATCTTTTCACATATTTCCAGATCCTCTAACAATCATAATGTAGTTGAAGAAAATGAATTTGATGATTAAAATAATCTATATCTATGATTCCTCAAAAAATGGGTCAACTCATAAATATCTAAATTTTGGCTCTCTGTGATGTTCCCTTACCAAAAAATGTTGCAGAAATGAAAGAAATCTATTCAGGCACAGAATAACCCTCAGCAGGCAAGCTCACCTACCGGTTGACCAACATATCTGCTTCCTGATAGGGTCATTTGAAAAATAAAACTTGAAATGTTGCTAAATGAAGAGGAAGGAAAACAATTTTACCAACAATTAATAGTTGCAATTGTATTTCGTAGTTTGGAAGTCAAAGGGTAAAGAGGATAAAAATAAATAAATAAAATAAAATAGTTATAATAAGTATAATCAGCTTAAAACCAGACTAAAAAGGTACCCATGGTAGGTCTTGAGTTTGCTCTTGAAGATATGAACAGCAGGTGCTGCTTTCAGGTCTTCAGGTGGACTGTTTCACAGACGAAGGCCACTTTGGGTACCATTAAAAGGCCACCACCTAAAGACTTAAGGGCTCTACTGGGTTCATAGGGTAAAAATTAATTGAACATATAAGGAGCAGGACCATGGAGAGATTTTTAAACTAATACAAGAACCTTAAAATCAATACTAAAAGATACAGGAAGACAAAGCAGAGACTTTAGAATTGGTGTATTATATAGTCCATATTATTATTATGACTCATGAGTATTAAAGTTACTAAAACAAAAGCTAACCCTACAAAGCCCTCAAAGAAATTGTGCTTTAAATAGTACTTGTCACACTTTGTCTTGCTTCAATGTTTTCCTTAAAGCAGAGGGACAAGATATGTGTAATCTAAGTATAGTCACATCAGCTCTTTCTAGGCTTTGAATGCATGCAGAAGAAAAAAGGCTCCTTCAGTCAGTGTGGTATCATTTGTGTCATGTTGTGTATCTGTTCATTTCCCTACCTTTGGTTTGTAAGCTGTGGCGAGCATGGACATCTCCACGTTCTGGCCCCTCACTGGTTTGGGCTGACGGGGAGCAGGGGGCCGAGCAGACTTCTGGTTGTTTCGACAAACACATATGAAGAAGAAGAGCAGAGCTATGGCTAACGGGATCGCCACGCTGGGCACCAGGATGTACAGGATCTCCATGTTGGTGCCAGATTTGTCCTTATGATCTGTGTAAAGGGATGGAGAGAGAATATCATTGACAGGTTTTAGTACTGATCTGATTACCTCGTGACTTTCTTTCAGCTCTTCCATATCCCAGTGTCTCACCACAGATGGGGATGTCACAGAGCTCCATGCGGACCCCCTCATCCAGCGTGAAGCACCAGGGGGCCTCGTGCTTGTTACCCGGGTTACGGCAGTAGGAGTGTCCTCCGTTCAGCTCGGGGTAGCGGACGGCGAGGTAGGTGTGGCTGTGAGGGTACTGAGAGTTCCACGGCTGACACTGACGTCCGGACTTTGTCACGCTGACCGTCCCTCTGTAGTCCGCTCCGCTGCTGTTGTAGCATTTATGATCTGAGAGAGAGGACGGAGAGGTTCCAGAATATATTATTTACAAACTACTAAATTATCAGACTTAAGGAATTTCAAGTGATGTTCTGTGATGTGATGATCACACAATGTTACGTGACTGCCTTATCCTCCACTGCTGGCTAATCTTTTAAAAATTCCTGGATCTGCATTCAGATTCAATCGCCACTAAAATCCAATCACTTTAATTGTGACATGACCAACTATTCATAGAAATGTCATCAAAATAATTTGAAAGGTTACTGAGTTACTGGCAAATATTTGGAAAACTGTGCAATTGTTTTAGATAAGTCCTTAAAAAAGTTCCAAGATCTGTATTTGTATCCGGATTACAAAAATCTCATCAATTTTTTTAATGCCATGGCCAACATTTATAATAATAATAATAAAGAACTTAATTTGTATAGCATTTTTTCAAACAGAGGTTTACAAAGTGCTTTGACAGGCAGGAACATAAAGACAGCAAAGCACAAGAGGATTAAAATCAAAGAACATTTAACACAAACAAAAGGCAGAATGAAATTGAGACGCGGTGATGTAACAACCCAGATAATACAAGAACCCTGCTACATAAAAAGAGACCATGAGGACCAAAATAAAAGCTACAAAACATACAAAAATAAAAAAAACATGAATAAATAAATAAATAAAATTAACTACTAATAATAAAATAAAATAATGAAGATAGAGAACAATAAAACAATGGGCTTTGAAGTTACTTATGTAAAGATTAAGAGTATATCATAAGGTAACACAAAAATAAAACAATCAGAATTAAACGTAAATAAAGACACCAATCTGTTAACATAGCTTAAAAAAATCAATAAAGACAAAGGAGCTAAAATGAGAACATCAGTACCATCAAATAAAAAGGCTAAAAGAAGACTAAATTGCAAATAGACTAAAACACAAATAAAAGGCTAAAAAGACTCAAACACATAGAAAGAGAGAAGATAAAAGACTTTAAAAGACAAAAAGTAAATCTGTAAATGTGACTTTTTAAAAGTGACTTAAAAGAAGCGACAGACTCTGCATGCCTTATCTCTTTGAATTGCATCAACATATGTTCATCATGTTTTAAATTGTTCCGTTAAACTAACAAATGCATCACGAAAACAAAATCAGCCCCTCTTACAGATAAAGTTGATCAAGATATCTAAGTATTCTTGGGCCCCATATTTGGATCACCAAAGAGAACCATTTCAGTGTATATTTGGTTAAAGGAACTACTGTCTGTTAGCAGTCAAGGTATCGTTCATACAATCAGTCATTCCGGTCTTACTCTTGTTTATGGGCTCGGCCATCGGGATCCCGATCCTCAGACAGTTCGCGGCCTCGGGGCTGTCCGTGGCAGCCAGGTCGTCACAATTGGGCAGCTTCAGTCTCTTCAGGATGATCGGGTTTGAGCGGGCGATGATGTACTCCGTCTTACACAGGTCGTTCTCCAGGATTTCACACTCGTCCTTACACAGGTCTCTGGGTTTGTCCGTCCCCGTGCTGCGGTCACAGGTGGGGAAGGCAAAGTGGCAGAGAGAGGGGATGGCAAACTGGGAGCAACGATCGGACAAATGGTTGGACGTGCCGATCATGGTGAAGGCAGCTGGAAGAAAACAAGCAGGCAGGTGTTATCAGGAAAAAAAATCATTGTGGATTCAATATACTTCTAAATGCTAAATACATTTTAGTGACACTATCCAGGATAGATAAGAAGCTGAAATTAGTTTTCTCCGCAGAGTGTCAGACAGTGTTATTTTCATCATACTTTTCATCAACAACCTATTTTCTCTGACAAAAACGAGATGGTAACTTTGACAGAGACTCAAGCAGACCTTATTTGGTCATGTAGAAAGCAGGGACAAGGAATCACAGCTACTTTGGTTGTGTGGAAACCGTGTGGCGTGGTTATAACCATTAAAAACACAACAAACTAGAAGTGGCAGCTCCAGGCGAGTAATCTTGACATCTATGCAATGATGAGTAGACTGAAACTAACGTTACTGTATGGCCTGTTAGTGTGATTTTACGTGACTTCGACACGGTAGCCATGCTAACAAGAAAGCACGTGGAGAGCGCAAACCTGTGCTAAAGTTAGCTCACAAATTACTGTTAGATCTATAAGGAATAATTCCATGATAAAGTTACTATTAAAATATGGTTCCTTGGCCATGAAAACCCACACCTAGCACTCAGAATCATGTTGATATTATTATTAGTTTTTCATTGAGCAAAAACAATTATTTGCTAATAGGGCTGAGCAATATATCGATTAATTTGAATTATTTTCTGCAGAAGATTTAAAAATATAAAATCAAGATTTTTTTCATTCACTCACTTAAATTGTAAGTTGTTGAAAAGTTTGAAAAAAATATATAAATACTTAAACTTTACAGTTTTCATGATGGTGGCCCTGTCAGGTTTTGCACAAGTACTTTTGTAGGTTTGTATTTATTTTTTAAATATTAGATCAGATATTGATCAGAGAGAAACGTGTTAACAAGCTGTGAAAATCCCCCAGCTTTCAGTGTTTATGTAGACAAACGTGCCTGTATTAGAACTACATAATCAACATTTTATGACACGATTTATTTTAAGAGGGAAATTCTGATTTGTTTATTTTGACAACATAAAGGCAGAACTTGATTCATGTCATTTTTGTGTCACTTGGAGTTTTTTTGCTTTGAAAGGAAAAAAAATCGATTAAAATCGTAAGTTGAGTTTTGTGGGGGAAAATCTGGGATTTTATTTTTCAGCCATATCGCCCAGCCCTATTTGCTAATGATGGTTAGCTAGATCACCACCAAAATGGAATCATTTTTACCATTACCAACATTTCCTGAAAATGTCGGTAAAATCTGTCCAGAAGTTGTTGCATAATCTTGTAAATAAACAAACAAATGCCAGCATTAACTAGGGCTGTAGCGATACACTTATTTTCCGATACGATACACGATATTCAGCTCACGATACGATAATATCACGATATATCACAATATCGAAATATTGCGATATTCTACATTAAACTAGGAAAAAACTACAGACAGTGAATATGTAACTTTTCTATTTTATTGTTATTGAAATATGTCAAATGCAGCGTTACATACATACACTTAACACAGAGTGCATCAAGTCAATTAAACTAATGTTGCAAAGAAATTGTTCTTGTTTTCCCTTTAACAAAGTGTTGAAATCATCCTAACCTGTAGTCCAGTTCAAACTGTAATCAAACCCATGAGAAACAAAGAGCTTTGAGTTACTGACATAACAACAGTAAGTTAAAAAAGTCACATATTTCTCTTGTCACTGTCTGAACTGAATAGTGCATGAAAAAAAACACGTGCATACATCTTTATAAGTTGTATTTTATTCCCAACTCTGATAAAATATGAGTTTTTATTTTTACAAAAAATATCGATACTAAGATTTGAGATATCGATATTATATCGGGAGTCAAAATATCGATATATATTGCGATATCGATATTTTTCTACACCTCTAGCATTAACATAACCTCTTTGGCAGAGGTATTAAAAACATCAGGTTGTTCAGGTAAACAGAGGCTCATTCATATCTAGACATATGAAAACAGCTCCATATTCTGACAGTGAACGATTGCTGGTAAAAATAAGCAATCGCTCGGTTGGTTCGTTCCTGCTTACTTTGTGGTATTAAACCCACAAAGGATCAAAAAGAGGCTGACAACGTGAGCTGCAGCTCTGAAAGTATGATTCATGGTCTGGCCCTGGACTTATTACTAACACATGCTCCTCTGCGGTTGTGATTATCAGAAAAGCAGCTCTGCAGGAGGTGGAGAAGAAGACAGCACCTTATAAAGAGGATAAGTTCAGCTGACAGTTTTTCACGTTCCCACAAAACGTGCTGCATGAATGAAAACAGCAGCCGCCGGGGATCAGTGAGAGTGATTTTTTAATCATGATAGTAAATAGCTACCAAAAGAGAAAGAATTAAAGATGATTTATTGTCCTGCTGCAGCCTCACAGTTCAATTCTGTGGTGTCATAAATCTTCATTATCATCGTCATTGATGTTTTAGACAGACAGAGTTCATGACCTCTGTGTCCTGAAGCTGTTCAGGGTAAAGCTGACGATTACATGTATATTAGCAATAAAAACATAAGAGACATCTTCCCTTTAATACTATATGTAAGGTTACAATGCAATGTCCTTCATTACTCTAGAAAAGATCAGCTCAACTAATAAATACTTAAATTAGTTATTCTTTTACTTTTTCATCTATTTTACTTATTTTATTTTTGTCCTTTTTATTTAATTCATTTGTTCATTTTCTTGAATTATTTTGTTAACTTGGAATTCCCATAATATTTTTATTACTTCTAATTATGTGTAATACTTTAATTTATCAGATCCAGTTTGAATCCTCAACATTTTAGCCATTTTAACTTTTTACGCTTCATCAGTATGTTTTACTCCACGGGTTGTCTATACTTGATGAATTATTGTTATTTCTACTTATCTATCTACTTGTTAATTTAATATTAGTTAAACTTTAAAACTCTGTTTTAAAAAATTCTTTAATAAACTATCTACCAACTTTTTCTCTGGACTTACCCCCAGCTTCCTTTTTCTGTATATACAATTTTTTAATTTATTGTTTCATTTGTTTGTTTATTTCCTGGAATACTTTATATTTATTCTTAATACCTTCATTATATGAGTATTACTTTTCATTATGTATTTTGTTTAGTTTATCAAGCTCAATTCTAATATTCAGTATTTTATCCATTTTAACTTATTACTTTTAACAGTATGTTTTCCCGAGATGACTGTCAACATTTTTTGATTTATTATTATTTTTATTTATTTATTTTCTTTTGCACTGAGACAGTAATATGTGCTGTTGTCTGTTCTTATCTGGTATCTGTAAGAAGTTACTTGCTATTCTGTATTGATTCTTTTCAATCTGTTCCCTTCCCTAATAAAAACAGCGTGAGTGATGCTGTCAGATATGAAACATTTTTATTGTAATATAGATAAAACTAAGTAAAAAAAGTGTACACCCTTATTTTAATCAGAAAAAAAACTTTGTATGGACCATCCATTGAAAATTAAACTGTGATTATAAGGCGTATGCTTTGACTTTTTAGTTGGAGTGTAAGTTCAGTTGATTTTACAGTTAGTTGAACATAATGAGTTTTGATTATTGTCTGTTTCCCACCTGTGATCTGCGTCTCGATCTCACCCTGCATCTGCAGAGAGTCCACAAAGATGCTGCGGTTTCCAATAAAGCGAGCACAGGCGATCCCTCTGTACGGCTGACAGAAGCCCTCCTCATCAATCTCCTCCCTGAAACACACAACAAACCCCACAAAAGAGCAATTAGGGAAAAAATTTCTGCAGGCAATAATGAATCACAAACACTGATTATTATTTAATTACAGACTGATTATAATTTCCTTCATAAAGGAACAAAAAGCCATATCTATGATATTTAAAACAATGGGAGTAATGGGACTTGTGCAGTCATGATCACTGATGCAGTGCTGCAGGACACCTTAAATCCACTAGGGGTCAGTCTAAGTTTGAATAATATAAAAAATCACCACACTGCACTTCAATGGAGGGAAACCCAACTGTAAGTCACTTAAGATAACTCAGCAATAAATCAGACTTTTCTGCTCTATGCTTAAACAGCAAATAAATAGCAAACACATGCAAACACAAGCGGCTGGATGGGACTTTATCATCACAATACTAATGTGCTAATTTGATTTATCCTGTATTTTGATTCCATCAGCAAGTCTCTTACGTTACTCCTTCCACACACTTAATACATTGCATTTTTCCATGAAGTTAGAGTTTATTAAAAGGTCTTTGAAAAACAATAACAGAAAAGTGCTTTAATCAGAGTGTTTCAAACACGCAAAGCATGAACACAAATTTAATAGAGCCAAGCTTTTGGTTTTTGTAAGTTTTTGTGTACCATTTTGTTAAAAAAAAAAAGGATGTCAGAGTCCAATGTAAATGTTTACCAAGCTTTTTATTTCTAATAATCAACTTGTTCCACTATTTGATCGTTTTTAAATGGATTACTTCTGCCTGTCACAGTGTATGAAGCATGAAGATGTTAAAACTTTATATGTTCTCCATGCTCAGGCTTTGTGGGTATATATGCACACAAACGGCACCATGCTCTCTCTCATGTATGTTGTGGTTCCTCCCGGTCTTAGAGCTCCATATGGCACGCTTTAAAGCACATGACACAGTGAGCTCACTCTGCATGTGGTTTGAGTGTGTACAGACCAGCAGGGTGAGAGAGGCAGAGGGTCCGTGTGGCAAAGAGGAACAGCATTCTGATATAAAAAAGTTTGGAAATGCCACTTCAGATGATCATTTCTCCCATTGGTACTGTGTTTCATATAACTGAGAAGTCTGATTAGTCACTTTTACAATGAGGTAAAACCTGTAAAACCCCTGCAAGTGGAAGTTTGTGTTCCAGTAATCAGTGGCAGCATTATTACCACCGCCAAGGAGGTTATGTCTTTGCCGGTGTATGAATGTTTGTTTGTTTGTTTGTTTGTTTGTTAGCAAGATAACATAAAAAACACTGGATGGATTTTGCTGCAATATTGAGGAGATGTTGGCAAATGGCCCCACTAAAAAATGATTATATTTTGATGCAGTGTTAACTTAGTTTTAGTCTTTTGCCACAAATATATTTAAGTTTTAGTCATTACTTAGTCATCTTAAGTGTTTCAATTTTAGTCTAGTTTTAGTTGATTAGATTTCACACCATTTTAGTCGATGAAATCCACTGTAAATCAAGGAAGTGAATTATAAAGTGTAATGCATTTTTTAATATTTCCTTGAATTTCAGAAGTTTTACACCTGGTTTACACTCCCACCAGGAAGCTAAGGCTGTGGTCGACTAGTCATTTTTGCTTAGGAAGGTTCCTAGTGGATTGAAATGAACCGGAAGTAGTTCATGATTAGAGCTATTCGAATAGTTTAAATGCATAGGAAAGGTGGCTCAATGCGCCCTTTATTATCTCCTTTAGCATAGGATACACCGGACCATCCTTTAAGGAAGGAGAGGAGAATATTCTGTCCCACAATTCTCCGCAGCAACAGGATTTATAAACAGCCCGTTATCCGACTGCTTCCGAATTCAACCGAATAATGACGAATAAATCACACAGACCATGTGAGTTCCCACTGCTGTTTGATCCTTTCTAAAGTTTACCAAAACCTGCCTTAACTTTCCAGCAGTCTGATTCTTTGAAGAGAACAGGATATGAGACATTTGATGTTGATCATGTTGTAAACATGGTTCAGTGTTAATTAGATGTTAGGTAGGTTGTGGTCTTAACAATTTCTGCCTTTCTTTCATTCAGTTTCAATTGAGAGGACAGATTTATTTAAATCCTCACTTCCAACATCGGTTATGCAGATGTAATTTTTACCAGGTTATTATGTTCAATGTTGTCTGAAGGAACAACACTGTCATGATACATGGGCACTTATATGATGCGTCTTTTGTAGTCCACCTTCGGAAAACACAGCAGTAACATCCGCCGTCACATGATGACGTAGCGCAGTGAAAGTGTAGTCGGATTCTCTCTGCACAGCAGTTTTCCTTTCCTAAGTCCTTCTGAATTCTCCTTTCTCCTTTCCTCAACCTCATGACGTTTTCCATCGGGGTTAAGGAAAAGTAGATAGGAAAGGGCTTAGGAGGTGACTATTCGACCGCAGCCTAAGTCAGTTGTGACTGTATGTCCCTCTTAACTTATCCATCCATTCCACACAACCATCCCCATGTAATTCCTACTTGTTTCTACTTTCTACATGACCAAATTAGGTCTGATTGGATTTTGTCTCTGTCAAACATTTTACAAAATGACAAAAATGTCCGATAATTTAGTTTCAGTTTTTGTTCATCTGTACTTGTTTTTAGTTATAGTTTAGTTTTTGTCAGGGGAAAAAGACTGTTGACCAAAACCATGTTGAAACTAATTAGTCAACAAAATTAACAATATTTTGGTGGTGATCCAGATAACCTCCATTAGCAAATTATCTTTTTTGCTCTATAACTGTCTAACTAATGATGACATCAACATGATTCTGAGTGCTAAATGTGGGGTTTTGGGGCCAATGGATCATACTATGATGATAACTTTGTCATGACACTATTATTTACAGCAATATCAATCAATCTATCAAGCTTTATTTGTATAGCACTTTTCATACAGGACTTTGTAATACAAAGTGCTTTACATGGAAAAAAAAGATAAAATGAAATAACAATAAGTGAAATAATAAGCAGAAAATTGCATAAAATGAAAACACAAGACCTCGCAACTCCCCTCCCCCAATCCACATTCAATATACACACTCACTTACTCAAACACACACAGACATAAAAGGAAATTCTGACACATAACAAAATCAGAGGACTGAGGAAAAGCTATCTTGAGTTAAAGATGAGGAATCACAGAAGCTAAAGCTAAAATAATAGTTAAAAATACTCAAAAATACTAGAGGGTAAGATAAGTATATTTGTAAGTACGTAAATAAATGATATAATACAACAATATAAAATAAAAGTAAAATTATAAATTAATTATAAAGATAAATAATATGGTAAAATGAGAAAGTGTAACATCAGGTGCATAATAAAATTAGCTAAAATAGGATAATAAAAGGAAAAGCATTTAACAAAGAATAAAATTCCAAATAAAAAATATGAACTGAAATGTAGAAATAAAACAAAAGGGTTAAAATAAGTTAAAATATAACGTAAAATAAGAATAAATAGAATCAGCTATTATGATACATGTGAGCTACCCTGGTGGAGGTTGGCGCTCACCAAGTACCTTCTAGTTAAGGGGTGGGCAAGTGGCGGCCCGGGGGCCAAGTGCGGCCCTTCACGTCACTAAATGTGGCCCGCCATTCATTCCCAAAAACCAGCAGCTGTAAATAAGAAGACAACTCAGATATCCAATAGAAATAATTCTATATAATCTAGACTGATATTTTCATTGGCTTATGTAAGTTCATTATGACCTCACTTTGCTAAAATAGTGTCTCTAAATCTCTTTTATGAAGCCTTTGAACATTATATCAAGTATTACTCACTACTATAATGTATAATGGCAGCAGCATAATATTTGAGCTTTAAAAATTTGAATAACATTCATCATTTTATTGATTTGAAAATAGCTTAATTTGCTTTAATTCCATGTATGTTAGCTAAATTTGCTTGAATTCTATGTCAAATTTGTTTGATTATGCATAATAACTTGTACTTATGTTGTAATGTATGAATATTGGTATGCTAATTTTATAGCAGATTTATGTTTTCATATGTTGTTTATCCAACATTCTTTTTCCTCATCGAGAGTTTTAGAAAATTTCTAACAATGTGGCCCTCAGGCTGGGAAAAATGGTTTTATATGGCCCTCTTGGTAATTAAAGTTGCCCACCTCTGTTCTAGTATATTCCTTGTATTCAATTTTCTACTACAATATTTACTACACTTATTAAGATTGTATGAAAAGTGCTATACTAATACATTTTGATTTACTGATTGATTAACATTTGACCTAACACATTCCGCCACCTTTGCACATTCAGAGGACCAAGACTTCAGAATCGCTGACAAATCCGGAGCGAGAGTGAACTGGGAGAGGCACACCAAAAACACACACCAGCGCAAAACACACACCAAAAGCTTCAGGAGTGCGTCTTAGTTTGGTGCGAGTGCAGGGTCATTAGTTTTCGTCTCTCCGTGGAGTGTTAAGTGACTGAAGGTTCAAGGTCAGCCCTCTCTCTATACCTCTGTCTGTGCACATCTAAATGAGCTTTCCAGACATGAACACACTCACAACGACAGGGCAGTGGTCTGCATACCCCTGATTCCACGGGGACTTCACGGTAACGCCACATTTACAGCTTAATACAGTTTGAAGCTGATTTTATCTTTAAAATATGTAATTTCCTACTAAAATGTGGACACAACTAATAGTGAGTTCATGTTGCGGTGAGCCTGCAGGGAGCTTAACACCCCGTCATCAAACCCACAAACTGCTACATGAGATATTTTCCTTTGGCACCGAGAGACATCTCTTTAGGTGAACATCACGTCTCTGGTTTTGAAACTGGAGGAAATGTCAAATGCAAGAGTGAAAACATCCAACCGCTGTGGATGAAACATTCTCAAATGATGCTTTAAAAACTATCAATAAGCTACATGGAAAGACATCAAAGAAGTCAAGTTTGTTTCTTTTGAGCAACTTTACAAAACTGAGAAGAGACACTCGCATATATAAGCTGCATATATAACACAAGAGAGCTGAGAGGTTAGTCCGGCTCTGTGTCACAAGGGACAGTGGACACGCACACATGGCCACACACAGACTAGTAAATGAGAAGGAAGAGCAGACGATCCGCCACGATGAAGCCAAATCTCTGCAGCCAAATTACAACTCAGAAAGATCTGCACAGTCCCAGCTCAGCACAAATCACCAATCATCCGCACTACTTTGTATTTTTAGATTTATCTTAGCTGACGTGGAATAAAAACGAGCTACGGGAAGGGATCTGCACCTTCTCCTGAGCACCAAATAAGGCTCATGATGCACCTAGGAAAGAGCCGAATAAGGGAAAAGCGCATCTAGAATATTGCAATCATGTGGAGGTCCCTGGAAATCTTCCTGCAGTTTTGTTTTTGTGCTTGTTTCTCCATGGGTGTTGAGTTATTCCAGCTTAGAGAGCCAAGTGTGGTTGCTGTTTGTGTAAACACTGAGGCTGATCGGGCCTTTTATTTCACACACCAGCACCACGGCCTCAGGGAGCTATGCTTTTAGAGATGAACCTCAAGTAGAGGTCCATCTATAAAATCAGATCATACAGAAAGAAGGGACTTGCCAAAAGATTGAACCAAAGAAGGAGGACACCAAATTATTGATTAATCCCATTCAGCTTCATTATTCATGCAGGAAGGAGAGTCCAGGGCAGTCAAGAGTGTTTATCTCATCTCTGTGATTCACATCAACATGCTGAAATACTTTCACACCAGGGTGGTGCGAACACAAAAACACTAACTGTGAGCCGCATGGGCTGTGACAACATCCTGTCAACAATATTTTAGAAAACTGTGCACATAAACAAACTGAAAAGACTGTGATGTGAGCAAGAAAGAAGAAAAGTCTATCTAATTATCCATCCATCTACCAAGGGAGAGGTTTCGAGTTACAAGCAAGACATGAGAGCAGGAAGTGACTGTTCGTACAGAGATTAGCATAGATGCTAACAGCTTCAGTAGCATTTTTAACAAATATTGGCTGCATTTTCTTCATTAAATTAGAAACTAGAAAGCACTAGGAGAGCGCAGACCTCCACCAGCACCACAATCCTCTCCCATATTGTGATTTTTACCGTAAATAGTAGTCCTACCTTTATTTCATGTAAATATTTAGATTCCTTGACCATGAAAACATATTATTAGCAATTGGTTTCATTATGATATCTATTTTAGTTTAGTAGTTATTCTCGAAAATCGCATGTTTCGTCATGGCGGATGCAGACGGTGATCCGGATCAACACCAAAATTGAATCAGTTCTTCCTTTTCCCATGCTGAACATTTCCTGAAAATTTCATCAAAATCCATCCATAACTTTTTGAGTTATTTTGTTCACAGACAGACAGACTCACTTGAAAACATAACCTCCTTGGCGAAGGTAACAAATGACAAAAGCTGAAGTATTCCTCTTTAGACAGAATATTTCTACTCCATTTATGCTGTGTTTTGATGAAAATTTCTTCTTTGAAGTGGCTCATGGTTTGTACTCCACACTCCGGCAGTAGTGTCCATCTGCTACATGATCCGATTGGCCCATAATAAAAGTGACTGACAGAATGATCATCCAATCATCTGCCGGATTTGAAAGGTTTTATTCCCAAACACTGTCTATGAGCTGTTGCCCAGATTCACTCCCATATGGTGTATCAGGTTAAGCATGATGGGATGAGACATCCCCTACCAGAGAGTATTCATGCTCACATGTTTGTGTATTTGTTGCTTCAAATGTTTGCGTGGAAAGTGTCCAGCCACTAATCTGAGACATGTTTTGTTTAATGCAGGAACAGATGAAAGAGGAGATGAGAGAAATAATGAACAATGAACAATCAGGGGGTCGCTGTTCTCGTGAGACTGCTCTCAAAACACTGAAACACATGATAAAAAAGATCACGAAACAATATCTGTTCAGCATTATCACCCTGGTGACTATTCTGAAAGGGACCATGAATGTAACATTTAGTATTCATGATGCTCATAGTGGATTTTTGATATCTATAAAGCCCAGCAATGACTCACATTTTCAGCATGATCTACAATATCTCTTTGTACAATAGTTGAGCTAGTACATATAGTACATACTTATAGCCATAAATTATAGCTGCACTGTTAGTTCATGGCTGCAGAGTGTAATGATATTCACTGACATGGAGTCAAAATGGCCACCAGAGGCTGAGGTTGACCCGGGTCGGATCCTGTCGGTGACCCATGACAGCACAGGGATTGAACAGTGAGCAGAGGGCCGCTTTTCACCGAGTTATGATTCAACAGAGAAAGAATAAAATCTCCAGGGTGTTCATGTTACAACTACTGCTGACTGACTGCAACAGCAGAGGCCTCTGTCAGCAAAAGACTGAGAGATTAGAAGCAAACTTTACTAGAAGACCACCAGCCTCCACCAAGGTTGTTGTCAAAACTGCGGAAAACTGCACACTGTAACAAATCCTTACATCCTGCTTGGGATCACCACCAAAATGTAAGCACTTCTTCCTGTGCTATGTCCAACATTCTTTGAAAATGCAATGAAAATCCATTTAAAACTTACAGAGTTATTGACAGAAAATATCCCGAGCTAACCATGTTCAAAAACCCTAAAAAATGTTTAGGATCTGCATCCAGATTCAGATCATCCCCAAAATTTTGATCACTTCTTTCTTCTGCTATGGCAAACATTCAGTGTAAATTCAATCAAAATCCATTCATAACTTTTCCTACATACAACATTACATAAGTAAACTATGACACTAAAAGTGCACAAACCCTTTACCAATGTATTTCCAATAGTTACTGAGGATGAAATACATCCATGGATAGAGGGTAAGGCTGTGCAATTAATTGCAAATTAGATTAAATCGCAATATGGCATGTTGCAATTTTCAGATCGCAGACAGTGCAATATTTTTAACCCAAAATGTGTTGAACACTTTGGCATTGTGATGTTGTTTCTTGCGATTTGATGCCTATTTTAACCTTTTTAACCCAGTATTTTACAAATTTATGCCTATCTTGCTCACATTCATCTTTTTTTTTTGGCCACTGTCTGACCATGTTTGGAATTTTTACATGGTTTTTGAAATTTAATCCCAAATTTGCTGCTATAATCAATTTTCCTTAGTCACTTTTGAATTTTTTTGCCTTTTTATTTTTGCAATTTCATACCTATTTTGCACCTATTAACTTTTTTTCCGCTTTCGTACCATTTTTTTAACCCAGTTTTTACAATTTCATACCAATTTTGTTTCTGTTCTTCACTTCTCCACTTTTTCTCAAATCTTTTACCCTTAGATTGATTTAATGTCATATTGGTTATACTATAAAACAATCTACTGCTTATGTTTGTTTAAGAATGCATAAGGAGAGGAACATTAAAACAATCGCAGAGTAAATCATAATTGCAATATTGGGGAAAAATATTGCAATATTGTAGATTATTTTCTCAAATCGTTCAGCCCTAATAGGGAGATCAATCTAATACAATCAATCTGCGGGGACTACCGTGTATTTAATTTAGTTGATCCTTCTGAAGATATAATAAGGGACAAAGGAACAGTGCTAAAAGAATGGCCAATCACCAGATCTCAGTCCAATAGAGCATCTCTAGGATGTGGTTTAACAGGAGATTCACATTGTGGGTGTGCAGCCAACAAATCTGCAGGAATTGCGTGATGCTATTGAGTTAATACAGCAGCAAAAAAATTGTGGATTGCTACCAGAAGCTTGTTGAAGCTATACCTTGAAGAATTGATGCAGTGCTAGTAAGGTGTTCCCAATAAAAGAGTTTTGTGTGCAGAATCCGCCTGTCAGGTTTTACACACAGGACTATGTTTGTCTGTTTTAGCCAACAGGCAGGGTGGTTATCTTCACTTCATAAAGAGCTCTTGTATTAATTTCAATCTAGCACTTGTTTCTGCTGCCAGAAAATTAAAATGCATCACTTAGAGTGAGTTTGAGGAATTTTCCCAGTGAGAACGCTAACAGGCAAATGTTATTTTGGACTTTTATGAGACTGAACCTTGTGGAAGTAGTTTTAATTATACAGAGAGTGAACATGTATTTATTTTTAGGGTTTGCAACTTGCATGCTGATTTTATCTAAATATTCAGAGAGCTGGGGTTCTCTGGACTGCACTCCTCTAAAGTATTTGTTGTAGGGCTCAGTCTCTGCCCACACAAGGCGAGAGGATGATGCTCAAGAGTTTTAATAACTGGTCTCACACATGTATGGTGATTTGACATGTATGAAGACAGTCAACATCAATCCCATCACTCCTCACGTTGCTCCTGAATGGTGACCTCACTTCCCTTAAGACTGCAGGGTATCAGAGGTCCCATTAGAGGGAGGGTTAGGCGTCAATCATGTCTTCAATTAGCAGGACAGGAGAGTAGTGTGTGTCCTAAGAGCTAACATAAACCCAGTGATGTTTGGACAGACACATACAAACAAATGGAGCAGAGAGGCTGGACGGAACAACCCATTATGAGGGTCAAAGGGCAGATTTGTTTGACTAATAATGAACTAATGATTTCAGAGATCCTTGAAAACAAATGACAGACAAACAGAGGGAAAGGAGTGGGAAAGATCTGAAAACAGGTAAGGAGAAAAGGGAGAGACACGGGTAGGCATATCAAGGACACTCGAGAGATAGAGGATGATAACTAAGGAGCTTTGGAGCCTGTTTACACGACAATGTAGTCATCAGAAACTGAAAGATTTTTCCTTTGCATTTTCAAAAGCTCTCTGCGTTTGGTGTAAAAACAATGTGTGTTCACGCGAGAATGACTAAAAAAGTTGTAGCAGGCATGCCAGGCCAGTCTCAGGCCAGAGATAAAGGTCTTGAAGTAAAACAACAGTGTTACAACACACATCTGTGCACCAATCAAGAAGCAGGAAGACATATGAGTTAATTGCCTGGACTACCAATCTGTTTGGATCTTTGTGTAGGGATAACAAACCTGGCACAGTCAGCAGCACATACAGTATGTTGCTCAGTAGTCGGCACAGCTGTGGTTAATGTTCCCAAGTGCGTGCACAACCTTTATCTGAATAAGTACTGTGCATTCGCCGGGCGTCCCCATTTTCCCTGATAACACTTATTCCTGTTAACATGGAGATGAATAGGGAACATTTCCAACTTCACTCTGAACCCCAGTTTGAAAAGTTTGTAGATTCAGGCACTCTGGGCACTGTTCTCATGTAAACAGAAGGCACAAATGCAACAAAAATGTAGTTTTCATCTGTTTTTGTTGTTGTGTAAATGGAAGGTAGGTCGTCCTTAGGTATGAGTGTTAGCATAAGTGTTTGTCTGTCTGTATATGTGGCTCTGTAATTGGCTGGTGACTGGTTCAGGCTGTACCACTTTCCTTGTCTAATGTTAGATGGGATAGATTCCAGCCCCTGCAGCCCCCAATGGGATAGTGGTACAGATAATGGATGGATGGATAGACTTAAGAAATATTTTTAAAAAAATCAAGTGTTAAAAAGGCTATTTGGTAACGATATGAATACGATGAGCTGTAAGATGTTAGCCTGGTTTGAGGTGTGCTTTGGGCAAAAAAACTGAAAAAACATTGACCCACAGTTTGGACTGGAGTGGGTATAAAGCCTGAGCACTTTCCTACAGGGAATGGAATCACCAACCATGCAGGGTAGTTTGATCCGCCTGATACAATGTCGGTAATCAAACAGATCCATCTTGCCAAGCTCCAATCTGCAATGGCTGTGCTCAGCCCAAAGCGGGACGGCCCAATCAGAGTCCTTTAAATAAGAGGAGGTAAGAGCTATGATTAAGACAACAGCAGGTGCCTGTATAGATATTAGCACAGATGCTATCAGCTTCATTGGAATTTTATCAGATCTGGACTGCGTTACTTTATTAATATATATTAAATGTTCAACAAATGACTACAGCAAAAGCAGCGAAAGAATATTTTTGCTCAAACTTTGGCAAAAACCTGTGGTGTGTATTTTACAATTTGCCAGTAGCTACTACATTAGATACTACATTATCTGATTGGCCCTTAATGAAAGAGTTGATCATCCAATCACCTGCTGGATATGCTTTTGAAAGGTTCTGCATATTCCCGAACACTTTCTATGGGCTGATGCAAGGTGGGCTGGTGAAATACATTGAACAGCTAATGCTTAGGTTAGCTACTTAGTTACAATCTGCTTGTTAATTCTATCACAAAAAGTCATACAGGCCAAAGTGGGTGACACAGGCAACAGATAGAATACTTAGACTGTACAATTTTGTGACTGAGGAACACCCCAGAGATGTTTTGGTTTATTAATTATTTTCCTAGGATGTTTTCAGGGGGGTAGTATAAAGAACTTGATCTGTTTTCCATCTCTCGCTGTAGAAAATCCCTGTCTTTCATTTTCCCTCATGAACCAACTCCTGGCTGCCTCAAAACATCCGCGTGGAAACAATAATAAGAGGAAAAGTAGAGAGAACACAAAAGACATTACAGGGTAAAAAAGACAGCCGAGAGCAAAACTAACTTCTGTGATTTAAACAGCGTGTAGCCCCCCAACCCCTCTCCATGTACACATACACACACACTCATACACACACTCTCCTGCATGATTTACGACAGCTCATTGCCCTGATCACAGATCCCAATCTGAACACACAAAGGCAGACACTTAAAGAAGACAGGAGGACACATGTTTTGGCTGACTGACTCCTGACGGAGCGACAGGAACAAGAACCAGCACGTCTGGGCAGGAGCGTGGGTTCCTTGGGAGAGTGGAGTAATCCTCGATGAGAGCCATTAAAGACACACTGAAGGGCTGTTATTGTGGGGAAGGAAAGCATGGTGGCACAGCGCAGCCTATAAATAATCCCTCTTTATACACACTGCTGTCAAAGGTGTCAGTGGGACGCTGGAAACAAACAAAAAGAGCTCATGATAGGTTAAAGAAATCCTCTATAATACCTTTGCATGCAGTCAAACAAAGTAACACGAAGCTTTAGGTTTCAGATCATTGATGTATGCATTAAAAGTTTAACACTTTGTGTTTGTTCAGGCACAAACTGGAACTTAAAAATAATACATATTGTTTTACTTCTCTGCAGCCATGCACACCGACATTAACAGAAGGTTATTGTAAAGCTGCATGGCTTCACAATGACTAGTTGATGACTAATAATGACTTCTAAACCACTGAGTCTTATCATTTCCCCTCTGTCTAATGTATCACCACATTTATAGCATCTCTGCCTTCACATGAAATCCACATCTGAGACCCACATTTGAAGAGTTGAGACATGTTGCCCATTTGGTGTGAAGGTGCAAATAGTTAAGGTTATTATTAACCAAGATGAAATAAGCTAGAAAGCACTTGGAGTGCACAAACTTCCATCAAGGTAGCTTACATACTGCTGTTATATCGATATTTAATAGTTTCATGATCAAGTTACCATCACAATATGATTCACTGACCCTGAAAACATACACCTAGCACTCAGAATCATGTTGATATCATTTTTAATTAGACAGTTATTTAGCAAAAAATAATTGTTTTGCTAATGGAGATTATCTGGATCACCACCATAATCTAGTCATTTTTGTGTTACATTACAAACATCTCCTGAAAACTTCAGCAAAAGCCAACCAGTAGTTTTTGCGTAATCTTGCAAACAAATAGACAAAACATGTGCCAGCAAAAATATAACCTACTAGGCGGGGGTTTTAAGTTTAAGTAAGAGATTAATCTAACCTCTGAAACTCTAGCAAAGAGAAATTAAGATGTAGTTCCTCCTTTAGCCACCAGAGGCTAGCTCCAGAGTGAGTCAGTTCCCCATAAAGTTCCATATTAAAGAAGTCATATTTTTGGGGCTTTTTAGTGAGTTTAACTCATCTCTTTAGCATATTTGTCACAAATTACATACAAAACCCAAAAACGATCCTTAGAAGGATTTACCTCTGCAAAGGAGGGTTACATTTTTGCCAGCATTGTTAGCTTATTTGTTAGTTTATGAACATATAGCTTAAAAAGTTACGGACAGAATTCAACATAATTTTCAAGAAATGTTGGTCATGACACAAGGACACAGCGATTTGATTTTGGTGGTGATCTGAATTCAAGTGCTGTTCAAGATTTTTTTTTTTAAATGGTTGCTAACGTTCAAGATAGAGCAATTTTCCACATTTTTGCTAATAACTTGATGAGTTGGCAACTGATTTTTTCATAAAATTTCCATGGAATGTTTGCAAAGGTACAAGAAAAACCTGATGTGATTTTGGAGGTGATCTAAATCCTAATGCTGAGTTATGATTCATTTTTTAAAATAAATTATTAGGGGTGCTGGTTTGGCGGAGTGGTTAGCAACCAGGCACCCCATGTACTTGCTCCTGCCAGTCCAGGTTCGAACCCCGCCTGTGACCACTTTGCAGAGTGTCTTCCCCTACTCTCTCTCCCCCTTTCACAAGCCTATCCACTGTCTCTCTCCTATCAATAAAGGCACAAAATGCTCAAAAAATACATTTAAAATAAATTATTAAAATTTGAGTTGCCAAAGGATTTCATTACATTTTCAGGGAATGTTGCTCATGGCAGCAGGAAGAAGTGATGTCATTTTGGAGGTTATACAAATTAGGATGCTGATCCAGGATTGTTTTTTTTATAATCTGTTATCATTCAAGACAGGGCAGTTTCTGCATCTTTGCTAATAGCTTAATAGGTTACACTCAGACTTTCATAGAATTTTCAGGGACTGATGGTGATTGCACAAGGAGGAGGTGACTCTGTTTTGGTGGCGATCTGAATCCCAATGCTTCCTGAGGTTTCTGTTATTTTATGCAAGACGGTGCAGTATTAATGTGCTTAGTGGCAGGATTATGATCAGTCATTACTCATTAGTCATGTATTCCAATTACATAGCAAAGGGTTCTGATTGGTCATTAGTCATCAGTCAGGGCATCTCATCTTTACAGCAGAATTTACCTGTCACCTTAGTGCAGAAAATAATGTTAAAAGTCTTTCAAGCTAACCCCATGATAACAAAATAGGTCATACTTTTAAACAATGACATAAATCCACGGATAATAAACACATATTTTAAATTGAGTACTTTCAGCTACAGACAGAAGCTGCAATCTGTCTGCTTGGTGGTAAATACGCCTCTTTTAGAGAGTATGGCTGTTTTTCATGCAGATATTTTACTCTAGGGTGAAATTTGTAGCATAACTACTTCTAAAACTTATTTATTGCAACTAACGTTTTCTTTGCCAAACTTTGATCCTTAATCACCAAAACAGTTTTACAGGTGTTGTTCCATTTCTGCTAAAATATTATATTTTTTTGAACCCAGCTGTTGAAATGAGCAAAGGTCGTTCAACTTTATCCTTTTGGGGGCCATTCATAACTTATTGTCCCTCTCTTTCCAAACAGTGTGGAGAGGAAACAGCTCTTGATCTTCCAATAACTGATAATTTACTGACTGCCTCCCTCTTAAAACAAAAAGGACTAACAAGAACATACCTCAGATGAAGCACAAAAACAGGACACTTACTCTTAAGAAATGTCAGCCATATTTACAACATTAGCCTGTGCATGCTAAAGGGTTAGTTCAGGATTTTTGAAATGGTGTTGAGGCCCATGGCACTGAAAATAGCTGTCAATAAAGGAACTTACAAGCTTTGTCCCCTTAGGGGAGATACTCTGGGACAGATGCTGGACAGTGCATTACAATACAAGGGGCCAACAAAAGCCTTTTAATTAAATACACTTATACATTAAATTAAAGCTAATTTAGTTTTTATCCATTTTTTTCAACTGCACTTGTGAATTTTGTATTTTCACATTTTTACTTTTTCCAGCTCAAAAGTTAGTCAATGAAGCCGGGCATCCACTGCGATTTTTTGGCCCTTTTTGACACGATTTTTCACCCGTGCAACTATTTTGGGGATCGGGCCCAATCGTGCGTCTCACATCGTGTAGTATACACGAGGTAACAAGAAGCTATTAACACCTCAAGACCACCTCCCGATCGATCTGATAAAATGAAACCTGTTTGAACTCCTGGTCACCCCTCATGAGGGTATGTCACACTACACATGCGCAAACATAGATACAGAAGAGAAAACAAATGCACAAGACGGAGCAGCATGGCATCACAGCGGACCTGGACCTAAACAATGGAGAGTCGACTTGTTGAGCTGTGGAAGTCACAGCGGAGCGATTCGGGCAATGCGTTTTTGTTTGTTATTCATCTGCATCTGTGAACTTCCGACCATTTCCTACTTCTTCTTCTTCTACTACTACTTTTAACATTGCATTTCTGGGTACAAGAGTTTGACGTGTCGTCATGTATTATAAGACTTTATTATAAGTTCTTATAATAAACCCATGCGTGTCGTACATGGACGAACAGTGTGAGCAGTCAGATCGCATTCGAGCATCAGGTCGTATAGTGCGAGAAGGAGAATCGTGAGCTGTGTACTGTTAACCCCTGTGATTCACTCGTACAGTATTAGCAGCAGCTGAACGCCGTGATCGAAAAAGTCATACAGTGGATGCCCGGCTTAATCCAGTAGAAATAGATTACAAAACCAAGTACACACCAAAATGTCTGCCCCAAAGAATATACATTACACATAATATACAAGTCAAACAAGTGCATAAATAAGTGAAAGTCAAAGTCACAAATAAAATTTAAAACCCTAAAGAAATAAATTATAATCCACTCAAAGATACCATGTTTCAAAATAAAGGTGTAAAGTTAGCCCCAGTAAATAATGGTGCATGATCTTGGTCTGTGCCCAAATTAAACATCACTCTATATTGTATTAGTAGAGCCAGTACAGGTCCCCATCTTGTTGTAAAAGTTTCTTTTTGGAGTCTTAATTGGTATGTATTTTTCTCCATTTGATAAATGTCCCAAACTTTCTGGATCCATGTGTTGAAAGCCAAAGCTAACCCTTTATTTCATGAATGATGACCTGGAGCGGGCTGGAAAGTTTAGTTTGTCTTTTGCCAAAGACCTAACAGAAGTCAACCAAAGAATTCCAGTGTTTCGTTATCATTCATCGTCATCACAACACAATGCGGAAATGTAAAGCACATATAGCACTCCTCATTGAGCCAGTTCAGATTTTACCCACTGAAATAGTCAGGTGAGTTTCTAAGTAGAACACAAAGTTACCCTGTTTGTCATCTCCTTCTGTCAGCCTGAGAGGCTCTCCTCCTGTGCCCTGTTTACTCTCAGGCTATTTTAAAGCCTGTTTTCCTTCAATCAACTAACATTATTAGATTCTCCAAAAGGGGAAATGACAACCAACACAGTTGATGACCCTTTTGACACTAGAAGCATTGTAAGCAGAGAGCACGTTTGGCTCCATATAGACCAAACAAACCGAATCAGCTTAAGACGAGTTTGTCAGTTCCTGTCAGGATCAGACGAGGACCTCTAAAAGTGTTTTTATAAAAGGCTTGTGATGAGAAGGACCTCGTCAGTCCTTGTTTGACCACATCCCTGCAGTCTGAACTTGGAATTTAAATGTTTCACATATGAGTGAAGAGGAGTTGGGAGCTTATTTTAGCAGTCTGACTTTTCTGCTTCATTCCAGTCCAAATGTGCTCCAGTCATACAAATGCAATTTATTTGGCGCCAGAACTAATAAATACAAAACTGATTGATCCACTTAAATCACTGAAAGGGCAACTATTATCAACTTCAGACTGCATTGATCCTATAACACCAACAAATTGTTAGATATCATCTGTCTAAAGGAGATAAATTTGAGTCTAAGCTGCAACAAAAGCTCGACTTATACTAAGAAACACTCAAAGCAGCTTGGTTTCATTCACACACTCAACACAAACACAGAGGGCAAAGAAAAAACACCTTCTGTGCATGTCCATGTGTGTTTTATGTGTTTTTACGTGTACAAGTGTGTGTGTGAAAGTGTGCGTTCATGGCAGAGTAAGGGCAAAGTTCAAGGAGCCCCCCTCCCCAACCCTCATAAGACCTTGTAACCCCCTCAGGGAGAGGCTGTGACTCACACACACACATTTTCTTACAGCACAAACTTTGACCTTGACCAGACCTGCCAACGGGATCACCAACGCAGACAGACACTGGGGATTCTGGGTAACAGGAAACAGGAAGTGGGTCCTGTCCAAGCTGAGTGTGAAAGCTGTGTTCATAATGAGTGTTGTATGAAACTCGCTGTGTGTGGTAGTGTGCGTGAAGACTGATCTACGGCTTTAAAAAACATCAAATAATGTGAATCGCTTCAATGGTTAAAGCTGACTGCACATAAAAGTGTCTAGCAGTGCGGTGTTCCCCAAGGCTCTATGTTTGCTCCCTTTAATTTTAATAATTTGTTTTTTTATTTAACCTTTATTTAACCAAGTTGTCCCATTGACATCAAAGATCTCTTTTTCAAGGGAGCTCCTAACCCAGAATGACAGCAAAAAAATAAAAAAAATCTCACATTTAATATTAAAAAACTCTTAATATTTTAGAGATCTACAATAAAAGTATTTTTTCTTATTTATCAAGATTAAAACAAGTTGACTGCTAACATAAGCAGAGTTTTAAACAGAGTTTAAGCCCAGTTCAAATACAGGGTTGAAAAAACTTCTGTGCATGACATAAAAATGCATAGCCTGTGTCATTTTTTAAAAGTTAAAGCTGCTAAAGTGAAGCAATTCTGCTTTTTTTAAATACAGAGAGATAATCTTGCTTTGTATGTGCAATCTGCTACCTGTTGAATACTATAATTTAAAGGTGTGCCGAAAGTACAAACCTACACCAGGGCATTTCCAACATTGCTTAGGCAAGTTTTGTCAAAAATTAAAAAAAAACTGCCCTATTATTCATCGGTCATCAAAAAAAATTCCTGCACCCACAATCTGAGATTTGGATCACCACCAAAACTAAATTAATACTTCCTTGTGACATGCGCAACATTCCCTGTAATCGTAATCAAAATCAGTTTAGCACTTGTTGAATTATTATTAAAAATGTGGAAAACCGCACTGTCTTGCAATATTAACTTCAATCTTTAAAGAAAAATCCTTGATCCAGTCCAGGATTCAGATCAAGACCAAAACAAAATCACTACTTCATTGTGGCATTAGCAAAATTTCAAATTTAAGCTGAGAGCTTATTGAGTTATTAGCAAAACTGCCATATCTTACACTGTTAAAAAGTCATTGGAATAATCCTGGATCCACACATAGATTTGGATCACAAACAAAAGTAAATCAACACTTTCTTGTACCATGACATACTGCATATTCACTGAAAATGTCTTCAGGGTTGGTTTATATCATTTATGTTGTCCCATTCACAAACTAACAAAAAAGCTAATGCTAGCAAGAACACAACCTCCTCAGCAGAGGTCGTGTGTGAGAGAAACATAGAAACATCATACTGAACTTTTTTCTATAACTGCTTAACACAAACACTGTATGACTCCTACAATCATATGAATCAAACCACAACCTCTTTAAACCTTTACACCTCGATTTCTCAGAGTAACAGAATGTATGGGACTGTACTTGAACAGCTTGTTGTGAGGAAGACTTGCATGGATGTCCCAGGAAGACAATACTCCAAGAAGACCAGTTCCTCACTCTCGCTTCAGTGAGTCATAAGATTTCTTCTAGGGGAAGAGGGGGTTTTGGCACATTTTTTGAGAGCACTACCAAATGTTTGGCTCTGTTGCTCATTACACAAATGCATGATTCCTACTAGTTGCACTTTGTTGTAGAGATGACTCATCAGGCTTTCGAACAATATGAAATACAATAACAATTCTTATTAACAGAGGGAGAAAATCAACCCGATTAACCCTTTAAGGCCCAAGACTATAGATTATAGCCAGAAAATTCTCATTTTTTGGAGCTGAAATGTTTGTTTCACTTTCTGCTAAAATCCTAAAAATATCAAAATGTCCATAAATTCAACATATAGATTTTTTGTATCTCATTTGATACATTAGGTGTTTTTGGCAACTGATAATCCATTTCGGGGCATATTTATCATTTCTCTGATTGTATTCAGATGGGGGTTTTTTGTAATTTGTTGATCACATGGAGCAGATAGAGGTATTATAAAAGTAAGTATCAAATATGATACAATTGGCTTTATAGGGTTAACATTTAAAAGCTTTTTTTGAGGAGTATGGAGTCTCTCCTTGAGTCTTATACTGTGATAATGTACGCAGCGTGACATATCTTTCTTTGTCAATGATCTAATTTAACTCCAAAATAAGCTTTCTGGTGATCCAGGTAAATGGTTTTTGTACTCAGGAGCTTCACTTGATTGATCTAAACATACTTGAGTTTTTTTAGATTTGGTATATCGGATATTTATGTTTATTTGTTAAACAATTCACTACCTGTCATTTGTCCTTCAAGGTAATTTTATATCCCATATTGATATAATTTACTGTTGAGCTCTAACAAACTTATTTAAACTGCTCTAATGGTTAAAGTTAGCTGCACAGTCCCCACATGTGTGCGTGTGTGTGTGCATGCAGAGCCCCCTGACCTAGGCAGCATTCAGCAGAGGCATCCAAGCTCTGTGGGAGGGGGCTGCGCCGCCTTCTCTGGTTTCAAACAGTGTCAGCACCCTGGGACCGAGCCATGTCAAAGGTTCTGTCCCAGATGAGCCATATTAGGGTGCTGATCCCCAATCCATCAGCGCCACGCTAAAAAGAATCCACAACAAGACGGCAATTAAGCTCTGCCGAGGGCTAAACTAAACACGTGTGGGAGATGGAGTTTGTTGAAGTGACTGTGTGTGCACTTCTGTGACTCTGTTTTATGTGGCGTGCTAGTGTGGGACCCAGCGGGTATGGGTAAAAAAAGAGCCACAGTTTACTGCAGACATGCATGAAAATAAAGGACAGAGGTGAGAAAGTCCCTGTAGGCTGTCTTTGTTTTTTATCGCGTGTGAGCACAGCTACAAACAAATCTAGAGAACACTTGGAGCAAAACTTCTGTCATGGTGGCTCCCATACTGCTGTTACATTAATCAATAGTTCAGTCATAAAGTTACTAGGGATGCATGATATTGGATTTTTGCTGATATTTTCTGAGTCATTATCACAGATACCTGAACTGATATTTCTGGTCAAGAACACAAGCTCTGTGCTTAAGAATAGAAGAAGAATAAAATAGAATAGAATAAACCTTTATTCATCCCACATGGGGAAATTTACAGTGTTACAGCAGCAAAGTGGACAGCATTAATAGAATAAAAAATAGACTTAAGTATAAAAATAGCAGCATGTACATCACTCTACCTACTGTATATAAGAAAAAATATAAAATATAAAAATACAGAAAGGGCTTGGAAACAAAACTAAAAGAAAATCCTATAAAGATAATATACACGTTTACTGAGTAATTGCACATGGGATAAGTGATTGTACATGGGTGTACTTCCACACTATAATTGCACATTGTTGGAGGATTGAGAATTGCACATTAATTGCACACTGATTGCACATAGTTATTGTGTAAGAAAAACTTGTTTCTTACCAGTTTTACGGTATATTTTTGCGAAGAACAGATGTAAAACAAGAAAAGCAGCATTTAACTCGTGCATAAATTAAACCCTTGATTTTTAAATGTACCCATGTAGTGATGAGAAGGTAAATCAATACTGTACATTTTTATAATTTGTAGATAAATGGTTGATATGTGTGGCCGATATATTGGCTGGAAATATCTGCAAAAATTTCAGTATCAGTACTGAACATTTTTGGGTGATATCAGCCACTACTGATATTAAACTGCTACTATTGTGCATCCTTAAAGTTACCATGATAATATGATTCTTTGACCTTAAACTAGGGGTGGGCGATACGGCAAAAATATCATATCACGATTTTTTAAAAATAAAATCACGATCACAATTTTATCACAATTCTTTTTTACTTTGATTTTTTCTCGACTAATTTTCTTCTTTTTACCGTTTTTCCCTGTGTTTAACATATAAAACATGTAAAACCCTAAAAGAAAAAAAAATGACAAATAAAGCCAAAGAAACTTTCTGACCAGGTTTTAATTTAAATAGTGCAGTTTTTTATAAAAATGTGCAATAAATGTAAAAATAAAAGGTAATGAACAACAATATCAACATTATCTCTTAAAGGAGACATATCATGCTGATGCATGATTTAATACTGACATATAATATAATAAATTTTAAAGCAAGACCTTACACCCCCTTAATTTTCAAAAAATGAGATATTGTATTTTTTCTGATATCCTAGAACGAGATTTGATGCCTCTGAAAATAGGTCATTGCGAGATGTCCGCGAGATTTCAAACGTCGTGACATCATGAGGTACATTTCTTTTTATTGGAGTAATCTGATAAAACACTTCCTCCTCTGTGATGTCCGTTAGCCACAAAACCGTCACCGAGGAACACATCCATCCAGCAGGGGTTTATAGGTCCCTAGCTCACAGTCACTCATTACCAGCTCTGGCCTGTAGGGGGACTCAATACGCGCTCGCTGCTTTGAGCCTGCTGGAAAATACAGTAGAAGAAGAAGGACAGGCTGGCTCTACCCCCGATAGAACTGACCAATCAGAGCACAAAGGGCTGTGACATTGCGAGGTAACTTTAGGTCATCCTCAGATCCGAGCATTTCAACGAGACCTTGTTAATGGCCTAAAATGAGAATTTTGAGAACGCTATTGTGGGGCAATGAAGGAACTAAATGACTTGTACTGAGGGCAGAAATGCTTTACAGGCATCCTAGTCTGGCATAGTGAAAAGGAGAAACAAGCATGATATGTCTCCTTTAAAGTGCAACAATTTATAACAAATGTTATCTAACTGCAATGTCTATAATTTGAGTGAAGAATACAGCTGCTTTAGAACAGATTTTTGTCCAGATATCTTCAAGCTTTTATCTCCTTTTTTCTTTCTGCCATGGCTTCACGCTACATAACCAAACAGGAGATACTACCATGCACTGCGCGTAATGTGCTACAATTGATTAGTCAGGTGAGCGTCAAAGTCTCTGAGCCCACACAGACGATCTGACGATCTTTCTGCTTTATGAGATCATCCCCACGTTATAATCCTTAACGATTTAATATCGTCATATCGCACACCCGTACCTTAAACCCACACCTAGCACTTGACATCATGTTGATATCATCATTAGTTAGACCAGGGGTGGGCAACTTTGATTACCTAAAGGGCCACATAATTTATTTTTTAAGTGCCTGAGGGCCACACTGTTTCATATAGTTAGGCACTCTCCAAGAGGAAAAATATTTATAAACAAACAAAAAGAAGAAATTCTAAAGCTTCATAAAAAGATTGTACCAACATTGGTATATTTTCATTCAAACACAATCAAAAATGTGCAAATTAATGAGCATCACACATAACTAAAGTCAATTTAAGCTTATTTTAACGCAAGTTAAGAATGAATGTTTACCTATATAGAAGGACAAACACATTACCTTTGCTGTTGTTTTCAAATATATTTTCTCCAAATACTACTTTTTATGTTTTAATGCCTCATTACAAGTATTTAGTGATAAAATCATTCCAAACTAACTTTATTAATGACTTGTAGAAAGCAAAACATGTACCTGCAATCTAAGGTAAGTAGAAATATTTGATCATATATCCTAATTTGTGCGTTATGAAGCACTGTTTACTCAATGAATCATATTGAGCACTTGTTTTGTTTCCTTCATAATTCCAGATTGTTTGGTTTTTGGAAATAATGAGTGAGGTCAAGGGCTGCATGTGGCCCCCGGCTGGCCATTTGCCCACCCCTGAGTTAGACAGTAGTCGAGCAAAAACGACTGTTCGCTAATAGTGGTTATCTGGATCACCACCAAAATATAACCATTCTTAAGTTGGGCCATGACCAACATCTCCTGAAAATTTCAGCAAAATTCTGCTAACAGACAAACAAACAACAACAAACATGCACTGGCAAAAACATGACCTCATCGGTGGAGGTAACAATGTGTGGATGCAATCATATATCACAGGGTGGACATGGACAACCTTTTGTGATTTAAGTTGTGAGTGTGATATAGTAGGATAATAACCTTCAAGGTGTCCATTACACTGAATTTATGGACTGATGCAGCTGATAGTCCTGGCGTCTTATCTCCCAGAATCCTTCATAGTGGAATTTCTCCTCAGGCTCTCTAAATAAATTTTAGCCAGAGGGTGTCATCCGTTTCCAATGTTTTGGCAGTGAATAGTATTACTAAGCTGTTTGAGTAAACTGTAACTGAAGAATGCCTCAAAGACTTCCAAATACAGATTTTCTTAACCTAATCCCAAAGTGAAAGAATTTAGGCACCACCCCTGACATGGAGAGTTAAAGTGCATCAGCATGTGTCAAAGAGGGCAGTGCATCCAAAAACTAAGAGTGCCTGTCATCCCCTCACTCTGAACAGAGTGCGATGCCTGCGGTGTGGAGAAAATCCTCATCAATCCTGGCCAGCGTCTGAGAACCACAGCCGTGTTGACACTGGCACCGAGGTGAGGAGAAGTGAAACCAAAATCCAGGCCTTCTCAATGCAGCACACACGAGTCCACAGCCTGAGTTAAGAGCCTATTGTGAGAAATAACAGCGCGCTCTGTTTTCTGAGGGCCGGCTGAGAGGGAGACAGACCAGGGTTTTTAATGTTCTAAATGGAGGATCTGGGTGTAAACTTACAGATCTATCAGGCTTAAGTGTGCTAGAGACTGAATGTGGAAGCACATAACATTTTGACTGAATTCAGGGCCAATCAATGATTATCAAAACTAAATGCTGTTCCAATAAAGAAGACGGAAAGACTCATCTATGGCTTTGGAGCTTAACTCAAGATATGATTATCTTTTTATTTATCAACTTTTCTTTAGTACTGTATTCATAGCAATGTATTCCCACTCAGCATTAAACTCTTTATTGGAGGGGTGGATTGAATCTAAATGCTCCCATTCCAGGGTTACTCATCGCCCATAACTAATTTATACATACACAATACATATGAATATCTATATCCAATCTACATATCAGTAAAACCACCAACATCACTGTCAGGTGAACCCCTCTTATCTCTTTTGTTTGGAGATTCTACTTTTTTCTGCTCTGCTGAAGGTCACCTTTCACATTGCCAAGTGGATTTTTACACTTAAAACAATAAAAAGGTAAAGGAAAGATAATTTCTTCATTCAGCAGTAAAGTGTTTGTATCCACTGAAGATTAACATCTACTATTTACCATAAATATATTTAAACAAGAGCTGTCACAAAATCGGTTTAAATTTGGGTTTCAATGATCTGTATTTGAAGACGACAACAAAAGGAAGCACTTTGGGCTCCATACTGCCGCTGCCAATGTAAATAAAGACTCGGCTGCATGTTAATGTGCAGAGCAGCTGGCCCACTCAAATACAAGGATGGTGGCGTGCTCAGCACCGTGCACCTGCAATGTCCTCGACAGGTTCCCCATCAAAGGTACAGAAAAAGGCCATTATGGACAAGACAACAAGATCCACATGCAAGGACCAGCAGAATAAATTCAGATTCATTTAGGGAGTACTGACAGACCTAATACATACATACACACACGTATAGATAGATGTATAGACATATAGATAGACATATAGATAGATAGATAGATAGATAGATAGATAGATAGATAGATAGATAGATAGATAGATAGATAGATAGATAGATAGATAGATAGATAGATAGATGTAAAGATGTATAGATAGATGTATAGATGTATAGATGTACAGATAGATAGATAGATAGATAGATAGATAGATAGATAGATAGATAGATAGATAGATAGATAGATAGATAGATAGATAGATAGATAGATAGATAGATAGATAGATAGATAGATAGATAGATAGATAGATAGATAGATAGATAGATAGATAGATAGATGGATGGATGGATGGATGGATGGATGGATGGATGTAGATGTGTGGATGGATGTATAGATGTATAGATGTACAGATGGATGGATAGATAGATAGATGGATAGATGGATAGATAGATAGATAGATAGATAGATAGATAGATAGATAGATAGATAGATAGATAGATAGATAGATAGATAGATAGATAGATAGATAGATAGATAGATAGATAGATAGACAAAAACATTTTTTCCAAGATCTGGGGACTACAAAGACTATATTTTGGCTGTCAATATCTGTGAAGTTGTTCATATTTGCTTATACATTTAATTAGAGTTTCAGGCAAATACTCTATCTACCAATACCAAAATTATTCTGATAATATTTTGCATTCATAAAAATTTCCTTTGAAGCATTTTTGGGTTCACACCCAAAAGATCACTTCCAGATTCCATACCTAACTGTGACCTATGACTCCTGATTCATGATTACTTTATCTCCAAGTCAGAGAGAAAAAAAATGTAAAAAGTTGCAAGAAACCTACTGAAATACCATAATGTATTCACCATCAGCTGTCACACAGGCATCCATTCAGTATCTGTAGAAGGCCAACTCCACACTAGTCAGAGCAAATTTAGCTTAAAAATGTGTGCATACTCATTAATATACTTACATGAATGTATTGCACAATATTAAAAAGTCATTTACCTTACACGGCCTTGTGTTTATGCTTCAGAAATCAAACACATGATTCAGCGCATTGGGTTGCCTGTTGGTTTGGATCCTGACAAGAAGATACAAAGTAAAGCTCTGGGCAAAATATCTGTACCAGAGCCTCTAATTAATTATTATTTTCAGGTTGAAATTACAGCTAAGTAAATGTTTTGACACGTTGTTACTTTATTAATGTGTATTCTGAGCACTTGACTGATTTTTATCTGATCAAATCTGCTTGACGGCGTCTTTTAATCCTCCTGCTCTAGGACCTCCAGGGCACGGATTGTGTAAGTACCTGATGGGTAATAAATCAAAAGATGATCACACTGACATTGTAAGCATGAGTTCGTCACAACAGCTGCAGAAGAAGAGGAGAAAATGTGTTGTAGAGTGTTCAGAAATTATAAAGATTAATTTAAGTCCTTCTTATAGCCGAAAACTTTTAAATAAAGGCCGTGCTTCAGCTTCAGCTTAATGTGACAGCTGCAAATCACAAAACATGCTGCATATATTTTAGTCATAACTGCTTGTAGACAAACTTACTGCTGTTAGTTTCCATGCACCTCTTTACTGCTTAACCAGCACTGCAGTCACAATTGGTGCATTCACAGAAAGATCAATTTAATGCAGAGTAAATGGTTTGATTATTGAAGACGCCATCTTATTAATGTCTGTTTTAACCTTATATACACACAGGATTACCCCAGTTTTTTATTTAAGTTGCAAAATCAGTCAAAGCTTGTGCCCAGCACCATCATTTTTGGTTCATAAATTCAATGCAAATATTCTTTTGGTGTAAAATGATCATAAAAATATTGCAGTGTGTGCAGCCATTGCTACTGCACATATTGCATCTCTCTCTTACGCTAACTGCGCACGCTACGCAACCTACGACTCCCCCTCCCCCCTCTGTCTGATCTGCGCATGAGTATGATCGCCCCCTGGATGTGGGGGGGTGTACCCTGTTTTGGTGACTCGGCCCAAGCCACAGTATTTACCTGCTGAAATTCAGAGCCAAGGCTGTGTATTTAACCTGACTTTTTTTTCAACATGCTGTCAGTGGTGACATCTTGTGGATGGAGAGGAGAAATACGGTGATTTTGACAAATAGTGCATTAGATTAGAAGATTAGAAGATCGCTGACTACACCTCTGAGGCTAAAAACAGTACAATATAGTAGCCACATTGGTTCATGGCACAATACAAGAAATTACCATAGCAAAAACAGACAAAACGTAAATTCTGGTCAATTGCGTTAGAGTTACTGTAACTTTAGCCCTAGCAGAGGACTTTTCTCCTCTGCTGATCTCACGGTGTATTTGATGAATTTGTATTTAAAGAAACAAAAAAAACAACTCTTCATTTCAGGTTAAATTAAAAATGCATTGTAGCGTGCATTACTTACATTTGTACCAAGTAAAATATTACCTTTTTTGTAATGCCTTACATTACTATGTTACAGTAAAAAGCAATGCATTACAGTAATCACATTACCCACCACATAGTGGATAGAACGGTGCAGACACTGGATCGATTGATATGGTAGAAGCTTTCGATGTCTAAGATGTAAAATAACAAATCAGATGAACTAGTCCATCCAGAAATAGCCCATAGAAAGTATTTGGGAATGAACAGAACATTTCAAAAGCACATCTGGCAGGTGATTGGATGATTGTTCCAATGATCACATTCATTACAGGCCAATCAGATATTGTAGTGGGGTGTTTTATATCACTAAACTTTCTCATAAATCTTCTGATATTGAGAAGTTGGGAGTGGTTGGACATTCAAATCACAGATATATGCTTAAATATTGGTATATTTTAATGCTAAGGTTCAAGTCAAGGATCAACATATATCATATGGCTCTGATGAGATCTTTTCATCTTTAAGAGAAAGTGAGAAAGAGCACAACCTTTTCTTTTTAAAGGAAGAATCACTGAATAAATGACAGGAAGTCTGAAGATAATTTAGGGGCAGAAAGGTCAAAAGATAAAAACCAGAGAATCCCAGAGAAACAGGACATAGAGAAATCTGGTCTTTGTTAAACCTGTCCTCTTTATTCTGCAGCTCAGAGCGGACCGAGAGGCTTGTCGGAGGGGATAGGAGAAAAAAAAAAGAGAAGCTATTTTTGTAATTGCTTTCTTTGCCGGTGCTGAGAGAGAAGTGGTGGGGGAAGTTTTGAGAAATTTAAACAGCCTTGACAGACAGGGTGTAGTGTTATTAATCTTTTCAAACAGAGAGAAAACTGGTCATTGTAAACACAGACAGGCTCTAAGATCAGCCGCCGCGCTGTAGAAAGTCTGTTTATTGGTAGAGCCAGATTAAAGAAAAAACTTCTACATGCAGGAAATCAACACTTTTAGAAACAGGAAGCAGGTATGTGAGAATATCAAACAAGATATTTGGAGATAATTAACTAAAATGTTCTGTTCTGTTCCAGTACTACTGATTTTTGGGATCATGTGCAGCCAAAGAAACTACACTGGCATATCAACATCTCTTGCTTTCACACTGTGCATCTGGTAGACCTATAAATATACTACGCCATTTTAACAGGCTGCTTTTGACTCTCAACCTGTTGATTCATTTTCTCTTATTTATTTTTTTTCCCTTACTTTAGTTGCTTGCTCTGTTGTCCCTGGTGATCAAACTAAAGCTACTGGCTAGCCAGTTAATCCTCAAGGTAAAGAGCAGATAAACAGATGGAAATCATACTTCTGTAACCATGCACTTGCCTATTTTGTTATAAACTTTGGACTCCACAGTAAATGTATGAATGTCAAACTGATGCACATACTACTTACCAATTATCTGAAAGATTTTAATAACCTTTTACCTTTGACCAGTTGACCAGGTAGTCAAACTGTAAGCAGTACCACCTCTAGTCAAAGTGAGGCAATTAACAGAATCTTTTATGGTGCTCTATGCAATATAGCTAATATTCATCGAACCGGCAATAATTTCAAAGGCAGAAAAATATGTCAATTAAGCATTGGGCAGATCCATTTTTCCAGGTTCCATTCTACAAAAGCTAAAGCTGGATGCCCAATCAGTGTCCACTTGAGCAGAGGAAGAGGTGGGAGCCACAAGACTGCAAGGACAAAGGTTAGCATATACACTAACAGCTTCTGCAGCAGTTTTTTTGGATGCGGACTGTATTTCTTTATTACATAAAATAACAAATATTAACACTACAACCTTCTCTATAGAAAGGATATTTTTGCCTCACTTCTGATATGTTTTGGCAAAAATTTGGTTCATCATGTGGCTCACGTTCTGTCCTTAACATGGCTGCAGTAGCACCTGCCTACTGCATTATCTGATTGGCCTGTAATGCATGTGACTGACTGATCAATCGTCCAATAACCTGTCAGATATGCTTTTGAAATGTTCCGCCCATTCCCAAAGTCTATGGGCTCTTTTCTCAGATGGACTCGTGAAGCACATGCCCCCATCTTATCAGTATAACTCTCCTGATACTACTGCAGAAGATGGAGCATATGGGGGCCAACTCAACCCTTTCATGCTGTCTCCACAATGTTTACGGCGCTAGCGAAAAGTCACAAGAGTGTAAATATACAGCTTGAAACATCAGTGTGAATGGGGCCACTGAGTGTAACATTACAAGGGTCATTCCCTGTGATTTTGTTCAGGCAAAATGTTTCTCAAAAGGCAGAGATCACAAAATCCAAACCAATGTTTTGTCAGGTGATGTGGTCTTTAAGCTGTCACATTACTTGAAGTTCAATGATGGTAACATAACAGTGCTCTGCAACAGTGTTCATTTTGTCGACTAATCCATTTTGCCATTGTTTTCGTCAACAACCTTTTTTCTCCTGAAGAAAACAAGACTATAATTATAAAAAAAGGTGTACATTGACAAAAACTGACACTAAATTAACCGACATTTTTCATCAACAACAACAACAACAAAACTAGTGTAAAAAAACAGGTGTACATTAACAAAAACTGAAACTAAATAAATTAACCGACATTTTCGTCAACAACAACAATAACAACAACAACAACATCACTTTGGTTGTGTGGAAAGGTTGAACAAGTAAAGGGAGACATCCAATCACAACTGCTCTAGCTTTATGGTGGCAGGATCCAAGTGTAATACATGACTTCAGAAATTCAAGGCAACATAAAAATGCCTCACACTTTACAATTCATATTTTATTATTTACAGTAGATTTTGTCAACTAAAATGTTGTGAAATTTTATCTACTGTAAGTAAAATGAAAACAATTTACATGACTAAAGCTAAAAAATATTCTAGGCAAAAGACTAAAACTAAATTAAAAAGTGCTGTCAAAATTAACACTGCTCCACAGTTAGTAACGTCGATCCAACTAATCCTGTTGATTAAATCAATTGTAAAAATCACAGCAAAAGAAACACAAAGATGTAAACATAAGAAATTGAGTCAAGGTGACAGAGTGTTTTACTCTCCTGTGTCAGGGTGTTAGCAGTTAGCGTACAGGCCACATTAACCTCCTCTGATCTGATCTGAGGTCACAGCCAAACCTCCCATCTCCTCCACGCAGCTAATCACACCTGAACGCCGCTGACCCCGCAGACCCCAGAAATCAAAGAAAAACACGAGACCCCGAGTGTTAATGGTGCCGTCCTCCTCCTCCCTCTATCCCTCTAACACTGTTTTTCTTTCACTCCCTCTGCTCTCCCACCGTCTACATCAAGCTCTTTTTTTCAGAGAATGAAGAAGTGTGGCAGCGTTCAGAGAGGAACAGAGAAAGCTGGGGGTCTAATTTTGGCAGGCGAGACTTTTTCCCCTCAGCCCGTGTTTGTTCTGGCTCTATTAAAACATCTCCAAGGAGAGAGGAAGAGTGGAGGGAGGAGGGAGACTGGGCACAGTGTGAGGGAAACACACTGACTTTCTATTTTAGTCTGAGAATACAAAGTCAAACTTTAAATATGATCTAGTCCTGTAAAATAGACTTAATTAATAATTAGTCAAACTTATTTGATTGTAAGGATCAAAATAAATAATATAAAAAAATATATAAATAGATTGAAACAATATAATAAAAACTATAATATTATTATGCTTTAAAATAATAAGTTAATTATGAACACAAAAATTCATAAGGTTTAAAATAATTATAAACTAATCCATATAAATTATTGGTAAAATATCAGCACAATAACATTTAAAGATTGTTAAAAGAAGAACTTTTGGCACATTAAATTCTCCTTTATATATAATTATTTTTCATGATTTTTCTCATAGCATTTTTTACTAAAATATAAAAAATAAATTAAAAAAAAGCCTGTAGTAAATCCTTTAAAAGAAGGTTAAAATGTTAAAACTCTTAAATAGCAGCTTTAAAGGGATTCAGAAGCACTACAAATGTAATAAAATTTAGTAGGTGTAATAATAAAAGACGTAGGCCAGAAGGTTGGCATTAAAAAGTTTTAAACATTGAAATCACAATGTTAAAATAGATTAACAACATTATTTACAAGCAGAACCAATGCAATTTGTAAATAATTATGTTGATTAAATATATTAGGAAAGATCCCCGTTCCTCACCGGAAAGGGATCCTAAATCAGAGGTGCTGCGCTCACCTGAGACCTAAGGTAGATATTTTTTTTAAATTTGCGATTAAGTGGTCAGAGCTAAATAACTCAGAATTTAAGTATTCTCACTTGTTTATAGAGGTGTGAAAAAATATCGATATAGCAATATATCGCGATATTTTGACTCCCGATACAATATCGATATTTCAAATCTTAGTATCGATATTTTTGCAAAAATAAAAGCTCATATTTTATCAGAGTTTGAAGTAAAATACAACTTATAAATATGAATGCACAGGTGCAGTCTATTCAGTTCAGACAGTGACAAGAGAAATATGGTTAGGGTGCTTCAAATACATTGTTTAAAAGAAAAGAATAATTTCTTTGCTACATTGATTTGTGTGACTTGATGCACTCTGTGTTTCAGGTTACGTGTATTTATGTAACACTGTATTTGACATATTTCAATAACAATAAAATGGAGAGGTTACATATTCACTGTCTCTAGGTTTTCCCGAGTTTACTGTATAATATCGCAATATATCACAATATTGTGGTATCGTGATATTATTGTATCGTGACCAAAGTATCGTGATACGTATCGTATCGTGAGGCTCTTGCCAATACTCACCCCTACTTGTTTACACGGAAAACGCAATTCAGAATTGAGGTTTATATGTAAAACATGTTTATTCACCTTTATTCAATTCGGCTTAAGGTTTGGGGATTGGGAATGGTTCTGATTGGACGGGGGCAGACGTGACTTATTTACATCTCCAGTGTCTCTGTCAGGGAAATTTTGCAAACTTGGACACTACAACTTTAAAAAAGTCCACATTTGTATGCCTATGTCCATCAACTTTTCATTTTTTCCGAATCGTCTAAGGCTTTAATTACATAAATAAATTGTCTCAGCTCGAGTCCAGCACTTGCGTCAGGCAGCCATCCTGTTCCCGTAATTGTGGAATAAGTCATAGCGACAGGACAAGGGAATGAGCATGTGCAGAATGACTGGAATTAATTTAAACTGGAGTGAACTTAAACACAATCAAGCAATTATTCAATTTGCATTTAAAATCAGAATGAATCAGCCTCCTACTTTAGAATTATGTTTCTTTTGGAATGGTCATTTTCATTCAGAATGAGGTGTTTATGAGGTCATTTGTAATCTTTTTAAAGAGGATTCTAGTTTTATTCTGAATTAAAACAGAATTAAAGCTCTCATGCCAAAATAGTTTACAAAGGAAAAAGAAAGGCAGGTGCTGATACTAGCTGCATAAGATGACGTTTTGGATTATACATTATAATCCCAGTGTATGCTTTCCTGAAAAGTATATGCCTTGTTCATTCTGCTCTAAGACTGCATCATGTTGGTTAATATTTACAGAAAATAGGGATTAAATTAACTATCAAGCAAAATATGAATGGTGGCATCACAGCCTGTGATTGATGAGTCATACATTTCAGTCTCATCAATCAGGAAATGGGCCAAACAATGCCTATCCAGTTTTTTATATATACCCATAGGTGATTTTAAGCTGATTTGTTTTGAGGCTTTGTTTTGTTGGCCCACTGACAAGAAAGTCCATGGTGGTTTGTACATGCACCTTGCAGTTTAGTTTCATGCTTCATTATTTCAAAAGTTAAATAAAGTAATAATCTAAAAAATGTAGGTGGCATACAATAGTGCTCTCAGAAAGTTTCTCAAATTGCAAAGATGGTCATGTGTAAGTGAGTTTTTTGTCACTTGTAATGTACCCACTTTTCATGCTGTGCTTGGAAATGTAATGTACCGATTTATGTGCCAATTAATTGCTTTAGAATATGAAACTTTTATGTCACTGACTCGATATTCAATATTTCCGTTGTTACTGGAAACATTGGAGTAAATGTCTCTTTGTGTTTTAATTTAATTAATTACATTACAAATATTTATACTTTTGTATTCTGATACGGATCTTTGAGTCTGGAATAAAATGGCTATCCATCTGTCTATCTTAGTCTAAATTCATAACATAACATAAAGGGGTAAAAAAAAAAAGTCAAAACAAGGACTGTCTAGAGCTGCTGAAGTGTTTATACGATGACTGTAGGCAGAGGCAGGCTAACGCTACCCATGGACTCCCAGTGTTTGAGCTAAGCTAATTAGCGGTAGTGGTAGGTAATTGACGCAGATTCAAAAGAATGGTGTCTATCTCCTTGCCATGGACTCGGGAGTGGGGCAAGATGTGAAAACCAAAATGATGGCGTATTCCTTTAAGGAAACATTCGGCCCCTACAGTTGCAATTTAAAACTCTGATCTATTGAGTGCATTGCCATAAAACGCTCTTTGAAACATAAAAATAGCTCCAGATGTTATTGGGATTCTTGAATTATCTGTGCTTTGAACTTTCCTCACTCATCTTTGTCCTGTTTTCTCTTTTGCATGGATGTCCTGGTGTGGGACAGCAACAGCACAATCTGCCTGAAATATAGCTTAAACTTTGACTGATACCCCCTTAAACTCTGAAATGTCTACACACGTGCACACACACATCACAGAGTGTGCTTCATGTGTAGAGGAGGGAAATCAGAGAGCACAGTGAGACAAAGACAACACTGCAGCTCATGTTCATGTTCATGTTCAACAAGGTGGGTGGGCAGAAAGTCTCCCTCAGATTTGTAAGTCGGCCTAACATTTGTGGCTCAGAAAATGGAAGTCACCGAAATAACATGGATCTAGAAGGTAAAACAGCATGTAGGAAAATGCAAATTAACATATTTCACCTAAACTGACAATCTCCTGAGCAGATGTCTGGAGTGGAGCGGCTGATGTTTGGATGCTTGAACAGCTGCAGCGTGAGGTAAGCAGCTGCAGGTCATCACGTGTCATCATTAGTCGACCTTGTCTTCTTGACGGCCTGCCACCTGACTTTACAGCTAATAAGGCGTCCATGGCACTAATGATGAGTAGCAGTGACGATCAGCCCACCACGGCTGCAGCCCCCACCGCTGTCAAAGGAGGCCCCTGTCTATTTAAACGAGGCCTGTAATGACTGTAATGTGACTGGAGATTGCACGAGGCTCCGCGGGTGACTGCAACACTTTCCTCCTCGAGTTGGCAGGAAAGAAAACAAAAGCAGGGGAGAATTTAGAGGCTTTTACAACGATTTACATAATTTCCCACACTAAGAAGCAATAGCAGTGGACAAAATAATGAACGGAGCAACCAGAAATAGTCCAGTGACGTTAAAGGGCTGCTTATTCTCAGACTATATTATCTGTTGGACCAAAACAACACTGAGCAAAAATGAAGGCAACAAAAACAAGAAATAGTGATATTACAGACGAAACAAAGACACAAACGAGAGAAAAATAGACTGAATATTTGCGGTTATTAGCCCACTTCAGGCCACAATTTATGATACAGGATATGGAGCTAAAATTAGGGAAATAAATAATAATAAATTAGATAAATCTTCCTCTTGAAATACAGCAAAAGTTGGTCAATTTAACCAAAAGTCTGACCAGTGTTATGGTTTAACTTGTGACCATGTTTTCCCTTTTTTGTATTGATTGCAAGACTAAACAAAACAGACAAAGCATAAGACAAAAAAACAGGGCAGAAGAGAACATAAAAGAAAGGTTAGTTTTACAATTTATGAGACGATCATAGGTAATGCATAAGAAAGAATAGAACAAATATAACTGTTAATGACTAATAAAGATTATATGTACAACAAATAAAGAAAAGGAGAGCAGAGAAGAAAGAAAAAAAACAAAGATAAATAAGTCAAAAGGAAATTAATTAAGAAATGGCTGCTCTCTGTGTGTATGAGGGACCATGATACACCTAATAACAGAGTAATACTGTATCTCTGAATAGTTTTATTCAGACAAGGACATAGATAACAACTGGAATAAGGTAAATATGGCCCTCTATTTTTCATATTCTTGTCTGTTTTGGCTGAGACATGCACACAGCTCGTGGAAAAAATAGGCCTCCAACTTTTAAAGCTTGGCGCATAAGATGCGCAGGAACCTCCCGTATGAAAGCTCTTACTTGATAACATGCTTTCTGAAATACAAACAAGGATGCTTCATGTCTATCATGCAAGGTAAATGTAATGTCAGTTCCTCAAGAATGTATTTATATTGAGGATTAGGAACAGGATTCTGGCTCTCTAATCCAGGGTCACGTCGAGCTACAACACCATGTATGATGTTTGTTTGACAACCCTTTGGCTACCTGCACTATAGCGCAACACTCTGGTAAACAGATGTGAGAATTTCACAGTGACATCATCTAGTGGACAAACCGGAGTACAGTGTGTTATTTAGTGCACCAAGTGCTGTTTTCCCTGTCAACATGTGAGCATTGTGAGCTGAATTTCTGAAAATCTTCACCCAAGCAGGAGTTTTCCAAAATGAGCTTTTAATGGCGAAACTGCCTTGTGCTTGAAGATGTGCCAAAAACACAGCAAAAGATACATGGCTGCAGAAACAACCAAAACAACTATAAACTAAGCACACGAGTAAGGAAATGAGTGTTTGATAAGTTATTCCTTTGTTGTAACAATGCTTTTTGTCCAAGTTAATCCCACATGTACACTGAGGTAGAGATCCGGACTGCTGGGCGATTCCATCCTCTCCTCTCAAATTCAGAAGGTGATCTTCACTCTATGGGGGTGAGTGTTGTCATCTAGGGGGGTAGAGTTTGATCCCAGACTGTGCAGATTTGGGATTGGAACTGTTTGTAGACTTTCATCTTGATATCTCTGCATTAAAGGATTAGTTCGATTTCTACAGCTTTCACATTGTTTCTAGAATGCAGTAGAACAATATACTCATCCTGATCCAAACAGTGCTCCGAGAGATATTTAGATCCAAAATCAAGCGGCGGACATCCGTATAATGGTAGCACACAGGGCATGTATAGCGCCGCTCCTAAAACTGCATTAATCGTCCGAAAACTCATTAGTTTCACCAATATTTCCTCATGGTCCACTCGAGCTACTCCAGAGACAGTCTGGTGTCGCTCCACCCATGTTTTTGTGACTGTGCTGACCTCTGAACTGAAGACTTTCTTTACGGCTGCCACGCATGCGCAGTACGGCTCATTGTTTCAGGGGCGGCCGCTGGCTACTCAACAACTTCCTTCTTCCAGTTTTTGTGCAAAATGGACAAATATCTATCGGATGAAGATGTTGTGGACGAGAACTTTGAATATGATGGGTGTCCTTACAGTTTCGAGCCAGAGTTTACAGATGAGGAGCTCATCGAAAGGAGGAAGTCGTACTGCGCATGGAGCGGCGCTATACATGCCCCGTGTGCTACCATTATACGGATGTCCGCCGCTAGATTTTGGATCTAAATATCTCCTGAAGCACTGTTTGGATCAGGAAAGCCTTCTGGGTGAGTATACTGTTCTACTTCATTCTATAAACAATGTTAAAGCTGTAGAAACCGAACTTATCCTTTAAGATTACCCTCAGTATTGTCAAGTCTTGTTTTTCCAGTGAGGGAGATGCTGCCCCACACCATCATGATGCCTCTTCCAAAACATATCACTGTATCAGTCCACGTCTTCCCCACATCTGGACATAAAGTTCCTCCACATGTTCAGGTTCCAGGGCACCTGTTGCAAACGGCAGTGCAATTGGGCCTGATGGTGAGGAGCTGTCTTGGCACGCATCCTGGCAGCCCCGTGAGACCCAAGATTGAGTGGGTGCAGTCTACTCCAGATGGTCTGGGAAGAGAGCTGTTGGCCATCTTGTCCTGCAAACCTCGAGTGCACATCTGTCGAAGAATTTTCTACGTGCTGACACGGAAAGGAAACAATCTTCTTGGCACAAAACAAGAGTCAACAGCAACAAAAGCTGTTTGGCATTGCGTAGAAGATCTGGCAAATTTTCCATATTCAGCTCTGTTGTTCATCCCTTACGTGTATGTTCCCCAAAATTGTGGCAGTTGGGACTTATTGCCAAAATACAATGTTACAATATAGAAATGATCTACCCAACACTTATTTCCTTTCATTTTGTGCTAAGTTGATATCTTCAGCTAAGATTGAGCTCATAACCTAGTCAAGCAGAAGGTTTGGACAGCCAGCTGTGCTCCTTTTTCGTCTTTTCCCCAAAAGTCATGTCTGCAAAAGTGAGTTTTAATGAGTTTTTGTATCTTTCTCCACTTGTAGTTATTACTACAAACAGCAGGTGTGTGGTCCAGCAGTCTGGCTGAACTGTCTTGTGTATATGTTCTGGGGACCAAAGTATTCTGTTTAATGTTGGATATCATTTGAAACTGTCCTTTCGTCTCTGGTCTCCCACATTTTGAGAAATGTTTAAGATCTGAAAATCCTCTTGTGCGTTGCCAGACTCAGAAGTACACTTCTCCTCTGATGTGTGGTTGGATCACAAAGGCTTGCAGGCCCGTCGATGCCACCCCAATAATCTCCTAAATCAACACACAATCTAGCTCTTATTATTTAACTCATGTTTATTTTTCCACGTTAGCTTCATTTCCAGAGTTTTGACTTTTCTGTTTTGAAGCCAGTTTTTGATTTGTTTCTATGAGCCAGTCATGTCATCTATAAAACAAACTCCAGCTCAGCCATTCTGGAGAAAATTATAAACATGTAAACAAAGGAATGGCAGAAACAGATGTTTGTACAGCGGTGTGTGCAGTCGTCGCTGTGCGAGTCGATTTAGTAAGTGTCTAATATCCTCTCTGTGCCAGCGATTTAGATTCAGAATGTAGAATGAACGTGGCATCGAGCCCTGCTGTAATGTCATTTAGGAAAACCATCCAGCTTTACTCTTTTGATCCGAACAGAATCAAACACACTGAGAGAGCTCTTATCCAGTAACGCTGTGGAAACATCAAAACAAATTAAAGAGGCCTGCCAGATCATAAATAAATTTGGATTTGGACAACAGCGTCGCTTCATGCCAAGAACATGAAAATGGAGTTTAGCCTTTGATTCTTTCTCAAACATTTTAAATCATCTGGACTCACGCTGCTCGAAAATCTCGACTTATTTCAAGTGCATGTCCATGATAATTGAAAAGGACTTGTGTTATTTTTTCTGCATATTCAGAAGACTGGCAGTTAATTGGATGACAACACAATGTTTTATAGAAAACAGACGGACAGATGTGGGTCATTTTCCTGTACTGCTGGCTTGTGGCACCATCACGCTGTGCAACTGTTAGTCTCTTTTGATGGTGCTGTGTCAGACTGTGAGATCAAAATCTTGTCTAGTTGGCAGTCATACTAGCAACATTGAAAGTGTAATCCTGGCTGTATGCTGTCTTTGTGACTGCATTAGAGTTCAGAGGTCCTCAGAGAGGCAGGTCAAAGAGTAAAGCATGGAAGCAGGATAATTTTGGTGGATAAGGAAAACAAAGAAGAAACGTCCTGATGAGGTCCTGGATGAAAAGAAATTTGCTCACATATCCCTGCTTGATAAAGGATTTTTAACTGCATCAAAATGCCTTGGGTTTAATGCAAGACTGCCTTTCAGTCCAGGACTTTTGTTTAAATGATTCTGGACAGTTTTCTGCCTTTTTCTAAAAGAAGAAACCATTTTGAACTCAAGTGCATGTATCAGGAAGAGGACAAATAGACTGACAATTCTGCAAATTGAACTTAAGTTACCAAATGTGATGACATGTCTCAGAAATAAGATCAATGAGTCATTCTCAACAGCAAGAAGAAAAAGACTGGGTTTGGGGAGTAAAACTCCATCTGAACATGGAGCACATTTACCCCTTGTTTCCACATATTCTGTCTGCACAACAATCATACACATCACACACTCCCTTCAATCAGTCCATTCCCACAGCCTACACCTCGTCCCATCCATGGTGTGTATCTGCAGCATCTTACTGCACTGGGTCACTTGAAATACGTAAGCCGCTTTAACTCCATGACAATCACCGCCAAGCAAAAGCAGGAGAAGAATCTCTCATAGGACAATCATATCACATCATAGGAGTTAAAAGAGATTTTACAAGAATTCATGCACAGATGTGTTTTCACCCTTGTTTATGGATTAAAGTTGCGATAATGTAAATACTAGACATTAGAGGCATTAATAGGCTAAGAACATAAAGTGTTAAAAGCTTTTTTAATTCTATAACATGCTCACCAATTGTAAAGCAGAGAAGGCATGTTTCTCTTCCGATATATATGATACATATGTAGCTGTTATCATGGACATCATATTCCTCTTATGATCCATCCAGTAAAAAAAAAACTTTACTCAGAGTTACACTGATGAAACAAAAGGGACACAGTGCAAACAAGGAAGAATCTACTCATTACAGTTGGTATGTCGTGCAGCTTCAATAGATTTGAAAGCCTAGTAGAAAGAAGACATGTAGGGAGTAGGTAGGTAGGCAGACATGGGTGGGAAGGAGAGGTATAAAAGGTATGTTGGTGGCCAGATGTGGAGGTAGGCAGGTGAGATGTAGTGAACAGGCTGAGCATAGTGCAGGTAGAGGTGAAAGTAAGATTTAGAGGAATGGGGTTTAAAGGTAGTTAGGGGAATGTAGGTAAGTTGGTGGGTAGGTAGGAAGGCAATTTGATTAGTAGGTACATGTGTAAGGTGGAGCACCTATGCTGGTAGGTAGGATGGGATTAGGTGGGCAGGTAGATAGGTCGGTGAGCAAAGGTAGGTTGGTAGGGGGTAGGTTGGTGGGTACAGTTTGCCTAGCAGGTAGGTAGATATGAGGTAGGAGGGCAAGAAAGTTTTCAGATTGTGGGAAGATAGCTAGGTTGGTAGATAGGCAGACAGGTGAGTAGGGAAGTGGAAAGCAAATAGTTAGGGTTCAGCTAGGCAGGGAAATAGGTAGGCACAAAAGGGAGTGGGCAGGTTGTAGGGAGGGAGGTAGGTAGGGTAAAGGGCCTTAAAGGGAATTTAGGAGTTTGATAGATTTTTAGGAAGATACAGGCTAGACAGTTTAGTAGGTAGATGGCAGATATTTAGGGTTGATAAGTACTTTACTGACCCTAAGAAAATTTTGTCCTGAACCAACCTGCACTAATAAAGTAATAATGAAGCATAATGATGTAATCTGTGGTGCTGCATTAAAGCTTTTAAACAAGTGAAGATGTCAGGCAGAAAGCAAATGAATGAAGGAGGAGAAACTCACGTTGGTCCTCCTGGCAGAGGTGTGGGGAGTGGATCTGGAAAAGAAGACATGGGGATATTTTTACAACAGGATAAACAATATTACTCCCAGATTTTTCTTTGCAGGAGCTGCCAGACACAAGCAAATACTCAGCTGAGTGTTATTTAAGAGAGACAGATCTCTTACAGGAAGAGATGAGCAGGGAAAATGTTATTGTTCGTAAAGCAGATGTATTTTTTTTGCTTTAATTGTTTTGTATTGCTTTTATTTTCTATTGTTTTTTTCTATTCTACTGCAAAGCACTTTGGTAGGCCACTGGCTGTTACATATTAAGGCCTGCCTGCATGCATCAAAATGCTTAATCCTAACTTTTCTTACCAAATTTGACAAACAGCACCCCCGTCGTGGACACGGTTCCCTGGCTGTTGGTGGCGACACACTGAAAGTATCCCGTGTCCGTGGTGTCCAGGTTGCGGATGCGAAGTCGTGATCCATAAGGCGTGGATCGGTATGACACACGTCTTGGCTCCTGCACCACTGGAGCATCGTTTTTTAGCCAACGCACAGTGGGAATAGGGTTCCCGGATACACGACAGAAAAGCTCGGCAGTGTGGCCCAGAGAGGTGGTGATGTTGTTCATGGGGGCTTCAAGGCGGATGAAGGACGACTCTGGAAGACACAGAGAGACAGAGGAAAAGAGAGTAAGAAAAGGCAGGGAGATAAGTCAAGCAACCACTTGCTTTACTTCATCTGAATGAGTCCTAGGAGGAAAGCATGCCTCTTTTAAAAAAAAAATCCTTGTAGAAAAACTCAAAATTTCAGCCAGCCACACATATTTAAAATCTGGTTCAACAAGTAATTCTGTGGCCTCAGCTGTGGTGAGACCTAATTTGACTTTTCATCAGTTACAGGATGCCAAAGGGCTTCCCTGGCTCATGCGTCCTCCTGTTAGGCAACACCTTTGTTGTGGTTTTAAAAACAGAGAAGACGAGAGAAAACCTTGTAGGATCCCGCTGTGTGACAACAGTGAGTTTGGAACAAAAACATGTCTGCATGTTTATGTCCAGGACCGCTTGTTTTCTCGAGGTGGTCAGGACAGAAAACAATCTGAAGGGCCACCTAAGAGTTTAATGTGCTGGAAAAACATGAGCGCTAAAGTCAAGAAATACCTCTGGAAAGTTCCCTTGACCCCAAAAACCAATCTTAGGTATGCAGAAATGCTCTCGGTTTCACGAACGGGCCAAAACAAACAAAAGAGGGAAAGCACGTACAGGGAGATCATAGATGGGCTGAAATGTGAGTGAATAAAGAGGCTGAGGTGTAAAAATAAAGGTAAATACTTACATATGCAGGAACACCCACAAATTACAATATTTGACATGCCATTCAAGGGCAAATTCATGCTGACTTGCAAAAATGTTACACATGAAAACAAATGATTGTGGGTTATGCAGTTTTTTGTTTTGTTTTGTTTCTGCTTTTTATGAAAATAGCCAACAAAAAAAAAATCATTCTTTTCAGAGTCAGAATCAGAATAAGAAATACTTTATTAATCCCAAAGGAAAAAATCTGTTGTTTCAGTTGCTCATTGTACAAAGCATAGCGGTAGGAATATCAAATACATTAAAATAGATAAAACAGAAGACAGTGAAATAGATAAGAGCATAAAATTAAGTCAAAATAAGACAGCAGGTTGCAACTGGCAGAAGTTGTACTTCAGCTTCTTCCAGAAGGAAATAATAGAGACTATAAACAAGCCAAGGACTTTAGACTATTAACATTAACAATATTTACAGTATGAATATACATATGAACATAAACAGCTCTGATAACATCACTGCTACATTAAAATTTCAATAAAACAGTTAATTATGGAAAGGTCATTCTGGAATCACAATACAAAATTTCAGAAAAAAACACTTAATTCATGGCTAAATTTAAGAACTTTTTCACAGCTAAAAATTTGACTCAGTGACCTCCACAGTTTGACCAATGCATGAGCTTTAAAATATAATTCTCTCCTCAAAGATCTGTTGTGAGCTTCCAGAGATATAAGTTAACAAAGTTAGTGTTACAGCTAGGAGGGTTAGCTGAGGATGTTTTTGTTGTTGCACAAACATTCTGAATGGGAAGGAGGAATTTCAAACTGGATTCACATTTGGACCACAATGAAACTGCTTAAAAGGTTCTTGAATTTGATCTTGAAAAGCTTTGGGAATAATAACTAACAATGTTTAACACTGTGATTTGGTGCTAACCATATGAGGAGACTCCAAACAACTTTTTCTTCTCAACCACCTTGTGTTGATCCTTCTTTATCTTTAAACATTGTAGAATCATAATAAATGACTTACTTTACTCTCCTACTTCTCTGCTTTCCTTTTCTACTTCTCCCAGCCCTCTTCTAACTCCTACACTCTTTGCCTCATGTACATGCTATAAATTTAGACATAAATATAAAACATCTCACCCAGGTGGGTGCAAGGGGGGATCATTTCATACAAGTGTAAGATAAGGCAGCCAGTGTGCTTGTTTCTGAGGAGGCAGACTGAAAGGCCTTTCCTAAAGGTCCTCTAACATTCAAACATTATGATACTGTAACTAAAAGTGAGTCTTCTTTTTTAAATTAATCTTTTTGAATCAAAAAGATTAATTTATCAAATTTTTTAGAGGAAATTAATACCTTTTTTTGTATCATCAGCCATAAACTACAAAGAATATTAGGGGTAGCGACAAAGACATGGATCAAGATGTGTTATTTAAGAGATTATTTTGAAAAAATCAGACAATAAAATTCTACATTTTTATGGGTTTTTTGATGGACAGACTGAATCCTCATCCAGTGAAGGCTGACTATAGTAAAAAAAAAAAAGACAGCGGATTTCCAGATATTATTTAGGTCCCTGAATCTTTTTATAATGTTTATTTGTATCATGCTTTGTTTTTATACTCAATCTGTCTGCTCTGATGTTGTTACATTGATAACATTAAATGTCACAAGACAAACAGGGAACTGAGTCAAACCGCTGTTTTCTCTGAATCAAGCATTTATCTTAACTCATTAAGTGAAATGATTATGTTATTGAATCTTTACTCGAGCAATGACTATAATTTTAAACACTGGCATTGCTGTGGTAACAAACTTAAACTTTATGGGAAGAAAAAAAGAAGAGCAAACATTTCAACCAGTAGATTGATGTCATTAAATTATGTTTATACGCTGATGAGTGGGTCATTCAAGTTACTGCAGTAATCATAACTGAATTGTTTGATTTAATCAGTGAGTAGCCCTTATAACATCATGTTCATTGGAGTTATTTCCAACTTCATGTTTTTTAACCTGTTGATAAAATCTCTTATAAATTTGCCTTTCTTATGGAGAAATATGATCAAATATTAAGTCCCAAACTATCAATCTGATTGGACAATAGGAGTTCAATGACTTACAACATGGGAGAACATCACTGGGATTTTCCAAGAACTACTCAACAGACTGTGATTCTTCTGATATCAGCATAGAAGGCATTTCTTTAACATTGACAAGCAACATTATCTGCCTGAGGGGGTTTGGTAAAAAAATGTTTGGAAACCACCGTTAGAGGTTAAAATCCATTGTCCCCCTTTTCCACCTGTATTCCTGAGTGTTGTATTCCCTTAAGTTTGTTAACATGTCTTTTACATGACAGACCACGTCTATGAACAAGATAAAAAATCTCCTGTTCTTAGAAATTTCTCATCCTCCCCTCTTTGTGGTACCAGCAGCTGCCTCAAATGTCTTGTCTTGTTCTCCAAGCCCCCTGAATAGACCTACCAGTGTGACTTCCTACCATCGTTCTGTCATCGGTTTAAGCCCATTGGCTCTTGGTAGCATACCCATTCTAGAGCACATTTGAACCTGCAAATCCATCAGAGCAGACTGGGCCTACATGGGAAACAAATCCCTAAAGAGGCAGGAACTACTACACATGAGACATTGGTGGCTTATCATTATTATCCCACAATCACAGAGTGGCAGGTTCAAGCCCAGCTGTGGCTGCCACATGTTGATGTGTCCTGAGGTGAGAAAACCCCAAATTTCTCCCACTGCTGCGCCATAGGAGGCAACTTTTACATAGAGACTTCAACCAGGGCTACTCGGTTAAGGCATAGATAACTGAATATTTCGATTGTTGCTGAGATCACAACCATTCTTGCTCACTGATTAAATATAGATGACATTACATAGCAATGAATAGAAATATATCAGTAAAAACACAAATACCTCAAAAGAGTGTTAATAATAATTAAAGCTGCAAGCAGCGTTGGACGGGTCCTCGCTCTGTCGCAGGTCCCTCATGCCCTGTTGACCTCCATTTTGAGGGTTTCATCCCTTTCCATCCCTTTAAACTGCTCTAAGTTAGACTGATATGTGTTTCTGCAAGTCTGTCTAGAGCCTCAGTTTTTATAATGGCTGTGTATGAGACATTCTATTGCTCCTCTATTAGTTACATTATCAGTGTGAGGATCAAAGACAGAAGGATGACGTCATCCTGGATGATGTCATCCTGGATGATGTCATCCTGCATGACTGCACTCAACTGTCAGCTTAGGTCCATTTTAGTGTTACCAGGTGGCGCTAGAGAGCACATTTTGGCATGTTGAGGGTTAATTTTTCCATTTTATAAAATGTTTTGGCATACCGGAGGTGTGTGCCCGTTTTGGTGAGTTTGGGCCTTTGGGCAAGGACCTCTTCTCGCTCTAGCAAGAAGAGGTCCTTCCCCTTGGGCGAGGACCCCAATAATGCAAAAGGACAAATAACTTCAACATTTCATGTGAGTTATAGCTCAGCTCTAACTTCAGCTGTTGGCTCGTAAATGTGTGACAGACAGACTGGGAAGCTCAAGTCCATTTGTACAAAGACAATACGGCACTATCAGGGGGTACTCTGTATATGAAAATGACAAAGAATTTGAACATAAGCCATCATGATCATACCCTTACAGTTAAATCTGTGGATATTCACCCTTACAGTTGTTAAAAATGAAAACATGATCCTGACTTAAAGCAAAACAATATCTTTAAATGCTGCTCCCAATAAACTCTCTGAAAAGCAGGTTAAAGCAGCGTACACACTTCAAGATTATCAGTCTGTTTTTGTCATGACTTACCCCCTTCCTAATCAATGATGGCAAACGCCAGATCATCTTATGTCTTATAAGATTATCCTATTAAATTATCCTGTGGTCTGAGATGTGTTAGAGTGAATGTGTCCTGATAATCTGCTCCAAAACAGGCCGGGAATGACAATGGTAAATATTAAATTTGTTCAATATTAATGACCAAACATCTTGTATGCAGGAAAAGTCAATGACTCCTAAGTCACGACTCTGAATTTTGGCGTAGAACAGATGTAGACAATCAAGAAGCGAGCTGACTGAAGAACAAGGAGGAGGCATCAATGAAAACAAGCTTGACTGACCTGAAACATACAGTTCCTTGGACCTCAGAAATAGAGGACAAGCACATGTGTTCGTGCTGTCTCCAGGACCTTTTCCAGTCTTTTTTTTTTTTAAGTTCTGGATTTTTCTGTCAAACATAGTCCCACCATTATTCCCTCTTCCAGTTGTTGCTATGTTTCTTCTTTTTTACTGGATCAAGTATGATCGCACACAGTTTCTGGCTTGGAGAACTAGATTCCAGATCAGTGTGGGACAGAATGGTTATGTATGTTGAGATTATCGGAGCACACCACACAACATGATCAAAACTGTTAAATGCCTGATTTATTATTGTCTTGTGTGAGGTCCCTGCTTTAAAGACATCTACAGCTGTTCATTTAACATTTATTTTTCTCAGTATCTAAAAACCAGTCAACATGTAGCTTAACTGCTTCACCAAACACACCCCATTTGTAACAATGATAATAACTATGGGTGGGATCATGTCGTGCCGGAGAGAACTCTTGCTTATTCTCAGTGAAGGATTATATTGTTGGTTTTGTTTAACCAACCAGCTATGAACACAAATAAGAGGGGGCTCTGCTGGGAATCTTACCGTTCATGCTGCTTTGAGCGATGTGTGGAAGTTTCACATCATCACCTTAATGTGCTTCCACAAACCCACTACTTCATACCAAAACAGTTATTCCATAAAAACACACTTGGCCTCATAAGACGGAGCTGTGTGTCATCACGAGTCACTTTATCACCGTTTCACTGCCTCAGTTTATGAGGAAGATGATATTCTTTGGAGCTCGTCCCTGCACACTTCATTAACTGTTATAGCAGCTGACAATAAAGCAGAAGGAAAGACGAGGAGACGAGAAGGAAGAGGTGACGAGGAGACAGAGAGAGGGATGTCCTGCCAGCATTTGTCACAAAGCAGCTCTGTTTGTGATTGTCTCGTGGTGTGTTGTGGTATTTTGGCACCCTGAGTACAGTGAAACTCAAACCATCACTGCGGACTGTCCCTTTAATGTGGCAGGCAACAAAGCAGAGCCCTGTCATCAGCCTGCATTTTCTGGCAGCTCCTTTTTTTGTAACGCATGCAATCAAACACTCAAAACGTAAACAGACACACCCGCACGACCACAACACACACAAACTGCACATGATTCTGTTACACGACACCTTCTCATTTTCTCTATATGTGAGTTTAAGTCACACACGCAGGAGGAGAGCCGAGGAAACAGAAACCTGAGCGTCCACACAGCTAACTAAACAAACTCAGAGGAAACACAGGGGAGCCGAGACTGAAGCGGTGCCAGCGACGCAAAAGGTGAATTTAAAAAAAAAAAAAAGTTGGGGCGTGCTCCAGCAGAGAAAGAGAGCACGAGAGGAGGAAGTAAAGGAAGCAACAATCACAAAATAACAAAAGTGAAGCTTCAAGCTGATGGATGTAAGCCTGCTAAAGAAACACAAAAAGATAGGGAATAAAGGTGTGTCATGAAGACAGGTTTTTTTGTAGAAATCTTATTTCTTCAACAGTATAAGTTTTGAAGATTTGAAGTCACACTGACCTTCATTTCATCCTTAAGACTGAGTGCACATCTTCATGTAAAATCATTCATAAGCAAGGAGTGAACATGATACTCAATGATCTTAAAGTTGCTATGAGGAGAATCTATTACCGGTGACATTTGGACTCTGCTGCCCATGAGCACATGCTGCAACTGTCGTAATGCTGCGTTCCAGCAACCTTGGAACTGGGAGTGAAATCATCTCTGACTTATCGGCGTTCCAGTTGAAGTCGGAAGAAAACATGCCGATCTACCGGGCTATTGTTAGCTGTTGTTAGCTCGGGGGTGTTTTCTACTTCTGACTACAAATTGAACGCACCACAAGCCAAAGCGTGTGTGCTGTGATGCTAATAAATGCAGCTCGGACCTTCCTCAGAACTCTGCATTGCTTTACAACTTCTTTTTTCAACAACTTACAGGATGCAAAGCAACGAGGTAATGTATCTCTTTCTAGTTACGTAGCGGTAACAAGCAATTTTTGGAAAACTTAGTATGGTAGTTTTGTGGCCGGCTATACATCGCTACTTACAGCCTGGTGCTCAAAGACGTGTCCGAATAATATGTTTGCTCTAGTTTTAATTGTCTTGTACCCGAAGCTGAGTGTCCAGGCCAGTCCAGCCCTGTCCGACAAGACCGGAAGGCTAAGGAATAGCATTTATAGATAACCTATTTTGATGCTATAAAACTCATCTTAAAGTGTGTATTTTGATCAGGCATATATCTAAAAGTGAGACTTTTTTGTAATGACTTAGAAACTCCTCACAGTCCCTTTAAACTTCCAAAATCAAGTCAGTTCATCCTTAAGTCAGGTTGAAATTTGTGTTTAAAAGCTTGAGATAATTCCTAAAAAGGAAATCTATTGTTCTCAAAAACCTTCAATGATTCTGTCGCACATTGACCTTCAAAATAGAACTGTCATCAGTGTAGCAGGGAGGATATTTGTTCAAAGTTTAAGGAAAATATCTTACAGTGTTTTTAAGGAATAGGGCTAAACGAATGCCTTGATGGACATACAGTAAGTATGGATAGATAATCCAGAAACACAAAGCTCCTGGTTGTGACTATTGCTGATGCAGAGGCATGAACTGTAAACTCCAAAAAAGCTCAAGGGAGAAAAGTTCAGTCAACTATCATCACCCCCTGGTTTCAGGTGAATAATGAGCTTCTTTCAGTGTGATAACTTCCTGCTACTGATGCACACTGATAGAGCCACGCTACCTGAATGCTGTCAGCTCAGTCAATCAAAACCATCCCCCCTCCTGCAGACAAAACAAGTGCTGCAATCACCTCCCGTCCATCAGATAAGAAACAGATGTTCATCATGGGGCTGAGCTATAGCTGACACACTCTCATGCAGCATTTGGGCATTTTCATGTGGGAAGATGTTGCAGAAATTAAACTATGTTGTATGTTTGTGATTTCCCTGATTGACGGCAATGGTCCTTGAAAAGTCTCCTTCACCACGTCGACAAACAGCTACCTCTATTTTTTTTTTTCCTCACAGGACGGATGTTGTGGAAGCTTTGACTTTGCAAACAAGGAGATGGATAACCTCAGAGAGCAAAAATAAAGGTCACATTGCATACAGAGTCATGTTGAGGGTCCTCCGAAGAGGGTGATCTTTGTGGGGGATTGTGCAGATGTTGGCTCTCTGAGCTCGAGGGAAACCGAGGAAAGGGAGCGAGATTTGACCGATAACTCTGGGAAAGTGTGTTAATAAAATATACAGAAAATGTGAGGGATCTAAATGAATTAGTCCTGGTGCTCTCAAAGGAGAACAATGGTTTTATGTTCTTCTTCCAGCAGGATGTGCTGATCCGGGAAAATACTCCATCTTCCCGAAGAGTTAATAATTTCAACTCACTGAGGAGAATCATTATTGATCAGGAAAAGTCTGATCTAGTCTAAATTCTGTTTTAGCATTTAACCCTTTGAATTTCACACAAAGAAACACAGTTGTGAAAAATAGTTGTTGGTAAATTTGTGTTCCTGCCTTTTTATTTGGCAACATTTTATTTTACTTTTAAGATCAGCCAATCAGGAAGCAGTTATGCAGCGCAACAAGTGGGCTGTCTTATCTGTCCAGATGTGGGGGAAAAACGGAAGTTACTCACTATGATATTTATGTATAAATGTAAAATACCCAGTGAATACAATCAGTGTTAACATATTCTATTCTGACAGCAAAGAAATAAGTTCTTACTTTGTGGAAAAGTACTACGGTTCCTACAACTAAAATGTGGTTAGATGATCTACCTAACACTCTCCATTTGGAAAGAATAAGATATGTCTTGAAAGACAAACTGCAACAATTTGATAAAACCTGGAAACCCCTAATATTGTATCTTGCAGCTACTAGCCAATTACAACAGTTGTCCTAGCATACACTATATAACAACTCTGATGGTTGAAGAGTAAGGGTCTTCAAGGGTTGGGAGGGTGGGTTTTACTCCTCTATTTATGTTACTTTTATTTTATTATGTTATGCTATGTTACAGTATTCTATGTTATATATTATATGTACTTTGTCTTTCTGCTCTTACACTGCATGTTATTGCACTTACTTTATTCTCAACTGGCTTATTGAAATACTACCTTAATGCCTTTTTTTGTAACTATGTTTCACATAACATCAAGATTGCATGCACAATTGTAAGAACTACAAAAAATGAGCCCAAATTATATTTGTTGAATGTATGTTTGACTCACTTGCTCAATAAAAGATATTGAACTATTAAAAATAAAACATACACTATTCAAAGAGGTGATTGAGGATAAAAAGCCAAAGATAGGTTTACCGAGTTTTAAATACAGCAATAGGGCGGCAAAAAAGTCAACCATGCGGTCACAATGGAAGTCAGAGGGTTAACCTGCAACATATTAGTGATAACCTAAAGATGAAGGAGATTCTTCTGTTTGTACATCAAGTATACAGGACAAGGAAACATAAATGGCAAAATAGAAATAACAGAAGCCAGTTCATTATTTAAAAAAACAAGAAAAATACAGAGAAGCAGATCTTTTCCTAAATCTAATCTCTCACTCCTTTCCAAGTGCAAGACAAATAAACTAAGAAACTTTTTTGTCCCTCAGGCTGTCAGACTGCTCCTTACTTGGGCAGAAGAGGTGTACCAGGAAGTAGCAAGGCAATAGACATATTTTTATCTTTATGTATTTTTTTATTTAAACCTGAAAATTAATTTTACTTTTTGATTCCATGTGTTCTTTTTACCTTTGTATTATGGAATGTGCCTGGAATCTTAATTTCCCTGAAGGGGTCATCGCAATGAATTAATCAAGCTCTATCTAATCCAGTCCCAATCTCTTAAGATAACTGCAGATTTCATCAAAATCCATCAAGAAGTTTTGAGTTATCTTGCTTTCAAATGGACAACCAACCAACCAAATAGACGAACTTTAGCAAAAACACAACGTCCTTGTTCCACACACTCTCAAGCTCTAAAACAGACACTCTACTATGGACAATGTTTGGATCTTCAAGATCTCCCTGAGGCTAGAAGAGGATCTAGACCAGAGGTGAGCATCTGGAAGCTCGGGGACCGCATCAACACAACATCAGACAGTATTATATTCAAAAAAATACAAACAGTGGGTATGGAAAGTACCCCCTTAGTTTTTTCACATTTTGTTATATTGAAGCCATTACCTAAAATCATTAAAATTCATTTTTTTCCTCATTAATGTACACAAAGCACCACATATTGACAAAAAACAACAGAATTGTAGAAATTTTTGAAGATTTCTTAAAAAGAAAACCTGAAATGTCACATATAATCACAAATATGAAAAGATTTGTGATTAAAAACAAAAATAGCAATACTTGCAAAGGAGCAAAGTTGTAATCGGCTGTGCTTTTCTTTTTCATATATCATATCATTGCATCACAAATCTCCTATCTCCAAAACTGCCACTAGTCAGGAAATGAAAAAAAAAATCCACTACTGAATAAATGAATATTTATTATCTTGATAACAGTTTATTGTACTTCCAATTATTTAAACCATTAAACCCACTTACTACCATGACTAATATCACAATTTTTTCTAAGGGCCTCTAACTAAATAAACAGTAAAAAGTGCTAATGCTGAAAAAAGCAGAATTTGGCATGAATTCTAAGTTTAGCTAATGCTTGTATTGGGGTCAAAACATAAACGTTGATAAAATGCAACCATAATTGTTTCCATTTTTAAGTTTTAATCAATTGTAATTAAGAATTCAAGCATCTTAAAATTGAAAAATACAGCCCCCTGCCATCGAAAACAAAACTAATGTGTAACCAAACTTGCCCTCACTAATCTAGACTCTCCAAGCTACTTAATGAGACAAGTCTGTCACCATAAAACCATGCTGAAAACCAAATGAAAATACCAACATAATTATCAGAGGATTAACTCACAGCATTTCCTTTCTCAGAAACAAACTTGATCTAGGTCAGTTCAAATTAGAAACAATCACCTGGAGCTGTATTTTCACAACGTGGGGGGATCAATGTGTTATATATTCTCTTAGTCATACTCAAAAGCAGCTGATCCTGCTGTGATGGCTGTTAATTTCTTGGGCAATTATAATTTCAACACTAAATTGAGTGTATAACATGATAAAACTGTGAGGATAAAGAGGGATAAAAGCTCACGTCCACATGTGTGAAAGTGGCTACAGCTGTTACAGTTTGGCTGGAGGAATGCTGTTTTATGACTGGTGAGCTTGAGCTCTGTTTTGTGTTTTTCTTATGTGTAATGTGTGCAATTACCATCATGTGATGCGTTCCATGAAGTTGTGGATATCACATTGGGGTCTTGAGGGAATTCAGACCCTGCAGAGACAGAAAACGGAGAAAACTATTAGCAGGTTTGGGATTTTTGGAAGAAGGAGAGGATGCATGAACATAATGCTCCATTCACAGTTTGAGACTCACAAAAACTTGGGATGCCGTTCATAATGACCCAAACCATGACACATAATCAGATCAGATGTTTAACATACCTGAAAATAAACTGAATAAAATCAGGGAGCAGATAAAGGTCTGCATTTTAAAAACAGACCTTATTATATTAAGTGTGTAGGTCAATTTTATCCAGAGTTTACAGATGGAAGAGTACCAAACTGATGTTCATTCGCAAAGCAGTAACATTTTTCCATGTAGGTCAAGGCTGGGGAGTGGATTCTTTCCAGGTATAACTGTAGGGGCTCTGAAAGTTTTGGAAAAACTCTACTAGAAACTGTAAGCCAAGGTCAAACAAACAATTTTCATGTTTTTACATGGTGGTGCCTTATTGAAGCCTGACCAGTGGTAGAAAGTCAGCGTGTAGTTGCTTGTGGTCAGATAACAGCGCTGTGTTATGGAGCCGCAGGACACTTCTTCAATAGTTCAAATAGTTTGTCTGCAGAAGTCAAGTGTCTCACAATGGCCAGATAGCTGTCAACAATGAGAGAAGTGTTTTTAGCTGTACTACCATCCAACAACAATGGGGTTATTCTGTATAGGCCAACAGAAAGAATGTAGGTTTCTGCATTAGCTTCTCTTCAGACCAAAAGGCTACGTCAGAGGTGGCCAGGAGGGCCAGATTTGGTAAGGTGAAAATGTGCGGGGGCCAAGCATTCAGCTTTTGTCTCCAATTGTCTCTTAATATCTAATGAAACGTCTTTAATTCTCCGTACCACAGTGTTAAGAGTCAGGCAAACACTGGCAAAATCGTGCTTCTTCTCAGGACAAATTTTCTCAACTATTTTCAGTACATGGTCTTTAATAAATTTACCCTCAGTGAAAGGTTTGGAGTGCTTGGCAATCAGCATAGCCACCTCGTAGCTAGCCCTTGTGGCATTTTCATTTGCCTCACGGGCTCTTGTGCAAAAGCGCTGATGTGCCGTTAAAAAAGCTTCCAGTTGTTTCAATTTTTCGGCACGTTGGTCCCCAGTTAGCTTGTCGTATTTAGCATGTTTTGTCTGGTAGTGCCGCTTGACATTGAATTCCTTAAAAACAGCTACAGTCTCGTGACAAATTAGGCAGACACAGTTGTTTCGTATTTTGGCGAAAAATCTGTCCGGTTTCAACTTGTTCTGCACTTGACGGCACTTGCTGTCAACTTTTCTTTTTTTTAGCTACAATCGCCATGTTTGAAATGGGATGGGCTGAGATGATGACAAAAGGCCAGGTGTCAAGTGCCACAAGGATGTGGCCACAGCGCTACTGCCATCTTCTTGTGAAATTTAAAACAGTTTTTTTTGTACACAAGTATTTTATACAACAGTCAACGGTGCAAGTGGGCCGCATATAATTGATTTTACAACAGAGACTCCGGGCCGGTGAAAATTTGAACACGGGCCACAATTGGCCCCCGGGCCGGACTTTGGACATGCCTGGGCTAAGTCAACTATTTACATACAGTCATGTTTATGTTACACTCAACACACTCACAAGCTCTACTTTGGAATAATGTACATCAACAAGAGGCAGGAGTTTAAACAAACTGCTCTTGCAGAGATTTGCAGCACCACTGAGATTCTTCTAAATATAAAAGTCGCCATAAAAAGTTTAAAATGTCAAAATGAAAGATACAAACTCCACCAGAAGACACTTTTACAGCTTAACTGCTTGACAGCACAGGTGACAGCACCGCGCATTTGATCAGAGCTGCGAATGTACAACAGGGAGCCTATCAGCGAGCCATGTGGACCTAATGCTGCATTATTACCAGCCGACGACAGAGCAGCCCTCTGCTTTTCATTACAGAGGAGAGGAGGCAGAAAAATGGGCTTCAGTGTGCAACGCCGCGGGTCATAAGTTGATTCCTGACAAATGAAAAAGCCTGAGCTGGACTTCAACATGCAGGAACGACAAGGACGGGAGCTGAAACAGTTTTGTCTCTGCTGATTCTCTGGATGGAGGACAACTGACGAACTCTATCCCACGCTTACTTCCAGCTCTGCTTTACATGCTGATGCAATACGTGTGTGAGTTTAAGAGTGCAGGCAGGGAGAGTTAAACATGATGAATGAGCCCATGGCTGCTGGCCAACTAAAGGCATGCTTCTTATGTTCACAACCACATGCAAAGACTCTCAGGCCAAGCAGTATATGCAGTAGAGAGTTTGAGATAAATCATATTTCAAACCAGGTAAAGGGTTAATAAGTATTGTAATATTTATGGTTTATAATGATGCTGATATGGAAATTGACAGATGCAAGGCCTGATGTTAGAGAGAACACTGACAAAATATTCTTACTGTTGGACACAAACCTCCTATTGATACTTTACAGGAAATGAACAAAAACAGCTGTACTACTGAACATGTGGATATTGTTGTGTCCTGAAAATATATCTTAATTTCGTTAAAGGAACACCCCAACTGATTTGTTGTTTTCACGTCTTGCCTCACGCTAAGTCCATGACAATCAGATAGACTCCATTCTGTCGACTATGCCTCCAGCAACAAGAATAAGACAGACAAAGCTCGCCCACCGCTAATTAGCTTTAGCTCAAACACTGGGAGTCAATGGGTAGCGCTAGCCTGCCTCTGCCTACAGTCATCAGCAACTCTAAACAGTCCTGTGTGCTTGTTGTGAATAATTTTTTTCTACTATTTTCTTCTACTTCTTAACAGAGGCTTTGTTTTACTGACTTACTTCTGTGGTGGTTTGAGCTAGAAATGTGACATTCACAAACTAGTCAAGTCTTTTGAACAGCTCTTTTAAGTGAGCAATGAGAGCCACTTATGCAGTTGAGAGTGAGCCATTCTTTTAGGAGCCATTACTGAATTTGCAGGCATTTTGCATTTAAGAAGAGCTTTCAAAAAACAGTTCACTCACAACTGCAAATCAACCCATTGACAAAAAAATAGTACTTTTGAAATGTGTAACTGAAATGTAAAACTATTGCATTTATATTTGAAGAGCTCTTTCCAAATGCTATAAATCCATTTTCATTTGGAAAAAAGACATTATTTACCCGGACCCACCATTGGGTTGGCTGGGGAACTGAACTTTGAAATACACTTCAAACAGGGATATATAGCTTACTGGCATTAGATACTGGTAGTACAATCGGTATACAAAAGAAAAGCACTGAGTAATATGTATATTTTTTAAAATTTTGACTTTCATAGCATTTTGAAAAAGAACTCTTCATTTATTTAGCTATTGTATTTTATTGTGATTCCTTTGACAGCAACATCTTAAACATGTTGCCAATGTCTTTTTAAACTTTAGACACTGTGTGGGAAATTGTCTGAATTGTTGAGTGTTTGTGGTTAAATACTGCCACAATCATCTGGTATTCATTTACAAGACAATAGAAGCATCCTTTTAAAAAATGGCTATTGAGTTAAAATATTCTGATATGATATTTGGTTCATATATTGCAGCCCTACAGTAAAATCTACATAGAAAAATTAACACAATTCAAATTAATATTTACACCTCTACAGTGTCTACTTGGGTCTACACAACAGAAAGATGATGTAACTCTTTTTCTTGGAAGTATACATTCATTTTGTGCCAGAATAATCTAAAATACTTTGTAAAAACATGTAACAGTTTACACTATACTCTGTCATTTTCATTAGAATATTACTAAGTTTTCTTTTTGCTATAAAGAGTAACTATTCAGGGAACTGACTCCACCCAGAGTATGATTAAGTCTGAACTCAAAACAATCCATCAACACCAACATTTTAACTCTTAGTTTATGTTCAGGGCATTCATGCACACATTAATATGCAAACTAAGTCTAATTTTAGAAAGGAAGTATCTGGATATACAGCAGGAAAATATGACTGTTGTGTGTTTCCTGCAGGGTGATGGTGTTAGAGAAAGTGTGCAGTCAAACAGGACCTGGCGCCTCACACAGGGTCACACTAATTGGGTGATAATGTGTTGTTTCACGCATGCTGTGTCAGGACGGTAACGACTTTGTGCTGGAGCCTGTGAAATGAGTTGTGTTAATGAGCACAGCTTTGGGCCTCTGCACCTGTTAGAGAGACTCAGAACAACAGACTCAGACTTTATGAGCTGTTGGCAGGGTTATCTCAGATTGAAGGGGTACAGATACAGTGGATTCATCTCCTATGAATTGTGTTAGGGGACCTTATGCGGAGCGAGTCTTGGCCCCAAGGTGAGTCTGTGTTCTGGGTGAACAGGCTTGAAGAAACACAGAGCTCTTACAGTTCACAAAGGGCGGCAGGGAGGGGGAAGTCGCAGCTTTGCTAACTCAGAGCTACCCGAGTGCAGCCATGTAAGAGTTTGGTAGAGGGGGCATACGAGAGCACAGAGGAGAAGAGACAAGATGTAAAACAATGAATTTATCATAATAATGAAGCAGTTTAAACAGCCACACTTCTGGAGGTAAATTACAGCTAGATACTCTTTAGAAAAACAGTTTGGAAATGTCTTTTGGGTTGATTTTTTCGCCACTTTAGCAACATCAACTTTCATTGTGTTTCATATCAATGGAAAGCAAGATTAGCCGTCTATACAATGTTAATTTTGTTGACTCATTCTTTTCCTTATAGCTTTCGTCAACAACCTTTTTTCCCATGATGAAAATAGGCGACAACTAATAAAAACAGGTGCACACTAGAGGATGACATTTTTCAGGAATTCCCGTGGGTCACGTGATTCCCGCGGGAATCCCACGGGATGGGAGTCATTTTATGATTAAACCCGTGATTGGGACGGGACGGGAAAAAAAGCAATGGGAGCGAGCAGGAGCGGGAACGACATTAATAGATCATTTTCAGCCGTGTTAAACAATCAGATGAACAGATGCGTCCATTTTTGTAGTCATCCCTCAGTGAGAGCCAACACTCTTGACCACGCTAGCAACACAAAAGAACTACAAAAGTGGTTTGACTTCCTGTCACCGGAGGTGAAAAGCGACTTGGATGCACTTTGTTCACACCGACCGAATGTCAGGCATGTGAAACTTAAAGGAAATGCCTTTTATATGCACTGCACTTTTTCCTAAAATAAAAAATGCAACATTTTTTCAACATGTTTAGTTTTATTCAAATGGGAACAGGACAGGAGTGGGAGTAATTTTGAGTGGGAGCGGGATGGGAATGGGAGTAATTTTGAGTGGGAGCGGGATGGGAGTGGGAGGCATTCTACGGGAGTGGGAAAGGACAGGATTCATTTTTTTACACCGGCCCGGGATTGGGACGGGATTTTTTCTCTGGGAGTGGGATGGGACAGGAGTGAAAATCCGCTCCCGTGTCATGCTCACTGACATTGCACACTGACAACAAAATAAATTGCCATTTTCATCAACAGATAAAAACTAGATAAAAATGTTTGACGGAAACAATCCAATCAGTCCTAATTTCGTCATGTAGAAAGAAGGGACAAGTTAGGAATATATCTAGTTGCTTTGGTAGCGGTGATAAAAACATTGCAGCTTTGCAGATCACATTATTGCGTTGTCTGAAATTGAGATTTTGATCCAAAACAATAAATCTTTTAGCCCTACTTCATAGGACAGAAAAAAAACAGAAAGATGATCATTATGAGCTGGCTGTCAGCCCTTTTTGTAGCACACCTAAGGCCAATTCAGACACACCAACTGACCTAAGAAGCATGTTTTTCAGCAGTGAGAGAGTACCCACAGAAAATTCTCACATCACAGTATGCAAACTACACAAACTACACAAACTAAGGTCCAAATTAACCACCAGTTGATCCAGCAACTCCCATGCCGTGACGAAACAGCACTACCTAATGTACCACCATGCAGCCCCATAAAGAGAGTTGTTGAAGAAAACTTGGTAGAAGAGAGCAGGTAAGATCCTTTCCTAACTTTTCTTAAACATGTGACTGGATTAAACTAAAAAAGGGCATATAGTTCTAAAGGGTTTGTTTTAGTTCCAACACTGATAAGTTGTTTTTGTTGTATCTTCAGTCAAATGTGGTATTCATCTCCGAAATTATTGCATTGTATCTCCTCATATCATCAACAACGTCCCAACTTTTTGGAAACAGTGTTGTAAAAAGCCACTGAAACATCTAGCAAATTTTGTGAAATCTATGCCTAAAATTTAAGACTGAAACTCCAAATACATGATCACAATGGTTTCAGGGAAACTCTTTGGTTTAAGACTGTTCGATGATCTTGAACTTTTATTGACTTTCAGCTCAAGTAGAGCATAGGAGCATGGCCTCTTCCTCTTCGTTCTCTCTCTCTTTCTTTCACTATATCTCCTCTATATAGGTCACATCTGTTAGCGCTCTTTTACTGAGACAATCATGAAGAATATCAGGGATGAACTGCTGCGTAATTTTAAGATTAGCTTTCTAATGCTTCCCAGGAACAGAGGGAAGTGGTTGTAAAACGCCCATTTGTTAATATGGGTGTAAAAAAGGCAGCTTTCCAGCACCTGTTTCATAATGCACGGACAGATCTGGATCTGATATTGTTCAAGTATCGTAACCATTATTCTAGCAGTCTCTAACATACACTAAAACTATGCATGCACATTGTAAAAGATATCATACTGATGTTATGAATTAAAGAATAAAAGTTGGTTTCACTGAAATTGGCTTTAGTTTAGTTGAAATATCCATTAATGTTTCTACAGATTGTCTGGTTAAAGGTTTGGCTTGAACCTGAGACTGTGGTTAGCATCTTATTCTTATAATCATAGGACATCATTGGGGTTTTATAACCACAACAGCCACCTTTCCAAGTCAGATTCTGGTGGCCAAAGTATCCTAAAAAGTCTACAATTGGATGTTTTTTTTCCCTTAAGTGATGGTTCATTGAAAAGAAAATTGATAATTTGTTTGTTGGTTGGGTGCCACATCATTGAATATACAGATTCAGTTTTTCACCTTCTAGCCAAATGTCTGGCAAATTCCAGACAATTACCAGACAAGATCCAGCCAATGGGAGTGCCCAAAGTCCACCATGAACATGTCTATTTGATGGTGTTTTCCTCCCAAGAATACATCCAAAAAGGTTGTTCCGAGTGGAGTAGTGTTAACCAGTCACTACATTTCTGTCTAGTCATTGAGGGTGATCTCATTACAGTTATGACAGTGGGCAGGTCCCAGCATTTTCCAGTCATGGACCAGTCAAGAGTCTGTCAAGGAAAAGTGGGGAAAATTTCAGTGGCTCCAACTGTAAACATCAATCCACAAAAGAGGAACAGAGTAAAAGCAGATAAACTGAACTAGTTCATATTATTGCTTGAACTTCAAGGGATTTCAACCATTTGATAATCTTAGTGTGGACATTTTGTCAATCCAAGTAATCCTGTAGAAAAAAATTGGATAAAATATGAGTGAGCCATTGGTCAAACATTTGGCTACTAACGGGGTTCTTTTAAGTCTATTTCGTGGTGTCTGCTATGTTGAAAATACTGTCTTAAACCAACTGTCTGTCCACCTAAAACAGACAGCAAGACACAAGATGGACTGTTTCACACATTCCCGAGACAGATTTTACCAGCCCCTAGATGGTGCTTGGGTAGGGCAAAATTGTTCCAAAAATCAAGCAGCCTACTAAGCACTCAGAGAGCACAAACCTCTGCCAAGGCAGCTCACATATTGCTGTTAAATCTACAAGCAACAGTGCCATGATAAAGTTACCATCATATTATGATCCCTTGACACTAAAACCCACACCTGGCACTTCAAATCCTGTTGATATCATTATAAATTAGACAGTTATTAGGCAAAAATGATCATTAGCTAATGGTGGTTATCTGGATCACCGCCAAAATCGAATCAGTTCTACGTTGGGTCATTACCAACATCTCCTGAAATTTCAGAAAAATCTGTCCAGTAGCTCTTGTATAGTCTTGCTCATAAACAAACAACCAACAAACAGACAAACAAACACACACCTGCAAAAACATAACCTCCTTGGCAGAGGTAATGACTGAAGGAATGGTCTGTATGTCGGAGTCATGTTGGCCAATCAGAGGCTTGCAGTCCCTTGTCCATGTTTGATGGTACCACCTCAGTTTGCTCAAAGGACACTGATTGGTCCAGGCATTTTGAGACTGGGAACAAATGATTGAGCATGAAGCTAGGGCTGGGCGATACATCAAGTAAATCAAGTGATTAAAATTTTTGTGGAAGATTTAAAAAAATTAGTGGCTGTATTTTACTTACTCCATTTTTTATTTTGCCTAATCTTGTATCGTACAGCATTTAGACAGTCTGAAACAATAACTGGCTTTTTGTTTTTTTTGGTACCATTTGTAGTGATTTACTATGAAAGATAAAGAAATAAATTAGAAATCTCAATTTTGGGAAGATTTTATTTTTAGGCTGTTTCCCAACACCACTTGAAGGTTTGCAATGGATCGCCTGATGATAACATGGCGTCTGGCAAATTGAGCTGCTTTGTCCTTTATTATGCACACTGTCTGACCTCACTTTAACAAATCAGAGTGGTTATACTGTGGGAAAATTTGATGCTGGAACAGTGCAGACATGACTGCTTTTATGTCTTAAACCAAGCAGTGAACATCTTTGTATCTGCTATAAAAAACATTGATAGCTGAACAGTAAAGGTTTGTATAAAAGAATATCATACATCAAATTTCCCCATAGGAGGTTTGATGAGAGTGGTCCGAGATCCTCATCCAGCTGTGTTTGGCTCCTGGTGATAAAAATCACACACAGCTTTAAGTTTAAGCCCAATAAAGCTCTAAGAATTTGGCATGACTTAACAGTGACAGAAGTTTGTGGGAAATAGAGCAATAGAGCCCTGATGTAGTGTAATCAAGCAGCTGAAATTAAAAAAGAGAAAGCCTCAAAGGGCAAATCTTTGCCAATCAGAGATGCTCAATTTTAGTGGTGGAGCACAGAAACTAATCTGCTGTTTTATGGTCTAGAGGCAGCGATGGAGCCGGGCTGGTTGGTGTGGTAAGTGAGGATGATGTATGAGCTCTCCCGCTCTGTTATTAAGGCCTCTCCCAAGCTCCTCTTTCTTTCCTATTAGCTGGACCTTACTCTGAGGTTATCTGGAAAAAACAGCAAACTCACTGTTTTATCAATACAGCCATGTAATATTCCTGTCCTAATGGGGTAAAAGATAGATGTGTTTTAAAAGGAAAACTCAGGAATGATAATCATTTCTCTTCCCAATATTTCCGCAAATGATCTCCTTTCATGCTGTCCAAAGATAGCCTGAGACCAGACCTCTGGATGTCCAAACCCCATGGATTTGTCTGGCATGAGAAAATCATTTTTCTTTTAAAAAGCAACAAAGCTGAAAAGAGCTGCAGGGGGCTTTGGGACTTTAAAGTAAATCAGAGCTACAAATTAGATTATTTTGCTGTTGGGATGAAAAGCACAAGCACAGCCTGAACCAGTCCACTCTTTCCTATTTCCCAATATGCTTGGACTAAATGCTGACAAAAAGAATGTGTTTTATTACTTGAATTTTCCATTCCTACAAGCAAGGAATAAATATATCTACAAATCACCTGGTTAAAGAGTATCATATCTTGTTCCCATCGTGATTTTCAATTGCATATTTATATCAATCAAAATGACCAAGTACAAACTAAACTCCTCAAAAGAAGTTTGGAAATGTTATTTAGGCCAGCCACATCTCCCTGAAAGCTAGATCAGTCTCTTTCACAATGAGATGCAACTTCTAAGGATTGTGTAGTGAAATGAGTTTTTACGATTATGGCCTGACAAAACAGCCAGAGAAAACCGGATGTTCTGTCTCTTGTAATATATAATACAGGCTCCTCGAAAATTGTGCAAGCATTACTTTGACCACCAGAAGAAAGCCTATGGTTCCTCAGTGAAGCAAGGGTAAAAAACCTGTCTTCTTGGGTTGTCGTTTCCCGGGACGCCCACTTTGCGGTCTACCTTTGACTTCACCAGTCTCACAGACCTTGGTAACCTTGCACAGTAGATGGATTTGTTTGATTTAATGTATGGATCAGGCAAATTCATCTTGCAAAGCTCTAATCCACAACAACTGTGGCTGCTTAAAGCCAGACTGCCTAATCAGAGTACTTAAGAGCAGGAAGAGGAACCAGCTGCGAGCGAGACAACAGAAGGAAGTGACTGCATGTAAAGCGAGTAGCACAGATGCTAACAAAAGAGTGAAATTTCTGTCCCCAGCATATTATTGTATATTAAATGTATAAACACAAGTAATAATATATCACAAATTATATTTAATTATTATACTAAACACCATACACATTAATCTTTGTAGAAATTACAGATATACATTTTTTAATATTTTAAAATGGCAGTCCTGCCCTCAGTCCTGTTACCTAAGACAACATTTGTTGATATCAAAAGTAAAATATCCAGCTAAATCTTAAAGCTATGGTCTACGATTTGGAAGCTTTGTACATCTTAATAACACCGTTTATAAGGCTGTTATGGTCCTATGGTCCTATCTACACAGTATAAAGACCAAAAAGAACGAAAAAAATCCATTCAGTATATCCGCTGAAAAGCTGCATACTAGCTGACCAATCAAAACGCGAAGGCATGTACGTGTTGATTGGTCCGTGAGTTGGTCCGTGAGTCCATCCAATCCCCTGTCTCCCTCACTACGCGGCGTCATGCCCATGGTCCGCCTCCTCCCTCTACCTCCGGTGAGCAGCTAGCAGCGTTAGCTACTGAACTATCATGGAGCCGGAAAAGCCTAGCGCCGAAACCGGGAAGCCGCCTCTCCCTCCCGCGGGGCCCAACGGAGCTCTGCCCGCGGGTTGAGGCCTGTTAGCGGGCTAACGGCTAACGAATGGCCTCAGCCGGCCGTCAGACCTTCAGCATCGGCCGTTTCACCCCTGGTTGAACAGGTAATGGCTTTGTTTACTACAGTGGGAGATGTCTGCTGAATAACTCTGGTTAGTCTGTGCCTGTCCTGGCTAATGACTTGTAGCGGAGCGGGTTAGCCTGTTAGCCGCTAATCGTTAGCATTGTAAGCTGAGCTGGGGAGGACAGGCCGAGAAAGATAAATCCTCCCCCACAATCGGCTCCGCTCTGGCGGCGCCAGACCCACATTGCCGCCAGTCCAATTGAAATGGCTACTGCTGTGTGTTACAAGGGGGATGTCTGTCGTGTTTGATATTTTCAGTTGAGCTGAGCTGTTTTTGATTGAGTTTGCTGCTGATATATTATGCTAGTCGCTTGTAGCTCTGTCCGAGGGGGCTTGTTGTTGTGAGGCGACACAAGCTGGGGGCGGGATCTTGGAACACTGAGGGGAGGGGTGAGGGAAGGGGGGGCAGGCTGCGGTTTCAAAACGTAGACCACAGCTTTAAGAATGTGCTCCATGTGCTCAAGCTATTAGCATAGATACTAAGTGACAAGATTTCACACAGTTGCTAATTTTATGCTAAAAACTCATTGTCGTTACCCTCATTGCTGTTACTCAAATAAAGAGTAACAGCAAAAAAAAAAGTCATTTTTTGCCATAAATATTAGTATTTTCATCATGTAACCAACCATTTCTTCCAAATTAACTCTTATTCTAAGGGAAAACATTGTGTGAGGCTGATATTCTTTTAAACAAGTCTTTTAAACATGATTTTTAAATGGCATATGAGTTTTGGTAACAGCAGAGAAAAAAATTGCAATGATAATAAACTTTCGAAAGTTGCAATAAATTAAATAAAGTACCCTGAGATTGACCAGTACCCATTTTGAATGAGTAAATGTGTATATTAGCAAATTCTATATTGAAATGAAATGAAAAATGAAGTTTAAGTTTGAAGAGTTACAACAAGCAAATTGCACTCTTTTGGCGTAATGACCTTATCAAATTGAGACCACATTTCTTTATTACACAAAAAACAAATATCAACACTTCTAACCGTTCTATTGTAAGGATAGTTTTGCTCCACTTCTGAATTGTTTTGAGGGATGTTGCCAAGGCTGACACCAATACTGCCACTCTGTGAACCAGAGCACCGCCTTCCAGTTTCAGGAGATTTTGGCACATTTTTGGGGAGCACTATCCACAAATTTAGCTGTGTTGCTCACTCAACAAATGCACAATTCTCAAACTATGAAGTGGGCATCCAGTGCACCACATTGAGCCAAAGCAGTCTAAATGAATCATTAGCACAAATAAGCTCAAAACTAAAAAATGAATGGAAAGTTGCAGTCAGCAGGCAAAATGATCATGATTAACAAATATGCAGAGAGAGACGGAAAGAATGAAAGAACTTTAGGGAGAGATGAAAAGGAGGATTGAGGACTTGGAGTGAAGTGCAGGAGGATGATTTGGAAAATGTGAAAGTGCTATTCCAGATTGGAGCTGTAATGGTTGGAGAGTGTTACTGTCATTTAGTTGCATGAAAGTAATTGTTACACAAGACATAAATAGCATCATAGAAACTAGACATAGCCAGCAGAAACCAGGGATGATACCGCTGCTTCAGCAACCCCTAAAAGGGTCTGAAATCCCTTAAGAACAAAGGTACAGCTAATGCGTGCGGGTCTGTTTGTATGTGCACCTGTGGTTTTTGTGTGCAGGTGTTTGTTTCCAGGATCAACTGGAGCATAAAGAAGAATAAAAGCAGGCCCAGTTCAAGGACTAAGTGTTAACCTGAGGAGGACTTCATGGACCAAAGAACACAGGGTTCCCTAACAAACAGCTCACACAGTCCTGCATCGTCTCACTGTGTTCTGCTCTGTAACCTTATAAGAGCACAGAAGAGGCTGAGTGAGAAAACGAGAGCTGGGAGGGCTGAACAGAGTGAGGTGAGATGTGAGCAGGGTAGATGGCAGGATGCTGCTTCACAATGACGCTCTTTTTAAGATCAGAACAGTAGACAAGAAGAGAAAGGAAGAGCTTTAGTTACAAGATATTTGCCCTAACATGTCAGAAACATTAAAGTGAACACCAACCTTGTTGGTCTCCAATTTTGATACAGCCAAGTACAATTGATTATACTCTGCTAGAGCCTGTTAGAAAGCAATACCTCCAGTTTTCTGAAAATCCACTGGCTTATTGATTTAAAATAACTTTCCTCACATAAAATATTCTACCTGTACTTCACTTTAACAATCATAAATCCTTAGAGCAGTGGTTCCCAACCTCTTTTACCTGGTGTACCCGTTACTTTTTGTCATGAGTACCCCCTCGCTCAAATGCGTTTTTATGCTTTGAAAGTAGAATGTAATCAATCTACCATTATACCGCCTGCCCATTACGTCATCACTTATTGTAAAGTACTTTGGCTTCACTTTGCACATGTAAAAATGTCCATATTAATATACAACAAATGATCCTGACCTTTGGACCTACATTTGACCTCTTAATTTAAACCCCTGCTGTCTCTGCACGGCTCTGTTTCAAACCCCACACTGATGTTTTAGCACAGGTTAATTCACTTTTGGATGTGAGGCTCCCCCTCAGCTCGGGTTACCAGCGGTGTAAGCAGGCGAGTGAGGAATGCGCACAAGCATGTTACCACCTACTGTGCAGCTCATCTGTTTCCACCTGACAGGTCTGCTGTGTGTGTGTGTGTGTGTGCAACTGTGTGTGTGTGTGTGTCAGCTTTTGGGAAAACCTGATCCCCTCGGAGCAGAGATAGACTGAGCCCGGAGACCTTGACGTAATCTGCAGAGGTAGCTGTCTGCCAGTTCATCTCTGAGGAATGTGAATGGAGTCATCACACCTGCATGAGAGTGTGTCACAGCTCTGCAGAAGATGTGCTACCTTGATTTTTGAGTGTTTTACGAGTGGACATGAGGCAGGTTAATGTACGTCCATGCTCAGGTCTTGTTTGCGTCACGGATCAGGAGTGGAATTGAAGATTTAAGACCTTAGAGACAAAGTCCGTCAGGCTGTCTGTGAGCAGGACATCAATATAGTCATCTGGTTGGCTTTTGCTACGTGACTTCTCTGAAAATAGCGTATCATGTGTGCCAACAGTGTGAATACTGTGAACAAGATGCATGCCGATTTGCCATGTGTGTGTTCAGGTGCAGTCACTCACTCCATAAGCTCACTGTCGGTATTCCCAGATTCCTCGAGGATGACAAACTCAAAAGGAGAGGCCCTGGCAGATGGAATCTGGGAACGCTGGGATAATGCTGCCTGGTTTTAAACGTGACTCGGATTTAGACATCATGTGACTGGGGTTGAGCTGGGCGCCATTCCAAAAATCTTTATGTCCACTGGTATTTCCTTGCTCTCAAGGCTGAATCTATGTTTGTCTGTGGGATGCATACTGACTGATAAGTGTTGACAGGCCAGTCTTAAAACAATGAAAGTTTAGAGCAGATATAATAATGAAAAGGACAGCGTGACGTCTCAAAGTAAAGATTCTTGACTTAAATTACATATCTAACAGTAATGGTGTCATCTTGAAGACATTAACATTATTATCTTAAATACTAGAGGCCTGGTTTTCATCACATTATGCCCCTGTTGACTTCTCTAACTCTAAAGAAACAATACGTTTCAGGGCACATCAGCCTCTCCCTGAGAATGCCATAAGCCTTTTTCACTCCTGAAAAACATCTTAAAAAATATTCAAAGTCAAGCTGCTCGTGAAATCTGCCTGACTTGCCTGCATACATGCAACACTGATGGGGAATCAGCAGGAGACAAGACTTTTTGACATAGAAGCTTAAGCATGTAGATACAGAAAAAAATATTTAATGAATTAGCAATTGATAACTTAAAGGTGCCATGAGGAGAATCTATCACTGGCGACATTAAGACTACCCATGAGCACGCACGGCAACTGTCGTAATTCTGCGTTCCAGTAACCTCGGAACTGGGAGTGACATCATCACCGACATATCGGCGTTCCAGTTGAAGTTGGAAATAAACATGCCGATCTACCAGGCTATTGTTAGCTGTTGTTAGCATGCCCTGCGTTGTTGTTCACAAATATCTCGTGAAGAATGTGATTATCACTTTGGCAGCATTTTTGTAAATATAAGTCTAACAATACTACGTAAACAGCTGATCTAGAGCGACACACCCCAGTCAGAAGGGAAAATAAATTGATTATTACAGGAGCTAAATAACTGTTCACACTGGGGGCATCCATCTTCGATTGTCAACTCAGGGGTGGCAAGGTTTCACCGAGTTCCCAGTTGGAAATTCTGACTTCGGGGACATTCAAGTTGCAGTTTCCTACTCGGAACTCGGAAATTCCTACTTCTGACTACAACTGGAATGCACCAAAAGACGTGACCCAAGATGCTAATAAAATGCAGCTTGGACCTTCCTCAGAACTCTGCATTGCTTTACAACTTCTTTTTTCAACAACTTACAGGATGCAAAGCCACGAGGTAATGTACCTCTTTCTAGTTACGTAGTGGTAGTTTTTGATGTGTGACAACAAGCAATTTTTGGAAAACTTAGTACCGTAGTTTTGTAGCTGGCTATATATCGCTACTTACAGCCTAGTGCTCTAAGACGTGTCTGAATAATATAAATCTGCTCTAGTTTTAATTGTCTTGTTCCCGAAGTTGAGTATCCAGGCCAGTCCAGCCCTGTCCGACTCAACCGCAAAGCTAAGGAATAGCATTTATAGATAACCTATTTTGATAAAACTCATCTTAAAGTGTGTATTTCAATCAGGCATATATCTAAAAGTGAGACTTTTTTGTAATTACTTAGAAACTCCTCACAGCCCCTTTAACATTAGATAAAGCCAAAGTAATGGTCCTGACTTACAATATTGGACATTAAAAGGCCCATAATTTTCCATAATTAGGTCCATAAAATCATTATTGATGACTAGTTTCAAACTTATTTGGACCAAAGTACACCTGAAGGCAAGCCAAAATCTGATGGCACAACATATTCATAAATGTATACTGACTGATAAGTGATGGCAGACCAGTCATAAAAAAATGAGTTTAGAGCAGATATGATAATGAAAAAGACAGCGTGACGTCTCAAAGTAAAGATTCTTGACTTAAATTACACAAATAACAGTGATGGTATCATCTTGAAGACATTAACATTATCATCTTAAACACTAGTGGCCTGGTTTTCATCACATTATGTCCCTGTTGACTCATCTGACTCTAAAGAAACAATAAATTCCAGAGCACGTCAGTGTTTCCCTGAGAATGCCATAAGCCTTTTTCACACATGTACTCTTGAACAACATCAAGGAATATTCAAAGTCAAGCTACCCGTAAAATCTGCCTGACTTGTCAGTATATATATCACTGATGGGGAAAAAGCAGGATTATATTTCTGATTGGATACAAAACAGTTTGTTTAAATGAGCCCTGATTTTGCAAAAACTCCAATGAATACCCCATCAACACACCAGTCTATGCTAAGAATAAAAAGTATCAGTCTTTCTGTTGATTATAAAAGTGGATAGATAGAATGCTGAGATACAGATAAAGTGGATATTGATGTAGATATTAAATCCCAAAATGTAAAAACTATGAGGAGCAAATCATGTCTTTGAATCAAACATACGGCTCACGACCAACTTAATCTCCTATTAAAGATGTGCAACAACTGCAGTTGTTTGATTTCCTTTTTATTACAGATGTACTCACTGTAGTGAGATCCATCATGCCGCCTTTTGTCTCTTCTAATAAGTTGCCAAATGTTTTCACGATGTTTCTGGGAAACTGGGCGTGAGAAATCGTGTCTCCGTCAACATATTACTTAGTCAGCTCTGACTGAGTGACACTGTTGGCCGACGGACCCGGCCGCAAATAATCTGACTCCAGGCCAGAGCGATGGTTGGACCATGAGAGGGAGCGGAGGCTATAACAGAGACAAACATGGAGCATGGAGTGGATAAGGAGACAAGAGACCAGGAGAGATGGAAAAGAGAGAAAACTGCAATGTGCACAAAACTGCTCAGTCCAGTAAAAACGTCCCGTGTTATTCTTATTCTTAAGTCTTCCAGCTCCATGTTGGAGACCGAGCCCGTGCTGCCAACAGAAAGCTGTTAAGACCTTCCTGCATGGTTAGCTGTCAATCACCTCTCCTCATAGCAGGTTAACAAAACAGGCAGGAGCATTCCTACACTTGTGTGAGGAAAATATACAGTGAGTTAATGAGGAAGGCAGGAGGGAAGGAGTGAAAGATAAGGGTGTAAAGAAGGAGACGTCTTAGTTTTTGTCCCCACAGAGGGAGATGAAAACGAGGCTGAGACAAACCCACACTGGCAGCGTCCAAAACACTTAGAGGCAGGGAAACTGGACCAGGGTAGTTTCCACATCCCAAACCACAAAACAATATACATTTCAGGAAGTGCTGACAGATGCCCCATTGTTCAAATGCAAATTATTAAATGGACTTGACACATTGATGGGGTTTTTCCAAGAAGTGTCCTTCAGTCATTCAAAGAAAGTGCATCAAGTCCACAAAATACACAAGATTAGATGTGCAGAAACAATTTTGCAATGCTAATCTTTTTGACAACACTCTAACCTGCATGCTAAAGCTCTGCTAAGATGATAGCTTCCAGTGTTTGGTTTATACCTCCACAAGGTATGCAAATACTAGAAAGCTACTGAACAGTGGTGGGTCATGAAGAAGTTCCAGGGAGTTGTTTTTTGAGTCATTCATATATACCATGTTGGAAAGGGATGAAATTGAGGCCCCTCGACTTCCATTGGTCATTTTAGCCACATATCCCCTCTGAGGTTGCACCGGGTTAGAGCCTATCCCAGCTCACATTGGGAGAGAGGCGGGGTACACCCTGTACCAACCACCAGTCAATCTCAGGGCCATGTAGAGAGACGGACAACCCCATGAGCTTCCACATCCTGAATGCAATCACCTGATCATGTGGTCAATGAGGAAATTTATGCAAAGTTGGACAGAAATCCCTTGAAGAATTTTGAGTTATCAAGTTTAGATATAACGAGGCTTGATGCTAGACCTTGTCTTGCCCGATTCTTAAAGGCTTTGGATGATGAAGTTTGATGAAACCTCTGTTGGCTCTTGAGATATTACACTTACTCAAGTTGACCAAGAGGCTCTGTTACCTTGATATTGACCAATGACTATCATTTACTCAAAGGGAAGCAGGGTCATATAGGCATTTTTTGGGGGATATCCTTTAAAGTATTTCTTGCAATACCTCATTTGTAAATAGATCAACAAGCACTTCCATGTGGGTTTGCCACGCAGTTTAGTTTTGTATGTAATTCTTTCTAAAATTACAAAAAGTGTCAATCTTAGTCAAAAATAGGTAATGCAACATAACGTGATATAAAAAATGAATGACAACAAGCATGGAGGATAATTTACAAGTGCTGCAGAGTTTATTAGATGACTATAGGAAGAGGAAGGTTAGCGCTACCCATTGACTTCCAGTGTTTGAGCTAAGCTAATTAGCAGTGGGAGAGCTCTGCCCGTTTCTTCTTTGTTACCGCATGCACAGTTGAAACAATAGTATCTATCTGCTTGTCATGAACTCAGGGGTGAGGCAAGACATGAAAAGAAATAAAAGTTGTCGTATCCTTTTAAAGGGCCAGGGATTATTTTGAGGCCGAGAAATCTTGACCACTAAACCGTAACCTTCTTAATCATATCTGACATTCTTCGACATTCTTGCAATTTGTACAGAAAATTCCTTTAAGCCATTTTGAAGTATTATGATCCTTTGATTGGTCAGCAAAGATGGACAATCCCCTCCTATAAAACATGATAGTGCCAGCAGCGGTTATCACATCAGGGACACAGAAATAGATGCTGAGGTGAACAAAACATGAGACCCATAAAGGAGACATAACAGCACTGTGGCCTCTCTAAACATCTGTAACATAAGACCAAACTGTCACATTCTGTCAATTCTGCAAACCTTGACAGTAACAGTTTCTGTAACCACAAACAACTCCATGCTGAGTCTATGAAAACTGTTTGTATTTAAGTAACATAATACAGGCCAGTAAACAGGGCTGTGTTTGAGGCAGCATGTTTCTTTTATGCTCTTATAAAATGTCACTACTTGTTGACTGTTCTCTGCAATAATCAACATGCTGTTGGCATAAAACTTAAATCTTGACCTAGCAGTGCATTTGAAATTAATTTTATGGACATTTCTGCACTATTACTGATGCCAGGGGAATTATCATATACATTATGCCTCCAGTTTTTGTCAGTAAGAAGAACGGTGCAATAATTTCTTGGTTAGAGCATCTCATTCAGTCATCTTCTTTTACAACCAGATTTGTAACTCAATTCTTCTTTGTTAGCTTTCTTGATGTTTAAGGGCCCCAGGGCCCCAATGATCAGTATTTATCAAAACAGAGTCCCTATTTAATTCTAATAAATGCAATTACACTATGTATTTGAGGAGCCAGACTGCTTTGTTTTAGATTCTTTAAAGTCAGGAGGATGAGGAGGACACCTGCTTTGGATCTTTGGATTAAAAAAAAGGAGTAACAATATATCGGAGAAGAACATCAACAAAAGAGAAGAGCAGAGGGGAAAATGTCAAGCAGATGTACGTGATGAAAACTTTGGAGATGATAAAAAGTAAACTCGACGTTGTGGGAAAGTTGCTGGATGGAAACAGACTGGAAGATGTTTAAACTGTGCGTCTGGAAGCATCAGAGAGCAACGAGGAAAAGAATAATGTGTGAGGAGAAGTAAATCCTGAAGAGCTGCAGAGGAGAAGAAGAATGGAAAACAGAGCGTGGAAATAGGCAACAGGTGAGCCAAACTTAAAAAAACAAACCAACAGCAGTGAAAGATAAAAATGTATATGGACTTAAACAAAAAATGATAAATGGTGTTAACAATTTGTGTGATATTTACAGATGGACAATGCTTAAAGTTTTTTTGCTATTGGTTTAAAATGATCTAACACACATTTCCATGAGCTAAATGTTTTCCTGACTTCTAAGCCATATCCACACATAGGTAAGTAATTTTGATAATGGAGCTTTTTCTGAGCATTAAGTCCTTCTGTCCACATGAAAACAGCATTCTTTGTAAATTAAAATACATATTTTGGGCACTACCAGTATAACCTAACCATCAATTGCTCTCTTGATCTCGACCTGTGTGTTGATTATGTGCAAAGCAGCTGGCCCACTCCTCCTCCACAACAAACCAAGTCCATTTGTCAACCGTCCACCCACATGAGTCTAGCAGCAACCAGACAAGATTGCATATGCAAGGACATGTGGCCCACCAGTGTGGTCTCAAGAGAGTTAAATAGTAAAATGATGATGATGAATGGAAGTGCCCCATGTCTATGCTGCAGGGCGGGATTGGAGGCAGACCTAAGGCAAAAAAAAAAATCTTAAAGAAAGTCTAGAAGGCGTTACAGTGGGCGAAGATGAATAAGAGCAAAATTGCAGTGGGACACAAAATCTTTCCACAAGAGACAAAGATAATCACATCTCCTCACATTTCCAAACTTTGTAGTATTTTCCAGCTTCCATGACCAGATGATGGCTGCGGGGGCTGACTCAGCACACCTTATAAAGCATCCCAGCCTGCTTCTCCAAACACAGTCTCACTTCACCTCCTATAAACCCTGTTCTCTTTCAAACACACCCTTCACCGCTGAGCCACCTCCACCTCCAGTCCAGATGATGGAACAGAAGATGGGCAGATGGTTACAGTGTGCAGGAAAAAAAAAGCGTAAAAGCAGTTTTAATAGATCTCTGATACATTACATCATTTCCAGTTCAAAAATCGGTCTGGTCAAGGAGATGTAATCAGTTGGTAGAGCAGGATCTGCTACTCACCTTCTTATGTTACTAATACTGCATAATGAGTCAGTGCTTTATCACAGACATCAAACAGATCATACAGTTGAGAGACAGGAGCATAGGATTTATATATTTGCTTATAATAACAGTGCAGCAATAACCATCTATATTGGCCAAATAGTAATGACAGGTCAGTCCAGAAAATATGGAAATGGATAAATGTTTAAAAACAGGTTATGTGCCACAGTCTTTTAAACAAGCTATAATCAAACATCATCTAAAAGACTTGACCTTGACTCAGGTGAATTAGCAGGTCCATATCTAATCTTCCATTTGCTACAGAGATCTTAAAAAGCAGTGGCTCATTAGTCTTGTGATTTCCTTCCAAACAACAGGTTGTTTGAGGACTTTCAGCCAGGGTTCAGAGCTCACCGTAGCACACAGACTGCTCCAGCTACAGTGAAAAATAATTTAATGATTTAGTTTCGGACTGTGGACTTCTCTCTGTGCATGTCTGGTTAGATCTTAGTGTAACTTTTGATGCCAGTGCATTATCACATCCTTACTCAGGATTGCAGGGGCTGCTTTAAACTGGTCCAAGTACTTCTATGTACACCAAAGTTAGTTACAGAATTCATCAAGATTTTGTGCTAGATCCAGTTCTCTTTGTGTGTGAATCCTCTTTGAGATGTCATGAGAAAAAACTGTCAATTGTCATTGTTATGCTGATGATACTCAAATGAACATACCAATAAAAGCCGGAAGAAACCAATCATTTATCTAAATTAGAAGCTTGTCTCAGGAACACTGGAGCAATCCCTCTATTCATGGTTGTATAAATTCTCATTAACCTTTTGTTTCTGCCCACTCTATAACCATTAAACAGATTTCTTAACAAATAAAAATGAAACAAAATAAAATAAAATACAAAGGACAAGTATGGAATAGACTAATTGTTTTGTAAAGCATCTTGAGATAACATTTGCTATGATTTGGCTCTATACAAAAGTAGATTGATTGACTGATTGATCATTATCAATACCTGGAGCTTGCATGTACAGAACCTTGGTTAGTTGAAGGTGGCCATGCTGTGGCAACAAAGAGTCATGGGGTTCCTTTAACTTTTCAGTAACGTACTTGGGTATATGTGAGGTTAGGGGTCTCTTTACTGACCAACAAACCTTAGATTTTGGCACAAGCACATCGTGGTCCTTCAGCTATCACAGAAACACTTAATGTCTGGTTTAGTGACACTGTTTTTTTGAAGACAACATTCAATACCATTTTCCACTGGTGTCTCCCCATTTTTTACATATTTTATTTTTGGGTGATAAACAGACAAACGTTAACACAGAAGACCTCACTTTTTAGATTAATACACAGTAAATTCTTCCTGAGCCTTTGATCAAGATTATATCCATGATGTTGGCAGTAAAGAAAAATGCCTTAATTCCACAAAGCTGCCTAGTAATTGCAGCATTATCTGCTTTGTATATAAAGCCGTTTCATGGATTTAATTTATTGTGATTTTATAAGCCCACTGAGCAGCAAAGTTAAAGGCAGTGGGTGGAGTGACTAAATGAGTGTAATATAAGCTTTTAAATGTGGTGGGCTGTTTGACGGCTCTTGTCATGAGCCAGCCTGTGACTGTGTCAGAGTGTGATTTTCATCTGCAGTGTCTGTCTATGTGTTACAATTGGCAGCAGGTTGGTCTGCTCTGGCCTTGATTAGACATCTTTTTCCCGTCCACCAGTCGCACTGAATTACTCTGCCATCACAGCTATGTAATTGGGGACACATGCAGCCTTAACCCCCCCTACTTCTCCTCCTACTCGTCCTCCTCCCTCCATCTTTAGGTCAAAGCTGCAGGAAGATCAAATGCTTCCCTCGGTGTGGAGCATTCCTCAATAAAACAACACACAGGATGAAGAAAAGAGGAAGAGGAGGAGGAGGAACAAAGGAAAGCAGAGGAGATGCAGACGGATGGGTGTACAGGAGAGAAGGACATGGATGTGGAGACAGTGAAACATATGGAAAATGTTTACAGCAATAGTTTCTGATGTGGTGCTTCATGCATTGTTTTTCCTTATCATGGTGCCACTTCTGTTCTCTTTTTTACAGCTTCTTGACACCAAGGCCATAGCACAGGACAATATTAAGTATGAATTTTGTACATTTATAGCATCTTGTTTCTGTAAAAAAAAAATCATAATGTTGCAGAAAAATTAATATTCTTTTATTTTCCTTGACCAAATAATAGCATAATGCCCATGATACAACATTTCCTTCTTGTTTCACTATGTTTGGAAAAATTTGAGTTTAATGCTACATGGCCATTCAAAGTACTGAATATAATGATGACAGTTTTTTATTTTAAGCTGGAGACTTACTTGCTGTAATACATGCAGATGCATGATAGCCGCCGGTCATGAGCTGATTTAGCACATTAACTGGAGAGATATTTGGGCTGTAATCTTCACAAGACCAGCACAACAGAAGAGATGACAGATTGATCACAGCAGCGGAAAAAAAGTCATATTTGTTTTTCATTTAATAGAGAAATATGGTCCAGATTTCATCAAACTGCTACTGAAGCTGTCAGCATCTATGCTAATCTCCAAATTAGCAGTCACTTCCTGCTTGTAGCTTCCATCTTTTTTCTGCTATAAAGGAAGCTGATTGGGCTGTGCTCACACATCACTGTATATTAGAGCTTGGTGAGATGAACCTCTCTAATTATAGGCATTGACTTAGGCAGATCCAGCTGCCTTGCAAAGTTAGTTTAATGGGGTTGCTAGCTAAAGACCAAACTCATGGTCCAACCTGACCAGTGTAAAGGGGTACTGATCCATGGTATGGCCCCGATTTGGCTGCAGGTAGGTTCACAGGGTTTGGGGCTTGGGTAAAAAATAACCCTAACGGCCATGTAGACAAAACAGGCTCTAGTTTCTTGTGTGCTTTGCTAGTCAAATACACATCCTCTGTTGGCAATTATTAACCAAAAAGTTGAACATAAAACCATTTAACTTTATGTTGATATTCCATACAGTTATCTTAACAGTAAATAATAAAATAAATCCCTTCAAAGTATATTTGGATAATAACATTTTCAGTTATTTTGCTAGCTTGACTTATGCCTGAAAAGCTACTCCCTTCTATAAAATAGTAAGGCCTCCTAGTAGCCAAAATAGTTATGCTTAATCACCGTATGAGGCTAATATAGCCTACTGAGGAAGTCTAAGATTCATTACCTGCAAAAGTCTGCTCTCTGATGCAAGATATAGCATTCAAGCTAGTATCACTGGCTTATGATACAGCAAAGTTTCTCAAGAATCAGCTCTCCACCCACTGAGTCTTTCTTTTTGCTATAACAGCAAGTCTTTCTGTACACATTTCACCGTCAGCCCTTCTCAAAACAGAGCAGCCAAGATGGGATAAGGTCTGGTTCAAGCTAGCATAAACATTCCTCTGTCCTCTTCAAAAGGCACGGAGCAGCAGAGTTTGAAAAATGGGCCGCTACACTGCAGAACATCCAATCATTTGAGGTCTGCAGTGACAAATATGGACAGAAAACCAGTTTGGATGAAAACAGCTGCAGAGTTTGTGAGAGGACAAAGCAATTCATCAAAAGTTTATGACAAAGATGGAGGGATTTCTGTAGGTCCATCCAAGTCTTTGAGGATACAGTCAGAGGCTAATGACGCACACGGCTCGGAGAGACTTCACAGGTTTCTGGGCTGTTTTATTAAAGGCGTAAACTGATGTCTGAGCTGTGGGAGGCTGTTTAGGGATGAACTTGGGTGGTTTTACCATCAGGCAAAGGTGAGCAAATTCCTTGGGCCAGTGATTCAAAAGGGCCTGAATAGTCATGAGTGATAAATTGACTTGTTTTTGTGGGCCATACCACTCTTTTAGTTGTCTGACTGTTCGAAATGCTTTCAACGATACAGTTTGTATGGTTGATGATTCAGGCTGTACAGTGTCAAACAGTATGGAGTAATTCAGAGAATTCAGAATTAAGTGTTTCAACATGGAGGTGGCATGATGACGTAGCAGGAAGTGTGCACCCTGAGTTAGTTGGGGTCTTTCTATGTGGAGTTTGCATATTCTCTCTGGGCACTCCGGCTTCCACCAACAGACCAAAAACATTCTTGTCTGGTTGATTGGTGACTTTAAATTGCCCTTAGGTATGAGTGTAAGGACAAATGATTGTCTTTCTAGATGGTCCTGCTACCGGCATATCTAGCATCTAACCCAATGTCAGTTGGGACAGGCTCCAGCCCCAGAGACCCTGAAAGGAGATGAGTGGATGAATGCTTAAAGCTGGGGTTGGCGATTTGATTTAGATAGACTTTTTGTAATGCTGGCTAAAATGGTCTTTATGACCCGATGGTAATCAACTCATAATGTGTTCTTAAAACAGAGAGAATAATATCCGCTATCTACAGCAGGAGTAAAACAGGGAAAACCCCAACCAATAATCATGCCGGGATACCTGTTTTTAAACCAATCAAATCCCGTCGCCATTCTGCCCGCCTGCTGCGCGTGCATTTTCCCGGCGTGCACAGACTCGGTGCGCGTAGCCGAGCTCATACGTATCAGAGTCCGCGGGAGAATGCTTACCTTTCAAGTTTTGTCTTTGAAAATAAGGGAAGCCCGCCGTGAGCTGTCCCACAACCCCAACCAAGCTCCAGTATCCCTCACATTTTAAGACAGATGTACAAGAAATCTAAAATAAACTCTTTGTTTTTCTAAGTTTGTTCTGCTGCTCTAATCTTGCGATAGCTGCCACCCAGGCTGCTGCAGGTGGACATTCTCGCGAGGCTTTTTCTTCTTCTTCGGTTTTACGGCGGTTGGCATCCATCATTTTGGAGCATTACCGCCCCCTTCAGACTAGAGACAGAATTCAGTTTGGAGAGGCAGAGGAATGTTTTTATTATTATATCACCACACGGGAGATTTACGGGAGAATACTGATACAGGAGGACGGCGGGAAAGAGGATTAAATACGGAAAATATGGTAGTTTCATGGCCAAAACAGGAGATTTGACAGCTATGTGGAGAATGGCAGAGGAACTACCTATACTCCAATCAACATCTGCTGTGAGTACTAACCAACTTTACACGTTTGTTTGGTGTCTTCTTACCGCTGACTGAGACATGACTTGGTGTAGTGTAAAACAAACACGTTGTCCTGAGGGTTTGGAGTTGAATCAGTCTTCTGGATATGTCAGCCGCGCGCGTGCATGTGAGCAGGGGGGGCGGTCAGGCGGAGCCCTGAGGAGATGCTACTTTCAAATTCATGCTAGTTTTCCAAAATTGCCAACCCCAGCTTTAACATCATGACAGGAGCTGGGGACTGGACCACAGACTGACCAGTTGAGAGACAAAATGTACTGTATTTCACTTAATCGTCCATAGCTGCCTCCATCAATTTAAAATATATACAGTGCTTACAGGAGAGCTGTTATACTCATTTCCAGGCCTTTGTATTATTATTTTTTTTTTACCCTCATTGAGCAGCTACACATTTGCCTACATAGAAAGCTTTGCAGATCTTTCTGGGATGCTGTGTCTCTTGTTGCATCGCTTCCTTGTATTTTCTGCATCTCGTGAAAACTGTGTAAGTAATTTACTCCATGCCTCCCACTGTGCCCACTCTGCTGTAACTGGCCACACTCCCAAGGACTTTCCAAGAGGTGAGGGGCAGTTCTAGAGCATATACCTGGGCTTGGCTGTGCAGGGGAGTCTGGCACACATTAACATCACTGGGACTACCCTGTTAAAGAAAAAAATGTAAAAAAACAGTGTGGTGAGCCATCCAAAACAGCTTACAGGGCTCACTCCCAAATGCATGAACCTAATTATTTGATGCTATGGTATTGTTTAACATGAGTACCCGACATTCTAACAACATTTATAGGTCAGACAAGGGGAAAAACATTATAGCTCTATAAAAAAATTTATAGACCACCAACACACCAAGGTTTATGCCACAACTGAGCTAAATTAACACTGAAACATAACATTCAACCATTTCAACTAAATTTTTGTTCAAGAATTAATGTAATTAATGATAACTTGACATCTTCAGAAATAACAGACAGAAATAACTTTTCCTCTGCTAGTTTCTTTGGTGATAGGTAAAAGAATCTTTTAACATCTGAACATCACAGGCTTTAAAAAATGTTGATCAATCCTTATGCCCACTTTTAGCTGGATAGGGAATGGCCTTGAAATATTTATGCATGAGTCTAAAAGCCCACTAGGAACAAACTGCACACTAGTTTTGACATGAATTTGGCGGATTGACAGAAGTCTAAGGGTAATGAAAAAAAGGACACAGAGACAGAGATTGACAAGTGATGCCACGAAGAACTGAGCCTTCCATTATAAAGTAGAGATTTCCTTCATGTTCTACCATTTCATGCCTCTGTGTGTATGCGCTCTGCCTTCTTGGCAGGGTGTGTATTGTATAGCTGCAGGCTGCAGACAGACAGCGCAGACACTGGAGTTTGTCAGACTCCACATCTGGTGGATGGGCTCTGCTCGCTCCGTCTGTTTGCCTATTATTATATCGGACGGAGCCTTTGAACTGAGCAGCCACTGCTGACAATCACCAGACTCAAACACACCGGGTCAGTCCCAGATTTTTAGAGACGGAGACGGGCGCAGTCCTGTCTCTCTAAATGTTTTCATTGTGCTTGAAGACAGTTCAGTGTGTTCACTCTCTCTAAAGCATCAGAAAATGTGACGGCCAGGTGAGGGAGAGGAGCCGCAGAGGAACATTTTTCTTCATCTTAAAAGGCTTTCACAGATTTAGACTACAAAGAAAGGCTGGGAGGTATGGAGAAAAAAACATACTACAGCATTTTTATAAAGTATATCTCAGCATAATGTCCATACAGAAACATGTAAACTTTTAGTAGCTCGCCCATAACAACCCAAGACTTTAGAATAAACTGACAGAAAATAAGGAGAAAAGTTGACTTGTACTTTCACGTGAAGCTGCAGCCCAGCTGTGTCTAACAGTTATTTCTTAATGTGCATCTGTCATCACTTTGCATGGAGCAGCCTTCAAATATGGATGAAGTGCTTCAACACTTTTTGATATACACAAGGTCTCCATAAGTCTCTCATAATGGGAAACTAAATGTGGTATTACCAAAGAACGCGGGTTCTCTGGCTGGCAGTACGCTGAAAAACACACTCAGCTGTTGTTGCTGTTTCTCCTGTGAGTCAGAGGAGCTTTATTCTGCCATAAACTTTGGAATTCAGGAACATCAGTAAGAGTTTAAAGATGTATTTCTATTGATCAATGAACCAATCTTTAAAAAAAATAGTGTGCTCAGCATACAGAGTCACATATTTAACAACACAGAAGGGATTTAGCAAAGTATCAGGATAAGGGATGAGAAATAATAAGGTTTCAATATCACCAATGTCATTACTGATTCAATCAATCAACCCAGAAAAGCATTGATTCCCACAAGTCATTGGATTTACCATGAGGCTTAAAAACAAACCTATAAATGTTTTCAGTTTTAATGTCAAACACATGGCACTCCTGATATCCAATGATGCTCTGTGTAGAAAAATGCTTCAGCAAGTTTTTGGTGCTTCCACACCCTTGCTTGATATCAAACAGAAACAGACACTGAGTGTTGCACGGAAAATTAAGCCACACTTTGACTGCTTCTTTCTCAAGACTGCCAGGATTTGACTTTTTTGTTGCGTTGAAAGCCTCTGAAGAGAATAAGACCTCTTCGATTTGCAAGGCATAGAGAATTTGAAAAAGTAAGGTATTGAGTATTTTGTGCAGCAAAAGGACAAACTGCACTGGTTTCTTTGGCAGGATTTTTTATTTACTACTGTTTATTTGCATTGCTATTTCTAATCAGGATTCAATTTTTCATTATATCAACAGCAGTGTTCCTTTTGTTATATTTTTTATCATTTATTATAATTTTAATATAAATAGCTTTTTCTTCCTAAATTTATTAATACAACATTCTGATAACCAGGGACAGCGTCCAAAAATACCCCAAAACAGGTTTATTTCATGTTTCTTTTTCATACAATGCTGTATACAGTCAACAAAACAGCCACATTAAGTATCAGATATGCTGCTTTTGAAGATTTGTTTTGTTTTGTTTTGATTGAGGGCTTTGTTATTATGAATGTAAAATATGTAAAAAAAAAAAAAAAAAACCTGCAGGATTATTTTTTTTAATTTAAAGAGGCCATATTTTGCCTCATATTTACTCATGAACATCTATATTTGAATTTTGATGTCTGCAGAACGATGTTCACAATCATTAATTATAAAACATTTTCTAGTTGTTACATATTTAGTACCCCTGATCCAGCTGTATTCTCTCTCGGTCTAAAACGCTCTGTTTAACCTCCTTTTATTTTAAGGGCACTTTCACAGGCAAAACCTTTGATCCATGCTAAATGAGGTCTGTTTTTTTTCTTTTTAAATGATCTGTTGATTTGGGTTAGTGTGAAAGCTCACAGAAACTCAGGTGTGGACCAAAGAACCAAACTCTAACCCTTTCATAAACGAGGACCTCTGTTAGCCTCCAAACCAGTGATCACTGAGCCCTCAGAACCAGACAAGGTCCAAACAAGGTGAGTTTTAATTTGGTTCAATACAACAGCAGTTGTAGCTTAGTTATGTAGAATTCACTGATACAATAGTAGGTGGAAATGGCTGACTTCTACTACCAGCCTGCCTCCTTTTTTTTGCAGTTTTTCAGGAAAGTTTGGGTGCCTTTTCCATGCTAACAGTAAAGTTTCCACATAGTGGTGCTTTAAGCAGAATTTCAGGAGCAGGACTAGGGATGGGAATCGAAAACCAATTCCAGTTGAGAATCGTTAACAGCTCCATCAAAGAATCGATATCATTAATCTTTTTGCTTATCAATTCCCTTATCAATTCCTTCCACTGACAGGGTTCAGAAGCATCAGAATTGTAGCTTAATTTTCATTGCACCTACTACACCACCTTAAGTGAGTGGAAACACCAGAAACCTGCAGAAGCAGTTATCTGTGCTGTGATGTGTTTGACATTGTTGCCACTGAAAATCAGACCAACATTTGCCCACTCGCAATATCTGCAGGAATCGATAAGGGAATCGTTAAAGAATTGGATCGATTAGCAGGATCGTTAACAGTATCGGTATTGATAAAATGTTATCAATTCCCATCCCTAAGCAGGACCACACCTCAACCACACCTCCTCCTGCATTCCTATAAATTCTAACCGACCATTTCCCTCTTTTGTTTCGCACACTCGACGCATCCCTCCCTCCCTTTTCTTAAAACTTCTTTCTTCCTTCTTTCTTCAGTGCCTTATAGAGGGGGTTCATTGTGCCCAGGAGCTACGGCGGATTCCCAATGAAGTTTCACCAAACCGTTATCCGCTTCACATACCTGCTATGTTGCTTGTTATCCACTGTACGCAAAAAATAATAATCAAATTCATCCTGTTGATGGTGTGGTCCTTACTCGTGAAACACAAATAAAGAAGAAAAACCAACAGGATTCATTGAGTCTGATTCAGTTTTCCTGTTTTTATATTTTCTTGGAGCGTTTTCAGTTTTAAACTTAATACAATCATTACTGAGGAGTGTGTAATCATATTAACACACATTTTAATATTGAGACGGCTAAGCAGTTTTTCTTCTTCCATCCTGTTGTTGAAAATCAAAAACAGTTGGTGTTCAAGAAAATACAATAAACAGTTCACTATGTATGTATATTCGATGAGCATTTGCATAGATTTTTATGGAAAAAACATCTGGGTTACATCCCAGTCTTATTAGTTTACTGAAATCCAGAAAAATTACAGACTCTTATTTTTGTATGTCCATTTGTAATCGAAGGGAGAAAGTAATTTTCTCCATGACGTAGATTTCATGAATTATATCCTCCCACTCTTTAATTGTGGGAGAGTCAGGATGCAGCCAATGTCTGGTTATGGTCTTTTTACCAGCCAATACTAGAATGTTTAATAAATACATGTTAAAGTGACCAAACAAGAGTCAACCTTTCCAAATAATACAATATGTCACTTTCATCTCAGCCTAAATACTAATTTATTTTATCATGGAAAATACTGCCAAGCTTTGTGGAGCTAAACAATGCTATTACATGAAGCTGGTCATGTTTTTCTGAATCAAAGTGCTACAATAAGCCAGATGGCAGGAACCAAGACTACAGCCACAGCCTTAGGTAGTGGTGGGTGACTATTAATGAACATTTGACAGATTTTTGGTCTGCTTGAAAAAGTGAAGTAAAAGAAAACCAAACCAAATGAAAAATTAAACAAAGATGCAACTTCACCCATAAACTAGACCAAGTCTGCTGGACTGAAGGTGCAAAAGCAACCTAAGGGTCCCATTCTTTCCTGATTGGTAAACTGGTCAACTTTTTTTTTGATAACTGGTCAGTTCAACATTTCTTGCCCTGGGCTTGCTCCCCTGAGCCAACAGGCTTAAACTGCTGATAAAACAATGGTACGACATCACACCGGTAGGTCAAATGGTACGGGTAATGACATCATGGGCAGTTACCTTTGCATGAAAAGACATGTGCACCTTGGAGACCTATAAAAGTCAACAATTTACTTAAATATATTGCTCCAGCTGCAGATTGTCCTCACATAGTTAGTAAACATGTCTTATTATTTGTTTGTGAGTCAACATCTCTGTAAAGAGGCGTTAAATGTATGGATTGACTGTGAAACAAGCAGCTGAAAAAATAGAAACAAACACACAAGTTCAGTCAGACACATTTCTGCTGGAGTCTCAATACCTCCATTCTCTCTAACTGAGCATAAATGTGCACTAAACACGCACCATGCTTTATCCTTAGCCTTTCTATTTTCAAATACTTACAAGCTAAGAGTTCTCATCCTCTTGGAAAATTCTCTTATTGTTCCTAATTTGTTTGACTGCAGCGTGATCTGGGCTTGAGCTCTCTTTAATTCTTTCACGTCTCTCCAGTCAACACACAGGCACGTCAGAAGGACTCCATGATCCACACTTCACTAAGTTTGATTGTTTTTGGAGAAAGCTGCTGCTCTGGCTGGCACTCTGTTGTTACTTCAGCATGCCAAAGGTTCATTTAGTGGATCTCTCTGTGCACGCGGTGGTCCGTCTGCTCTAAAGCATATCACTATTTCCTGATGAAAACCTACTTAAAGTTTTGTGATGTTTATATTTCAAACTGAATTTTAGGATTTAACGCTTTGCTTAAGGTGATAAATTCCACAAACCCATGACCTTACAACAAAGCCAGCTGGTGCAGTGTGCCAAAGAAATATTCCAACATATACATGCTGGAGTGCCATGAAATATTTTACAAGAACAGTAGGAAAACCTGATTTTCTTCAAGGCATACTTTTATGGCTGGCTTCAGTGTTTGTCATGGGAAAAGGTACAAAATAGGGATGCCACGTTCACCTCTTTCTGCTATCAAGACTGATTATCATTTATCAATAAGTAAGACTGGCTTATACCAAAAGTCTATTTACCTTGTAATGTATTGGGGTCTCCCATAGGTGGCAGTATGACCAGAGAAGACAAGCACTAAGGCTGGGCTATTCAATTAGAAATTCAGTTGGGCCAGATTTTCAGACTTAGGATATGAGCTGGGCCGCACATTTTTGGCAGGCAGTGAGCAAAGTTAACCACGTAAAAGAAACACAAATAGATAAGAAACACACTGGATGCTTATTCATTTATTGCCAAATCCAAAAGGGCATAAACTCAATACAGAGAAGCACTTAAACTAAAGTTTTGCTGAAATATTGTTTCTTTAAATTTTACACTTCAAATAGATAACTTCCACATGTTTTGACAGCTAAATACAAGCACATATTAAGGTGCGTATGAACATAAAAAAGTGCGGATTAAAAACACCATATTTTGGTCACATTTGAAGGTGCATTAAAAGTAACTTGCTTAAAAGCAACCTTTCAGAATGTGTTGCAAGCAATGTCTGTAATAATGTTGGATTTTTTGTAAGAGCTTGCAAGTGTTTGTAAAAGTTTTCTGTTTTTTTCGCCGTACATAAGTCCCAATCACTTTGGTTTCGGGCCACTCGAGGGTTGCTTTAGGGCAGCATGTGGCCCGAGGGCCGCTAATTGAATAGGGCTGCACTAAGGTCTTCAAGCCACCATTATGGCTGAAAGGTACAACACGCTTTTGGAGCGACATATGCTACCATCCAAGCAACATCTTTTCAGGGACAGCCCTGCTTATTCAACACGACTATGCAAAGCTGCAAGCTGTATGTGTTACAACAGCGTGGCTTAAGGTACTAGACTGACCTGCCTGCAGTTAAGAGCTGTATCCCATTAAAAATGTGTGGGGCATAATGAAGCATAACATGACAACATTTCATTGTACACACATCCTAACTTCATTGGAATTAGGGTTATTTTGTAATAATACATCAATGTGAGTTTAATTAGTGTGAAATGTAGGTTTAACCTATACAGTAAAAGTACTTTAAGTATCGTAATGTCTCGATTATAGCATGGACTCAATTATAACATGCATCTGTATTTTAATAATTGTTGCCTGATGAACACCATGCTCAAATATAACACTCATCCAAATTTTGCCCAAACCTTACTCTCTCAGGCAACTCAATAATTTTCCTTTATGCAGAGTTTTAATCATGAAGTATCAGTATTTTCACAACAAATACCGTGTACGATTCACTCTCGGTAACACCTTTTGTTTCACGCAAAAGCAATTACTCGATTTCTGCCTGAGCATGTTCAGTTGTAGGGTACCGGTCAATCAGAGAGCAGCTATCAACATGCCGAAATCTTCAACCAATCACAGTGCATCTATTTTGTGTCTTCTTGTTCACAAGATGGCAGTGCTCTGTGTTTGCCAGTATGTGGTAACACTTCAGAATTAAACGATGAACACAAAGTTAAACTACTTAAGACCCAAAATATTTGATTAGAGGGGTGGACATTAGCTCAGTTGGTAGAGCGTCCGCCCCATGTACGGGGGCTGCCAACCCCCAGCAGCGGCTGTAGGTTCGAATCCCGGCCTCAGCCCTGTGCTGCATGTCATTCCCCCTCTCTTCACCCGCTTTCCTGTCACAACTTCAGCTGTCCTATCAAATAAAAGCAATAAAAAGCCCCCCAAAAAAAAAAAAAAAAAAATTTGATTAGAAAAGTTTAATGGTCAGTTTAACAAGAATTATGCAAGTTTGGAGGGAATGTTTCACAGAGGAAGAGAATAGTTTGGCTTTTATCAGATGTGTTGCAATAGTGATGTTGGCAAAAACGAAATAGCTTTTTGCCTGTACTCTTGTATAATACACACCTAAAAAATTAGAGCTTATTTAAAAGTAAAAAAGTGAATGTTATAATCCAGAAATTAGGGTAGTCAGGTGACTAGAAAAGTGCAAGTTTAAGTTCATTTAATCATCATTTAATCCTGTCCTACCAGTTGTAGACATAGACCATCGTCTGATGTCACATTTCGCCAATGATAATGAGGTATAAACCAATGAGGCATCACTTGTATAAAAAAAAACAAGTGATTTGAAAGTTTTTTTTTTTAACATCTCTCTTTCAAAATTACCGCATTTAGCAATCCTTCTATACACAAGTACTTTCATTCTGCACATGACATTTGGATCTATCAGAGACATAAATTTGATCTGCTCATAGAGTGAATAGATAGTGAAGTTCTACTTTTTATGTCCTGTTTGAGATGCAGACCTTATAAAGACAACCATTCAAGTCTTTATTTGGTTGGTGGGCCCCATCAGACCCCTGAAAGAACCCAGAGCTGTCCATCCACTCAGAAAATCTAATAACTGTCAAGATCATTACAAGGACAAACCATTACAGAGCAAGACCACTGCAGCTCTGTTTTTACTTTAGAGCAGATGACAAAACAGAAGACATAATGGCCAAATATGAAGGCACAAAAGCAGCGACTGTACCATCTGTGACTACCTGACCTTTCATTAGATTCAGAGTGACAGTGAGGCAAGACAGCCGGGCCGAGGGGAGAAAATGAGCAGTCAGTCAGAGCATGAATGGAGCTTTGTTTCATCTCCTCTGCCAAGACGAGAAGAGGAGAGATGAGGAGAGGAGGGTTTAAGAAGTTGGTCAAAAATTGTTCGGACATGATAACAAGGAAATGAGAGGATCTGTACTAGGGGTGTGCGATATGACGATATTAAATCGTTAAGGATTATAACGTGGGGATGATCTCATAAAGCAGAAAGATCATCAGATCATCTGTGTGGGTGCAGAGACTTTGACGCGCACCCGACTAGCCAATCGTAGCACATTACGCGCAGTGCATGGTGGGATCTCCTGTTTGGTTATGTAGCGTGAAGCCATGGCAGAAAAAGAAAAGAGATAAAAGCTTGAAGATGTCTGAACAAAAATCTGTTCTAAACTAAACTAAAGATGGAAATTAGCCGCCTGGCTATAATCTTACATGTTTACATGTATGTGTTTATTAACATGTGCTGCCCCATTATTGTAAAAATAAAAATAAACAATCTACATTGCAGTTAGATAACATTTGCTTGTTTGTTGTTTTTTTCTTTTAGGGTTTTACATTTTTTTTATGTGTTAAACATGGGGAAAAAATGGTCAAACATCCAAATTAGTCTAGAAAAATAAACGTGAAGAAGAATCGTAATAAAATCGAGATCGTGATCTTATTTTTAAAAAATCGTGATGATATTTTTGCCATACCGCCCACCCCTAATCTGTACCCAAACAGCCATCCAGACTGAAGTCAGTAAAGGAGAGATTTAGTCGGCCATCTTGTTATCTGTTAGCTATGAGTTAAAGAAAATACAAGTGAATATTTATATTTTGCTTTTAATGCATTAATAATTAGTTAAGTATTTGGTAAAATGTTTCACATAAAGCGAATGCTCATCTGTTATGAAGAAGAGGTGAGCGATCCTCTGAGTGCACTCGCTGGACAAAAAGTCTGTTTCAAGTAACACGAACACCATTTCAATTAACCTTGACCAAGGAGGTTATGTTTTTGCTGGCGTCTGTCTGGTGTTCTGTCTGTCTGACTGACTCTTAGCATTAATATTTCAAAATGTTCCCAACAGACTTTGGTGAAATTTTTATTGAATGTTAGTTATGGCACGAGGAAGAATTGATTAGATTTTAGTGGTGATTCAAATCTGGATGCAGATCCAGGAATTTTCTTAATTTCTCTACACTGTGTGAAAGGCCAGTTTTCCACATTATCAACAACAACAACACAAAGAGTGTTAGAAATGCCTTCGCAGATGTTTGTGCTCTCAAGCAGTCTAGTTATAAGTTAGCTGATTGGCTGCGACTAGTAGGGATGGGATGAAATATCGTTTGGCAATATATCGCGATACAGTACGTGACGAAACGTGTCGACTTTGAAAAAAATGGATCGCGAAATACAGACGCCACGTCCGGTAATAACGCATGTGACCAGAAGTGACGACAACAAACATTAGCACCAACTACCTTGGTCTCCAAAAAGCCAAATGATGGAGTCGAATGAGGTCGAAATTGAGGACGCTACGCCTGGATACAAGTCATCTGTCTGGCAGTATTTTGGCTTTCTCATTAAAAAAGATGAAGATGGCGAAAACGAGCCTACTGCTTGTTAGTATACACTCTCTCTAACCTCTCTAGGGTTAGAGAGAGTGTTATTGTTTGTGTTTGGCCTGTTAGGCCTTGTGTTTTCCTGTGTGCAACTCAAACAAAAACAAATAAGTTGTAATTTCGAAGTAATATTTTTCCTTTTTTGATATTGTATCGTGACGTATCGTATCGTGAACTGGGCATATTGAGGTGCAGCGTATCATGAGTTGAAGTGTATCGTCCCATCCCTAGCGACTAGCCAGGCTAATACACTTGGAGCTAGAAGTTCTCCAAGAACAGAGACTTCCACTGAGGCATTTCCAGAATGCTGTGTGGAAAATTGTCCTATCATGCAATGTTAACAACTATACTGTTACCACCACAGTCTAGATAGGAATGTAACATTCATCATTGATTTTCAGCCTCAGAACTCAAAGAACTTTCTTATTCTCCTACATCAATGATACCATAATGACAATAGAAATGCACAACCTTCCTCCAAGGCATCTCCATCACTGCTGAGATAGTTACTGCCAAACATGTGGAATACTTCTCTATCTCTCAATGGATTCCTGGATCCACATCTGGATTCGGATCACTACCAAAATCTAATCAGTCCGCAGTTAATCCATGACCAACATTCCCTGAAAATGTCATCAGACTACACTGAAAAGGTATTAAGTTAATCGCAAAAATGTGGAAAATCTCACAGTGAGAAGAAATCCTTTCAGAAATGCTTGGATCCACATCCAGATTTGCATCATCAAAGTCTGATCACTTGTTTCTTTTGTCATAATTTAATCAGAATACCATCCAAATCATTCATTAGTTTCTGCTTGTTCTGTTGACAAGCAAACACACAAACTAATAAATGCTTAGAAAACCATAACCCTCTTGGTGGAGGTGATCATCACCATAATGTATGACTGCTGATCCACATTACTTTTCAATTAGGATAGTTTCAGGACTCATCGTAAAAAAAATACACAGGGCCCAAAGGAAAACGTCCAAGAGAAAAAGTCCAAGACCAAAGGCTGATATGTTGACCTGGATGGTGTAAGCAGTGAGCGAAGGTTCTCCAGAGTCCAGTCTTAACCCTTTGGGATCTGAGGGATCCTCGCTGCTGTAAATCATCTGGAATTCTGAGTGCGCTCCCTGCCTACAAAACAAAACTTGTGTTTTCCTTCTGCCCCATCATTTAATGGCTTACATATGAGGGGAGGAACAACAAAGCTGGAAGAGAAGAGACAGAAAGGCAGAGAGGACGAAGAACACGGGGATGAGGAGGAAGAGGAGGAGGAAGAGACCACAGGGGGCTGAAGTCTTTGATGCCCCTCTGAGTCTTTGAAGGTTTTCAACATTTGTGAAGGACAGAGCAGAAAGTAAATCAGGAAGACAGTGAAGGAGGACAACAAAAAGGCTCCAAACAAGAAGATGATTGTGCACAAAGACAATACGGTGGGAAATAAGAAAAACAAATTAAACTTAAAGGGGAAGAAAAAGGTCACAACAGTTTGGCTTCCCGATCCAGCTTTGTTCTGTAGATTAAAACCATCTGTTGTGATCATCTGGCCTTCACCTTGACCATGAAACTCTGACCTATAAGACCTTGTCCTCACCGTAAGAGGATATTTTGGTTAAGGCAACAGTTAATGACTCATTACACACAGGGTTCTGCAGGAAATCTGCCATTTAAAGTGGTAACTGGCTTGATGTTTTCTTCTGCACATCCGAGGCATCAAACAGACAGATAGCCCTTTTCCACGAGCACGCCTTGGCCCTACTCTACTCGGCCCTACTCGATTTGCAGCGTGTTTCCACTAGCTTGGTACCTCCTAAAACAAGCTAGTTTTAGTACCTACTCCGCTCTGGTTCCAAGCGAGCAGAGTCGATACAAAAAGATGACGTCACCGACTGCTGGCTACTGATTGGTCAGACAATGTCGCCATCGATGAGTCATGAGCGCGACAAGCTAGCATGCTAGTGGTAGCTACCGTTAGCTTTCCCTCATACGTCTTTTCTTTGGAGCTCGATTGCTCTCGTCCTCGGCTTCATTCTGTTGTATAGCTTCCAAAACTCTACTGTGCTTCTCAAGGGGTATTTCTTCTTGCCACCTGCAGCCTTCTTCTGCTTTCCTTTTTTACTTGGTTTGTGACAAAAGCCACAGATTGTTGTGTCGTGCTCAAAATGACGTAACCGCAGTGCCGCTCACCCCGCTGGGCAGCCGACTGGGGCTAATGGAAAAGCAGCACAAGGCGAGTAGAGTAGAGCCGGGTAGAGTCGAGTAGAGTAGAGTAGAAAAGAGCTAGTGGAAAAGGGCCAAAAGATTTCCCTCACCATGTTTACGACATAACAGCTCATCTGACTGGGCGGGGCTGTGTTGTACAGGGGTGAAGTTTGGGGATTTATTCACTCTGGGACCCAGATTCAAAAATGGGCATTTTTGGGCACCCAAAACACCAGTGTCATGTGGACAAAACAACCATACAATAAAAAATATAGATCTGTGGATACTAGGGCTGGGAAATTAATCTAAACATAATCAAAATCGACATTTAGACCCTATAATTGAAGTAAGTTTAGTCATGACGATTATTTTGATTATCTTCCCTGTGTAAGTCACGTGACTGCACCCCCTCCATATAGTCTATGTTCACTTTCGCCAAGAGTGAAGGACGCACCACCAACACGGAGGAGACAAGTGCCAATCTATCAGAGGACCTTGTAGCCAAGAAAAATACCATCTCCATTGTTTGGGCACATTTTGGATTTTGTGAAGAGGAGATCAAGCAGAAAGAAGTTAAGTGTAAATACTGCAGAAAGATCGTGTTGACGACCATGGGTATCACCACTAATTTGTTCCAGCATAGCATAAAATAATCGTTCATTAATCGTAATCGAGGTAAGACCCTCAATTAATCATGATACTGAGATTGGGTAATATCACCCAGCCCTAGTGGATACTTGTAAACTCATCTCCATGTGAAAAGCCTTCTAGTGTCACCACTTAACTAATCAAGCATGTCTTTGTTCTGTGGGAGTAAGCCAGAGTCTCCAGAGAGAACCCATGCATGCACAGGAAACACTAAAGCCCAAATTCCACTGCATGCGTATCCGGTCCGTCTCCGCTCCGCTGCGGCAGCGGAGCCGATCCGTTTCCATTATAAGCAATGCGTGTACTTCCACCAGCTGCAGCACGGCTCCGGCACGGCTGCGTATCTGCTCCTCCGGCCTCCGGCAGACGGAGCAGCAATGCAGAGCTTCTATTTTTGCCGGATGCCGGACCATGGCGCAGCAATTTACCACACAGAATATCGTGCGTGACAGGAAGTTGAGCACAAACACAAAATAAAACATCCTTAGATGTTTCAAAATAAAATAAACCGTGTCAACAACGGAAAAGTACTGTACCTGGAAAACGTCATTTAGGGCGGAGACAGACCTGGTGTCAAAAGTTCAGTCTCACCCCACTTCACCATGGATGAGGAGCTTTTGATTTTGGAGGTGCAAAACCACAAAATACTTTATGAGCTCATTGACCCGCTGCAAGGCGGAGCCGCAATGCTTTGTACCGCAGACGGATCCAGTGGGAGTTAACGCACGTCAGATGACGGAGCAGAGCGGAGCGGAGCGGAGAAGGACCAGATACGCATCCAGTGGAATCCCCCAGTAAGGTTGCAAACTCCAGGAATTTTCAAAGTTGGAAAGTTTCCATGGTAGTAAATTGGATTAAATGTAAATAAACCTGTAATTTAAGACATTGAGGGTCAGAGCTTAACAGAACTTTAAATATTGGTAGGGAAATATTGAGGCCACGCCCCCTACATGACTGAGCATGCCTCCATCACATGCATAGATGATTTATAAAGCCCTGGACTACTGAGGCCACACGTTTTAGCCTGTGGACATGAAGTGAAGTTAAGGTTGATTTTTTTAATGTAATAATAGAAACTTGTTAAAGTTCTACTTATGAAAATGTAATGTTTCTAACTGTATTATTTTGCATGAATGTGTACCTATGACAAAAAAAATAATATTTTTGTTTATGTTTGGACGTGATACAGATACTTTAAATTATCCCCAATTTCCAATCAAGTCCTATTAATTCCCATGAAAAGTTTTCAATTTGGAATATTTCCAAAATTCCCCTGCTAACTTCCCATAAAGAGTTTGTAAAAATTTACTAGAAATGTTTTACGTCTTTGTGACCCGAGTGTCAGTTCTCCTGAAGTTTGTTCCACAATTTTGGAGTGTAACAGCTAAAAGCAGCATCCCCAAATGTTTTATTCTACTCTGTGGAGTCAGAGGATATGAGGGGAGAAATATATGTCAGTGCCAGGCCATACTGATTCATGATATTGTTGTGCTTACCATCAATTGACTGATACGCAGTGCTTTTCAGAGCCACACACCAGAGTATCAACCTAAAAAGATTGGACCAGTGGCTTGAAGTAATAATTCTGATCTATCTATTACACATTTTAATAAAAAATAATAGATAATGATTGCCTCCTGATCAAGTGCACACATTTTAGTGAAAACAACAGTGCTTTTGCAGAAAAAATGATTTATAACTTCACATTTCTGTTACTTGTAGACTTCTTACTGGCTGTCCATATTGCATCACGTACTTAACTGAACAATATGACCACATTTCCCACAGAGAGGGCTCCCTGTAACGCTGTTAATAACTCAGACATGTACAGCAGAAACAAAAACAGCTTCTGTATGGAGCATACTTGTATTTCTGCAATTACCCCACCGCTAAAACTGAACCCCTCAATTCCACCGCTTCGATTGTTAGAGGTCAGCTCTGTTGCTAATAACACAGGCCCCCTCAGTATTCAACATGTTGCATGAGTCTGAAACCCAAGCCTCCAGCATGCACTCCTATAAAAAATAAACTTCTGTGCATTAAAGCTGATAACAATCCCCGTGCAGGGGTTAAACACACCACAGCATAAATCCAGCTCACCCCGGGAGATCTCATCCCTCCCTCTCCTCCCAAACAGAAAACTCCCGCTCTTATTTTCTCGCTTGGCGTGCTCAGCTCATGGCCATCCCAAGGATAACACTGCGTGAAAAAATAAGCAGAGCAGAGCTGGAATGCTGTCACTCCTATAATGTTCATTTTTCAGACTATATTTCATCACATATTTAAAATCTGATTATGTTGTGGCGAGGCTGCTCTGCTTTGTCTCTTGGTAACAAAACATCTTTCTATGATGACCTTCGAAAATATGAAAGTCCTAGAGCCAAGTCTCTTGTTTTTCAATGTTTTCCTCCACGATGGCAAAGTGATGAAGTCAATGATGCTTCTTATGGATTTGACTTAGATATTAATTTAATGTATTTATTTAATTTTATGACAAAAGACGTGCGGATCAGATAAATGTAACTACTAATTGCTTTCCTACAGACAAACACAAAGACACTTTATAAGGTAACCATGTTCAACTTACTGTTGACAAAAATTACTAATCAACCAATGACATGGCTGCAAATTAGTGTATTAAATAATGTAGACATGATCAAAGCAATCTACCAAACCAGGGAACAGAATGAGAAAGGAAGGTGATATAAGTTACTTTAAGAGTGGCATGGTTGGTTTAGGTTGGTCTGAATGTTTCCAAAACTGCTAATCCAATGAGACTTTCTACATTTTACAGAGAATGGCTTGAAAAGGAGAAAATATCCAGTGAGCTGCTGTTCTCAATGCAATGCAAGAGTCTTTCAAGCTGATAGACAGGTAACAGAAATTAAGTAGTAACACGTCACAACCCAAGGTTTCAAAATGATTCTGAACTAACAGCATGTTGAAATCTTGAAGGACAATGGCAACAGCAGCAGAGGACCACACTGGGAGCCACTCCTGTCAACTAAGACTAAGAAACTAAGGCTACAGTTCACACTGGCTCACCTGACTTTGTCAACAGGAGATCGAGAAAACACTGACCTAATGATTCTGGATAGAAACAAGGATCCATCCTGCTTTGTATTAACAGTTTGTGGCACCTCCCCCTCCTACCTTTTGAGCCTACCTTAGTGTTGCTGTTGACCATGTATATCCCTTTATGACCACTGTGCCCGAATATTTCCAGCTGAACAATGCTCAAAATCTCAAATCAGTCAAAGGATTCAAAGGAGTTTTGTCATTCCAGTCTGCATTTACATGAGGAAAGAACAAAACTAGTTACTCAGGTTCAATAAAATAAAATAAAAACAAAATGAGAATATTTATAGCATTGCTATAATCTAAGGCTAATAAAATCTAAATAAAGTCTACATAAAAACAAGTATAATTCCTTACAGCACCAACACAAAAATGAGTCCTTTCTACAACTCCTCCCCTTCTTTTGTTGTTGTCTTCTTCTCTAGTAAGACTAGCATCTGCTTCCTTCACCAGCCATTTGGAACTGAAGAAGCTTCTTGGATGAGAAGCGAAATGTCTTCCCAGAGCAGTAAGTGGTGCGCAAAATATCATTACATCTGTTTTTTTTTAACATGGTAATGAGTTCAATGTACTGCCATTGTCACCAGATCTCAATCTAAGAGGGCACCTTGGGGATACAGAGGAAAGAGAGATGCCGTTATGGATGTGCAGCCAACAACTCTGTAACAATTGTATGATTCTGTCATGATGCTATCATGTTACTGTGGATCAACATCTCTGAGGAGTGTTTCCAGCACATTGTTGAATCATCTGCATGGAGAATGAAGGTAGTTTTAAAGGTAAAAAGGGTCCAACCCAATAAAGTGGCCAGCCGGCGTATGTCTTACATAGTCAACCAAAATATATAAATAGTACAGGCTGCCACAAAATCTTCTAGCAACTTCAGTGCACATGATCAGTTCAAGACTTCAAATAAATCTAAGTAGAAAATGGTGTCAATTCTAGGTCAAACTCCTTAACATATTCAGTTTTTGCGTGGTTCAACAATTCCTCAGATTCACGATTCCTTCACACAGCCGATGTAATAGAAACCAATTTACCTGCAATTCAAGCAATGCGAAAGTGTTTTTCATGTCAACGTTCCAACATAAACTGGCTGTGATTCTGAATTATTGGGAACGTGAAAGACTTAACACAACAGCTGAGGCTCAGAGATGAATTTCAGCTTGCAGGCACATGAAATATCTCAGATTTTCAGGCCCAGCTCTCCATAGCACACAGATTTTATTACTTTTCATTATCTTTGATGGCTATCTGTGCACCAAATCCAGCCTGATGTTGTTCTTCTGGCTGTGCAGCAGAAGCTAATCTTGTGTTTCGAACGACAACGCTGCTGCTATTCAGACTGCTCTTCAGCTTTTGTTTCAGTTTAGACTAAATGTTTAGACTCAGTAATCCAGGACAAATAAGACCTCCAAACAAACCCTAACTGTATCAAATGTATGCCTCATTTTAGGCCTTGGCATACTTCAGCCATTTGGAGACACATCATACATGTAACTAGCAGCAATAGTGTAAAAGTAACTGAATAAGTAAGCAGAGCTCCTAGACGTTTGAAATGACTCCCACTCCTCAATGTCCCAGTTGGGACTTGTCTTCTCTGACCCCAATAGGAAAATCTGACATGCTCATTTCATGCGATAAAGGGATTTTCATGAGGGCTTGTGAACTGGCACAGCATTCCTTGTTAGCCCTGATGTTCTTAAGCCTCTTGTTTGTTTTACTCTTGGCTCTCGAATCCTCCACGGAAAACTATGCCTGCAATGTTAGCCACTTCAGGATCTCTGAAACCCAGAAAAATACCAACATACCCACCCGGGGAGACCACAGCACAGGCCCCTGACCATCACTGAGAGGCCCAGTCATAACACTAACAATGCTGGACTCGCTCCATTAACCTCCATCAGGGTGTGGCTGATAAAGCAAACAGGCCTTTGGGGAGATTATGCAGTGTTATCAGAGAGTTGTCAGTTTTGACCTCCGTCCTGACCTTGTGCTCGGGAAAAGTCAACATTTAGCACCAACTGCTCCTCCATAAGTTGTATTTATACTAAGACAGAAATAGCCAATGTCATATCTGTTCTACAAAGGATGTTAAGGTTTTGCTAATTTGCTCACAATTTTCAAGCACACTGAAACAAGCAGACATGTAATCAATTGAAAAGACTTAAAATTGCCCTTAGGTGTAAGTGTGAGCGTGACTGGTGGACTTTCTCTCGATGTGGCCCTGCGATTGCCTGGCAACCAGTCCTGAGTCTACCCTGTCTCCTGCCTATATCAGTATATCACAATATCAGTATTTGCAGATACGAACAATTTTTATTACAGCTGCTATTTTAGCTTAAATATTGGTCATAATTATCCCATCTATTGACTGTCAACTAAGCAAACTGTACACATACACAATAATGTTTCGCCTCATCATTCCAGAATGTCAACTTTTATTAGTATACTATAATAACAGTAAAATGCCTTTTTTCTTGCTTCACATTTGTTCCTAACACATACAGACCACCATTATCAGAGATGCAGGAAAATTTTAGCAGACCAGCACATTTACAGGATGTCATTGGCTTAATAATGAATTTGGAAAAGTCGGCATACCAAATGCCAACAAAAAAAACAATGTGTGCATCCCTGGTTTTGACATTTTAACACTAAGTTTTGATGCCCAAAAATAGCACTCTGTTAATAATAAAAATCTTTGTTAACTTTAACTATGACTACATACAATATGTTTTTCTTAGATACAAATACTCCAAATACTAAATACTCCAAGAGGACACACCATATACTCAATATTTTTCAATACTCCATCAAGGAAAGAGCCCCGTTTAGGAACCTATGAAAAGTATATCTGGTAGGTGATTGGATGAAGTTTCCATCAATCATAAACATCAAAACTGCTACTAAAGCTGTTAGCATCCATGCTAATCCCTGTACAAGCTGTAACTTCCTGCTTTCGAAGTTAAGTTGCTCTTAACCCCATCTCTTCCTGCGTTGAGCCGTTCACAACCATTGTAGAGCTTGCAAATTTGGAGCTGCTTGGTTACAGACATTGAATCATGTTGATCCAGCTGCACTGCAAGGCTATAAAACCCCACCAATTATTTTTTGCTCTTTATTGAATATGCTCAAATGAATACATGTGGACATGCAAAGTTGTCATGAACCTCACAGAACAATAACATGGCAAGGATCCATGACAGGTAGAATTAATTGCCTATTGAATTAGAATAAAATTTGTTTAAATATAGTTTTACTGCTCTGAAAAATGTGGGGATTGGACTGGGGAGCATGTTTTTTGAAAGTTCCCAATCATTTAGATGATAGTCCAGAGCTGGACCTGAACATGAACTTCACTTAGTTGGGGTTCTTGTTGGTTTATCTCTTTTCTAAAATGTTTATTCATTTCTCTTGAGATATTCTTCCATAACATAGAGTTTTATATTTTAGAACTGTACATGAACCATGTGTTTGATTCTACAATATAGGACCATCAAGGGGAAGGCATTGTGAATTAGTTAAGGCCATGAATGCTGTAGCATGCTGTCAGCGTTACTGAGCTTCTTAATGTCCTTATACAAATAAACATTAGGGAATGACCAAATAATCAAAGAGTTATGAAGGCTGCAAAAACTGAAGTTCAAAAATTCAGAAGTGATGAATGCTGCAAAGAAAAGTTACCAATACTGCTTGTTGCACTCTGCCTCCTCTCTTAGCATTTTCAGTGAACAGTAGAAACTTCAGTTACAGGTAATGAGGGCGCTGCTGTAATCTACACCCAATCATTCATCCGCCCATAACTCTTCATCCAGTAACACTAGAAGAACTGGACCATTAAAAAGCAGAGTCCTGATCTCACTATTTATGTATCTTTGCCACTGCCAGATGTTACAAGGCCCTGAAAAAACGCCAGTGCGCCCTATATGAAGCTGGGTAATATGGATTTGTGGCGGGCAAACACAGGTAGTTAGGCTGTAAAAATAGTCCAAACACCCGTCTGGGCCTGTGGAGCATAATGTGGGCTGTTAATGGACCTTTATACCCTGTTACCCCCTCTGAAGGTGCCCTGGATATTTTCTGCTGCTGCTGGCAGAAGTATTTGTACTTACACACGTTTTTCTGAGTTTATGTAAGCACATGTCTTTTGTCATATCTGACAATAACTGAACTGTACTCCAAATGTGAGTCTAAACATCATAAAGTCGTTCCCCAGTGCCGAATATTTTCCATGCCTCCTCATGTAGGGAGGTGTGACAGCAGCAAGCTCTGACTGCAGGGACAGTCCAGATCTGAGTACAGAGCTATAAAGAGGGCTCCACTAAACTTTTACAGGCTGACAACAACCACACTTCCACCAGGCAGCATAAAGTCACAGTCAGGTTTATATCAAGGCCATGAAACCCTTTTTTACAGCAACTTAAATCGTCATACTCAACCTTTAAGTCCCACCAATCAGGCAGCAGCATTTAACGACACCACTGACAGCTGTAATGGGACATTACATCATAAGAAAACCAACATGAAATCTAATTTTGATCAATAAAATTGCCTTTATATGCAAAGTTTTCAATTAACTATGTACTGCTTTCATGGGCCTTCTGCTCCATTTAAAACTGTTTGACTTCATGTGGAAATTTTTCAGACCAAGTATGTCCGAATTGGTCATAGCCTGCATAAATGTGAATCATAGAGGCATTTTTTTGGTATAAATAAACTCATACAACTCAGTGGTACCTACAGATGAGTGTTTTGAAATAAATATGTTTATATGTAACTGCTACATAGACATTACAGGCAGGCAGAACATATGCTGATTTTCCATTTGTGGTATTGGCTTGAAAATATTCAGGTTTGGTACAATATACTTAGTTTTCCATTACAGTATCGTTTGATAACACTTCCTCAAAATTGCTGTGGTCATCATTGCATGGCCACACAAACTGCTATGACATCCAACACAACCAAAAATAACGAGAGGCGTGTCAGTTTGGCGCAGTGGTAAACAACCAGATATGACCCATATGCTTCTGCCGAACCGGTTCATACACAGCCTGTGGCCAGTTTGCAGAGTGTCTTTCCCAGCTCTCTCTGGCCCCTTTTCACAAGCCTACTGTCTGTCTCTCCCCTGTCAATAAAAGCCAAAAAATGCCCAAATATAATCTCAAAAACAAAAGAGAAGAGGCACTATTGTAGCTGGCTTTCTGTCTGTTGCTTTCTGTCACAGTAGGGAGATTAGTTTGTTCCAGAGATTGTTGCAACCAGCAAAACAAACAAACAACCAAAAAAATACAAGTACAGGCTTTTGGGAAGACATACAGCATAACAAAGTCGACCATAGGAATAGTTTGATTTCTCCTATAGGACATTAAGGTTGTGTCCCTTGAAGAAATGATAATCTGTGATCAATAAGTACTTAAAAGTGTCTCCATGTCTCATTTGTATTGTATTAATTCACATAGAAGCCTCACCCGAGGTTGTGCATGTACCTAACAGCAAGAAGGTTGCTGGTTCGATCCAGTGTTGGTCAGGGTCTTTCTGTGTGGAGTTCTCCCCATGCATTCATGGGTTCTCTATGGTCTTCCTCCCACAGACCGAAAACATACTCGTAAGGTTGATTTTTGACTTTAAATTGCCCTTAGGTGTAAGTGTGAGCATGAACAGATGTATGTCTTTCTATGTGGCCCGTGATTGGAGGGTGACCCATTCAAAGTGTACCCAGCCTTCTGCCAAATGTCAGCTGGGATTGGCTCCAGCCCCCAAAAGGGATAAGTGGTATACATAATGGATGGATAGATTGCATTACCGAGAAAACTTATTTCTGTCTTGTTGATTACCAATATTAAAATAACTGAAGCATACATATTAATAGATCAATTGATGGTATTACTGTTTTTAGATTAGCTATTTCCATGTTTCTGTAACTCTATGCCATGTAACTTCCATGGCATGACTTAATGTAAAAGTTGCCGTCATAAAGCACAGGGAAACCAGCCACTGTTATGCAACTTTAAACTCCACACAAATCTGCTTGGATGCTCCTAAACTGGAAGCTTACTTGCTTTGGAGTCCCTGCTGAGCAGTTCTAATGATCGAGTATGTGTCACTCCTGTAGAGCAGCTATAAAAAGCAGAAGCATAATCACCCATCTCAGTCTCATGGCTTGTGGAGAAGCATCTTAAAATGCTGCTGTCTAACAGATTTGGCATCGCTCTGACATGCAGCCATGCCAAATCTTCACTGCAGAGCCAGATCAGATTGCAGGGTTTATGTGTGTTACTAACATTGTCATTATCTCGGGAGGACTTTGGAGATGCTGTGCCCCGGAATAACTGTGAATAATAAGTAGGAATAACCGAGAACTGTTGGTCATTCCTGTGCTGATTTATGAATGGTGGTTGACAGTCCATGCCATCTGAGGGCGATTGTATATCCGTATTTATGACTCTATATTCCTGACCAATCAGCACGCTGGCTCTCTGAATCTGTCTCAATCTCTGGAGTACAGTCCAACTTTTTTTTAGCTCTTTTGAAGAGAGCTTTACACGTCATTTAGAGCAGCTTGTCGAAAAGGTCAGGAGAACTCCTGGTTGTGTTCTGCAGAGTGAATCATTTTGGTTTAATGGCCCGTTGAAAATGGGATCAGAGAATTGAGACAGAGAAGTCTCCAGGCAGTAAACCATGTCTGTGGAGACCACGGGAGGGAGGGAAAGATGGGCAGAAGGAAAAAGTAAACTACAACTTCAGCTTGGTGACTGGATGCCTCTTTAGAGTATGCAAAGATCAGCAGGATTCCTACACACTTTTAAATGTAAGATTACGAACTTTTTGAGAAGATTTTAAGAGCAAATCTTAGAAAAAACAATTTATCCATTTAATGTGAACTGTGGAACATGGCAACTACCACACAACAAGCAAACATACCAAAAATAGAGCATCAAATACTGTGCTATAAAACAGAATTTAGATGAGGATACTGTTACTCAAAATGGCTTCCAAAATTCAAGTTCTTTCTGAAGTAAAAACTAGAATTTTTAAGACTTTTTAGTGCCTGTTTCTCTACAGAGGAGAGAAATAGTAAGTGTTGATTTGGAAATTTTCATCCCCTCTTTCAAATATGTGACGCAGAAGAGAAAATGTGCTATGACAACGGCAGTCACACAGCTACTGGATGTAATGAAGGCTGCCAAAAATATTTCATAAACCCACATTTGATCACATTCTGTGGTGAAAATTGCCCGTTGAAGTTTTCATCAGCAACAATGTCAAACACATGGTACTGCCTGATACCATAGACTGTAAAAAAACATGGACGCCATGTCGCTGGGCTTTTGTGAAGCCGCCACAAAAACTGCTCCCCCTGGTGATTGGCTGCAGTATAGGTCAAATCTCCGTCTCCCCCATTCATCTGAACGGGCCGTAGTGAAACTTCAAAAAATTAATACACCTCGTAGAAATATTCCCCCATCTGTATGCTGTGGTGATATGAAAATATTATTGGGCTGCATTTTTTCCAAGTCCTCTTTTTTCTGAAAAGTTTCTTTTTCATCAGTTATTAGAGTTTAAAAAATAACCGTGGTTTACGGCAGCTTCACAATGATTGTGTACGGCGTATGCTGGGGAGTTTTGCGACAGTTTATGACAACTACGTCGAAATATGGTCCAGATTCTCTACTGGCTGCACAATGGCGGCGCCCTGACGGGGGATATTATGGCTTCAAAACCGTTACATGGTAGAAGGCGGAGCCACACTATCCAGTTCTTATAATACATCCATGCCTAATACTCAGTGCATCAGTTGGATTCTTCTGGCATGTTTTTGGTGTTCACTCCCTTTTGTGCCATTCTGTCAAAATTGGGCCAAAATTTCAACCCACTCTATCTTCTGTCAGCCATGATCCCATTTTTCTAAGAGAATCATTCAGCATATAGACTTATGACGTGGATGCCTTGAGGGAGTTGTTACCATTTTTCAGACCATAACAAAGTCAACCTGTTGGCTTTATAACTATCCATAGCATAACTTCCACATCTTGGCTTTTAACAGTGTGATATAATCGCAGCGGGACCTCCAGTTGTATGTAGATGATGGGCTGGGAGGAAGGAGGAGAAGTCTGAGAGGCATCTGAGGTGGTTTTCATGTTGTGAAAAAAGCGCTGCTGGCTGATTACTGGGGATTCTTGATGTGCAGTAATTCCTTAAAGACAACTTTAACTATTGAGCTTATTGATTCATGTATAAAATCCCTCCAAATATCAGATTTCATCACTGTTGGGCATAAAGTTCCTAACTCCAAAGTTGCTTCTCTCAGGAAATGAAAAAAAAATGTTTTGTTACTTCATGAATAAACATTTTACTGTCCGAATTACGAATTATGTTTTTGTACTTTTATTTTAATAAGAAATGATGAAACACTCCAACATAGAGGGAGACTAATAGCACTGATTTATGAAAAGAAGATGAAAACAACAAAGATGGAGATAGATGGATGAGTGTGAAGCATAATGACCCAAACATCTGATGCCCAGAATCAAATCTGGTCCTCCTTAAATCAGAGCAGACATTCATAAGAATACAATCAGAGAAAATCCTTTGAAGTTATTAAGGAATAAAGTTCAAAAATCGTGCATGAGGTCCAATCATCTTAACCTTTTATGGAGAAAATCTAAGTAGCTCACTGTTGAATCAGAGTGGACACATGAGTATAGTTTCAAGAAAACTTAAAGCTTTTTGGAGACACATTTTGTTACCTTGACAGATGGATGACAACAGTTAAAGTATAATGCCTTGAGCCTCAGCTACATCAGCGAGAGAGCATTAAAAAAAGGAGCAAAGATTCAAACCAAACGCATGTTGCAGTATTTTCACTTTCACAGTAGGCAGAGAGAGAAAGTTAAAGAGCAGGAGAGAAAAAGAGGCAGAGGGGAGTTTCAGAAAGAGGGAAAAAGTCAGAGTGAGCTCATAAAAGCAGCATGCATCTCTTTAATTTTCACACACGCCGTGACTTTTACAAGCTGCTGGTGCAGAGCAGGGGAAGAGGGTGAGTAAACGGGGCAGGAGCAGAGCCCCCGGGGCGTCCACATCACACTGTGGTGCATGACAACACCAGGGCTGTAATGTGCTCACAGGTGGAGCAGAGACAAAGGATGGAGATCACGGAGTTTCTGCATTTAAAAAGCTGAGTGTTGCACATAAAATTGAAGTCAGTGATATCAAGTGTAGTTCAACTCTACAAGCTCTAAAATATGAAGAACACGTGCTCAATTTAAGTCAAATAATGCACAAGTAGACTTTAAAGGTGAAGCAAAAAATGTCACTATTACCACTAGAAGATACAAAAAAAATTCACTAGTACTACTAGTACGTCTTATATGCAAATAAGGGGTGGGAAAAAGTAGATTCTGGCTTCTCATTGGCTTTTGAAAATCTTACAACCAATCAAAGTGCCGGATTAGGTCATAATCCCTCCTACTTCATTTGCATTAGGTCTACTAGAACTACAAGTGAATCTTTTGGCTTTACTAGTACTACTAGTTGACTAAACTGTCTACCAGTATTACTAGTGAGATATTCTGAACAATCTAGTAGTATTAATTAACAAAAATGTTGTTCTAGTGGTAAAGGTTTATGGTGTACTAGTGCCTAAGTAAACCTTACTAGTAAAGCCAAATTGTTCATTAGTAGTATCAATGAACTTTTTTGGATCTACTTGAAGTATTGGTGAAACTATTTGCTTTACTAGTAAAGTCTGATTGAGCACTAGTTGATCAAAATTGGGTACATATACTCCAAATTTGAGTACTAGTAAATCTGAGCTATGGCTGATGTCATCAATATCAAATTTTTGCCCCAGCAGGTTTCCATATAAGAGTCTTCACAACAAGAAACTTACAGTTATATCCCTGTGCATACAGGATATTGGCCTTTCTCTGGTATTGAACGACTAAAGGTGCACGAGGGCAGGTGTGGTTTTATACTTCCTTAAGGGCCAAAGGGTGTTTGTCTACAGCATGTCAGCAAACAAGCTTGTGTTCAGTGCAAATACTGAGGTGTGACGAGGTCAGCTCCTGATGCTCCTCTTATCTCTAATCACAGCACGCTTTAACAGAGAGCAGGCATCTGTGAGCCAAGTGTGCAGATGCTTGAAGCTGCCTTTGTGTGTTTGAAGAGGTGTGTCCAAGAAAGTAAATCTGTGTGTGGGGAGGCGAGTTGTGTGGTATTTTCAGAAAAGGTGTGTGTGAGCTCACCAACGTTTTGAGGTGTTAAGTGATGTGTTTACAGGCGTGATTTAGGTGGAGAGAGAAGGACTTTTGTGTTCAGAAGTGTGTCAGAGAAATGGTCATTTATAAGAGGGATGTCAAACTCAACTATACAACAGGAGGGGCAAAAATTTTAAATACAGTCTAATGCTGGAATGTGATCAGAAATATGAATGTATTTTTATTTTCTGGCAAGCTTAGCAGTAACAGTAACCACAGCGATCAATGTTCTGCTGACCCCAGACCAGAGTGTTAAACCAATGAGAGGAGGGGTTGCTGCACAGGTCCTGCATGCAGCTGTTGCATTACATCGAGGGATTGTACTATGAGTAGAGGGACTGCTGTCTTACAGAAAGCATTAACTTGTCTTGCAGGCTGTGACTGATCATATCCTGAGCCAGACTTGGCTTGCAGGCCTTGAGCTTGACATGCCTGCTTTAGGGGGTCAGGTAAAGCCAAAAGATAGATTAGGCCATTATTAGTTTATATTTAGGTTGTGTTTTGCAATCTAAGAAAAACTCAGAGAATTGAGAATTGTGAAGAAGAAAATTAGAAAATGATGCTAGAAGTGGGAAAAAAATCGATTACTGAAGCAGAACCAACATAATCTTAAACCTCCAAAAAATTTAGATCAATGTTTAAATGTCTGTAGCACAACTGAGTGAACTTTTTTTTATCAATTGTACTTTTTTATATAAGATACAGAGTACCATTGTGCATTAATTTTTAACAGATTAATCTCACATAGTGTAAACATAGAAGGAAATTTGCCGTGTTATAATAAAAAATGAACAATCTACTTGTTTTTAACATTTCAGTTAAATAAAAGAAAAGAAAATCCTTCTTTACTGACAAAATCTAAAATCAATTATAGAAACTGTCCTCTTCACCTCTTCTAATAAATGTTGTATTTATAACATTGAAGAGCCCAATTAGTCACCTTTAAAACAAGGTACGACTTGTACGGATTGTGCATTCATGGAATGAGCAACACAGCAACACGTGTGGGCAGGGCCCCATAAAACGGTGCCAAAATCCCCTGCAACTCTAAGCTGGTGATTCAGTATGCAGAGTGGCAGCATTTTGGGCGCTACTTGCACATTTAGCTGTGCTTATCATTCACTGAATGGACGATCTTTAGAAGTTGTACTTCATTTTGGGGGTGACTAATCAGGTTTTTCAATACATACTGTAAATACAACACCAATTGTAGCATTCAGTGTAAATAAAGGATAAAACCAGTTGACTGAAATAATGTTTCAGAACAGCTCAACTCATATAATATGAAAAAGCTTTGGTACAGGCAAGATAAGCAGTCTAAGTGGACAGGACGAAACAATATTCTCCTTTATTGAATTTCATATATCTTTTATTGTGATCAATGTGGCTTCCATGTGATAAAAAACATCTAACCAAAAGTCAGTGGCAGTAGTATTTCCCCTCTCTGTGGCTCCAGTTGCTGCTAAAAATGACTTAGTCTTCAGCGCCCTGCACAGACTGACCACTGTTACGTTCTACCATTGTTTGTCAGCAATTTAAGCCAATTAGTTTGGACAGTCAAGCTCCAAAAGAGCATCTCAGATGGACTAAGAATACAAGTGGATCAGGAGTAATCATATGAAAACCAGAAGGTTTTATAAATATTAGTGATCATGTATATACTTCAATATTCTGAAAATATGAACCAAAGTTTAGGCAAAATGTGGGCTCTTCAAGATGCTAGAACCTCAGCTCTCATCAGTGGAAAATTGATCATGATTTATTACATATTATTTCATCTGAGACAAGACATAAATCAAACGTACAAGACTCTGTTGGAAAGTTGTGAGCATCCCAGATGGGATTTCCATTATCACTTACAATGACACAGTAACCAGATGAAACAACCACTGCCGACAAGTCCGTAAACTCTATGACAGTCAAATCTGGAAATTTTCTCTGACCTCCACATAAAGGCATCCACCCTCCCCGATGTCCTCCAAACAAAATAGTGACACAACAGTGCAGAAAATTATCATCACTCCAAATTGTTCTCATTGACCAATCCAGATGGAGTGGACTTTAATATTTATCTAATATAACCTTGACAATCATGTGACAAAGGTCTTGAATCCAAAATAGTTACACACACTGTTTTTCCCTTTAAACTGAGATGTGTACCCTTCTTTAAAATAAGTCCTAATAGTCCAGCTTGTGTTTTCAGGATATCCAGTTTCACAAAAAATGCAGACACAGCTTTTTCTGGACAAACCTGTAATTTCGGGCTATTAAGGAGGAACATTAGGGATTATTGTAGAGTGCTAGTGTTGAAAAAAGGTGTAAGAAGAAAAAACATTATGGCATGTTGAGCTGCCTCTCTTGTGCAGATGCATGAGATTATGGCTACAAGATCCCTGAGGTGATTCAGAGGTGGTAAAATCCTTTTGTACGTGAGTCTGTTGATGGTGTGTGTCAGTCTGAAAGCTCTTTGTGGGTGGAGGACAACACACTGATGTCAAACATGATACAGCAACAGCTGGAAACTTCACTCTACCTCCACCCTTTGCACGCTCCCTTTCTCCCCTCAGGCGGTTGTTTCTGGCTGGCATATGGCTAATTTGGCGAAACCTGCCGTTGGTCTGCACGCTGTGTGTGTGTTTGTTGCTATATTTGTTTGATTGTCTTGGTTCCTTAAGTCTCGAGCAAAGTTAACATAGATTTTCCGTGAAACAGTCGTGATTAACTACGTTCAGGTTTAATGGCGTTGGCAGGCTTGTACCTTTAACGGCTCCAGTCCAAAGTCAATGAAAAACACAGACTGTGTAAAGTAAAGGAGGTCAGCCATGATTAATAGGATAATTACCTTTCCTTTATGAGTTAATTTGGTCATCTTAATGTCCTCCATGTGTTAGAGCGCAGAAAGCGTCCCTGTTAGCACCCACAGGAGGACTTTCTACTCTAAGATGTTTGTCCTAAAAGTTGAACTACTGCACGCTAAAGATGAGTAAATGTCCACAGTATAAAATGAACAATCAGATTCTTTTTCTCCCATGCGTTCCCTTTAAAACTCCATCTTTCTACATGTCTCCAGAAACTTGATAGACAGGAACCAATCAGACAGCTATTTACAGCCCCACCGCTCCCCGCTGCAAATGTTGATTAGTGAAGAAGAGGGGATATCTCTGGATTCCTCTTTAATCTTTATCTGTGCCTATCTAACTCTTCTCAAACTACAGGCCAGCCTGTGTCTCCAAACTTAATTTTGTAGGCTCATTACAGCTTGTCTCTGCTTGGACTGTACATCAGGAACCTTCAAACGAGGGCCATTAGCTGTCATTACGTAGTATTATAATGATCTATGTGAGACGTTTTGCCCAGGCTGGTTCTGGTCTGTATACCTCATGCTCTCTTTTTGACTCTCTATTGGAGACCAAATTAGGCTCACATTACACCAGAGGCAAAGAGGCAATGACACAAGCCAAGCGCTGAGGACAGGGGTGTCCAAACTGTTTTTATTGAGGGAAAACTACAGAAAATACATGAATAACTGGATCACCTTACTACACCTCACTTTTGTTTTCTAAAGTTACAGTATTAGGATTTACAAGTGGCCTATCAATTTTCTAGGGCCTCAGGTTGGTATAAACGTCAAAGAAGACAGAGTTTTTGTTGCATTTGCACCTTCCGCTTACACAAGAACAGTGCCTGGGGTGCTTGAATCTTGTGTGAGTGTAAACGGGAATCGCTGCTTTAGGAAAAACAAGGGCATGCAGTGCATGTGCAGTACTCTTTCAGATAAAGGTTGGGCATGCACCTAGAAACAAAAACAACAGCTATGGACAACTACTGAGCAGCAAGTGGAAAGCGTCCAGTAGGAGCCCAACTTTATCATCTGTTACAACTAAAACTCCTGTGTCTTTGTGCGTCCACTGCCTATTGTTTGTGAAAAGTTTGTGTTCACTGGAAAGGGTTACTGTGTAGTTACACATCACCAACTACTGGCCTGGCATGCACGCTACGGTGTTTTCAGTTGTTATTGTTGATCTGTCTGAATACGCACCACTATCGCACAATCTTTGTGTGAATGCATGTTTGAAAATGCAAAAGAAAAACTTTTAAGTTTCTGGTGACAACATTGTTGTGTTACTGGCCTAACAAGATTAATTTGTGGTCTGTGCAGCAGGAATGAAACTGACTACCAATCTTCAATTGGACACAAAACAAGAACAAACTTCTAAGAGCTTCAAAACATTGTGGGACTGTTGGTGCTTGAAGAGAAATTGTGTTAGGTGCTTTTAAAACTGGACCTTCAAATGAGTAAACTAAGCCAGAAAATAGCTTAATCAGTGATATTTGCTGCTGGTATCAAATTTTCTTGGTGCATTCAGTTGTTTGGGAGCCAATTTAAAATGACCATGGGTTGCATTTGGTCTCTGGATTATAATTTGGACACCTGTGATTAAGGAAATCCACAGCAGCTGATATTCAGAACAACATCCCAGCCTGGCAATTTACAGTCAATTACTTTTCCATCAAAACAAAGTAAAGCTACATGAAAGCCTGACCCTTAATCTGTTGTCCTTTGGTGTCATACCTGTTGATTTCCCTAAAGCCCACACCCTGAAAAAGTCTTATTTCATATCAGAATTAGATTGATTTTTCAGTGATCCATGTCTTTACTGCCACATCCCTATGCTGTACACTCTTTCAGGACATTCATTTTCAGTCTACCTCCCACCCTGATGAAATCCTCACAGGATCCAACAGCAGCATTCCAGCTTGTATTACAATCATTCCTCCACTAATCAATCAGACCCCTGCTGCCTTCAATTGTAGTCTCTGTTGTCTTCCTTGCTCTACATACACAGTTATGAATAAAATGACACACCCATTCATTATCTGTCTCTTTATCCTTCTCTTCTCTTTTTCTTGGCAAAGTAGCATGTTGTTAGTTATCAATCTGTGTCTTTTGTCTCCAAGAGAGGAGAAATGCGCAAGACGATGTTCAACATTTGGGAGATAGGGACTAATTCACACTGACGAATAAAAACAATAGTCAGTCTTCAGCCCCGCAGTCACACAGACTGGTGAGAGCATGCCGGAGTCCATGTTGAATGCAGCCCAAAGACTACAAACTCTCTCTCTGTTACGTCAAGTCAAATATAATTAAGTTAAACCGCCGTCCAGCTGATGACTCATTGGATTCCTCGCCAACCAGCCAAAAGTCTCATACAGCATCTCAGGACAACCTGTTCCACAATCTAAGCACTATCGTCTCGCACCATTTTGTGTGCTGTTAGCACAGACTCAAATAAAGAAGGAATTCAAACTGAGTTACTTTACTAAATATAAGAAAGACTTCCACATTAAGCACCTATTTAAGAAAAATAACAGGCTTGAGGAAACACTATTAATCCTGGTAATGGAAGCTGAAAATGTAAAAAATAAAATGAAAATGTGATTAAATAATGCAACAATCATATTGCAAAGAGACTCACACTGTTTGAGTCACACTCCATGTGGGGGCCACAGTCAGTTCAGTTATTCTTCAATACAACTTTATAGGCATAACAAATTTTATACCTATAAGTTCAATGTGCTTCTCAGAAGATAAAAACAGGCACAGAAAAAAATAATACAGGTATTACAACAAAAGGAATATAACAAAATTTAGGTAATGGCCTGCAGTGAAACAGTGGTTCAATCACAACTGTGAATTGATTCTCCTCATTCTCTTAAAAGAGCTGTTCAAAAGACTGGACTGATTCGCGAATTTTACATCTCTAGTGCAAACCACCACGGAAGAGGTCAAGAAAAAAAGCCTCTGTTGACAAGTAGAAAACATAAATTGATGAAAGTAGGAGATAACATATCAGGGTTGAAAAACAAGGACCAGGACCATTTCAAATTGCTGAAGAGTTTATCTGATGACTGTAGGCAGAGGCAGGCTAATACTACCCACTGACTCCCAGATTTTGAACTAAGCTAATTAGCGGTGGGCAAGCTTTGCCTGTCTCCATCTTGTTACTGCACACAGTTGAAAGAATGGTGTCTATCTGCTTGTCACAGACTCAGGATTGAGGCAAAACACAGGCAAAAAAAGTTGGTATATTCCTTTAAAAAAACTAAACAAGGAGTTTAAAGAACCTTTGCCAAGGCACTCTGACATTCTTGGCCAAACATTTAGCAAAAATGTGGAAAATTCTGCATTCTACTAATGTTAACCAATGTTTAAAAATGTCCTCAATCTACATGCAGATACAGACCAGGAATAAGTGATCACTTTCACCTGTTGGCATCACCAACATCCCCTGAAAAGTTAATCGAAATCCATCCAGAACTATTCAGTTTTCTTGCTCTCAGACCAACAAACAAACAAACACAGGCAAAAACAGAACCTCTTTAGGAGAGCTAACAACACAATTTTAGGTGGCCAGGACTCTGCATAGATACACGGAGGCCTCTGTTGTGTTGCAGTCCATGACAAGAGCTGCCCCCACTCAGTACAACCTGCCCCCCTCAGCAGATCTCTGCCAATGATGTTCAAATCTGCAACCTCTTTACGACTCCTTACCATTACACGGGATTACTTCAGGTTTTTCAGTTAGTAATGGGACTGCATGGTGCTGCAGCAGGTTGGGCTTGTACCCTCCAGGAAAAATGTTCCAACACCATGCCTGTTGTGTAAATTGGTGACTCTTACATGTGAGGAAATGTGTGAATGTGTGTGTTGTCTGTGTCGACAGATTAGTCCTGTCACCAGCTGCAGATTATTCAGGGTGTACTCTGCCTCTCATGAGATGATCTCTAGCCCCCTGTGACTCCAAAAAGGATGATTGATACTTATTACAAATGGATGGACGGGGAGTAAGTAATAGATTTAAAGTAAATAATAACAACTGTGAATATCTTCATATTATGTATAAAATATGTGGTAAGAATCTTGAGTCCTGGGCCCTAAATTAGAAGCTTGTGTTTGCTTTTGGTAGCTGCCTTTTTACAATCGGATATTTGTTTGATCATGATTGAATGAACCTGCTTTAATAGAGATTTACAGGGACTTTACTTTTGTGGTGTTTATACAAAACGGTAATGTTTTTTACTTTTGTATTCCATATAAACATTGTGCAAATTTTTATTTACAGATGTTTTATTGCTCAAAATTGTGAGGTGGCATCCCACATATGTTCCTTCTTACTGAATCAACATTGAAGCATTTAAATCAATATTAAATCAAATCGCAACCCAAAAGAATCTAAATCAAATCGAGGCTCTTAATACCCAGCACTAAATAAAGGGCGCATGCACAGTTTTTTTTTTGACAGTCTCACAATTGAAAAGAATAGCAGTTCCAGCCAACAGCCTCTGAAGTTATCTTGGCCTTAAATCCAAGAAAACATTTGTTTAGCAAAAGAGAAACACAACAAGTCTGTAATCAGCTCCAAACACACGGAGAGCCCCAACTTTCATTTTCAAACACGCAGCTGTATAACTCTGAAATCTTCAGTGTTCACCTACAGCACTGCAGCATCAATCACTTTTATAATGTATGTCATTAACTCAGCCAAATAAGAGGGTGTGTATCTCCAGGGTCGCAAGCACACAGCAGCATGGATGACAGTGTTTCATTATATCACACACACACTGAACACACACGTAAAAAGAAAACAAAGGACCTATTGATGGCGGCGAGGATACAGCTTCTCATAATAAAGTCAAGCTGGAGCGAGCACACAGCCAGGAGTGAAGTCCTCATGAAGCCGGACATTCAATCTCTGCTCGCCGGGCTGTTTGTGTGAGATGGTGACACTGATACCGTCTAATAAAACAGACGAATGCATCCATGCATTAAGGTCATTCCTGTAGGGTCGACCTCAGACAGATGGGCACGGTCAAGAGGAGGGTGACGTTGTGATCCATGAGGCTCAAACTGCACTCCTCCTGATTCACTCATAATACAGGCCTAATGAGAGAGGAAGCAGTATATATGAGTGCACCTCATTACAAAGACCACAGCCACCCTTTTCTGTTATGGAAGAAATGGTTTTGGGGCAGTAATGATGATGGGAAGACCAGCAGTCTGCAGGGTGAAACAAAGCCTTTGTTGGCATGTAATAGGAACAGCATGTGTGCAAGGTGTGTAATTTTAAACAATTGTGAGTTCATTTTCCCTAACAAGCCAAAGCTTCTATTAAAAATTACAAATTAGGTATCAGTGAAATTGGAGATATGTGTGCAGTTCACAAGTGAAATCATAATACTGATGAGACTTAAGGTACCTGCTGATCTTTAACAATGGCCAAATATTGCTTCTCCATCAAACCAAGTGTTTTTCAAACATGTCCAACCAGGTGGAGAACTGAGCTTATCATACAACATGGTTTTAAGGTCTAATCCAAACAGACATGATATACAATGTTAGCTTAGACTTGCCACACCACTGGGTACCATCCATCTCTCCCTTTCCTCCCATTTCCCTCCTCTTCTCAGTGGACCATGGATGAATAATGGTCTGGTTGAAGTTGGGGGAGTTCATGGACAGATTTGGTCCACTTTGCTTGAGCAACAGATCTACACGGCTAATAACACAACTGAAGAGGTTTGGTGAATGTTGGAAGGTAAAGAGTTCAAGCTAATTATCAAGCTAATTACTACATACTTTCACCAGGTCACAATGTTTATCTGCAGTATCAGTGTCTGCAGAGTTATCTGTAAAGATCACATATGTAACTACTGACCTGTTCAACAAGATCTGTATGAATACCTGCAGGGTCTGTCGGAGCCTACAGAAAACATTTAAGATAAAGCTTGGGCAAAGCAGCAGAGGTCAGACCTTTCATCTGTTATCATCACGCAGGGTCAAGCCTGTCACTGGCCACAGTTATGTGATGTTCTGAATTAACTATTCAGAATTAAAGTTTTCTCCTTTGTGTTTACATGGAAATAGTAATTCCAAAGTGAGATTTACATGGAAAACATGTTTATTCACCTTTATTCAGGCCTGTGGGTTAGGAATGGCTCTGGTTGGACAGGAGGCGGATGCGATGTAATGACATATTTACATCTACCAAAAGAAAAACTCCATTTCAGCGTCTCCAGAGTTTACTTCATTTTTCCGGCAGCGTCCAGTGCGTCATGGCGACAAGACAAGGAAACGAGCATGCACAGCACAACCAGAATTAATCAAAAGTGGAATAAACATATATATGATTATGGAATTATTTCATTTGCATTTAAAATCAGAATAAACCAGCTACTTACTTAGGAATAAGTTTGATTCATAATTATCATTTGTATTAGGAATTAGATGCTTAAATGAATTTGAATTGAATTTGAATTTGAATTTATTTGATCCCCGTAGGAGAAACTTGTCTTGGAGGACAAACCCCCCCATGCTGCTACATACAATAGACAATACAGTGCAAACAAGATACAGTGCAGACAAACACAACACCCGCCCAAAAACCATAAAAACTTATAGGCATGTGCACACTCCACACTGCCCATCCCCAGACATTACATGGTTTCGGTAGTGTGAGTCCTCAAGTCCTCCGGCTTGTCTGTCCGCATCCCTCGAGTTGCTTGTTAATTAAGCTTATAGCATGTGGGATAAATGAGTTTTTGTAGCGGTTTAGTGTGCAGAAAGGGGTCCTATACCTCCTTCCTGAGTTTAGGAGCTCAAATTAGGAGTGCAGCACATTTTTAATGTTTTTAAAGAGCATTTAAGTTTTATTTGGAATTAAAGGTGAATTAAAGTCATCATTTAAAGGCGATAATTATGGAAGTTTAGGCAATTATATTAGAGTGTCATCTGCATAGAGGTTTAGCCACCCTCCAACAGACACCAGTGAGGATATCCTTTCTATACAACCCTAACACTATGGACTTTTCATAAGACGTAAAGATGGTTCAAACCTGAAGTGCCTCAAAACTGCAAAAAACGTGATCCTTTTACCCAATTTTTAATGAGATTCTGCTTTCAGGTGTTTGTTGTTCAACACTGCAGCCTTAGAATGATGTTCATTTACTTCAATTTTTGTCTGCATGTGTTGCTGCTGTGGACCACAAAGCTTCTAACACTACTATTAAAGATATTTGGCATTTCCTTTAACTCCATTCCACTAACAGTATAGTTCCTGATAATAACTTAAGAAAGATCAACATCATGTGATACATTGTAGTTACTGCAAATATACACATACATTACTATGACCATGCCAAACAGACATGAATGACCTGTTGCATGGTCCTGCTTAACTCTAGGGGCTCTATCCTGCATCAACCACCAACAAAAATGACATCAGTTAACAGAAAATTATACTTAATGCAATTAAAGATTGAGTGATTGATTGATCGGTATGTCCATCTCTTGGCTTGTTTGTCCGAGAGTATTAAAAAAAAGCTCTTGACATATTTTATTGAAAATTTCAGGGAATGTTGAACATGGCAAAAGGAAAAAAAACTATTCAAATTTGGAGGTCATTCACAGACTGATGTGGATCCAGGTTTTCTTTGCAGAATTTTCAAATCTTAAGCCAGCAGGCAGTTGTCCACATTTTCCAGAATAACTCGGCTAACAATACCTCAAAGGCCTTGGCGGAGAGTTGTGCTCTTGGAGGACTTCTCATTTTGTAAATGCAATCAAGCTAGAAAAACAGTATTTACTGCCCCTTTGTCTTCACAGTCAGTCCTGTCTTATCCTCCTTGGCTTCGTTATTTAAATGAAATTATTAAAGTTTTTACTCAAACTCACATCTTGATCTCAATTTTTAAGTATTCCGAAGATTAAGGTTAATCAGTTGGTCACTTTTGATAAATCATTTTGATCAATTTTCATTAATCATTTGAAGGGCTTCCAGGATGAGTCAATCTATGACCAAGCACTAACATCTTAAGAGCATGTTAAAGTGCTTAAGAGAAATAAAGAGCTCAGACTAGGCCTTCTTAAGTGTTTGATTCTTTATAGCATGTTTTATATATCTGTATCTCCTCTACGTGATGACGCATTTAGATGAAAATGAAAATTTGGTCCAAGGGTCACTTCAGTGCACCTTTATCTGAAACTGATTTTTTTCCTTTTGAATATCATACCCCAATTTGAAACTTGATGCAGAGAACTGGTCTGAAAAAAGTCGGAGTGGGTCACGTCTTTGCCTGACTATCTTTTCTTCAAATAGAAGCAGAGCTGTGGAAAGAGAGAGTTGTGTCATTAATGGATCAGAACGCAGAGGGTCACGTGGTTGCCAAATCGATAGAAACAAAGCTTGGCAGGTCATTTAAATGAACTGCTTAGCTGCGATTTGGTAATTACTTACCAATATTTTCTTGTTTTTCATTCATATATTAAAATAGATAAATTCAAAAGTGACCCATATTCTATGTGGATGCTGGCTAGCTGGCTTTACTTACATTCTTGACGAGCTAACATTGCTTGACACTGTAAAATTACTTAATCTCATTGTTTATATAGACAAAGAAGCAAGAAGCCTGTGTGATCCTCCTAAGTAGGGAAACATTTTCAGATGTTTCAAGGACAATGTCTATGCTGTAACTAAGCTTTATTAATAGAATACTTATCCATACTTTCTTATATCCAATGGAAAACAAGCAATAAAACAATGGCTTATGCAATTTGTTAAAAACATCTTACTCAATCCTGTTGTTTCTAGATTGATTACACAGGTCTAATGAAAACAGTATTCATCAAGGATGTAAGACAGAACAAGAAGCTGACCAGTGACCACAATAAAATCAATTATTTGTTAAACTGATGAGCCATCGTGCTTTAAACCGTACAGTTAACTTGATTTAAATACCAGCTGTAGCTTCCTACATGTAAAATGACATTTGATAAATGCGAGAAACCTTCCCCATAGGAATCCTATTGCCTCGGGCATATTATTTCGAACTTTTGAGGGCTCCCATGATCCGCAAATGCTGACAAATTCTTGGCCCACTGGCATCTACGTGGTTGACACAACTCTCTTTTTCCATGGCTATGAATAGAAGACCCTTTTTGATATGCTGACAGTCACTTAATTGTTACCTTTTCAATGCATTCGTGGCCAGATTTTCAACAAATGTGGTTTTGTTTAGCAGTTTGCAACTTTTCCATTGGATTGTTGCAACTGCCCCGCTTTTTTTTTGGAAGCTGTTGCTTTACATAAATTTCCAGACGGGTGCATATATTTGGCAAACAATTTAATTGCTCAGTTTCAACATGTTTTTGTGCTTTTTTAGGTTTAGTGTAGGGGTTTTTTTGTTTGGACAATCATCCTGTATTGCACATCAAATTATACACAATGTCCCAACTTCTTAGGATTAAGGGATTGTATTTTTGGTGCATCTTTTGAAACCTCAAAAGCAAAATACAAGGGGCATTATGTTGATGCTCTGGCCAAACTCAACTCAAAATAAATGCGTACTCCTATCAAATTTTGCAACAGGACCACTTGGCAGAATTTTCCCTGCTGACTTTATGTCTCTGAACTCAAAGCTCTCTTCAGAACATATGGTGAAGATCCAGATTCAGAGTATTTTATTGAGTCATTGTTACTCTTCACAACAAAGCCCAACAAGCCCTAATGAATGCCAAATAACCACGTCAATACAATTACATTACCCGTTTCCAGCAGCCTTAAACTAGCTAAGAGGAAACAGCAGCATCATTTGGCTGCTCACAGTTTGAGGGAGCAGATGGGGTAATGAGACCTATTTTCTGTTGCTGGCTTCGGTCAACAAGCATCTGGATGCAAGCAGGCAGAAAAACAAGCCCTTGGAGCATGAGAATGAAAGCAATGGAGTTTGGTTAATTAAAGGTTAATCATCACCGGATCTTACTTTGGCCAACCAGCGAGGGGGTCTGAGAAAGAGCAGGGTATGAGAATAAGGGAGAGAGGGGCAGGGTCCAGGATGGATAAGATTAAGGGCCTGTTTACACGACAACATTTTCACCAGCAACAGAAAAGTTTTTCCTTTTTTCAAAAAAAAAAAATCTGCGTCCACACGAAGATGTAACAATGGCCTAAAACGCTGCAGTGTGTATGCCAGGCCAGTAGATGCTGATGTAGGTTTGTCGAAAAACAGAAGAGTAACAATACACGTATGGAGAAGACAAACTTTTCACAAACAACAACAGCAAGTGGACGCATGGAGACGCTGAAGTTTCTTGTCAGGAAAACAAATCAAGCACAGCAAACAGCAAACATGTTAGATGGACATAGCTGTTGTTGTTCCTGGTATGATGTGTAGCCTTCGTGTAAAAGAGGTCAGTGTTTCACCAGGCACTCCGAGCCCCATTCTTGTGCAAATGGGAGGCGAAAACGTAACGAAAACTTCACGTTTTTGGCCGAAAACGTAATTGTGTAAACACCACATAAGACATGACTTGAGGACACAGGGTTACTCTGCTGTCAAGTTAATCAGACCATTTTAGCCTTAACACCTTCTCTGAGCATTAGTATTATCCCTTTAAGAGGTAAAGCTTCACTTCCAAGAGAAAGTGATCTAAATGAACCATGGGAAAATTTCCTTACAAGTCCTGGACCACGGACCGTGGCAGAGCTTCAGTCTGGGTCAGGGGTTTAGGAAAAAGGTCAATCCTCTTATTTGATGGACCTATTGACCTTAAAGTTTACAGGCAATAACAAGGGTGGGTCTGTGCTTTAAAAGATATTTATTTTACTTACAAATCATAACAACTGTCTTCATAACCCCTGTCATGCATAATTTTGCAAATCATAGAGGAATATTTTTTTAATAATTGGTTTTACTTTGAAACAGCAAGTGGACACTATGCATGAACCATCCACAAACGCAACTTTGTTACAAACATTAATAAAGAGATCATAAAATAAAACGCAAAATCTGAAGTGAACTAAATATTGCTGTTAAATTCAACTATTAACAACTGACTTTCAACAAAATATTAATTTAAAAACACAAAATCAGGTGAAATCTAAATACAGGCATCATTTACTTTTTCCTGCATAGCGTCCTCTGGAGTGGAAAGATTAAATTTAAGTCACAGACCAAGACAAACAAGAAACGTATTTTCAAAATCTGATAGAAGTGTTCCTAACATCTCATTAAATCAGAGTATATTGTTTAACCTGACAGACTCTTTGAAAATAGAAGGAATAAACATTTGTTCCTGAAGGGTGTGATGCAAATCCCTCTTTGTCACACATTTTGGATTTATGACGAAATATCTTAATATGACAAAAAGACACAAAGATAATATTTTTTTAACTTCAGATTTTTGTGTACATGTCTGCACACTGTAGCTGACACTGCACATGAAAGGGTAAAGTTCACTATAGTTTAGCAATGTGGGCCCATTCTGTCTGGATCTAAAGAGCACATATTATACATTATTTACTTTAACAGTGTGTTTGAAACGTCCCCTCTGCATGACAAAGCACGTCTGTGGAGAAGACAGAAAGTCTGACATCAGACTTCACCCCACTCCTGTATTGTTGGGGCTTCAGGATTTGTCTTGTGAGTGCTTTTTTGCAATCAAGAATCAAATACCAAACAAAGATTCATCTAATTGACTAACCTGGAAGTCCAAATTTGTTAGGAACAATGTGGAAAAGTGCAAAGGCAGTGCAGTGTGAAAACTGCTTTTTAATATTTTAAGACACTCTGTCCAAAAAAGTTCTTAACATGGGACACTCCCATTATATGTGCCAGTGATTAACTTCTAATGATCCACATTGTCTCCAACATTTACTATCCCTCCTGTTTTGGTGCAATAAAGAAATGAATGAGGCCTTTTTATCAGGCTGGTTTGAATAAGAAATGTTGGTTGATCAGACACCGAAGCAGAATCATCCAAATTGGAAGTTATTCGACTAGTTTTGAAACAAAAAAGCCAAAACCGTCAGTGCACATGCTCAGAAAAGGCGACCCCTGACATTCATGTCAAAGTCATGACTCCACAGTTTTCTCCACTCTGCAGAAGAAGCGAGCAGAACAAAGAGATGGAGGCTGAGAGCGAGCAGCAGAGATAAAGATGTTTCAAAGCTTTCATCTCAGAGTTTATCTGCTCCTCATATCAGAGCTCAGAGCTGCAGGATGCCTTCATACACACACAGAGCTCCTCTTCTCTGACCTGCATGGGCGCAGCATACCTGGGATTCCTGTTTGTGTGTGAGGAGAGTTTAGGAGGACAAAAGATCAAGAGAGACACAAAACCAGGAAGAGTGAAGATGCAGGAGATGAAGACTGGATGAGAAAAGGTTGAAGTTGTAAACAAGCCGTTTGTCATGTGCTCACTTATGAAGGAACAAAAATTAATTGAGTTGCAGGCCTCAAGTTTGGTTGATATTACACACCCCTACTTCAGGACTTAACTTCAGCTAAATGCAGAGCCTCTTTGTGTTAGTGTGTTTTAATGTTTATGTTAAAGTCACGGAGGGATATGTGTTTGAACTCGTCTGTTTCTCCTCTCAGATGGCACCTCAGGGTCGGATGTGACTCTCCAAAAAGCACAAACACACACCTGCTATGAAACTGATTATGTGGGCAACACAATACAACAAAACCCTCCCCTACACACACACTGCAGGGTTTTGAATAGTCAGAGTTCAGTGAGCAGGAGGAGGTGAAGTTGGTGTCACAGTGCTCATAACCAAGCACGAGGAAACTGAAGCTCTGAGACGCCTCGGGACATGAACTCATGCCAGTTATCCTGCACGCTGTTTGAGCTCTTACATGATGCAGATGTTTCCAAAGTAAAGGAAAAGTTTCCTGTAGACTTTAACAGAACAAACTCTGCTCTGCTGACTGAGGAAACCCAACACAATATACAGATTAATTCTGGAAGTGGCTGGAAACTCAACAACTGATTTGTTGCTTTTTACAAAACAACTCTTTTTCCATGTGGCTGAGGTTGGATTTCATGATATAAACATGATTACAGCCCGACCTGAAGGTTCTAGGGTTCAAACCCATCAGCCATAAATATCAGTCATTTAATCACATGCAAAGATTCCACTACAAAAAGTTTAGGTGGTTTGATTTTTGTTCTGCGACCCTTGATTTGTTCCATAATGTCAGATATATTGACCATCAAAACAGACATAAAACCATGTAGTCTGACTTCAGCACAAGAGGGGAAGCTCATGCAGCCTTCAGCTCCCTAACAGTCAGACATGACTGATAGCCTAGCCTAACCTAATTAAAACATAACATGTTTTGTCAAAGTAATAAAAAAAGGAATATTAATTGGAGAAAAAAGTACAGCATGCCAATATAACCAAGGCCTATTCAAACCAAATTATCTTTTACAAACTACAGTAAATGTGTTTATTTCTGTTGTAAACATGTTCACTTTCATGGAAGTTAATGGGGCACTTTGGCTTTTGGAGTAAGCCCCTAGTGGACACTCAAGGACCTGCATTTTTTGCACCTCTATTCCAGCTTTGTTTGTAACATCAGAAGTTGCTGTTTATGCACATGTATTTTTTAAGTATAAACATTTTTAAGTAAGAATTCAACTGTAGCAGATTTATTCATAAATTGAAATAGCATTATAGTTTGAAATAACAATTACATTTCTCTTAAAACAGGATAAAAGTCACAACTTGGTATTGCATCTAAGATTAAGTTGAACTGCATGTATCTCAGAAACACAGGAAATCCATAGGAATCCATAAATGAATCGTTAAAGAATGATAATCAACAAGAAGAATCAATCACATTGGCATTGATAAAATCGTATAAATACCCACCCCTAATTGAGTAGCAAATTTTATTCATAAGAGCATTATACAGGCTCTTTAACTGCAAGAAAACTCTACCTCTGTTTCAAAAATCAAAAGAACAATACTTTAAAAATCTGCTAAGTTAGATTTACTGGAAGTTCAAGATTTTAAATTTTTCCTGATAAACTGGATAATAAACTGATCCTGACAATAGTTTTAGGACTCTAAATAGAAAACTGATATTTATTTGGAGCTAACATGATGACTTCCCTATTTCAGAGTGAGCACTCAAGTTTTTTTTTTTCTTGTTTGTTTTTGATTTTACAGGATCATATAGCAAATATACGGTGGCGTATTTCATTCACTTGAAAATAAAAAAAAATCTGCCTGTTTTTGTGAGATACTATCTTGTAAAAACAGGAATTTATTTATTTTTGATTTTCCTGTTTTTACAACATACTATCTTGTAAAAACAGGATTCCCCCTGACGCTTTCATTCTAGACTGCCTGCTGCATTTATCATCCAGGTACGTGGTCAACACAGGTAATGTAGGCAGGCCGTACTGGTCCAACTGATCATGTACAAACACCGCAATGTCGAGCAGATCCGAGTGGGCTTTGCGTCAGAACAACCGCAAATTCCTCAGGTGTTTGCGCAATGTGGACAAACTAATAACAATACCATCTACACCGCTCAAAGGCACAAGTATCTCCCAATTTTTCAAACCGAGTGAGAAATAAAACTGAATAAGGTCTTACATGCGCGACATGTTCGTTACTTGTAAGATTCCTTAGTATCTCATAAAAACAGGAAACTCGAAAATAAATCATTTTCTGTTTTTATAAGATAGTATGTCGTATAAACAGGAAAATGAGAAATAAATAAATTCCTATTTTTACGAGATAGCATCTCATAAATACAGGAAAATCGTAAATAAATAAATACATCCTGTTTTTACCAGATAGTATCTCATAAAAACAGGCGGATTTTATTTATTTTCAAGTGAATGCAATACGTCACCATACAAATGCGGATTTTCCTTAAAACTAGTTTAAAAGTATAAGCTTCTTGATAGTGTTGCAGTTTTGTTCTTACATTGTACAATATCTGCAAAACATAATGGTCATAACTGCTGTAAAGTACGGTTTTAAATTTTGTTTTGTTATGTTATTTTGTGTATTCCTTTTCAAACTAATGCCTGCTGATTCGTGAATATGAAAAATAAAGAAGTACTTCCTGCTTCAGAAAGTGTTTTGCCCCCTTACAAGTAGCCCTAATTTGTCTCCTTTTAACTTCTACGCCCTCCATTATCACCAAACCACAGCCTGACAGCAGAATAATCAGCACAGAGAGAACATTAATCTACATGTCAGCCTCCACACACACCCAGGTAACTTTAGAGGGGAGCAACAAACAGGAGGATAAAGTTTACTGCATGTGGAGAAAACCTGAGAGGGGAGAGAGTGGAGAGGAAACAAAAAATGAATGCTTGAGCTTTTAGCTTACAGAGTAAAGCTTCACCGGGCTACATTTTTTGTTACAGCGGTGTAAGGTATCCTGCTGTATAATCCTCTGGTGGTGACAGACACAGAGATGGAGGGAGTGCTGGTGGAGGTACAGAAATGTGTGTTACTGTGGTCGTGCATGTGCGTTTGGGTCCACATCCTTGTTATAACGCTCATTTGTCACCGTGTGCTCACAGTGTGTCCATACAGCTCTGCAGGTGTGTAGAGGTGTGTGTGTGTGTATCAGTCCCCCTCTGAGAGTAAATTAGGCAGCCCTGCTCTCTCTATTACACTGAAAAAGCCTCTCTGCTGTAAAAGTCTGATCAGTCTCGGCTCATGCAGCTGCAGAAACACTCACTCTAAATCACCTGTGACTCGGTGCTGATTGAGTGGGTTCTTGAGTTTTTGGAGTGAAGTACAGCGGGGGATTTCAACGCTGAGCTAACAGCTATTACAGTCAGATGCATCTTCAAGACAGATAAGTTCATCTGTGTCTTCCAGCAGACGTGTACGTTCACTTCAGAGATGATGAGGAGAGCAGGTTAACTAACACAAACTGCAGATGCAGAAAAGTAACCAATGTAGATGTTTTTGATGAATGTTTACGACATTTATTTTAATTTCTGCTCTGATTCTCTTTTTTTTCGAGTTTGAGGCTCTATCCACAGTACTAGCATAAAACAAATAACACAGAATGAAACCTCTTGTAAGCATGTTCATGAGACAATATAACAGGTTTAAAATACCTTTTAGCGAAAGTTATAAGAACTTTAACAATATATAATGTTTTTTTACTGGTTATCACAAGTCATTACAATAACAGTGTGAATGAGAAGTCATAAACATGAGGGCTGGGTTTAAAAAATCAATTTAATCAGTTTTAATCGATTTCCCTTTAAATGGTTCATAATCGATCCATAAAATCCAAAGACTGATCTTTTAGCTTGGGTAGTTTTTCTTTATTGGACGTGCAGTGAAGCAGCCTGTGGTATCAACCCAGCTAGTCTCATGTGATCAGCGTTTAGCGCTGCTTTCCACTGAACAGAATCTCATGAGATGTTACTGCAAGTAATCAAACAAACACGGCAGAAGCAGATAGCACTATATGGGCACCACCGGTGAGTTTAAAGACTGACGTATGGACGTATTTCGGATTTTACAAGCACGAAGGAAAAGAGGAGTTGGACAGAAAACAAGTAATATGCAGAATACGCATTAATGTATATAACTAATAGAAGATTAACGTACCGGTAACTGCTTTGGGTTCATTTCTTAATGTAAAAACAATTTAAATAATGCACCAGGTCAAAAGTCACTTTTTAAGTTTACAGTATTATTTTAACTGAGATATCCCAGACTCAATAAATATCTAACTATATCGTGAATCGAACTGATTTAATATGGAATCGATCCAGAAAATCTGAATCAATACCCAGCCCTAATAAACCTATTGGTGTTTTATATTGGCAATCTAATTTATATGATACATATACAGCATAAATCAATTCATACATTTTATATTAATATAACTACTTTTGGTTGCCATTGTGCTGTAAGTAAACGACTGCATCTCCAGTAACTCTTCAGTTTTTTGGCTCTTTATGTTTCCTCACTTTTTTAACTATTTTTTTTATCCAGTTTTATTTTTTTTTTCCATCATTTCAACTCTTTTTGCTCTTCTTCTAAAGACATTTTGTCTATTATCAATATTCCTGAAGGAGTGCTCCCAAGAGACAAATAAAGCTTTACCTTTTTTTTCCTTTGCTTATCTTAGCTTTTCTAACTATGAGAAAATATATATGTATTTATGATGGATAGCAAAAAAATCTGACAAACTATTTCAGAAATATTGATGAGGTTAGGTACAGTATATGATGTCCAGTGTCCAAACTATAGCTCTGGGGCAAATTACGACTCAAAGTCTACTGTTAATTGGCCTCATTGAGCACCAAAAATAAACATTAAAATATGAAACTATCTGCTTTGCTGATCGATAAATACAAACTGAAAACAGTATACAATAATATACAGTGCCGTCTTCTTCTTACCAAGCTCTTATAAAGTTTGTCAGGTTTGTGTAGTTTGCTCCTGTTTTAGTCTAAAATAAGAAATAAGCTATCAGCATCTCTTCTCTGCAGCACAAAGGGACTTTTCTAATCTTAACCAGGTCCCCCAGTTCATTTCACCTCTTCCTGATTACACACAGCGATGAGAGCTGAAAGCATCTTTGTGATGAAAAAACAGCATCAACTTTACTTAATTTGTTCCTCCTTTTGGTTTTATTTTCTAAGTTTCCTGTTAGTTTATCTTCTTTGGTTATATGGATGACAAAGTGGAGCTTCATTCAAAGTGTTACCATTCCTTACAGCTGCAAATTTACAGTTTAATGGTGTTTCATATGAAAATGCGGATCCATGACCCATCTACAATTCCCCCAGTATAAGAAAAAATCTTCTTTCACTTTCACAGCCTCTAAAAAAAACAGAAGTGTGGCTTGGTCAGACAAATCTTACAATGGCAAACACTAAAACACCTGTTCTGTTCAGGGATGAAACAGAGGGGTTTAAAGGCACGCTAAAAGTCAAATATCTAAGTGAAATGTGCAGAAAACATAAGAAACTTTGTTTTCAGGCAATCCAAGACTTATGTGAAAATTGTTGAAAAAAACATATCATCAGTGCCAACTATATCCATGAGGTATGATTTCCAAATTAAAACGGATTGTTTCTCTTTCTCTGGGTTTGTTGTTCAGACCTCTTTGTTCACATTGCTCGTATCAGCCTGATGTACTTCAAATGTGATCCAATGGATGTTAGTCAATTTCAACAGGTTTAGCTTTTTCATTTTACACAACACAACTGAATCTAACTTTAAGAAAATAAAGTGATTTTTATGTGATTTCAACAGTTTATTCCTCAATAATATGTATATTGTTTTAACCCCTCCAAATATGGATTTATGTAACTGTTACATGTTACATTTCATGGTAATCTCTTGTTTTTATACCATTAAAAGCCTCTGATTACACAAAAACCTTCCGTAAAGTTACCAAAACAACACCGCTCCTGTCTTCAGTGGTCTGTTGGGCTTATTTTGCCCTCAGCCTCGGCACCTCTCAGTTGACCTCTGTTCATCCCACATCACCTCCAATCTATTTGTTCTTTATCTCTGTTTTGTCAGTCAGTCCCGTGCCCTCAGGACTGGAAGCTTTTTCAGCATGCTCCACTCGTCTCTTCACAGACTCGGTGATTCACAACCTGAGGAAGCTCCTCTTTCTGCAGGTGACCTGGAGACGGAGAGGGGAGGTGGGACAGCCAGAGGGCAGAGATGGGAGTCTGACAGCTCTGTGAAGTCTGACGCTGCGGGTTAGCCGGGGTCGCGGAGACAAATTGTCAAAGACTTTTTGCTCCGTGTGTCTACTGTGAGTCGCCTTGAGGCATCTCGTCCTTCAACTGAGAGCGGAAGAGCTCTAAAGGTCCAAGAGGACACAGCAAAGTGAAGAGGAGCAAACATGTTCAAATTCATAGTAAATACAGAGTTATGATGAACGTCCGAGCAGCCTACAGAGTCCATGCCTGTCCCTCTCACTGGTTTGGTTTTGCTCTGTTTCGTTTCCCCGCTGAGGTTTATTTATCCGTCGGCGAATTCCCAGAGTTCCTGTTTGTGGAGGTAAAACTCTGCACTTTGCTCACAGAGCTGGACTGAGGGTCTACTCACACGGCCTGCTGTGATTTAAGACAGGAAAAGAGTGTGGCAGCTTACTGTTTGTGTTATTAACTACATGGATATTGCCAACATGTTCATGATTTTAAAATGAGATGAATTCAACAGCCAGCTCATCTGCACTGAAGGCTGCACTGAAAGTTTGCTTGTTGTCTTTGCTTTAGATATTATTTAATGTCATGTTTTAATACAAGACAATTGTCATGAGTTTAATGAACCATGGGATAGAGAATCACCAATAATTGTAAAAAACAAAAGAAGTTGCAAAGTAAAAGAGGCCCTCTACTGTTTTTGAGCCATTTATTTGTACAGTTTAAAAGCCCTGGACCTCCACACAGGTGCTACTTAAGAAGTCCCTAATTGTGTGGCTGTGGTGAAGTTTGATTGCCTGATTGCTCCACAACAATTAAATTAGTAGCTTATAATCTCAATTGGTCCTTCAAACTAATGAAACCAAAAGCTCTCACAACAGCATCACCCAATTTTGACGTCTACATTTATGAGTAAAACAACTGTTAGTCTCTAATTTTGTACTTTAGTTGGTTGAACAACTGTCAAGTGATGAATTCAAGGTACTTTTTGTAAAATGACTCTTGGGAGAACAATTTGACAAAGACGTGATGCATTTAGAGCCCAGTTGGTCAAATGAGAATGAGGCAAAGCTTTCATTAATTATGATTAAATGGACTTTTGATGGTGCATTTGGAGCACTTTTGGAGAAATGGTTATTATGGTCCTGTGTAAAAAAGGTCTTGAGGTTAAACTGACCATAGGTGATGCATTTAGGTCCCATTGCTGGTGGTATTTATAGTCTTTTACCTAAAATATCTGTTAGTTTTAGTCATAATTTAGTCATCTAAGTAGTTTAAATTTTAGTTGTTATTTTTAATTGATGAAATTTCACAACATTTTAGTAGATGAAGTCTACTGTAAATTTAGTCGACTAAAATATCAGGTGTTATCAAGTGTTAAAAGGTAACATTTTTTATGTTTCCTTGAATTTCCAAAGTCATGTTTTACTTTTGGATAAAATGAAACATCTAATAACCCTTTATTGAGTGTTAGTAAAGTTCGAATGTTTAAATTAACAGAAAAATGTAACTTCTATGTGAAATGCAGTCATCTTTATTTAGGCTACCAGGCAGAGCATCTCAGTTACAATACCAGAACTGACAACAAACAGTGAACCAGCTCTACATGAATACATCAGTTCATAAAGAAAGTAGCCTCAAGAGAGAGAGTTGTCTGGTTTTCATCAGGGAAAAAAAGGTTGTTGACAAAAACTATGACGAATATAATTAGTCAACAAAATTAACACTGGTTGAGGCATCCCTAATAAATGTTGTTTGGATTTGAAAATGCCTCTCTCTGCTACTTTCTAAACATTTAGTGTGATAAAGATGTGATTTGTTTCCCCTTAATAAAAATTGAGCATCATCACGACAGGTTTAAATAGAAAATGTAAAATAAAGTACAGAAAGAACCCTCAAACATCTTTGTGTGTATTCCAGCCAGTCAGCTACATAAACTGCACGACTCTAAGTCCGTGTGAATCTCTCCCTCCCACTGGTTTGGTTTGCTGTGTTACATCTGCAGAGGTTTATTTATTCATCGGTGTATTCCCAGAGTTCCTGTTTGCAGAGGTGAAGCTGAACCGAGGATCTACTCACAGGACGTGCTGGGATTTAAGACGGGATAAGAGGACGGCGTACCCTTGTTAGCGTAATTTACTGCATGCATTCTCTGTATTTTTCAGGATTTACGGTTGAAAAAAGTTCTCCTTCTGCTGCTTTTCACCTTGTTAAACCTGAGAGCAGGGCGACCTGACTCTGCGTATTTCTACAAAATGAAGGTCACCTGGGAGAAGTTTCAAACCTGTGAGGCAAGATTAAACAGAATCATGTGTGGAGGTTTTTTTTGTCCAACTTTCTACTTAGTATTATTGTACAGTGCACTAGGGCTGGGAAATACACTGAGTTTTAAGACACACTGATGTGATTTAGAAGAAGGTGTGAGAAAATTAAAACAGTTTATGTCCAAGCTGACATTAATCAACACTTGAGACAACCAGAGTTAAAGTTATTGAGCTTTCAATACATTTGTATTTTCATGCTGCACCCTCTTAACTTAAACAATTACCAAGCAGGAGCAGGTCTGAGGAAAACCACTATCATCGGTCCCCAGGAGTGAAATATGTGAATAAAGATAACAACCCCAAAGACAGGGTGATGTGCACTAATTTAGGGAAGCTTGGGTCATATTGGTAATATATCTTTTAGGAATAGGCACTCCTTAGGCTGTACTCCATAACAAAATATGATTTTTGGTGTATTTGTTGCTCACGATTGGCTTTTTGGACTTTTTTAAAATAATTAGTTGTAGTTTATCCGTTTTGAGGGTCTTTGTTACATATTAAATTGTAATATTCAACCACTGACAACACAAACACCAGAAAAATAGGAAAAATGGACCATACAGTCAATTAAATACAAACAGGGAGTTACATTTTACTAACAAATATTCAGTAAAGTAAAGAAAAACGATGAGGCCATTAAGCTGTGATGTAGTTATACCAGTTTTGCCATTGTGAATCCTTTCTTTGATTGACATGGGCTGTAAGCTTGTAGGTGTCCTTTCATAATAAGACTGTCTTTTTATATATATATTTTTTAACATGTCATATGTGCAGCTTATGTAGCCTTTGTGTGACCTGCAGCTGTTTGGAGGGAGAGCAGGATGCTGCTGCATCTTCAGTTGTGAGCTCACCTGAGTCGTGGATTTTCACGTGCTGTGTTCGAAATCGCTCACTATCACGGATATAGTGCACTTTATAGTGTGTTCACCATTTTGTAGGGTTGTTGGAATCCTCAGCAGTTCATTTCATCCACTATATAGTGCACTACAAAATACCCACAATGCACAGCAAAAGTGAGTGTACATATGATGTACCCTACATTGTACTCCCGTATACCACAATGCAATGCGGTCGAGTTTTTCCATTGAAGAAGAAGAAGAAGAGAAGGAAGGGGGCGCTGTTTTCATTCATAAATGTAAAAAACGTTAAAGTATCTTTAACACGTTCGTAGCGTAGCTCTTTAACATCTTTTAGCGGCCGTAAACAGCTTCAAAATTTGCTACTTATCCTACAGAGTGCCCTGTTTGTTTACGTGATTTTTGGCGCATCCACTTCCGTCACAGGAATATCCGGCTCATCTGCTGACGCTACCACGCTCAGAAAATTTCAGTGTAGTGTCTGAAATGTCGCTTGGTCATCCCCTATGTAGTCCACTATTTAATTTACACTACATAGGGGATAGTGAGAGAGTAAATGAGTGGACGATTTCGAACACAGCTACTGTCTTACTCTCTTAGCATTGACAGCTGCTGCTGTAATAGGACTAAATCTTCCAAAACAGTGGTAAGTTGGCAACAAAGCTTCTTATAAGAAAAGACAACACATAATGAATGACTGTGAACTTGGTTTTTAAGTGGGGCGATTAAAACAGAGTAATTAGGAGGTCAAACTGTGCACAATGCTCTCCTCCTCACTCTCTCTCTGCCTCTCTCAGGTTCAGGAGGCTACAGGCTCAGGTATGTGAGAGTAACCACGGTAACTAGTCTGCCTGTCGAGCTTTTAATTTGACAAATTTTCAAATAAATATTAAAGATGTCACACCGAATAACATTCCTTCTTTTAAGTGTGCACTAGTGCAGAATCAGAAAACATAGCAGAGTTTTCATGGATGTAAAGGTATGAAATATAATTTGATTAATAAGTAGCCTAAATTAAGCTGAGCATCAAAAACCCTACATTTTTTTACAGCAACTCAAAGATTGCAAGACTACCTTATGATGTTCATAAAAATGTGTTTAAAGATGATCAGAACACAGAAATGAAGGGTTTAAAAATGTTAGGGATGATCCTGAAGTCTCTATCTCCCCTGATTAATAATGGGAATTGATAAGATTTGATTGATACCAATGTCATTAATGATTCTTCTTATCTAACCACATTTACATGATCAGTGGTCTTATTGTTTAACCCTGCATTGCCATTGGATGGTATATGTGTTTATGGGTCGGGCCTTTTGGCCAAGAACTTATACAAATTGCAAACATTTCTTTGGACTCACCTCTTCATTTTACTGGACTGGATTTCTCAAGATTCAAGTAAGTAAAATGTCTTAAAAAAATGTTTCTATGTTGATTACAATGTCTTCAACATGACAGTTTTTGTTTTTGTTAAATAACTTCATTAACTGTGATTTTGAGCCTCTCAGATGTTGTTAGAGGGGCTCAACTGTTTGGCAGAGGTCATCAAATTCAGGCATATTAACTGTAATAAATAAACAAAGCATGTCATTTTTTTGTTTCTGTCAATGTTTTATGTTTTATAAAAAATGCAAGCAAACCAAAAGAACTGATATTTTGTTTGTGTATTATAAAAACCATCATTATTATTTTGAATATTTACCTCAATCATTAACCAATATGATGATTCACCAAAAACATGTTTTTTTCTTTGTAAAAGGTAATATCATCTATTTTAAGTAATTTTTGCATTTTTTTTACAGACTTTTCTGCCTTTTTTGTCCAAAATATTTTTGCATTTTTATGTCATCACACATTTAACTGGCTGTTAAAACTTTTTAATCCCCAAACCAAGAAAGTATCTGTTTTTGGTTTGTCTGTGGTGTTCTCTGTTCTCTTTAAGTGTTACGGGAACCAAACAATGGTTTGATTTGTTCTGTTTTTTAAAGCATTAAATATCCTTTAATTTAAAGATGACCTCTGCCAAAAAGTTGACCTGGTAGTTAAAGGGTTAATAGATATCTTGCTGATATCCTGATGACAGCAAAAATCAAACACATGCCACTCCTAACATTGAATATGAGTTGCTGATTTTCCCACTAACTGAAAGCTGTGCAGTAAAAGTTTTTCGTTGTGAAAATTAAAAATGAATCCACAACTCTTACCATTTCTTCCCCTGTCAGTGAAAGGAATTGTTAAGGGAATTGATAAGCAAAAGGGTTACTGATAGAGAGTCCTTGGGGGAGTTGTTAATGATGCCTCACTGGAATGGTTTTCAAATTCATCCCTACACTCGACTTGATATTTAAGGCTGCCCCACTGCAAATTAAAGATCATCCTGCGGTAGTAAACACACTATTGTTTTCACTTCAGTTCCTTATCCATGAATATAACATAATATCCTGAAATAATAACGCCAAGTTAAAGCGGTAAAAGAAACATGACCCATTAGAGAGTAATCAAGCCAAGTGGTCAAAATATTCCCTTGTAGATATAATGTAATTTCAATATTGCTGAGTCAGTAACTTCTATTTTAAGGTTCAAATGTTTTTTTGCAGTTCCAGACTGCTTTGGTCTGCAAAAATGGCTCTTATGATAGGAGAGGTTGCAGACCCCTGGCCCAACTCTGCACTGCACGCGGACTCAGTCGTCTCTGGGGCTCGTCTTAAACCCCATAAGCTAAAATTGGTGAGTTTCAGGCTACTCTTGGCTTCAGTAATCCTCCCCTGGGCGTGCGACTGTTCCTGGATCAGTGACCACAGCAGACTCCACAAGTCCAAAATGAGAGGGCTATAAGTTAGAGCCAAGCGCCGGGGATCCAGAACACAGTCTGAAAAATGGCCGGGATAAATAACGCACTCACATACAGGGCTCTGTGGTGTCTATGGGTCTGTGTTGGATCACTTGAAGCTTCCAGCACCTAAATTTATCAATATATGAGCTTTGAGACGTTTGAAAGAAAACTCTGAGAGGTGCGATCATGCATCCTCTGTTCCAGGTTCAGGTCAGCTCACTAAAATGTGAGCTGAGGAGTTTTTGGAGCGGGGAAGAGCTCGTAAATCACCTTTAGTGAGTGAGTGAGTCAAAGCAGAGCTGGGCTGAAGGAAGTACAGTAAACATTGACCGGTTCACGATAAAGGAAGGGGGATTGTCCCAGATGAAAACTAAAGCAAGATTTAAAGCTTTGCATTGTGCACGCAAAAAAAAAGAGGCTTATACTAGCATATATATTATAGTAAATGACAAATACTGCCTCAAAAGCAGAATGAAGGGGAATAAAAAAAGCTGGTCTCAAAATTCAAATGACAGTTTTAATTTGTAAAACTTTTAAACATATGGACAAGAGAAATAAATAATGCATTTTTCAAATAAACGAGGCAAGCTGCTGAATAATATTTATGTTTTTGTGTTCTTGAAACAGTGCAGCATTGTGTAAAAGGCCATATTCTGCCATAACTCTGGTTCATACACTCACTGTTGTTGTCTGTTACAGTTGGTTAACAAAAAAAACTTCTACACAGCAACATCTGCATAGACAATTAAACATTATCAGAGTTTATATACACACTAAAGTGTCGATATGGGTCCACACCTAAATGCTGTTTTCACTCATTTCGAAGGGTTGGTACTTAGACCCCCATCAGGTGCAACTGTTCACTCTTTTTGGAGAAATACAAAACTTTGTGATTCTTAACATTGTGGCTTTTGATGAACATGTCTATGCAGTGTCAGGAATGCTGTCTAAGATCTTTTCAACTACGTAAGTGTTAACTCTACATTCACACTGCAAAGCATAAACATTGCCGTATTTATTTGTATTTACTGAATATTAAAAGACAAGATTAGCCAAAATGATACCGTACACATAGATTTACAAAAAAATTTAAAATGAGAATTACACTGCAGTTTCCATGACATAAGCTGGTGGCATCTGTTAGTGCTTTTCCAACAATGGAGGACGACGGGATGTTTGACTCTACAAGTGTCACTCAGGTTTGGAGTTAAGAGGAAATATTTCAGAGTCAAACATCCTATAGTGGCATTTATCAATATGATTTACTGAAGTATCATTTTCACACTTGTTTTTGACAGCAACTCTTTTTCAACTGAGAGTAAATTTTCAGAGATGACTCCATCCAGAGTAGAATTAACATTGCCATTTTGTACTTTTCATATGCTAGACCCTCTGGCAAATTTCAGTATTTGGTGTTGACATGATCACAAAGTACAAAACCTCACATGTCATGTGATTTCCATGATTCTGGGTTTCTCTACAAGGCATAAAAACATTCCTGTCCAAAGTAACTTGGTCTGTTTAGTTGTATGTCTAATCAGCTGAATGTGGAAAGACAAACAATATTGGTTGGTGCTACTTTTTTATGACCTCTTTTGTCTTTTGCTCTCCCTTCCTTGATAACCATTACTTTTTATTTTACTTTTATTTCTGTTGTCTGTCTTGTTTCCCTATTAATGTCACTATTTAGACTATAATAAAGAAAACCTTTGCCTGTTTAGTTAAATAAATGACCTGCTAACCTGGCTACAGAACAGCTCAGGAACTGTCAAAGGTTAACTGTCACTGAAAGAAAACTTCTCCTCTGCTGCCAAACCATTAAAATATTTGGAAGGGCGTCCAAGTGGTCCAGAACTTTCAGATGTGAATTATTCACAGAGCACTGTTAGCTAATCTTCTGCCACCAGTTTGGCCCCACCCATAAATCAGATCATCACTGTGTACTAACAGTCTCTAAGATAATCATGTGTTACAATTTTTCAAAGGTAACTCTCTAACTTAATTACATAAGTTGAGAAAATGCATCATTTTCTTCTAGAAAAATGGGGCTGTCCACCGCAGTGTGCCTGCTGCCAAAAACATCTTTAGCAATGGATGAGGATTTAATGTAACGACACAAAAGACATTAGCTATAATGTGATCTTAATTACTAAATTATTCATTAATATAAATGAACTAAATGTGAGAAACACCTGCAGTAGTTTGCTTTTTCAGACGTCTTTGGCCCAAACCTTGATGATGGATTCTGTGGGAAAATACTGGCGTAAAAGGGGGAAAGTTTAGGTTCATATTAAATTTGGAGTGAATTAAAGGGGGGGAGATCAGTATTTGGGGATGGGGGGTTGGGGTTGTTGGTAAGCGCGGTGCTAAAGGCCAGCTGACCCCGCCTCAGGCTTTCAGAACAGGGTTGACAGGGGGAGCAGGAGAATCTGGACGGCTACAGTATGCAGGGCTGTAAAAGGGCCATAAAATGGGGTCAACCAGAGGGGACGGAGGGGTCTGGGAAAACACGCCCTGATACACTCAGCATCCCTCACTCCCCTCGCTCACTCACTCATCCACATTCCTGCTCTGTCTCTCTCTCTTCTCCAATCACTGCATCCATCATGTTTGTGTCCCTCTGCTCTCTCACTGTACTCATCCACAATCATTACTGTAGACCTGCAGGGCCGAGAGCCGCATCACTGTTTCCTCAAGGCACATTTAGATCGAACACTTCCAGGTGCACCGATGAAATAAAAGAACAACCATGGGAGCATACAGTGAAATGTTGGAACATGCCAAATATCTACCCCTACATAGTGGAAAAGTGGAGTTCTCCCTCTTTCATAGCTGTGTAAGAGCGTCCAGGAGTAGGTAAGTTTGACAAAAGAGGGTAATCAGGGGAAAACAAAGGTTTGCTAAGCTTATTGGGATTATTGTTATCATACGCATCACAGCACACACAGTTTGGGTCACATCTTTTGGTGCCTTCCAGTTGTAGTCAGAAGTAGGAATTTCCAAGTTCTGAGTAGGAAACTGCAACTGGAACGTCCCCCGAGTCGGAATTTCCTACTGGGAACTCGGTGAAACCTCGCCACCCCCGAGTTGACAATCGAAGATGGATGCCCCAAGTGTGAACAGTTTTTTAGCTCCTGTAATAATCAATTTTTTTGCACTTCTGACTGGGGTGTGTCGCTCTAGATCAGCTGTATACATAGTATTGTTAGACTTATGTTTACAAAAATGCTGCTATAGTGATAATCACGTTCTTCATGTGATATTTGTGAACAACAACACAGGGCGCGCTAACAACAGCTAACAATAGCCTGGTAGATCGGCATGTTTATTTCCGACTTCAACTGGAACGCCGATAAGTTGGTGATGATATCACTCCCAGTTCCAAGGTTACTGGAACACAGCATTACGACAGTCACCGTGCATGCACGTGGGTAGCAGAGTCTTTATGTCACCCGTAATAGATTCTCCTGAAAGCACCTTTAAGCATTAATTTTGCTTGAAAAATCCAGAAAATGTGGAAAACATTTCTGTCCCTCCCAGGTGGAGATTGCAGTTGCAGCATTATACTGAAGATGGAGACCCACCATATTGGACTTTACCTGACATTCAATATGCTGATGTTTCCCAATTTATTTTTATAAAAAGCACAAAGCCTCCACTTAAGTAAACTTGATCTTTATCTTGCATAGTCAGAGTCTGTTTGTGTTAGAAACAGCTGTGAGGCAAGAAAAATAACAATTCATTCTTTGATAAATGACACACTGGATATATGGACAATTAGTGATAATGAGGTAAACAGTCATGGGGTTTTATACATTCTGAGAATATGACAGCCAACAATTATGAAATTTACAACTGTTTTGCTAAGAAAAAAAAATCAGCAGAACTGTTCATATCAGCTGATCTCAATAATCACTGTTTAAAGTAAATATCTGTCAATGCTGATATAGTACCGTTAATATCATGCATTTCTAATTTCAGATGAGGAAGCTTGGAGAAGGTCTGGTGACATGCCTCACTGTAAGAAAATCACTGGTTTGATTGTCTGTGTTGATCTGGGTCTTTCTGTGTGGAGTTTGTATGGGCTCCCTGTGCATGCATGGGTTCTCTCCGGGCACCCGGGTTTCCTCCCACAGACCAAAGACAAAAGAATGAATAAAAGCCTGTTGGGTAAATTGGTGACTAAACTGCCCATCGGTAGGAGTGTGAATCTGTATGAGTCTGTTTCTCGATATGGCCCTGTGATTGGCTGGCGACTGGTTCAAGCTTCTGCCTCTATGACCTTGAGAAAGATAAACTATATAGATGATGGACGGATGAATGGATGGAGTTTGGTGAAGATGGTTGACTTGGGAGAGTTATCACTGATTCTGCTGCTTCTTTCTGGGCTGTTTTCTCTTACTGGGTTTGACACCAAACACTCCTTTCGTTTGTTAAATACTTACAGGTCGATCTCTGTAAAATGGGTATAAAATGAAGGAAAATCATAAAACTGTTTCAATCACGAGTGTTTGGGGGGGGTGTCTTATGATTTGCATGACCGTTAAAGGAAATAAATCCTGTAAAACACAAACAAGAACCTTTTTTCCTGTGCCAAAATTCCTGTCATTTTGAACTTGATAATATTCTAGGGGGCCATATAGGAAGTGGTAGTGTGCTGGATGTTGTTCAGGGGTGCAGGTTTACTGGGCAGAGTCCTTACTTCTTAACAAGTAAGCAGCATATTTCACTTGTAGACTGATTGAATGTTCAAATATTATTTAAGTCAATCTAAAGATTTATTGGTTCAAGAAAAAGCTAAATTCACTTTGAGACAACTTAAATTATACAAGTTAAAAGCAGAAATTAATGTTTTCAATCATACCATCCTAAATAAGTACTTTGAATGAATGGAAATCATGTTTCACTTTTGCAATTGTTGACATAATTTAATCAATATTAAATAGGGAAAAAATTGAATGAAAGCACTTTGTAGGATGAAAAATAGAAACATGGTTATAAACTGGGTTGAAATTTGTTTTTATTAAAACAACCAAAGGAAATTTAAGCTAATTTAGACAAAATGAATATGACATATCTTTTTTAATTTTTTTTTAAGCGATTTACTCCAAAGCAAACACTTTGTGCAGAGATGCTTCATTTATCAATAGTTTTTTTTTTTTTTTGGCCGGCTAAACCTGAGAAAAAGCGTCACTGGTTTGACCTCTGCCCTCTGTGTTGCCTTGTTCGCTCACCCATCATACCGAGTGCCCTCCCTCCCTCCCTAAATCTCCCCCTCCCTCCCCTCAAGTAGATGGTCAGACTGATAAATGTCGCTCCTCCATTATCCTCCAACAGGCCTTTCTCCCTCCTCTCCTCCTTTCATCCCTCCCTCCCTCTCTCCCTCCTGCATTCCTTTCCCGCTCATCCTCCGTCTCTGTCTTGAGGCCCGCTCTGATTACCCATAATCCCCCTCCCCACCGCCCTGCAGATGATGTGTGGGCTGTGTTCGGCCCCTGCGCTGTCTTAAGTTCATGATGATGAATGTTGATTTGACATCACGTCGAGATAAGCCGGTAAAAAGATGCCAGAGAAGGCGAGGAGAGCCGGACTCAGAGCTGCCGACCTGTCAGGGATCGTTCCAGGATGAGCATGTGTATAATTTACCTCTGTGTGTGTATATGTGTGTGGATTAGTTCTGCTACACTTCATTCATCTGCTGTTTTTCTATTCAGCCCTCGATTACTGTCCGTCTCTCCAGACGTCTTCCTTAGAAAATGGACTAATAATCCAGCTGGACGTCTTTCCATTGTCTCAGCTCGTCCTCAGCTTCACAGTTTTTACATCCCACAGTGCCAATATTACAACATCCCCACATCTTTGAGATAGATTTACCTTTTATTTGAGCTACATATAGGAGATAGAGTTTCAGACATATTGAACTGGAGGAGAGCAGAGCTGCACTTTTAATAAAGACACTTGAAAAGTCAGAAGAAGCTTTCCAGGAGAACGAAATTTATCGGCAGTCCTCTGATATTTTTGACCCAGTCAGATCTACCGCAGAGAGGCTATAAGTCTTCATGACCTGAAACTGGACACTGAAAGTCCAGGGGAAGGTCAAGAGAAAGGAGGGGCAGGAGAGATTTCTATATGCCATGCAATTGCCAAAATGTTGTTTCTTTCATGGTGGTAATGCATTTTTACTAACAAGATCTGACAGTGCAGCAACATCATGCCTCGGACATGTATTCAGTAGAGGCTGCTTTACCCAAATATCAAACTTGATTATTTTCAAGCATGAATGCTGATAACTGAAGATATTTGACCTGCCCCATTGGATCTGCACCTCTGGCTGGGGGATCTGAAAGGTCAACAAATGGGCCCACACATTTGTGGTGGATTAGGAGTAAGCCAGCTGCTTTCCAAATCATTGCCTCCATTTTCTCCAGGTGTACTTCATTTATCACCTGCTGAGGTCTAGAGAGGAGAAGGACTAAACGGACAGTCGGGTTGTGCTGGAGGCAAACTCAACGGTTGTGGAAAGTGCACCCTAACTTATGTAAAAGCCCCAATCGTAAAAATTTATGATCCATTTTTTTTTTAGTCTTTGCTAAAGTCGTTGGATAACTTCTAAAAGGTACCTTACCAAACATTAATTAGCCTTACTGAGTGGATGACAATAGAAATGTAATGATGCATAATGTCAGCTAAAAGAAATGACAAAAAGATAATGTAAAATGTCAGCTTAATGTGTTCAAAATAAAATTCAAGAAAAAATAAAATACAGTTTTGTCTCAAACTTGAAAAATCACATTTATTTGGAGGCCAAATTTGTTGATTTTTTTATGCAAAAAGATTAATCAATTTAAAGGTGCTATGAGGAGAATCTATCTCCGGCGACATAAAGACTCTGCTACCAATGAGCACACGTGGCGACTGTTGTAAAGACGTGACCCAAGCCAAAGTGTGCGTTTGTTGTGATTCTAATGAATGCAGCTCAGACCTTCCTCAGAACTCTGCATTGCTTTACAACTTCTTTTTTCAACAACTTACAGGATGCAAAGCGACGAGGTAATGTATCTCTTTCTAGTTAGGTAGTGATACTTTTTTTAGTGTGACCACAAGAATTTTTTGGAAAACTTAGTATCAGGGTTTTGTAGCCGGCTATATATCACTACTTACAGCCCGGTGCTCTAAGACGTGTCTGAATAATATAAATTTGCTATAGTTTTAATTGTCTTATTCCTGAAGTTGAGTATCCAGGCCAGTCCAGCCCTGTCCGACCAGGCCATGAAGCGAAGGAACAGCATTTTATAGATAACCTATTTTGATCCTTTAAAACTCATCTTAAAGTGTGTATTTCGATTAGGCATATATCTAAAAGTGAGACTTTTTTGTAATTACTTAGAAACTCCTCATATCATCTTCAAAAAAAGTGTTGGCCTAGGGTGTAAGACACCTGCAAGTCTTACTTTTTAAATTTATTTTTAATTGTTTTTTAAGTCTATTCATTTTTTCATTGAATAGATTTCTGCACATATTTCTACAGGATCGGTAAAGCTATGGAAGTTGCTACCTCATGGCTAATTGTTGGCATTGTTAAAGTCTCAGAACAACAAATAATAGTCACGAACAGAAACAAATTGTGAATATCTGATCTCTAAGAGCCACTTGTGTGCCAAAGTTTGCGGTACAAGGGATGTACCATTTCACTCTCCATTTTGACAGGGTTGACTTGAGATTTTTCACTTTTCTTGAAGGTGCCTTGATAGAAAAACGGTTGTGAAAAGCTAAGTGAGATTGCCAAATGATGCGAGATGACCATGATTACTCCCACAAAACCAGTGACTGATAGGCGGCCTCCCATCCATCAAACGCTGACCTTGAACAAGACTCGCTGTTCCTCACTCAGCAGCCGCCCTCCCCCTTCCACCTGCCTCAGGAATGTCCCCCCGTCTGCAGCTGTGTGTGTACAAGGCGCTCTAATTGGGCGACATCGACTCAGGACGGCTTGTAGAGAACTTTAATTGGTTTCTGTCGTGACCCCAGAGAAAGTGACTGAAAGATTATTAGTCCCTGAGCTCCAATGACACATGACACAACAGAGGGCGACTGTTTTCACTTCCAAGATATTACATAAAGACGACACAAAGCATGAGGACACAGGAGAGTCCCAGCTAAAATACGAGTTTTTTTAGGTCATGCTGCTGCCTGTCCTGTTTTATGTCCTAATTCCATATAGAAATTATGCGAAAATATTATGTTGCAACATCACTTATATGCATCAAATTTGTTTAAGGTGCCTGAAACACATTTTAAAATATCACTTAGACACATACAGAACTGTGTAATAGAAAATATTAAAGTAAAATAAAACTGACAAAGAACACCAAATCTTTTACTACTCAATTTTTAAAAAATATTTTCAACCACAAGAAGACAGACAACTCGATTTTGAAAGTATGTTTTAGATTTTCAGGTCCTGAAATGTACATCAGTACCACATATTTCAAAGAAACATAGTCCTTGTTGCTTTATTCATAAATATCAATTTTATAGTATTTAGTACAGCATTTTTTGTTGATTAAAAACAAGACAGTTTTTGATTTAGCTGCATCAAAATAGGCTCCAGTAGGCTAATAGCTGACAGTGTATCTGCATGTCTAATGTTCAGAGGCCAATTTTCCTAAGAAGCAGGTGGCCTGGATTAAGATCTGGCCTGTGATTTATTGACTGCACGTCGAGGCCCAGCTCTATCTCTCCCATTCTGAATTATGACTCTATCCTTTCTGTCAAGTAAAGCATTAAAACTGGAAGCCATCAAATTTGATTTTTGCTTGTATTGTGTTTATTTTCTTCCAAATTACTAATGCTAACATTATCATTTGCCTTTATTGATAGTGTAGAGACAGCAGACAGATATGAACATGGATTTGTTGAGCTATTTACGAGCACGTCCTTGGTAGTTTGTGCATAGCTAGGGATGGAAATCGAAAACGAATTCCAGTTGAGAATCGTTAACAGCTCCATCAAAGAATCGATATCACTAATCTTTTTGCTCATCAATTCCCTTATCAATTCCTTCCACTGACAGGGTTCATAAGCATCAGAATTGTAGCAAAATTCTCATTGCAACTTGCAGAAGCAGATATCTATGCTGTGATGTGTTTGTCATTGTTGACACTGAAAATCACACCATTTGCCCACTAGCAAAATCTGCAGGAATCAATAAGGGAATCGTTAAAGAATTGGATTGATTAGCAGGATCGTTAACAGCATTGGTATTGATAAAATCTTATCAATTCCCATCCCTATGCATAGCCCTTTGGAGTTTCTATCAAAAGTTATAAAAAGTGCTTATCATAGTCTAAAAATAGATATCGTAACATAATAAAACAAGTCACAACAAGCACACAGAACCATTTAGAGTTACTAAAGCTTATCTGATGACTGAAGGCAGAGGTGGGCTAACTCTACCCATTGAATCCATTTGCTTGAGCTAAGCTAATTAGCAGTGGATGAGCTCTGTCTCTCTTCCTTGTCACTGCACACACTGTCAAAACAATGGTGCCTATGTACATGGACTCAGGAGTGAAGACATGAAAACAAGAAAATGGTGTATCCCTTTAACCTAATTTTCGGTCTGTAGGAGGAAAACAGAATACCATGTATGCAAAAAAATAGCAAAATAAAGTCAAACCAGCAACCTTCCTGCTGTGAGGCACGAGCACTACCTGCTGCATGATTGTGAAGCCTGAGTGCAGACCCCAAAATCAAGATGCAGATTTTCTTCAGTGGCCAAACAACATGAGTGACTAAATCAATTAAGAAACAAATATTCGTGAACGAATTTCTGCTTCATTTCTACCTCCTCATCACTCACCACCTGGAGGCCTCACCAACACGCTGACGTCATGCCGAACAACCAAGCTACTCATTCCCATAATTCTCTGCTCTGAGCTCACCTGGTTCATTACCCTTGACAGAAAACAGACGTACTCAAGCTCGTAGCACTCAGTCACAGAAACGCTCACTGTTACACATGATGAATGAAACCCATCAGGTACTTGGCACACATGTCCTCCCGCTCCGTACTCTTGCACTTTGAGCCCGTGCTGCGAGTGTTTTGGTGGGTGGTTACTCTGAGAACATACCACAGAATCATGGCAGCAGATGGTCAGCACATTATAACCCTGTGGCATGTTAATATACTCGTATAGCTCCGGCTTCAGATGCTCGTTCAACTGGTGTGCGTCGTAAAGTGCTGAAGCATGCTAACGCCGCTAAATGGCAATGCGTGCGAATGAGCCAACCGGAGAGGAATGTGGGTCACACATCACACGAGTCAGCAGGAAAACACACACACGCACATTTCACACTCTTTTCACCAACAAACTCAACACATTCACCGTCGACCACTCGATACACATGTGTGTGGGTGTTAAGCCCGTTCATATCAGTGTGAAGTGGGTTGAGTTTCACATTTGTGAGCCCGTTTTCAGCACTTTGAATGTGACATGCTAACTAGATACTCTGACTTTGAATCTCCACTGCCAGCTGAGACGGCCGAGCCCGCCGCCAGATTTAGACTCATTAATGACAGCTGTCACTTCCCCGTCAACAGAGGAGAGGAGAGGGAGGGGAGAGTCATTGAAGGACTCTAAATAAAGGAAAGGAAGTGAGAGTTAACAGTGAGCAGATGGATGGATGTTCAGGGATGATAATAGTAAGAATGACAAACTCTGATCCTGTGAGCCTGAGCATGTAAAACAAAATATCAACAAAAACAGAAAAGTTTAAGAGAACAGACTTCCATGGCTGAACAAATAACAACATGCATCACTGTTAAGATCTTAAAACACAATTATAGTTTAATGACTAATGTATATTTATGAGTATCACTTTTTATGTTATCTTATTTTACTGCTAAACTTCAGTGTTAAATGTATTGTTTGATCATTATATACATTTTTAATGTTTTTGTTTTTCTTAAACTAACCGGACTGTAATCAAAGTTTATTGCTGCTTCATGGTCATGACCGAGCAGCTGAAGCAGGTGACCATGACTTTGCAAACACATCAGGGAAAGTTAGTCAGTGGGAGGAAAAGTAGCCAGCCAGGGGGGTTAAGTGGTGACCCCTGAGAAACCAAACAGGTCAAGTTCAGAAATTAACCCTTTTACTCCTACAAAGGACAAAGACCGGTCATTAATCAGGAGAGCAGATGATGCTTGGCATTGTAACTGTTCAAATGTTCGCAAAATAAAATGTGTCTTTAAAACAGGGTCATTTAAAATCGTGAATAAGAAGGGTTTCATCAAAAGTGTTTTAAATTGTCTTGTGCTCAAAGAAGCTGAAAAAAGATAATAAACTGTTTTTAAAGTGAATTCATGATGGGCTGCTCCATTATAGTGAAATCGATTAATTTGATAGCTATAAAAATCAAAATGATGACACACAGAAGTACTTAATAATGCAAACACTGAACTTAAATGCTCTTAGCTCAACTGCCAACGTTAAATAAAAAAGCAATAAATGAACATATTTGCAAGAAAGAAAAAGGAAAAAAGGGCCAGACAAAGACGCAAAACATCATGAAGCACAATGATCTTTTTCTCTTGGTAATTCAGCTTTTGTTATTGTTTAAGGCGGGAGTTGTAACCGAAGTTGAGATTTTGCATTGTAACTGCAAAATAAAATTCGTCTTTAAAACAGGGTGATTTAAAATCATTATTAGGAAGGGTTTTTTCACAAGTGTTTTAAATTGTCTTGTGTTTAAAGGAGAAGCTGAAAGAAGCTAATAAACTATTAAAAACTGTTTTTAAAGTGGGTTCCAGATGGGCTGCTCCATTATGGCGAAATTGATAAATTTGATAGCTATAAAACTCAAAATTATGGCACATAATTACGTACTCATGCAAACACCTAACTTAAATGTCCTCTGCCCAAATGTGAACATTAAATAAAAAAGAATAAATGAACAAATTTGCAAGAAAGAAAAAGGAAAAGAAGACCAAACAATAGGGCTGAAAGATTTATCGTTTTCAGATTGAAATTGCAATTTTAGACAATGCAATTTTGTGATCGCCAAAGCAGCAATTTTTTGCTGCGCTCCTGACTGACTCAGGATCTGTTGTGTCAAGTATTATACACATACTGTTTTACAAATTTGTAGACAATCTATATGTTAAAAGTGCTAGTAAGCAGGTCAACAACACAAAGCCTCTGTTTAGGAGTAGAAGTTAATGAAAACAGATTATTTATCATCACTATTGAAGGTGAATAATGTGTTAAGTGTTTTTCATCATTTATTTCCTCACTGTTGTCTGTACTGTAAACAAAGTGAATTTTGCACTGAAGTTTGATTGAAAAAATATCGTGAATTGCAATATCTGCCAGAAAAATCGAAATTAGATCTTTTCCTAAAATCGTTCAGCCCTACCAAACAAAGATGCAAAACTTCATGAAGCACAATACTCTTTTTCTCTTGGTAACTCAGCTTTTGTTATTGTTTAAGGCGGAATTGTAACTGAAGTTGGGTCTTAGCCAATTACCAAAACACTGGTGAAAAGTAGAACTGTATATCTTTAATAGGCAATATATTCACAGAGACTGTTAAAGTAAAATGAATGTAATACACAAAAAACAACTTAAAATGAGTTTTCTCAGCTCAGATGCATTAGAAACTGGTGAAGGCATTTCCATTTAAGGGTTTAGTTAAATATCCAGAAAGTAGTAAGCTGTAATTGAGTGAGTAGATGACGAGTTGAGTGATGGCAGCTAAAACTTGGATAATATTTTTTTATTGTTCTACTGCAAATGCACTATGTACAAAAAAGTGCAAGTACTCTGGTTTTGTAAAATTTTCCCTGATATAAATCTGTCATATATAACTACTAACAATCAAAATACCGATTTATGTCCATGCAGTGTTTGCAAAATGACAATCAAGTGGAAGTTATTTAGAGGTTATGGAAATGCTTTCAATGTAATATTTAGAAAAAAGAAAAAAAATGGTTTTCGTAATGAACTGAGATATAAAGTTAGCCAGATGTGCTTTTTTGACACTTATTCTAGTTTTGCTTTTCCATCATAAAACAAAGAATCAGCAGTCTCCTGATTTAGGCTGTTGTGAACACTTGATAATCAAATCAATATCAACTGAGTTAATATTCCCATTTCAAATGGTTCAGCCAAAAAGACTTAATTGTTACTGTTACAGCCCAACATTACACCCTCCTCTCACTTTTCCAGTCTCCTGATAAACAGCATAAGAGGGACTTTGGCAACAGTTTCTGGAACCAGTTCCTCACATTGTGTTTTATGAAATAGTAAAACAGAGCCGTGATCAGATTTGTGCTTTTCAAATGTGCAATGGAAATAAAACAGTCCTAAAGTGCAGTCCCAATGATCTTAAATGGTTCCATATCTCCCTTTTATGGGTCTTTTTCTGCATGGTTCAGATGTAGAACAGAGAGAAGGAGAAGCCTGTGGAGGTCTGAAGGATAGTCGTCTGTGTTTTGTCCTCGTCTGGGTGTTTTTATGGAGTCTGTGGCGACTGTGATGACAGGAGATGTCATCTGTCCCTATGCCCCAACAGTCAGACTCAAACTTGTTTGCTGTCCAACAGAAGCTCCATTTAAAAAACCCCCGGACACAGTCTGTCAGCAGATACATCCGTCGAGACACTATCTTTATTTTTGGAAAGCAGATGAAACTTAATCTGTTAGAAAACTACAAATACCACCTTTGGTTAAATGCCCATGAATGGTGGAAACAAGTACCAGACAATTAAAGTACAGTGACTGCACTCAGGGAAAGAAAGACGCATTTGTGGTAGGTTGATTGATAAAGCCTTGAAAGCAAGGACAGGACTTCAGACTATCAGACCTTAACATTAAAAGATCAAATATAATTAGCTCAGCCTTGAATATGGGAGGAAATGTGTGAATAGTTTGCCAAACATCTCATGCAAAGATTAAAGAAAATCACCCGGTGCATTTTTGAGATATTAATCGACAATCGAAGGATGAACATGAAGCCAAACAAGCTATAACCTCATATCTATGGAATCTAGCCTTCAGCCCTTCAATCTTAGGGACATTTGCGCAAAACTTGGGATAATCTCTTACAGAATTATCTAAAATATTCAGTTTTAACCACAGGATGATCATGTGGCTCCATAATCCCGACCAATGTTTGCTGATCTCTAATGTCCAATTGCTTCCTTCCTAAATCAGAGTGGATGTTTTTGCAAAGTTTGAAGAAGATCCCTAAATAAGTTATTGTATCGATCATTTATTATTACTATTCATTATCTATACTACTGATCACTTTCACGGTCACAGGGGCTGGAGTCTACCCAAGCCAAAATTGGACGTGAGGTAGGGTACACCCTGAACTGGTCCTTAGCTGATCACAGAGACACATATAGAGAAAGACCACGGTTCATACTCTTATTCATACCTGAGGGTCACAAATCAACCTAATAAACATGTTTTTGGTCTGTTGGAGGAAGCCGAGTGCCCAGATAGATCCCCATAAGCACACAGAGCAAACATCGAGCAAACAGAATCCCTTCAAGGATTATTTTAATATTACTAAGCAAAGGATGATCATGAGACTCCACAATTTTTTATCTTTGTTCTATCACCTTCAAAATCAGACCAGCTTATCTTTGAGTAGGAGTGAGCATTAGTGCAAAATTTGAGGAAAATCAAAGAAATCGATCTTCATAAATGTGCAGTCGAAAGATAAAGATGAGGATCAACTAGCTTTGACTTTTGACTTCTTAAATCTAACTGATTCATCCTAAATCTTTGGTTGACATTAGTGCAAACTTTAGACAGAAATTCCTCACAGTGTTCGTAAGATATCTCATCAATAGGCAAGGAGTGATTATGAGGACCTATGACCTTAACCATTGGTCATCAAGCCATCAAATCATTGCTGAAATGTGTTAATAAGAACAGCTGAGGCTGATGGACTGATAGACAACCTAAAAACAAGGTGACTGTAACACAGGGGAGGTATAAATATGTAAAGATAGAATTTCAAGTTATACTTATGAAATGCCTCCTTGATTTCATGCTGTACAACATTTATGGCTTCATTATATTAGTAAAAAAAAATCTAGAGTACACGATTAAATTGAATCTTGTTTGTTTAAGTTGAGCCATGACATTGACGTAGCATGGCATCTTACCTGCCCGCTGACACCTCCTCTGATGGATGCCGTGATCGAGACAAACCTGCATTGACAGACAGCTAAAGTAGGCTGAAGGCAAACGCAGGATATTTGTCTTCTCATTTTGTGGCCTGGACCTTGTGTTTGCATGTCATTACCGAGCCGATGCCTCACAAAGTCTTCATTCATGGCAGCCGTGCCTCTCTGCGCTGCTCTGTTACTCCTTGCTCGTCCACCTTCCTAAACCATGACTCCACAAACCACCGGACCCAATGGCAATTAGCTCTTTAACATGTCCACTTGTTTTTCAACCATTATGACAATTTCCTGACTCAAATCACTGGAGACAAGGTGGTTGGATTGATGGATTAGAAATGTGAAAATACAGCTGAGGCATTTATGACAAACCCAATAACTGAAAAAGACGTTTTTATTAAATTAGTGCAATTATTTTATTTCACTCTTTGCTATGTAGAACTGAAACTATTTTAAGGGGACTGACTTAGCATTTGAGAGTATTGTGGAGGTGCATGAGTGTGTTTGTATGTGTATTCTGCATTTTATGCTGTCTTGCTTTGTATTGTAATAACCAAGGAGGTTATTTTTCACCAGGGTCCGTCTGACATCACTTGATGGATTTGCTTCAAAATTTACACAATAATATGTAAAATATCACTCTACCATCATGGTCAGTTTCACCTGGATATGATCCAGATTGATGTCAAAAAAATCATTAAGCTTTAAAGCGGCAAATTCCTTTTATTTCTCCTCGGCTGCTGTGAGCGTTCTGCCCCCTTTATGTCACTATGGAAAACGTAATTTATTTGCAAACTCATGTCTACATTTTTTAAGCCTATGTCACAAATTTACCCAGCTTCCCTTGCAGTGTCAGGGGAGGATTCTCCACTTGGAGAGACATGAGCGGAGACTGGCTGCCATATCGGAGCACGTGGTGATCCAGAATTGTAAGTGCTTTTCTAATTAGTACTGTATCTATATCCTGTATGGGCCCTCTTGAAAGTGAAATGGTCCATCTCAAGGGGCTTTCCTTTGAGTAAATAAATTAAATTAATGCATTTAGAAATGCTCTGTATTTACAATTTGTAATTTTTCAATTAGAGGGAAAAAATGATGTCAATTGAAGTGTTTAGTAGAAAAAAATACACTGCGGGTACATGGACGTAGTCTCAGTGACATCACACATTATTAATAAAGTGTACATCTGAAGCCAAATGCAAAGGCTGCTTTTTGGAAGTACTGACCCTGATCTATCGTTTTAGTAACAAAAGGAAACAAGGTGGAGCTTGGGCACACCTTAATCCCTCTGAAAAACAAATTCAGATTGTCGTTAGGTATGACGTGAGAGTGAGAGTGGCTGGCAGTTGGTTTAGGATGTACCCCACTTCGTGCCAAATGTGTGCTGGGATAGGCTCCACCCCCCACAACCCCAAAAGAGATAAGCAGAATAGGTAATGGAATGGATGGATGGACAATGCAAATCATATCATGGCCTCACTCTAATGCTGTGTTCACACCGCAAGCGACCCAGCTACCAAAATCGTGTTGCCCACTGACATAGTGACGCGCGTCCACAAATAGGCTACCTCATTTTGGTCACTGTTGCCGTAGGCCGTCGTTCGGTGATGTCACTTCCGCTCGAGTTTCACCGCGATCATATCATATGATAGGATGCATAAACGCACATTATTTCAGCTGTATCCTTTTCATTCACTTATCAACCACAAAACACTGCAGCTGATGCCCTGCAGCAGCATTATCTGTGAGTTTTCTGCAGTCCGTCTTGGCGGAACTAATGTCCTCACTGACTAATGTTTCCCACACGGACATGGATTGTTCCTCTGTAGCCCGGTTGAAAAACTGTCTGTCATTGGTATCGTCACATACGCACCCACCACTGATTGGCTGTTGCTGCACAGCCACACATGACATCGCCTGAATAGATCAACTTTTTTTTACTTTGACATCGCGCGACGAGTGAAGTGATCGTCTTGTACACGGCAAACGCATCACGGGAGGGTTAGCCCCGCCCCACCACCGCTGTACATTGACTTTGCATGGAGAGTGATCGCAGAGGTAGTACAAGTAGCGTGCGGTGTGAATACAGCATAAGGCTTCTAGAAAAGCCCAGACCATCGAATCAACCACATCCACCAGAGAAAGAAGAAAATTAATAATATTCCAGTAGATGAACGGATGATTAGAAGGCACTGCTGCCCTAAACATGTGTCCAATCTTCTTTTTTATATGTGAGCTATACATTTCTATGAGGCGTTAATAGTTAAGTTCATCCCTGTCTTTATTCAGCCGTAAATGTCCCAATAAAAGTAGCCAACAGTTGACTACAGTAAATCTGTGATCATACCCACAGATTATCCCACACAGCGCTGATCAGTTTCACTGTAGTCAGCTCTCCTCTAATGTGAGTTTGGTATCGGGGGTTCATTCCTCCGAGTTTGTAATGCTCTCCTCTCATTAACATCTCATCTATCAAACTCTCTGCTGTCATCCTGGTCGGCCACCCTTTCATTTGGCTCGCCATGTAGCTACAACACACATCCAAACACATACACTCATTACACCCTCCACTAAAGCCTACAGAGGGTACGCACATTTTTTGGACTGCAGGGGTGTGTGTTTGTGTGTTTTTAATCACAGTTTGAAATGTATTCATGTGGAATTTGTGTACCTGCGGTTTCCAAAACATACTTCCATTGCGTAGCCTTGCAGAGATAACCTCCATGCAGGCAGCCAGTTTTAAAATCAGAAGAAAGAAAGAGCTCGTAAGGCCGGTTAAAAGGAAAAGTGCAACGTCTAATTTCGAGAGAATGTGGTAGCGTTTTGAAGTGGTTTGTAAATGTGGTCATGTGTGGTTTATGTGTTTCCCCTGTAAAGGTTGAACTTTTAAAGAAGGTACTCAAGTGCTTATTCATGCTATGCTAATCCAAATCACTTACATAACCTTCATCTTGTTTCTACTACCTGTTAATAAAGCTTGACAATAGCTTTATCCACAACCTTTATTGGGTCTTTTAAACTTGGTGATTTTTATCAGTAACTTGAATTGTTTTTGCATTATCTCACACACATCCAAGCAGCATTATTAATTGCAAGTTCCTAATGAAAACCTTCATTTCCTTCTCTTAGAATTACATTTTAAGACATCATTCACTTATCGATTGAGTGTTTCCAAGCCATCATCAACACAGATAAGTCCTTCCAGCTGGACCGTAAAAACATCACATTGCATAATGTGGTGTTGCATAGCTTATTTAATTAGCTTTAATCCTGCCAGTCTCAAGACAGATTTTTCCACAAATTCAGCACTGGATAGTGTTTTAAATGCTCCATGTCTTGCAAAATGTTAAAAGAAGGTGCTCGAGGAGCAGAAGAACATGATGCATTCTACTAAACTCTCAGTTCAGGGAGAACACTGAACCCTTAAAACACTGCTTTTTACTTCCTGGGGTTTAGCCATACAGCCTCCACCTTCATTTGTGATTTTTGTTCAACACAGGCAGATGCCATGACTGCTTTGGGAGTCGGCTCCAAATCCTTCAACCCCTCCTCCCATTAGACATTGATTAGGCAACCAATCAGAGCTCAATAACCCCTCAGATCAGAGTGTTTCCAAAGGGGAGGGAAAACAGCTGTATCTGATCATCTACAGTGGTGGTTCCAGACCTTATTTCCTTGGAGTCCCCCCTTGGCTATTCTCATACAAGGCTAGCCCCACACTCCCCATGAATCCAGCAGGACAAAAATGAGACACTGCTCTGCAAAATCAACAGAAATTTTGATTATATGTGTTATTATGTTTATAGAATAAAGATAAAATGGGCTTCTATGCATCATATAGTGCAAAGACTGTGGAAAAAAGTAAATTTTATTGTTTTAGTAAATAAATTTAAACCAATTTTTGACAACCTCTAATCTAAGTTGACAGTTTGTGACACCCTGGCTGAGACCCTCTGTCACCCCACAGAGGTCCCCTGACCGCAGGTTGGGAACCAAGGCACTACAGGGAAGAAAATTTCTTTTGTTATGTAATTGAACTTTAATCCAGTCCTTGCTTTATAGACACTCAAGTCATAAGTAGATGGTTAAACACACAAGGGCAAAGGACGTTTAGCTGGTAGGTCTTAAATACAAATATATTTAAGAGGGTGACAGAACAGCAGCAGCAGATGATTGGACAAGTGGGCAGGTTTTTGTTTTCAACCTAAAGGTGCTGACACCTGATCATATCAGTGACCACAGCTACGGATTTTGATCAGCTGATTATGCATTTTTATTAAATACCAAAATAATTTTGACACCATAACAACCTGACTGCCAAATGTCCTGCACCATCTTCCCTACCAGAAATGCAGTTTTTGTTTATTAAAGTGTGTGAAAAGAGTGATTACACAGGGTTTTTTTTAATCCTATGACACCATAAAACAGAATAGTGTGAAGTTAAATGAATGCACCATTAAGTCGCTGTAGCTCTGGCCAACATTCAAGTGAATAAATGACTCTTTTGAATGCATATGAGATGGGACAAGAATTTAAAAAGTATAGATGCAATCTCAAGGCCAGGCTGATCTACCTCTGCTGCACAAACAACAACACAATACACCTGGTCTCCCCCTCTCCCCCTTCACTCTGTCTCTCTCTCTCTCACTCTAGCTGACACTCTGCAGGTCTCTGACTCCACAGTCCAACAAAAACAGCAATGAGAGTGTCTCTGTGTAAAGGTGCAGCAGTCCACATGCACAGCAATGTCAATAAACCGTGAGACCAAGTGAATCCAAACAGAGCCTACAGATTGAATCTACAGTTGTGTGTGTGCGTGTTTTAAATGTCTTCTTCACTCGGACTAAACACTCCGTTAAATGATTTTGGTCTGAAGCCGAGCTCTAATGTCACATCACATCAATGACTCTCAGATTAAAGAACAGTAGGAATAACAGAGGAGGAGAGGACATGCTTTACATGATGCAGTTTGTTTATGAAAACATAGACTTCATGTGTGCTCGGTCTCGGGTGTGTCTCCCTCCATCTCACCAGATCATCAATCATAGTTAGCATGCTGGTTTCTCAGCTGAAAGTGGGAGTTGGTGGGAGGAATTTGACAACATATATAAGTAATAACAGAGTCTACTTAACACTGATGCCATTATATGACCGGCCCGAGCAGACCTAAGATCAGCAAGATCCCGCCAGAGCTTAGCAAGTGTTTCTATTTGTTTACAATTATTTCAGCTAAATTCCTGACTTTGTGGCTTCTTTAGAAAACAATTTTAGTAAAAATGCATTAAAATGCAAAATGCATTAGTTAGTTATGCATTAGTCTTTCATTATCTTTCCAAGAGGACTGCAAGTGAATATAAAATTCTGTGATGGCAACTATGATTGTAAAGGGCACTAGTTGCACCCCCACACAACGTGGCTTTCTTGTATGGCTTCAAGTCTTATTAGACATAAGTGTTGCCATTTAGTGCCTGAGACAGTGCTCATTTAAAAAAAAAAAAAACAAAATTAAGAGAAAACCTTATCAAGTCACTCCAACATCATCATCAGTGTCTTTGTCATCATCATCAAGTCCTGATGGCATTTATCACGTTTAGATGATAACTTTAATTCCCCTTTAATTCTGAATAAAACCTAAATCCTCTTTAAAAAGATTTAAAAATGACCATGAAAACATGTAATTCCAAATGAAAATGATAATTCCGAATAAATCTTACTTCCAAAGTAAGTGGCTGGTTAATTCTGGCTTTGAATCAAAATCAAAATAATTCCACGGTCATGCACACGAGCCAAGACCATTTAGAAGATTTGGAAATAATAAAAGAGTGGACGGACATTAGCATTAAAATGTGGACCTTTTTTTAAAGCTGTAAGTTGGACGAGGCTAACAGCTAACTTCCTTTTACTATCGTCTTACACTAAATTGTACCACACAGATGATTCATTTAACACTTATATGTGACATGAACCTCGTCAAAGACAATCCCTACAAGTAAACTTCTGAGGAGGGCAGATTTCAACAAGTTTCACTGAGTAGCCATGAGGACAATCGGCTAATCGGCATGTCCGTTCTCAACTTCCGGTTCTCAACTTCTGGTTGTCGTCATGTCTGCATTCTGCTGCTCCCGCCTCTCTTCCCTGATTGGGCCGTTAAGAATTCAGCCGAGTGAATTCGTTGGACAACGGAGGCTGGCAAGACGAACCAGCAGGATTTCAGAATCAGGCAGGTCTGTCTGCTCTGCAAGGCTATACTTGTTATTCTGGTTTACAAAATCTTCACTGTTTTGCACTACAGAGCAGCAAGCTGTAATTAAGTGCCAGTTAACAAACTTCAAGGAGATATTTGAATAAATATGTCTTTGTTTCTTAAATAATTCAGAGAAAAATAGACTTGTCTTTAAGGAGAGCCATGAAAAAACGGGACAACATCATGGAAAAACTGTCACTCCTGCAGGTAAGAGACTGAATGGGAACATGCAGTCTTTAATCAAGACAGAAATATACATGTAAAGTACTTTATGCCTTTTAGTTTTGGAAAGCTGGGGGCTGACACTTCTAAAGAAGGCTGGGGGAAACGCTGCACTGGATGTGGTGAGTAAGCTAATCAGCAAAACTCCAAATATTTGGGGAGCTGATAACTGAGTGGTTTGCCCGTGGCCCCGGGCTCAGACTTCTGGTGTCTGCGTGGGTTCATATCCAAGCATGGGCCCTTCCATGTCCCCCACGCTCTCATGCTCCTTCCTACTTAATCCACCATTTGTCTTCTATCCAAAAAAAACAGGAAAGCCGTCCCTTTTCATACAATTAGGAAAGTAAATCTAAATACTCTGACTTTTTCAGATTCAGGAATCGTAAGGCATGCAGATTACTGGAGTGTCCGAAAGTCCATTTCGGTCTATTTATGATTTATGATCCATATGTTCTTACACTGGAGCTTGTGATGAAATCCCAAAGTAAAGAAAAGGCTACCAGCCCAAAATAATGACTCTCAAAAATGCTTTGGGATGTTTCTTGACAAAGATATATGAGACTGTTGCTGCATGTTGAATGCTGCTAAAAACAGGCTCATTAGAGCGCTTTGAATGAAATCCCAAAAGATTTAGACAAGACAGAGAAATTAGAGGCCAGGAACTAAAAATGCAATGTGTGGTCGATGACTTCATTTTGGGTAACAGAGAAAGAACATTAAACCATGAATAAAACATTTAAAGTTTTGCAACCTGTTCCTGCTGTTGTGCAAACATCATGATGAAGAAAATGACCCCCCTTTAAAGCACAAAAATGACACCTCCATAATTGAAACCAGTGACAGTTTTGGAGTACACTTGACCCTGCTTGTGTTCAAAATCATTTTATGCCTTTTAAAGCTGAAGCCAAGCCCCCTCGCTGTTCACTCCCCCCTCCTCACCCCTCTCTTCATGGTCTCAGTTCGCCACAGACGCCTGCTTTTGATTACGGCTTCAATGTCAATAACGCCTGTTTTTGAAAAACACCCTCAAAGGGCCCGGGGAACAAAGACGAAGAAGAGGGCAAGTGGGTGAGCAGGGGGACAGAAACAAAGAGACAGATTTGATGAGCAGGAGAAACAGAGTAAGGTATTATGGCTCGAGGTTCATGTGCGGTCCACATGTTGCTGCATCGTGTTTGTTTGGCCCCAGCGGGATTCGACAGATCCACTTCTGAAGTTAGAAAGTCAAATCTCTGAAGACTTCAGCGGAGACAAAGAAAATAAGCACAATGAGAGAAGGGGATCAGATGAGTGAAAGTTGATGAAATTAAAGTTTATGGATGAAGTGTAAGGAGCTGCAGAAGAAGTCGTCCTTCACTGACTCAGTCTTCGGCTGGAGTTTTTTCCCTCTGCTGGAATCTGGTGTGGGGAATTTGGCAAATAACAAGAAAGTGATGACAAAGGTTCAATAAATTTTGGTTTGTCTGACCATTGTCTAACATTTTAATAACAACACACTGCCACTAGGGAACCTGAAATATATATCCATTTTTTAAATTTCAATATCATGTTTGCTTCCAATCAATAAATACAAAAATAACAACCGACCTGCATGCCATCAAAGGTTATGTTAATGCTGATGTCAGAACTTTATTACAACAAGTACCAGCCAGAGCCCTAACATTTTCACTAAAAAAGTCATCTAGATTTTATCATTTATTTTGTTTTGGCTTTTCTGGTGTGTATATGTCTCCAAATCCCCTCAACCTACTATTATAACAATTACACTGGAATACTACTTCGTAGATGAACCTCTGCTAAGCGTTTATTTTCTTATGCTTGATAAAAATTCATTATTTTCATTATCTATAACTACGTCTTTCTCTCTCTCTCTCTCTCTCATACACACACACACTGTGAAGCACTAGCATAAATGTGATACATAAATTATAGGGCTGGGTTAAAAAAAATCGGTTTAACTAACTGGTTCATAATCGATTCATAAAATCCAAAGATCAATCTTTTAGCTTGGGTAGTTTTTTCTTCTTTGGATGTGCAAAGAAGTAATATGCAGAACTATTACCCAGAATATGCATTAATGCATATCATTAAAATATGATTAATGTAACTCCTTTGGGTTTAGTTGTTCATGTTAAAACAATTTTTAATGATGTACCAGGTCAAAAGGTCACTTTTTGAATTTACAGCACAATTTAAACCAAGATATCCCAGACTGAATAAATATCAAATTGAAACGTGAATCGAATCAATTTGAGACCTTGTAATATCGAATCGAATCGATCCAGAAAATCTGAATCAATACCCAGCCCTAATAAATTCAGTTTGTTTTTTGATTGATAATGCATGTTATTTGCACACAAATGTACGTTAGGGCTGATGGATATGGACAAAATTTCGTATCGTATTGATACGATGACTCCGGGTTCGGTGTAAAACCAAGCAATGCATTCAAGGGAAACTGTAAAAATGAAATTTGTGGTAACTTCCAGAGCTGTACATGCAGTGTGAGCAGGGGGGGAATCTATATCGTTTATATTGCTGCTTTCTCAATATTAATATCTTGAATGTTCATATCTCAATATAGATAAAGTTTAATCTTTAGCCCTGATGTACGGCATATGTTTGGCACTGGATATTTGAATATGTGATACATTTTTTTAAGGTATTTATTTGAGTCACTTGCTTTATCATTGAAGTAATTTGTCAAGCAAAGAAATGTGAATATCCAGTTATTTAGCAGTTGGTTGTACATTTTTGCTCAGTGTCATATTAAGGGAAAAAATGCAGAAGCAAATATTTACTCTGCTGCATTACAGTATCTATAGACTAGTTTAAAAGGTCCTAAGACGTTCTTAAATTCAGTATATAAAAACTTTTTAAAAATATTGATAATATGATAAAAACTATTTATCATTTATGAAGATTGTTGTTTCATTAAAGCACTGGTAAGAAAAATATGTTAAAACGAACATCCACATTATCCACAGACTTCCTTTTTTGATTACAACATTTGAATGACTTTTAGTGATGTTTCGCTGACTGTACTGAAGATCCAAAAACAAGGCAACTGGACTGTGTTGAGTTTGCCTTGTTCTGAATCTTCAAGATAACTATGACTTGGATGAATGAGAATCTACACGGACGTGTTGGCTGAATTGCATCTATAAAACATTTGAAAGAAGACACAATAAGCACAGCCGTGTTGCAGCAACTCATCCACTTGACACTGCGCCTGCCAACAGTGTGAGCAGTCAGATAGCCGAGCGACATTAATAAAACATGTTTACATGAGAGTGTCTGTTTGATTATGAAGTCATGTTTGAGTCTCACTGGCGTGTATGTGTGAACAGATATCAACCATGTGTCTTTGTGTACACGTGGGACACCGGCTCCACTGTGAGAGTGTTTGTTTGTCTAAATCAACGCCACAGTGGAGGTGTGTGTATGTTGTAGTTCCATGTGAGGAGGACAGAGTGAGAGTTTATCAAAAGACTTTGGGTGGTCCGTTTTGATTCATTCACTCAGAGAGAGGAGTGTCACACTGAACCGTTGGTCCCTTGAGGGAAATCATACCGTGTTACAGCCGTCACTAGAGGCTCATGTGTCCGTCCTGATAATAAAAGGTCATTTATACTCGTGATGGACATACATAAGGGATGGGAAAACATGCACTGTCGGGAAAATCTTCAGTGCATGTCCTTGAGTTCAGGACATGCACTTGAACCAAACATCTGCAAACATAAACTCCTACCCAAACCCGCAACCCCCAAGTACACATGTGGCCTGCTTTGATTTCCTAATGTCGCTGCTGGAAAAAGCTGTCTAAGAGGACAAACAGAGGCCATGAGGCTTGTAAACATGCAAGCCCTAAAATTACCCTACCGGACATTAAATTTACCTACATGTCCACAGAAACCAACTACAACAACCTGAGGGTTTTATGCCTCCGAGGTATACAATTAAAGGACTGGTTTTTGTGGTTGTGTCCTTCACTGAAATCTTTGGGGCAAGGGTTGGTCAATGGGGTTAGTTAGCCTGCAGTTAAAAATCAAACAAGTTCAACTAGTTCAGGATTACTACAGAAGGGTTGTATGAGGTAGAGTCAATCTGTGCCAACATACTCAAACCGACAACAAATTTCAAAACACCAAAAAGGCAGCTCTGCGAGATTCTAAACATTTAGGATCCAGCATTTTGTAATATTTATTTCACAATGTTTTCTTCAACAAGAAACTTCCCACTAGCCTTAGGATTAATCATCAATCATGCACTCATAATGAGAGACTGATAAACAGTCATCAATGATGCAATGCAGATGAATAAAACCTTGGTGAAACGAAAACGTGTTGGTGGAAGACAAAGAGTGAAGTCACAAGAGCCATTTTCCCTTTGACAGCAAAAGTCAGGATTGAAAGTTGAAACTCAGATAAGCTGCTATGCTGTGTTACATGTCACAAATTAAGTGGGGGAAACGTACATTTCATCATCAATGAGACCTGCCTGAAACCTACAAGACAGTTATATTTTGACTGTGTCAAGCAAAACCTAACCTATAAAGCTATGGGTTTATCTACATACAGAATGCATATGCTAGCTGTGAGTTAAAAGTCTTTATGAACAGCTAAACAATTTGGACAAGTACAATGATATCGCTTCAATTTCAACAGAGTGCCCGAGCTGTTTTAAGCATTCATTCATTAAGTTTTGGGAGGCAGTTTTCTGCTAGCAAGATGGCTTAATAGCACTAGTTTGTACACCAGCTGCTCTGCTGCTAAGAAGCCAGTAAGCCCAAGAGTATTTGTTTCAATGGCTGGAAATACCAGACCAAAGAGAAATCTCAGAAGAGAAACAGAGAGATTGAATAAGCACTGATAATTATGACAGTGATAGCAGCCTGGGGCTAATATCTAACATATTGTTTCCTTAAATTTAAAATGCAGCAAATGTCTGTCAAGGTTTTAATTTCTTATTATGTTTTTGGTTTTTAGCTTAATAAAAATCCATGTAAAAACATCAAAAAAAGACTACGATAAACATACAACAATTTCCAAGCTAGCAATTTCATTTAAAAGCAGCATCTCAAGCAAGAAAACATCAACGTTCGCTGGTGCTATTTTTCAGCTTTCTGACAGACTAACACATTTGATGAGTGTTAAGCTAGCACGAGACAATGGAAAACTTTCTCAATCAGCTGCTTCTTACCTTCTTAGCAATTTGACAGCTTTATGTGTTCCCTTCAACTGTTGGTTACGTAGGCTAAGCCCATACTTTAATTAACTAGTAAAGTGCTCAAGTTGACGTTAGCGACTCAGCTCTTGGTACATGTTGGTTACAGCTTAGTCATTTTGGTGGATTTATTTTTTCCAAAAATTAATTTTATTCTCTGGTGGGCCAGTGGTTTAGATGCAAATCAAACTGATTGCTTCCCTGCTATAACTTTTAATGCAGCACTACAGACATAAAAACATCTAAGATCTGAAAATGAGCATAACATCACACTGGGAACAAGTGCCATTTAAATATGATTAGTTTTCCCCAAATATAAAAATGTACCATTTCTTTGTGGGTAGCACGACAATAGATTCTGAAAAATCAGACACAACATGAGACATGATGAAGCTCTTGAAATATTCATTTTCACCACAAGTAGTTTGGAAAATCCACTGGGAGACTAAGAGCATCAAAGTCCGTCAAGACTGCTGGAACTTTCTACAGAGACATGCAGTGGCTCTATTTTACAGCACCAAGCATGAAATATGGCGCACAGAATTCATGTCCCTCAATAGTCATACAAACAGACACACACACACACATTTAGTGGCAGGAAGGGTGGGGGTGGAACACCCCGTGTCTCCCCCAATAACATACCAAATCCATCAAGGTGCCCCGGCTTCCAGAACTGAAGGCTGCCACTGCTGGAGGCACAGAGGCTTTAATAAACAGACCAAAGAAAATCAAGGCTTTGTGGAGTCAGAACATATAGTGTGTCAGTCAGAATGTGAGTTTAACCTATGATTATTGAATACAGTCCTGTTTGTGATATTTGTTTTAATGGAACCACAATTCCCAAAAGCTTGGACACAATACTGAGTTTGAAACATAAGAATGTAATGATTTTCAAAAGACTGAAAGCCCAGGCTTAGTTCAAGATACTGCAAATTATATGATTATAAAGTTAATAGAGATATTCAAATGTTTTAGAGAATATGTGCACATTAAAAGGCTCTTTAGTCTTGACGTTGGCAAAAATAAGTCAAGATATATTGACAATACTGACACCCTTACTATATAGTATTTAACCAATAATATGTATGTCCCTTTTCTGTAGACTATTTATCACCAACACTGATACCAATGCCAACATTTTTTGGTCAAAAGTATTCAGTCTCCACTTTCAGCAATTAAAATTGGTCTGTTCCTTCCCCCCTGGCCCTACTACAACCCAGACACGAAGCATTTTCACTCGATCATTTTACCATTTACCTCCACCCAGGCCACACCAGTGGGTCGCATGTCCTTGCAGTTTTGTCCATAATGGCCTTCGTCTCAGGGCCTGCTAAGGAAGACACGTTCCCACGGGGATTAGCACTTGATAAAGCAACACTGGACTGTTGTGATTGGAGGGCTGACAAATTGTGCCTGTGGATTTGTTGTGGATAAGGAGTTGGCCAGCTGCTTTGCACATCATCAGCACACAGTGTTCTTGTGGTGCAGTTCTTAGCTGCTGAAATCAAGAGAGCAGTTGATGGTCGGGTTGCCCTATTGCTCTATGCACCAATGTGCTACGGGACTGAATATTATAAATTCAAATGCATATTTACAGTTTGAGTATGGATTTATACCCTTCAGTTTGAACGGATATTTGACTATTGGGTAAAAGGTGACAGCCCGAGTCAGTGTTAAGTGGCATTAAGGGGAGGCATTACAGTATATTAATACATTCAGCTAATATAAGGTTCATATAAGGCATATATCAATATTTAGCTTTTCATCTGTCTGCCTATGTCAATGTCACATTTAATTTTGCACTCCTGATTAAAATAACACATTTCACAGAAAAAAACTTAACTTTTTGTGAATGTATTTGTGGGACAAATCTCAGATACAAGTGGGGGTCCTCCAATAAATAAAGGCTGGAGAAACATTTGGCTTTTGTTCATCAGTTTGTTGGCTTGTTTTCCATGTCTGTGTAGGCTTGACAATATAAATATACATTCAGCATAACGTCACTGATGGGCACAACCCTCCTGCCCGTATTTGTATTCTTTTTTTTCACAGAACAGTACTATTGGTCACCTTCCTTGTTGATGGATGGGTTTTTATAAACATTTAACCAAAATGAAGTACATAAAAACAATTTGAAATCAGAACAATACCATATTTATCCATTCAGCAGTAGATCATTTTTCCATTCCCTGAAGAGTAGCACTGACAGCAGTTGTAATCTGATTTTGTAACAGAGTCATGACTGAAAAAAAATTCACAGAGAGAACACTGTGAACATTTTTATACTACTTATTAATTCTGGCCATGCTGCCCTTTGGCCAATAACACAACAAACAAGCTAGGGGTACATACCAGAGTATTCAGCAACAGGGAAATTACCCACTAAAATGAGCAGCACATAAACAGAAGGACTGCTCTCAGTGTTTACATAACCCACAAATTAATTAAAGAATATAGCTCTCATGAAATTAAAAACAAATGAGATTACTGAAAGTCAAGTCACTTCCTGTCTGGGTCAGGAGCTCACAGAACAGTGGGAATACAAAGAGAAATTGTACTAGAGAAATGAGTGGCAAAGAAAAAGACAAATAAGTATCTTTAAGAGGACATTCATGTAAAAATATTGAGTTCTGTTTTTACACAACTTGGCATTAGCTTTAAACAAAATCAGAGGACTGAGAAGACATGAAAAAGTTTAATTTAGACTTCATGAAATAAATAGAAGTTGTTTAAATAATAAACAGATTGGTGGACAGAAAGAGATGCCTGTGCATGAGGAAAGTTACCTGCTGTTTTTAATAAGAAATCTTACAAGACTGAAGCCTTTATATGACAAGCAGAGCTCCTCTAAACATGTGCTGCATGGCAGAGCGATGAAAGGTGATGATAAGAGTAATATACACTACATCTCAGTGGTTCCTAAGATGATATAGAGGACCAACATTTAAAATCTAATGAAAGATTTAAAAAAATGTGATACAAGGTCAAGCATGCTGTCACTTTTTCCAGAAATCAAACTCTGAAGGCCACACCAGTATGTCAAGTCCTTGCATTGTGATATGAATCTTGCCATATTGCCTGCAGTTGTCGTTTTCTGCGCCTCTAGCCTGCTGTTGCTCAGGGCCAAACACTCCTCCAATGCAGCACTTAGTTGGTAGGCCAACAAATCCAATTAGCACATTCTCAACATACGGCCCAGTCTTGGTTTTTATGTTGCCAAGGGCAGTGTGGAGCCCAAAGTGCTTCCATAGAGTAGCATTTCCTATCTGCCATTTTCTTACAGTGCACTCCCTATAGTTGAGGTCAAAAATCCAGTGGATGGTCAATCATGTTGGGAGCAACTTCTTTTGGATGGGGCAGCTCACTGCTCCAAGAGCCCTAATGTGCAATACAACTTATTAATTTATTATTTATTTTGTGTTAATGTTTATTCATAGTTCAAGTACAGATTTGAAAGGATATTTAAAGACTGACTACAAAGTGAAAGCCCTGGAGCCAAGCCAGATTTATCATCTGAATACTTTAACTAACTTATTTTTTTAAAGGAACTCTTACTGACCAAAAACATAAGGTTTTTAATAACAATTTTTTCAGGTTCCTTAAACACTGCTCTTATTGAGCAATGCCAAAAATTGACTTTCGATTATGAATGGAACAAAAGTTAACCTGACTAGAAAAGAGGCATTCAAGATCTGCAACCGATTAATACTGGTGTATTCAATCTGATCTGTAAAGTTTTTAAAGTCCTCTAAAATCAGACCTTTGACTTGAAAACTAAGAGAACTACAACTCCCTGAGCAGCAGCAGCAAATTAAGCTGATTACATTGCATCATATGTGAATGTTGTAACTGCCCACAAGCAACCCAGCATTATTAGGCCTCAATTTCTCATATATATCTACATCTTTGTATATCTCTTACTTAAAACCTCCACAATAAAGGCACTGAATTTACTATTTACAAGGGGATATAAAGCACGCAGATAGAGTCTAGATGGTGGGGACTTGATGCTGAGCAATGCGAGGCAACATCTGATGCTCACGTAAGACTGTAGGCTTACTTGAGTTTTGATTAACATTTATAACACCATATAAAAATAATTTGACAGGTTACACTTGTTTGTAGGTTGACTCCTGAAGGGAAATGTTAGGAAGGCAACTGTGTACAGAGTAGGATCCTAAAATAAACATGTCTGCAGATGTGGGAGTTTAATTTACTGTATATTTGCTGCTCGGGGGATTAGTTGGCTTATTCAAGCTGCTGGTTGAATAAATAAAAGTCTTTGTGAACATTTTTTACTGTCACTTCTTTTATGTTGCAGCTCAGGGTGGCACTGCATTTTGATATTCCAAAATCAGACTGTGTACTCATTCAGACTCGCCATAGAAAAGTTTGTTAAAGACTAGGTAATCCATGAGCTGTCTCTTTTATTAAGATTAGATTTGGGGCATTTTAAAGCCTCTATTAACAGGAGAGAGACAGTGGATAGATTTGTGAAAGGGAAGACAGTAAGTGAAGACATTCTACTAACTGGCCACAGGCTGGATTCAAACCCAGACCCACAGAAGCACGTACATGGGTCGTGCCTGGTTGCTCACCACGCCACCAAACCAGCACCCTCTGCCCTCTCTGTCATCAAAACACACAGCCAAGTGAACAAGGCTGTGACACCAGGGTGCTGTTACGCCTGTGATCAATCACCAGTCCTCTATTCATGCTGACCGAACGCCTGCAAGAAAACATGTTAGAGAGGATTCCTGTGCCCGAGAACAAACACACACATATCACCACACTGCCGAAACCCCCCCACCGTCACTCACACCCACAGCGAGGCGTCCGACCTGTCCGCCTGTCAGCACACCAAAGGCTTCTTTGTCCTGTGATAACCCTCGCCCGGCCTCCTCTACAGGAGGCTGTCTCTCTAACAAGTCTTGCCCACGGCAGGAGCTCCGTGCTGAGGGCAGAGAACAGAACAATGCCCTCTCTCCTGGAGGAGAGGCGTTCACACAGGGACCTCTAATGAAATCCATAGCTCACCAGTCTTTCTCAGCCAACAGCCCACACTTACTAAACCGTGTTCTTTTTTATCTGCTGTATTCAAGAATTCAGCGGGGTTGTTCATACATGACCACTGAAACTAAGTTAGATCTGTTGGTTTCTTGGAATCAACAGATCAGGAGCCCTCATCTGAGTGTCATATTACTAACTTCAATTTCAACAAAGTTGGGACATTGTGCAAAACGTAAATAGAAACAGAATACATTGATTTGATTTTCTATTCTGCCAACATTCAACTGACAAGCTATTTCATGGTCAGACTGATACATCTTATTAATTTTGTCAATATTCAATCAGTTTTTATACAATGCATGCCACACGTTCCAATAAAGATGGGACAAAGGCAACAAAAGAATAGGAGAATTGAGAAATCCTCAAAAGCGCCTGTTTGAAACATTTAAACAGATAAATAAGTTAATTTAGTGTCAGGATTGGATATAACAGGAGCGTCCCTAAAAGGCTCAGTGCTTCACAAGCAAGGATGTGGTGATTCTACTACTTTGTGAAGAACTTTGACAGCAAATAGTCCAACAGTTTACAAACAAATTTTCTCAATGAAAAATTGCAACGAATTTAGGGATTTTGTCATCTACAGCCAACATCTTCAGAATCAAATGTGTGAACACAAGTTTAAAAATCAATATTAAAGCTGGGGTAGGCGATTTGATTTAGATACACTTTTTGTAATACTGGTTAAAATGGTCTTTCTGACCCGATGGCAATCAATTCATAATGTGTTCTTAAAACAGAGCGAAAAATATCCACTATCTACAGCAGGAGTAAAACAGGGAAAACACCAACCAATAAACATGCTGTAACCACCGTTTTTAAACCAATCAAATCCCGTGAAAGGTAAGAATGCTTACCTTTCAAAGTTTTGTCTTTGAAAATAAGGGAAGCCCGCTACGAGTTGTCCCACAACCCCAACCAAGCTCCAGTATGCCTCACATTTTAAGACAGGTGTACAAGAAATCTAAAATAAACTCTTTGTTTTTCTAAGTTTGTTCTGCTGCTCTAATCTCGCGACAGCTGCCACCCAGGCTACTGCAGGTGGACATTCTCGCGAGGCTTTTTCTTCTTCAGTTTTACGGCGGTTGGCATCCATCATTTTGGAGCATTACCGCCCCCTTCAGGCTAGAGACAGAGTTCAGTTTGGAGAGGCAGAGGAATGTTTTTATTATTATATCACCACACAGGAGATTTACCGGAGAATACTGATACAGGAGGACGGCGGGAAAGAGGATAAAATACGGAAAATACGGTAGTTTTATGGCCAAAACGGGAGACTTGACAGCTATGTGGAGAATGGCAGAGGAACTACCATCGGATGTGAGTACTAACTTTCCGTGTTTGCTTTTTTTTTTTTTTAACTTTACTATGATAATGTTTTGGTGTTTTCTTGCTGCTGACTGAGACATGACTTGGTGTAGTGTAAAACAAACACATTGTGCCAAGGGTTTGGAGTTGAATCAGTCTTCTGGATATATCAGCCGCGCGCACATTCATGTGAGCCGGGGGGGCCTAGGCGGAGCCTGCTAGTTTTCCAAAATTGCCAGCCCCAGCTTTAACACAATAGCCTGATGTACGAAAAATACCAAAAAATAGGACTTTCAGAAGCTAGCAAGCTAACTCAGCTACAACTAATCTTCACTGAACTGGTTAGAAAATGTGTTTATTTTCGACTGTAATTCTTCTTTTTTATTTTTTATTTTTGATAACATGCCATGTAAACAAGCTTTATGCACAAAATCAGTTAATATTTTTGAGGGCCATGAAGAACCAGCAAGCAAACTAAGCAACACTTCACTGCTAACATTAGCTTAAACTAAAGAGCAAAGAAAGAGGTATTTGGAAGAGGGACTTTCTTGGTTTTTCTCTGGCCTTTTTCACACAGTAGAGCCTTTTTATCTGGCTAATTTAGCAAAGCATCTATCTGTTGAAGTGAGTGAAATAATATGCTTTCACTTCCAGCCATGAGGGAGGAATTTGCTTATCTTAAAGACAGCTCTTCAACACAAGCACTTCACATCCATAATAGCACTTTATGTACAGTTTGCAAAGAGAAAAGAATGATATTCTTAAGAGATGCAGTGTGGAGTGCAGAAGAACTATTCGACACATTTGACACTTCCATTCACTTAGAACAATGTTAGATTTGGGGAAAATTTTCATCATAAGCTTGCACACTAAGATATAGGTAGCTCTAACTTGTCTTATGTCTATTAACCGAGTTTTCTTTGTAGTTTTACTCCTTCGGAAATTTAAATCCTAGCATCAAAAAACGTACAACATAATATCAGGGTTTTGAGAGTACGGTGGTTGTAATTTGTGGGTAGGCTATTTTGTGCGTTTTTAATTTCACTGTTATAGTGAAGATATTTCTAGGTGACAACATCTTTAACAAGCAGGAAAAGCATAATGTCAAAACAGCTCTAAAACATCTATTACTGAAAGTATAACAGGCAAAAAGAGCTGTCAAAAACCCATGAGGGACTGATAAATTCCCTTTTCTTTTCTTAACTACAGAAGAGAAAGTAGTTTAAATCATTCGGGCCTTTTGGATCTGAGTTATACAAATTTCCTGAGCCAGAAAGCAGAAAAAAGAAATCCTTTAAAGGCAGAAATCCAAAAAGACAAGCAATAAAGCAAAGGAAGAAAAGCAGAGACAAGGAAATGCTGACCTCTTGTTTTGTGAGGAGTGAAAAGTGACAGGATCATAAAAATCCTGTCCTCGGTTTCCATCCGCTGTGGAAATCCGTCTGGAGCAATCACCACAACAAACATTCTACTGTCTATGAATCATTTTTTTACCCTCTCCTCTCAGTTAATACTTTTTAACTTCTAAAGCTGGAATCAGAAGAGAGGGATAAATCAGGGGATGGTTGTCTCTTTTTTTCCACCGGGTTCTTCCGTGGAAATACACGGCACGTATTTTAAATGAAACAGGCCGTAGAAAAGATGCCAGAAAACCTGCTGACAGCTTACACTACCAAATACTTGATGTCATTATTGAAAAAATATGTTCAAAAGCTGACCAAAAACAACATTTTCTTTGACGTTACCCTTCGAAGATGTTGAAAGATTTCTAATGGCTTTTCGTGACAAACTGTGTCATAATTTCTCCATCTCTTACTTCTCTGAGGAATCCTGATTTTTGTCTCACGTTCACTGAAAATCTCTCATCAGTGACAGGAGCCTTCATGTTTAATGTCTCTGTCAACACTTTAAAGAAGCTGGCGGTGTTGTGAAAAATGAGCCGGAGCACATATACCAGGAGGGGGTGATTTCCCCCCCGAGCTGCTTGTAATTGCTTCAAGCTTGGACCAGACAGGACAGAACCAGGAGGCTTTGACACAGGAAGCTGGTCAGGAAATGGTTAGGATTCAGCCGGTGAGGCTACACGCTGGCTTCTTTAACAACGGGAGGGAGTAGATTAATCATAAAGTCTACAAGTGGTTGGAATTATGACACTCAATTTCTGACTTAAGATCACTGAAGTGCAAGTTTTTAGACATAAAAAAGATAGGAAAACATTCCATTACAGTTTTAAGGGTCTGCATGTTTATCATTGTCAGTAGTGGAAGACTCAAAATGTGGGAAATTGAAAGTTAATATCTCCTACTTCCATGGTATATCACAATTTTAGGATTCTTGCAGTGTGAGCTGCTGCAATGAACACACAAAAGTAGCCTGAATTTAGCAGGATTAATGAGATACAGTATATTAGGGTGGGACAAAAAATCAATGTGGTAATTGTCCTCCTAACACAATATGACTATCAACATGCTGGCACGGTATTTTGATTAAAATATTGACATGCTGGACATCTACAGTTCAGGCCAAAAGTTTGGACATCTTCTCATTCAATGTGTTTTCTTTATTTTCATCACTATTTACATTGTAGATTCTCACTGAAGGTATCAAAACTATGAATGAACACATGTGGAATTATGGACTTACCAAAAAAGTGTGAAATAACTGCTTTGCAGACTTTCAGCATTCTCTTCATGAGCTTCAAGAGGTAGTCACCTGAAATGGTTTTCTCTTCTCAGGTGTGCCTTTCCAGGGTTAATTAATGGAATTTCTTGCCTTATTAATGAGGTTGGAACCATCATTTGTGTTGTTCAGAAGTCAGGCTGATGCACAGCCGACAGCCCTATTAGAAAACTGTTAGAATTAATATTATAGCAAGAACCAGTCAGCTAAGTTAAGAGAAACGAGTAGCCATCATTACTTCAATGAGAATCTACAATGTAAATAGTGATGAAAATTAAGAAAACACATTGAATGAGAAGGTGTGTCCAAACTTTTGGCCTGTACTGTAACTTTTTGCATTATCGTAGAAACGCTGCATCGTGATCGTGTCTCATTGCTTATGTACCCTGATCAAAGCTCCAAAACAGATTTCATGTATCCATTTCAAACCAAAGTTTGAAAAAAAATTTAACATCAATCTCACGTAACAAAAAACATGCTGCACAAGCAATCATTTTTGTTATTTTTAATTAAATTTCATATAATTTTTTCGGTTTTAAAAAATGACATTGCAGGCCTTTCACTCAATATAATGATAAAACTCTTTCTACAACTTTAGACTATGATCAGCTTGTAAATCAGAATCAGGAATAGTTCATTAATCCCAAAAGGGAAATGTGATTGTTCAGTTGCTCTTATACAAAGTATAGCAGCAGGAATATCACGTACAGACATTTAATAGACAAGAGTGTAAAAATAAAGCATACAGGATCATCAGGGGATTAGAATTACAAGAATATCCCATATTAACTTGGAAATAAAATGCTCCAAAAAAGTTTTGACATCCATCTACGATAATTACAACTCAAGAAATGTATAATTTTTTTTTAATGAAACCTTTATATAACCAGATAAAACCCAGTGAGATCATGATCTCTTTTTACAAGGGTAATTTGGGCACAAGGTCAGCTGCACACATCATGAAAAAAACGTTATTAAAAGGTGGCAATATCCAGTAAGTTAAAATGTACATTTTTTGTGAGTGCAAGGTCTTTGCAATAAATCACATCCGGGGTTAAAGCTCGGTTTAGGGAACTGTCTGAAGTTGGGCAAAGTCTTTAATGGCAGATTTTCTGAAAATGCCTTAAAAGGCCCAAATCATCAATATGCACATCATTTTAGCAAAGAGGAAACGTTATACCAAGAATAAGACACTAAATGGGTTGGTATCAGACCCTGTTTGCATCAATATTGGAATGGCACAACAAATAAACATCCAAAACTGAAATTCGTACATCCCTGTTTATTTTCCAATGGCCCTGACAAAGGCACTGGCATTGGCAGATAGCAATGTCAAACCGATGCAGATGTGCATCCCTACTCAGTATTAAGTTAGTGTCCTCAACGAAAGGGGAAGATCTGATTTCAGTTCAGCTTAACTGGACATGCTGTGATCTTTTAAATGCTCAATAAAAGGGGATTTTGAAGTCCTAATAGTTAAAGTAAAGCACTGGCAGTCTATTTTTTGGCATAAACTGTGGTCAATTTTTCCTCAGCATGTTGGCTCACTCAAAAATATGTTTTTTAGTCATTTCAGATCTGAGTAAGTCCACGTTCCCTCCGCACCCAGTGGTCTGGTTCCTATCTGAGGGGTTCAAGCTGATGCTGCATTCACACAGAGACTTTGAAGATCTGCTTTAAATCCAGCGGGTCAGACTCTGCTCTGTCTCCTCTCATGCTCGGATTGGAAACATAACTGCTCACACACGCGGACTGGTAAAAACCTCTACGTGGCCATATGCAAGAAATAAATGCAACCACGCAGAGATTTGCAGCGGGACATGCATGGAGATAGTAAGAGATTGTCGGGATAATCTGCCCAATTTGTGCTTGGAATCTGCATTGATTTGATTTACTGAAAAGGTCTGAGGTAATCTACAATCCCCCGCACAAAACAGGCTGAGGTAGGTATTTGTTTCAATCTAAATGGCCCTTGAGGGTGAAAATGGCATTACTCACTCCCCTCAGGACACAAAGACAAGGGAGCGCTGGGCCATGCAGACTAAGAAAAGCTGATCTTCACCTCTCAAATAGTACAGCTGTCTCATTAACTCCAAATGCCTCCATAACCGAGCGGAGACCAGTTGGACCACCAGCGAAAACGAGCCTTAGAGAGAAAGCAGGTGAAAGTTGTAGAGAAAAACTACACTGAATGGGAAGAGGAGTTTTTTTTCCCTAGAACAACCCCTTTTTTCCATTTCTCGCCCCAAACCCTGGGACCTTCCTTTGCCATCCTATCCTCTCCTCCCTCTCTCCCCTCGCTCTCCACATTTTCTCCTTTCTTCCTGCTAGGATTAGCTCAGCAGGACGCCGGCATTCCTTCTCTACTGGTAGTCTTTGTCTTGACATTCCCACTCCTCCCAGTGTCCTCCGCAGCCCCGAGGTCCGACCAAGAAATCTAACTGTTCCTGGAAGCAGCTACAGGTTTTTTTTTTTTCCTCTCTATCAAAGACATTTTTACAATTATAATCCAAGCATTAAAGGCTAAATTCTTTACGAGAACTTCCACTAACTTGTGGTTTTTGGGTCAAGGAGGTTGTGATATCCAAGCCTCCACATGTCCACAGAAGAAGGTCATGCCTATAGAGTTGCAGGCCCGTTCAATTGAGACTCGTGGTTGGGGGTGCCCTTGCAGATACTTTGATCTGGAGTCAGTTTTTGCTCGGACGACCTGTTGTGAGGTTTTGTACGGGGTAAGATAACTGATACACGGTCGAAGTGGTCAGAGAGCTGTATCCTTTACCGCTGTGCCCCACCAGGGAAGAAGGGCATATTGTTGCAGCCATGTGCTAATCCTATTACTTTGATTTATGTGTTTGAGTTGGACCTGAACTCAACGCTTGGGCGTCATATTCCTATTACATTTTGCCAAATTTTTACACTTTTCTTCAACTATAGAGCAAAGTAAAGTTCAGGGCATATTCTTAAAGCAATCATATTTGTTTGAGGGGGATTTTGGTTTCCCAGTTTGAACGCTTTATATGCACGATTATGATTCTTAAGAAAGGCTAGTTTTGCACATATTTTTGCTTTTGTTTTAGTGAAGTAGATTCGGAGCAAAACTGAGGAAAGAAGTTGGGAATAGTCCCGTGGGAAAGGAATAATAGGCCTGGACCACCTGCCATATTATGAGTATAATCAAAGCATAAATAAAGTAAAGCTTGAAAAAGAAACTTTTGGGAAACTACTCCTAAAAGAAAGTAAACTCAACCTCAACAGGGTTAAGCAGTACAGTCGAGGGAACAGGATTTGACATTAGGATTGTTTTGAGGATCTACATTTGTCATTGGCTAAAGATGCTATGAGGATTTTTTTTAAGTAATTACAAAAAAGTCTCACTTTTAGATATATGCCTGATCGAAATACACACTTTAAGATGAGTTTTATAGCATCAAAATAGGTTATCTATAAATGCTATTCCTTAGCTTCATGGTCGGGTTGGACAGGGCTGGACTGGCCTGGATACTCAACTTCAGGAACAAGACAATTAACACTCAAACAAATTTATATTATTCGGACACGTCTTAGAGCACCGGGCTGTAAGTAGTATATATAGGCGGCTACAAAACTACAATACTAAGGTTTCCAAAAATTGCTTGTTGTCACACATCAAAAACTACCACTCCGTAACTAGAAAGAGATACATTACCTCGTCGCTTTGCATCCTGTAACTTGTTGAAAAAAGAAGTTGTAAAGCAATGCAGAGTTCTGAGGAAGATCCGAGTTTCATTCATTTAGCATCACAACAAACACACGCTTTGGCTTGGGTCACGTCTTTACGACAGTCGCCGCGTGTGCTTATGGGTAGCAGAGTCTGTATGTCGCCGGAAATAGATTCTCCTCATCGTACCTTTAAATAAAAGGCTTGAAACTTGTTTTTCTAAAATATATTCTCCTATAAACCCACACTTTTTTTCCATCCCAGGCACTGTCCTTACAAGTATCATATCCTCCCCATCAACTCATCCTCTCTTGTAGATACAATAACTCCTCTTCATGGTTCTTCTTCTCATCATGCAACAATAATCCCTTTTTTGAAGACTCTGCCAACACAAAAGGCAAGAGTGATCACACTAAACCAAAGGATCGGGTATAAATTAGATGATTCATAATCAATGAAACAAGGAAGAGGAGGTAAAATGGGGGGCCAATGCCAAACAAATATTAAAACTGACAGAGGAAAATGTAACTTTTTATGCGAAAAGCCAATTTAAGTATTTTAATTTTGGCCATGATTTATGATCCTTAAAGTATTACTCTCCTCTGACCTCACAAGCAGCCTGTCACAACCTCTATTAAACATCTATTTCAAATCAGAGCCAAGAGCTGTCAATGTGAAATAAAGATTTCATTGTTACATATTTCCATCTAACACGTAACCCCCTCTCTGCAGATTTGGCAGCTTGTCTGATGGTCAAATGTTTTCTTTTTTCTCTTGGCAAAACACTGGACTGATTCAGCCAAAGTGTGTAATGTTTAAGGCCTTTGTAAGTCAAGGGCAGATATGTGACTAAGAAAACTTTATCAGAGGCATCTGGCTTTTCACAGGCATAATTTGGAGATATTTTCCAGAGGATTTTTGCTGACCTGAGCTACTGCAGCCAGATGTTGCCCTGACCAATACACCCTGTTTCTGTCTCCCAAAGGGCGGTGCAAATAGCTGTAATGTCCCTTGAGGAAGTTTTGTTTGTAGATTGATTAATTGGAATGTTGGGGGCTCCATGTAACGTACAAAATCATGGTACAAACATCTTGCAAGCTTTAAACTAGCAAGAATTTACAGCATTTAAGAGGATAAGGAGACAACAGGTATAAAAACCAGCTGCTCTGAAGGAAGAGCCTGCGTTTTAACAGTATGACAGCTGTCAGTGGTGATATACTAGCCCTGGGATACTCACACACAAACCTGAATAGCACATGTTGTATCAAAAACCAGGCAGATAGCTGGCTGCAGTTTTTTTACTCTAATCATTGCTGAAATCTGGGTATTCACGCTACTTGACCTCAGCTCATAAAACAGACGTACAGAGGACAACAGGGAGTAAAAGAGAGAAAAGACATGGACAGGAAGATGTGATAAAAAGTTAAGAGACAGGCGTGGTGTTGAAGAATTGGAATGTTGGAGAAGACAACAAAAAGGAAGCATGAAATGTAAAGCAGTGATGACAAGGAGACACATGAGGGATGAAGAATCTTAAAGACATAAATGTACTGGCCTCAGGCGAATCTTGATCTAGCCCTCTTTACCGGCCGCAGTAACTGTGTGTACACAAGCAAACACACCATTGAAAACCAAACAGTAAACATAAGGGCAGGACAGCAAAACAAATGTGGAAACGCAAAAAAATGCAATTCCTCAAGTCGCCCATTTAGCCTCATGTCCTATGAAGTCCATAAAGTCTACCAAACTGCTACATAGGGGCTACCAAGAAGAAAATCAGTAAAATAAAACTGAATAAAAATAAAATAATACATTGTAGAATCATTACAACATAAGAACATATCAAATAAAAATGAAGGCCATTTTAAGCACGTGAGCAGCATCTAATATAATCTTTGTTTTGGTTTCATTAAACTTTAAAGTTTCAAGGCCATCCTAGCTTTAAATGCCCTGATTCACATCACTGGAGTACCAATGGAGCTGCCTTCATGTTTCTTTAAAAGTTTGTGTGTCATCTGCATATAGATGATATTAAACGCCAAATCAAGCCAATTGGCGACAGATATAAAGAAAAAGTAATTGGTCCCAGGATGGAGCCTTTGGGGACACCACATGGTACGGGGGCAAATGAGGTTTTAAAGTCTGACTTGAAAAGAAAATAACAGATAAGACTTGAGCCAACATATTGTTTTTACCTTTAAAAACACATTAAAAGATAATCTTTTGAGAAGATTAAAGAATAATGTTATGTGGGTGATATCTTGTAATTAAAAAAAACTGCCGCTGCAACTAAGGGATGATATCAGATTTCATCAGTCTTAGGCATAGTTTGTATTTCTGCAAAGTTATGACATCAATCAATGATGGGAAACTCTGCTTAAAAAAGAAAGGGAATATACAGCATAATATATAAATATCTTTTGTTTTGACCTACAAATTGGTTTATTTTTAATACATTCATATTTAGATTTTACATAATAGAGCTTTTAGGAACAACCACAAGTTTTATTTGCAATTTACTTGTCCTGCAAAAAATCAAAACAAGTATCTCAAGATTTTTTTCCACTGTAATAAAAACAAAACTAACATGTTAAAAATGGCTTATCCTGTTTCATGCATTTGGCTAGATTTTGACTTTGATTTTGAAAACTTGATTGAAACGTTCATGATAGCATCCTACATTTTTAACACATGATTTATATTCATAAGAGGTGAGGACTCTACCAGTGAAGACTAGAGTAAAGGACACATTTATGAGCTGCAGTTTACTCTGTGCCGAGCAGTTTCTACATCGTTCAAAGAGGTCATTGGGTATGTGTTTCTTTTTCAAATATTTTTCCAGATTATGTTCAAAAGCATGTAAGGTTAAGTGGTGCTGGTGCTCCGCTGCTCTGGATAAAAGTACACCTGCCCTCTGTGTTTAAACCCTCAGAGGAAAATAGTTTTATTAGGACCCTTTATTCTTTAATAGGGCTTTACTGCTTAATCTCCATGGTGATTTGGCTTCGCCGCAGTATGAACACACCGTCCTCAGTATGTGTGTGTAAATGTGTGTGTGTTAATTACACAGGCCGAATTGTTCATATGGCATGCAGGTCCCTAAAGGTCCCATATATGTGAGCACGGCTCTCGGCCCGCCAGCTTAGTTTACACAAGAAGGTCATTTTAATCAGGTGAATACCAGGCCGTCTAATCTGCGGGTCTTTGCCTGAGCATAAACAGAGGATATCCCCAGGCTCAGCCGGGATCACATACCTGGAGTCATGGAAAAGTCATTTCTGGAGCTGACCGGAGCAGTCCAATAACCTCCTGCCCTCCTGCTCCCTTTTCTGCTCCTCGGACTGTGGATCAAAATCAGCTCTGGTCTCCATTTTTTCGTCCATCTTTTACTCTCCTTTCTCTGCCACTCTTTCATAATCCCCCGCTTCTTGCAACATTACTATAATGACTAGCGACTGAGCTACATCGACCACAGTGTCAACTCTACAGAAAAAGACGAAATAAAACAGACTTACATACATGTGCATTTATACATGCACGGGTATGAAACTTTGACTTCTCTTGAATAACATGCCTGATCATGCAGTCCCAAATTTCCAAACACATGGTCACTTTCTCTGGATTTTGTTACTTAGAAACAGGCATCTGGACTTGACACATATTTAAGCAGAAGCAGGAGAAGGACCTGCTTTATTTCTCAGTGAAAACGCTCTGTAATAGCCACTTAAGAACTTGAAATACCCAAGGATCCTTCCCCAAATTATTCACTGAAGATCTACTTATTGAGTAAAGTAGGAAAAAGTGATGATTTGAGTTTGAAACAAGAGGCATTAGGTTGCTTTGTGTTAAAATCAACTTTGTGTTTGCATCCTATGGCTATTTGTAATTTATATTAAATGACAAGCACATTAAAAAAATCAACTGTTTTCTATCCAAAGAGAACATCTGCTTTATATATTTTATAGCTTAAAAAACAAACAAAATTGACCCCCAAACAACTGTAATTATACAAGTTGTAGACAAAAACTATTCCCTCTTTGCAATCTTCTTTTATAGACAACATGACATTTTCCTTATTTGTTGAATTCACTTTTCTGAGCTGTCATTGAACACATCATAATACAACCACTACACTTCACTCATTGAGGCCTATTATAGTTCAATAACTTTGTTTCTTGTGGTCATCCTGCGAACTTCCAAGAGAACTTTAACATGAATTTCAATTTTTTGTAGCAGGATTTTGACCAAGTCTGGATGTGCATTTTGTGGCCATTTTGAGCAGATGAGGCTGATTTCCCTTGCTGCAGAAGTTACCAGACATTTTTATTCCAGTCCAAAATGAAAAGGAACAGTTTCCATTCATCTATGAACCGTAGTGCTCCTCCCTTTCAAGGTCACAGGGGGGCTGGAGCCATCCCAGCTGACACTGGGCGAGAGGCGGCGTGACCCTAAACCAGTCAACAACCAATTGAAGGGTAATTTAGAGTCACAAAGCAACCTAACAAGTCTGTTTTGGACTGTGGGAGGAAGCCTGAGTGTCCACAGAGTACCCATGCATGCACAGGAGAATATCCAAACTCACAGAAAGGCCATAACAGGATTAAACCAGCACTACCTGGAAAGGAACAACAAGTTTTGTGCGATTAAATGCACTATGCTGATGTACTTGGAGTTTATAATGCACTTAATAAGATGCACTGTGCCGATGTACTCATAATTTATATTCCTCCTCTCAAATAGTGTTGTGTTACTCAAGACCGGTCTTGGTCTCGAGACCACATTTTGAAGGTCTTGGTCTTGTCTTGGAGCCGAGAGCATTTTTACTCAGTCTTGTTTTGGTCCCGGACTGGCCGGACTTGGGATTTTCCATCAAGACTGATCAAGACCAGCACTTATCTGCTGTTCTTCAGTTTCATTAATGTCTTGGTCTTGTCTTGGTCTCTGTGCATTCTGGTCTCAGGCATGTCTTGGTCTCGGATAGAGTGGTCTTGAGCACAAAACTACTCTCAAACCTAATGGATGCTTCAACACCATTGGGTAAATCTAACAACCCTCTTTACAAGGATCCAGGAGGCTCCATGGCCATATTAATAAGCTAAAACATGACTGATTTGCAGGTTTGGTAAATGCGGAGAGGTCCCTCATATTGTGTGTGTGCTGGTGCATATTGCTGCTTCTTCACACAGAAGACTGAGATGTCTAGGTCCAACTCCTGCGCACTGTTTCTTGTGGCAGGAGTTTCCTTACCCCTGGGTGCTGACTCACAGGTACAGACACAGCAGAGCAAATACATGGAGAGAAAAAGAGCGTTTACTTGGATTCCTTGTGGACTGATTAAGTAGTAATACACAATTAATTCTTATTACGAAGTTTGTAAACGTAATTTAGTTTAGATTGAATATGAAAATTTTGATAGGAAATGAAGTCAGGGGTTTGAGCTTGTTTGTTTATTTTCATTTCTATTTTATTTTCATTTGTTGTGTGGATGTGTGTACAGTGTCTATGATGTCCTTCACGATTCGTTTTGTCTTACTGACTCATTGGGAGTATGTGTGTTACAACTGCTCACTTGATGTATCTATGAGAAAATGAAAATAAAAATTACAGACAAAAACAGAAAAGGGTATTTATATGAAAACATTCACCCTTAAGTATTTAATCATGAACATCATACTGAACAGTTCAACATTTTACAGAGAATTATTGTATTCCCAGTTCGAAGTGATTGTGGTAATTCACAGTGCAACACAAGAGAACACAGCATGAGCCTTTCATACACAAAATTAGACATGCACAATAATGGTGCTGTGCAAGACACTGAAACAGGATTAAACATAATTGCTTATTTGGGAAAATCCCCTGAAAAAAACTCTTAAATAGAAGACAGTGCTAAGTGGAAAAGAACAGGACACAAAATGTCATTTGAGAACAATTAAAAAGGGAAAATTGAAAAGATCAAGCAACCTGTTTTCAACTTTCTTGTGGCAAAAACGCAGGGATTTCCAACAGCATCCCAGCCGCCCCACCCTTTTTAAAGTCCTGCTGTCTGGCACGCTGCCTCACTTCCTGTGGCTGATAACGTAAAGATAAAGTCGGCCTCTTTATCACTCAGGAGCACCCGTTAAGGCAGTGTGGCAGACGTGAAGTGGTGACCTTGTTATCACCGTCTGATGTGAGCTTCAAGAGAGAGACATTCAGGCTTGAAGGCTGATGATCATTTTAGACAGAGAACAAGGAAAAAGACGAAAGCACTGTTTGTAGGTACTGTTCTAGCAAACACTGTTGAATAAAGCTATAATAATGAAACAGAAAGATCCAGACATATCTCCCCCCCTCTGATAAAAGCAGCAACTTATTGGAATGAGCTGAAAGCATCACCTGAAATAAACATAATAAAAACAAACGCTGGCTCGCTGACTGCAGGGAAACTTTGCATTCTTTCAAACTCTTTAATCAGGAGCCGGCTTGTAAACTGTTGTGGTTGTTTCTATTCTGGGTTCTTCTTATCCATGTGAGTCTGAGCTAGAGGCGACTGGAGCCTCTCACAACCCCGACTCTGAAAGGCTGCTCAAGTGCTTTATGTAACAAATCGAGTTTATGAAGATGACTTAAAAAAAAAAAAGAATGTTTAAGGATGATTCTTTAATAAAGATTCCAAACTTTCGAGAGGGAGAGATGATGAGACAATTAGACAAAGACGAGCTGACTGAGTGGGAGATGCAAAAAATGTACCAATTAGGACGAAAAACAGTAATCAGCTATCTTTTTGACTCAAACAACCAATCATATGGCAGCAACTTAATGCATTTAGGCATGTCAACATGAACACAATGACCTGGTAAGATGTCAGAATAGGGAGAAGAGTATATTGTGTATATTTTTTATATAGCACCAATTCAATTTTGCACTATTTTATGCATATTTTATACTTTATTTTATTCCTCAATACCCTTATTTTTATCTTTTTCCAATAAGTTGATTGTTTTGCACCAATTCACCAAGTCAAATTTCTTGCATGTGCAGCTGTACTTGGCAATAAATACCAATTCTGATTCTTTACGTGACTTTAAATGTGGCATGGTTGTTGGTGTCAGACAAGCGACTCCAAGTATTTGCACACACAATCATATGTAAAGTTTACAAAGAATGGTCCAAAAAAGGTAAATATCCAGCCAGCAGCAGTCCTTTTTCAAAGATGCCACAGTCACGGAAGGATATCAAGAGGCTCAAGATGGAATAAAAACAACAGTAACTCAAATAACCACGAGTTACAACCAGAATACACAGAAGACCATTTCTGAACCATTTCCTGTCAACCGAGAACAAGAAATCAAAGCTGCTATTTGTAGTGGCTCACCAGACTTGTGGCATGGATCCATGCTGCCTTGTATCGACAGTCCAGGCTGGTGTTGGTGGTTTAAGGGTGTGGGGACATTTTCTTGGCACACCTCTGGTCATTTGGTGCCATCTGAGCATTGTCTAAATGCCACATCCTACCAGAGTATTTCTGCCAACCATGTCCAACCCTTCGTGACCACATTGTCTACCTTCTGATGGCTACTTCAGGCAGAACACACCATGTCACAATGCTGGAATCACCTCAAAATGGTTCCTTGAACACTGAACTCAATCCATTGGAGCAGTGGTTTCCAAACTATTTTGCTGACAATATTAAGAAAACTTTCAGGGCACATATTCAATAAAGCAAAATGTCCTCCTTAACATATATTGTAATATAGTATGCTATGGGTTTGTGCAAGTCCATTCAGATAATATCTAACCCATTCAGATAGAAAAGGACATCAATTTTGAAACATTTATCCAAAAACAAAAGTAACATTAGTTAGAAAACACAGCAAAATATCAAAATTTAATCTATAAATTATAAAACTTGTGCAGGGGCGTAGAATTGGGTGGGGACGCTAGGGACACGTCCCTATCAATATTATGCCACCACTGCATGGTCCCTAACATAAAACACAAGAACAGTATATAACAATATCACTAAAAAATGCTCATATTTAATGCCAACGAGATGCATGTTTTGGTTATTTTATTTATTTTCCCTATATTATTGCTTAAGACCAACAATAAAAGTTTGTGGGGAAAAATACAATAAAACCTCGTATTAATAACATGACTTTATTATAACATTCATATTATTGGGGAATACACTTATCGGCAGTCCTTTTTGGTTTTGGTGATATATTAACATCAAAATTTCTGATTGATGCCAAATTGTCCCACTGTTCATGTGTCATGCATCAATATATTTTTGTCAAGGAACAGACAGTAGAGATTTAGGCTGGAAGTAAAGTATGTACCAGCTGAATAGTTTTTTCTTAATATGATTGTTTGTTTGTTTGATTAGCTCTACATGACATTAAAAAAAGCCATAAATGCAAAACACATCAACTTCCAGGAGTGTAGTCTTGGTCTACTTTTATGTCCCCACCAATGTCAATATCAAACTTACGCCTTTGACTTGACGCATTACTTTTTATAAAGCCTCGAGTTCTTATGAATACACAGTAACTGTATTATAGCCCACAACTTCTAGTTCTGCCAGCTGCAATAAAAGGGGGTCCTTTAATGGGTTTAAGATTATATGAAAATTTACAGAATTTGCAGCTTAATGCAAAAATTGATGCATCTAAAATTAGAATTTGGCAAAAGTAAGATATGGCTGGACAATATCCTAAGGCACACTCACACTTGCCTCTATAGAGAATTTTTGGATTGAACAGGAGATTTGACAAATCTGCAGCTACTGTGTGATGCTATCACGTCAATATGGACCAAAACATCAGAGAGACGTTTCTGAAAGAAAATGTGAGCCCAACCAGGAACTAGCAAGTCTTAGTTAATAAAAGTGTCTGTAGAGTGTATGTTATCACAATTTAGCCTAGCATAATGAAGTCTTTTTCTGCTTTGACTTTTGGATTAACTTTATTGCTGTAGAGAAAGAAGCATCCACATTGGTCTGCATTGTCTTTGTCTCGGCTGTGAGGTAGGAAAGCAGATGTCTTTCTCCTGAAAGAGGAAAGTGTGGAACAGATGTGGGCATAAAGGGGACGGTGAGTGAACTCTCATTAACCCCTTAAGATGAGGACACAGAAATAAGGGCAATGTAAGGTAATTATAAGGTCTTTAGAGGCACTCACTGGACACCAGGAGCTGAAAGTCAATGAGATGAAGTTTTTTTTTATACGAGTAGTTAAATAACTCTACATTTAAATGAAAGGTGCTCTCTTAACATTGATATTATTAAAACACTATGCGTTAAAAACTGTACAGATCGACATCAGTCCAACACATACAGTATTCACGTTGTTCTAGTTGTTTCTTAGCTTTAAGCCAAAAGAGAGAAGACTCTTAGTTTCCTCTCTTTAGACAAACAGCGGATATCTTTCAGTGAGAGCAAACCAGAAGTGGTTTGTGGGGACACTCTGGTGTTGGTACTTGATGACTTAAGTGTGTGTGTCTGAAGTGTGTCAGAGTATGTGAGTGAAGATAAGTGGTGATTCAGCACAAAAACAGCAGCATGTCTTCCACACAGATGTTCCACTCTGACTGCTGTCTAAAGTTCCTCAAGATCCCAATAGAAAGGAAATACAAGGAGACTGAATAAGACTAAATCCTGTTTTCAGGGACGCACTCTGGACTCAAGCTGGTCAGTCCCAACAGCATCCAAGAATTCCTGTAGTCCTGTTTATTCCACACGTCAGAATCACAGTCTGGGCTGCGTGAGTCAAACATCAAGCTCGCTGGTCAGATAAAGATGAGGGTCTGCTCTTCATAATCACTTTGACTCATCCGTGCAAACACAGTCTTCAAAACAAAACAACGAATCAGTTCTTACAGCAGAAATCTGTTTTAAGCCTTAAAACTCAAGCCTTCAATTCTGCTGCACATTACTTAGATTTACATTTTATAACTCACTTGCAGGAGATGTGAGATCAGAGCTATGTCTTGTTTCTGTCAGGCACATACCTCGTATCTCCAAAGCTGCTTCTTTACAGGAGAAAACAAAGGCACTCTGCTACTGAATGGCTCATTAATGAACTGTCCTAAATACATTTTTTGTACTTTTAATATGCAACATCAATATAAACCCAGTTTCCAACATGGAAGATCAATAGTGCGGTGTTAAAAAATTAAAATGATCATCTTCCCAACTCTTTGGATCCATAATTGAATCACTTGAGTTAAATGACTTACTAGAAAACCCCTTTGCGTATAAATGTGTTAATTAATGCCGTTAGGCACAGTGATTTTATTGAAATATATTAAATAATCTAACTAAATAATCACAATCCATTAATACAAGTATGATCTCAAGAGCAGACTTCACTAATTGATGCACACCTTCAAAATAATATTAAAAAGGCAGAAGAGGGGTGCTGGTTTGGCGTAGTGGTTAGCACCCCATGTACATGCTTCTGCCGGTCCAGGTTCGAATCCCGCCTGTGACCAGTTTGCAGAGTGTCTTCCCCTGCTCTCTCTCCCCCTTTCACAAGCCTATCCACTGTCTCTCTCCTATCAATAAAGGCACAAAATGCCCAAAAAAAAAAAAAAAAAAAGGCAGAAGAAAGGGGTGTAGCAGAAAAAGTTTTTCATAGAAGCAGACGCATTAAAACAAACAAAGCAGTCACATTGTTATCACTGTCAGGCTGAAGCCTCCTCTCTTTTTAATGATTTTCTCCAATGCCACACTTTTCTGCAACCAAATATAAGATAGGGGGTCACGTGATGATTTTCCTTTGTCCTCTCTTATCACACACAAGGCTAGAAACTGTTGCATGTGGACTTTACAGGGGAAATAATGTTAAAGCCACTCTATGTAAGATTCCAGCTTTCAGCTCTCTAGGGATATTTTGCTGCTTCCTCCATGATAACAACACTACATTTAGCTTTCTTCATCTTCTTCTTCTTTAATGTCAAAGGAACATTACCATCACCTACTATGTAGGAGTGTGAGCCAGAGCTCCCTATTTCCATTTGGAAATTAAGTGCATATTTACTTCAAACTAAATTCTGCTCATTAAACTTGTTTTACAAATTCAAAAGCTGCTTTATATTCTCCTTTTCCCAACATAAACTTTTGCCTCAAGGGGGAAGTAAGGTGTGCGAAAACCAGTCAAAGCAGAAAAAAATTGTACTTTTTTAGTGTGAAAATGTCCCCACCATCCACACTGAAGTTACATAGTGCCAGTAAAGGTGATACAGACCATGTCCGATCATGACAGAGGAGTCATTCAACCTGTTTTAGGGTAATGTACCATCACAATTGGCCCTTTTCCACTAGCACACCTTGGCCCTACTCTACTCGGCCCTATTGGATTTGCAGCGTGTTTCCACTAGCCTGGTACCTCCTAAAACAAGCTAGTTTTAGTTCCTACTCCGCTCTGGTTCCAAGCGAGCAGAGTCGATACTAAAAGATGACGTCACCGACTGCCGGCTACTGATTGGTCATACGTCATATGTCTTTTCTTTGCAGCTCGATTGCTCTTGTCCTCGGCTTCATTCTGTTGTATAGCTTCCAAAACTCTCCTGTGCTTCTCAAGGGGTATTTCTTCTTGCCACCTGCAACCTTCTTCTGCTTTCCTGTTTTACTCGGTTTGTGACAAAAAGCCACAGATTGTTGTGTCGCGCTCAAAATGACGTCACTGCAGAGCCGCTCAACGACACTGCACCCCATTGGGCAGGCGACTGGGGCCAAACTACTTGTGTTTTTTTGAACAAGATAAGGACTGCATTTTGTTTAGTTCTAAGACTTATTCTGACTGAAACAACTTCCTCTCAGGTAAATATGTTGCATTATTCTTTTGCTTATTTCACACATCTTTGCTTAAACAGATCACTAAACTTCAGGCGATGGGTAGGGCTGGGTTTTAAACAAAATGGAAAAAATCTAGGCAGTTAAAATCTGCAAAATTTCAGCAGAAATGCTGGCACTGGCTGGCAACTGTTTTGAAAAAATGCTGCAGGAAAAAGTGCAAAATAATGATGAGAAGATTTGATCAGATTCGGATGTAATATTTCATTCAGCCGAGCCTAACCCAGACTCAACCTCCAGTGGCCGCCTGGTAATTTGATTTTGAGACCCCTGCGTTAAGTCATCATCAAATGTGATGGTGATGTGCCAAGAACAAAAAGTGAAAGGAGAAGATTCTAACCACAGTACTTTAAAGGGCTAAATCTTCCATTGAGCTCTGATTTGATTTAATTTAACAAAATTACAAAGTGACATCAATCAGGCGCTCCCTCTTTTTGATTTTTTCCGCAGTCAAAAGTGGATTTGTGTACAATTCAGCTCCACTCCTGGGTTTGTACTTTAACAGGCCCTGGAACACGATGAGAGAACACGTTTTTTTATTACGTCAATCCAATCTAAATTAATTTGCCAGCTGGGTCAGGCAGCGCGGAGCAATGGGAAAGCTGTCTGTCTGCTTAAAGCAACAAGGACTTTTATACGATTTTCAAACCACAAAGCCAGGTGGTCCGGCAGCGAAAAGAGAAAGCACACGGAGGGGAGACGCTGGAAAGAAAACCAGGATCAAAGAGGAAAGGGTGCAATTTGGAGGGAGAGATCGGATCAGACGGATAAGGTGGTCGGATAAAGGCTGACAAAAGAAGGTAACAGAGAAAGAGGGAAATGACTAACAAGTGTCTGTTCTTTTGGCGAGTTCGCTCCCCTCTCAGCGGAGCGGCTTTGGCGACGAGAACCGGAGTAAAGGAGAGGTGGGGGGTTGTAAGGTTTGTCATGGAACACCTGCCTCCACTTAACCCCTCTCTCTGTCTTTCTGCATGAGCTGCCTCTTTCAGCCATCTCCTCTCCTCTTTCCCCTTCGCCCCCCTCCTGCCCCGTCATTCAAGCACGGAGTATCCCGCGAGCTCACAGGCCCGAGGGTTCCTCTTTTACCCAAATATAGGAGGGTCCTATCGCCTGAGGTGGGGGCTCACTATCCAGCCGTGTAGTTAGGAGAGCTTTTCTTAAAGCTGCAGTGTTTATGACTGAAACGCTGGTTTATTAGAAAACAACGTCTCATACCACCAATCAAACTGAGAGTCAACACAGCATTTTCACTTTTATTATTTAACACATTTATATCACAATGTAAAAAACTGAAAGATGCTCTTACACAAGGGGAGAGCTTAAACGATCTGGTGCCTTTAGTTGCAGGAAAAGAGGCAGATAGTTGAAGACAGCATTTGAAGTCCTTTGTTTTAAACAAAAAAAAGGTTGAAATCTCGATTTTAATAATACCAGATATAAAAACTTTGATATAGTCCCAGTGACAGCTATAATTGCGCGGATGTATTATATTGGATTTTAGCCAATATCCAACGTGTGGAATAATATTTTATTAATTACCGCTGATACATATATTTCTGGTCAAGAGAAAAGCTCTATGCTTAAAAAAATGGACTTGTTTATTTGAATGAAACAATATATTTTTGCAAGGAACATATACAAAACATGTATAAAAAGAATTTAATTTTGCAAAATTGAAACCCTTGATTGTAAATGCACCCATGCAGTAATGAGAAGGGGCATCAATATTGTACATTTGTGCATTTTGCTGATATACCAGCCAACATATAGCCGTAATGTGTGGCCGACATATTGGCTGTAAATATCTGCAAAAATTTCAATACTAGTTGATTCCGATATTTAACATTTTTGGCTAATATTGGCAGATGTCATACCGATAATATTGTGCATGCCTAGCTATGATATCGCTTAAATCAATACCACCGCAACAGAATCAACTTCTTGAAACCTCAAATTCAAAAATGTCATTTCCAGGTAGTCTTCTAGAAAGAAAAGAGTTTTTCAATGTCATTCTTTGTTATGGTTTATACCGTGTTCAGAAGAATCCACAACTTAAACTTCTCTGTATTTTAGAAAGTTTTATCTCACCATGTTCAGTTCTGCTCCAGTTCCCAAGGCTTAAAGTCAACGAGATTTTAGAAAAGCTTTCATAATGAATGCCTGTAATAAGGTCTACAATGAAACATGCAGACAAGATCTGAATGTTTCATTTTGCAACATAAAGAGCACCTGATATCTCTTTTCTTTTTGAATTTTAACACACAGTTGTGTTTTCTTGGAGAGACAATTGCTAAAGAACTGCAAACAAGGACTAGAAAAAGGGCCAAGGACCCTAATGTAATTCTTTCTTGTTGTTTTTTTTTTTAAATCAATATACACCATAGCCACATGGACACCAATTTGATCAGGTCATTTGGTTTAGAGCAACAGTAATCAAACCAGTGGTTACAACTTGAGGTTTTACGTTGAGAATGTGGCTGCTGCTTCCACATCAAGTGTTGTGGTTCCATTAGAAGCTTGATAGCAGGTTTTTATGCCTGTTGATTATTTTAAAAGCTCAAAAATTGTGAGAAAAAATGTTCAAGCTTCATGAGGTTTTGTTCACCACAGACCTTATAATCACCAATTGTTAGTAGCTGAGCTCCCATTCTGCAGGAATTATTGTATACAAAACAGACTTAGGTGGTGGGCAGAACCCCTCTCACAGGCTATGTATTGTACAATGATGAACAATATTTTTCAATGCAGGATTTTGACTAAATGAGGGATAAACATTATAAAAAGGATATACAAATCCCTACCAGCTCCGTTTTGCTAATGTTTCCTGCATGTTTTTTAACAGTGATGCTACCATTTACATTGAAGGGCTCATGATGTCAACTTTAAGTTTTATATAATAGATAAATCCACTTCCACACTACATTTCCTGGTATGTAATGTAGTAACAAAGCATGTAACATTATGTCCTTTTTTAATATTTAACACAACAAACTGATTTCTGAAGAATAAAATGAGAGCTATATTTTGATGTAGTTTGATGCCTTTCCTTTTATGCTAGGTAAGTAAGAGTTCACATATTCACACATTTGACATTTTATCTTCATATTTTAGCCTGCTCTGCTCTTTTTTACTTGATAAAAGTAATCATGGCTTGCCAAAAGATCATAATGTCCCCATGGTTCCTTTTCCAAAACTGTCAAATATGATAAAAGATACTCCAAACAAATGAAGTGCAGAATGAAATCCTAAAAAATGTTCCAACTTCTGCACAAAACCATAGAAATATCTGTGACACCGTGTGTCTAAAATATGTGGTGCTGGTTCATTTTCTAACATTCTCACAGCACAATTAACAAAACAGTTCATCTAACTGCTGGTTAGACCAATTAAAAGCTTGTGTTAGGTCAGGAGTTATTCATTTGACATTAAAAGAGGACACGGGGTCCCCCTATTCAGACCCACCACAGGCATTACCCCCCTCCCTCCCTCCTTTCACCCCTTTTTCTATGCCTCATAAAAGATTTGCCCCTCGCCTCCACTTACCCTCCCAGCTCTCTTTCACTCTCTTGTTTCCTTATTCTCACTCTCTCATTCTTTTCATAACCTCTTATACTAACTACCTCTCATGGACCCTCACTCCTTCATCCACTGGTGCTCCAGAGTCGTCAACAACACAATGATGCCAGCAGATTCCTGAATACAATCAATAAACAATAAGTCACAATTGGCTGTTATTCAGTTCTTAGTTTCTTTCCCTGCTGCCCCTTGTTAACCTTTACAGGACTCTCGTCTTTTTCTCTTGGAAACGTCAGAGTTAAAAACAAAACTTTAATGTTCAAGGGTTTTGTGTTTTATCCCTGTCCATGGCTGTGTTGTGCATGAGTCTTTATAAAAGTGCTCTATCCCGCAGGAGAGGAGAAAAACAAGTAAAAGGCATATCAAACACAAAAAAGTGGGCTCTTTATCATAACTGCTCAGTTTGTGTGCAGAAACTGTACGGAAAATATATCTAACAAAGTACAACAACAGTATATCACCTCCACACATTTAAAAATCAAATCTGAGACTTTTAAATACCTTTCTGGTCTGGTAAATAAATCTAGTTTTGTTTGCACTGCAGAGCAAATGCTAACGCAATAAGGTTGGTTATGACTTTTTTTAGCTTTACTTTGTTAAAAAGCTGACGAGTTAAAGTAAGATATTTTCCTGAAATGTGAGACAAGTTGCTTTGATATACAACGTAGAAGGATCCATTTCAAAGAACAGAAGAGAAAAATCGATAAAAGAATATTTAAGTGTCAACTTTCCCAAGAGAGGTTATGAGAAGAAAGCATTACGGTTATATGCTTAACAGGGTTGTCACTTTTGCCATAAAGTCAAATTAATGTCCTCACATTAGGGATGGGATGAAATATTGTTTGACAATATATCGTGATACAGCACGTGACGAAATGCATCGAGTTTGAAAAAAATGGATCGCGAATTAAAGATGTCATGTCCGGTAAAAGCACATGTGACCAGATGTGACGACAACAAACATTAGCACCAACTACCTTGCCTCCAAAAAGCCTAACGATGGAGTTGAATGAGGTCAAAATTGAGGACGCTCCGCCTGGATACAAGTCATCTGTCTGGCAGTATTTTAGCTTTCTCATTAAAAAAGACGAAGACGGTGAAAATAAGCCTACCGCTCATTAGCAGGGTTAGAGAGAGTGTTATTGTTTTTGTTTGGCCTGTTGGGCCTTGTGTTTTCCTGGGTGCAACTCAAAGAAAAATAAATAAGTTGTAATTACACAGTAATATTTTTTGACCCAGGCATATCGAGGTGCAGCGTATCGTGAGTTTAAGTGTATCGTCCTATCCCTACTTCACATGAACTTCACAGTCTTTTAGTTTCAAATACTACATCCATGTTCAATTCATGGATATGGCACAGTCACAAGGGGCTGAGAATTTGACTGCTGGCCCTGGATTTGTCTGGATGAGGAGTGAGACAGCTGCTTTGTGCTTCATCGACACGCAGCCTGGTCTGTGTTTTATATTTGCCATCAGTGGTTTGGAGTCCAAAGTGCTTCCACTTGGCACTTTATTGTTTATTATTGTGAAGTCAACAGAGCAACATTAGTTTATAAACAGACTTGGTTGTACTGGGAGTGTCATTTAATTTAATTTAATATTTACAGTTTTGATATGAATTTCTTACACCTAAATTTGAATGGCTGTTTGAATAGACAGAAAGGAAACATCCCTACTGCTTATGCTAAAACGTACAGGATGCAAATCTATCTAACTTTTATATCATAATGGAGCCTTCATCATGTCTTCCATGTGTTCTCTACAGCAGTCCAGAAAATGCCAAAAAACATAGACTGGGTAAAGTTAATGTCAGTCAGCATGCTGACAATTTTAAGACTTTAAGCAAGTTAAAAAATAGTTTTAAAGATGTTTAATGGTCTGGATAACAAACATCCAGTTTAAGGCTTTTAAAGTTTTTAAGGATTTGTAAGAGCCCTGTATACGGGATGACTAAGCTGGTGATCAACTAATTCATTCATTTGTATCTTTACCAGCTCTAGCCCAAATTCACAACGTTATACATATTAAGAGTAACGGACATCTGGGTGATGTTAGCCTGTTTGGCTACTGAGGCAGGCTTACAATCGGATCACCATTTATAGACCGAAGGCATAAACTAACTGACCGACAAAGAGATGGACCTGAGGCAGTAATCAACATCAGCCATATTCATATTCTTCAAATCCTAAATGAATAAATTATTAAAACCAACTCTATAGTATAGCCCATGAAGACTATGAACTATTCTGACACCAATAAAAGGATGCAAAAATGCTCATTGTAAAAATCAGAACTTTAATATGAAGTGTTTATGTGACATCAACTGTTCCTGCAGCCAACTGGACACTTGAGGAACTGCACTCTTTGGCACTTATTATTTTTCTTTCCTTTATTTTCCAGCTAACATCTCTGCTCTTTTGAAAATCATGGCGAGACTTTGTACATGTCCTGCAAAGATCTTGATCAAGAGGGAAACCTCAACTGTTTATTATTGACTCTTGGGCCTGCAGCAGTATTTGAAAAGCTTGGACTGGGAACCTCTTTGTAAGTCACTTACTTTAAAGCACATGGAGAGTCCAAGGGTCAATGACCAGAATGTACAGAAGCTTTCCATAGGCTGTTTAACAAACCATCATGCTCCAGAGAGACACAATAAAATGCTGTCTGCCTTTAGACTCACTCTTTCCCTGTACCTTTAAGCTCTTGATGTCTGACTGGTTGTCCTGCAACGTTTTATTTTCTGAGTCTTTTAAATGCCACTGCTTAAAAGTCAGAGCCATGAAGGAAAAGATCAGTGGGAGAGACAGGCTTCAAACATCTTCAAGCACAAATGCCAAGTCAAGTCATAGTACAGATGCTGGATGTTGTCATCTGACAGCTCATCTGAGATGGATGCACCTATCAGGGAAATGCAAACAGACTATTTAAGGTAATTATTTTTGTTTAAATGACACATCGTGCTCGTGTTTCTCTGACTTTGACTCCTGGTATCTCCTAACACAGGCCTTCCCTATTCTTCAGAGGTTGGATAACTGGATGTGTGGTAATGCCTAAAGTAAATAAAACAAAGGCTAGAGCTACTGTATATAAAAATTCCCCATACATCGCTAACTTGAAGTACAATCAGGCTGATTAATTTACCCCAGACAGGTATCCAATTGCCAGTAAAAGAATGCTGGATGGTTTCAATGACCGTGTTATTGACAGAAATATCTAAGACAAGGATGAGCATGAGACACAGTGACATTGACCTAAAACCTGCTTATTTAGATAATCTGTCGAGTTGGAGCAGGCCTTTATTCTTTGTTTAAAGAAAATCTCCCCATATTTGGTGCTCTCAGGTAAGGAATGAACATGAGACTCCATGACTTCATCTTTTTCTAAATCCTTAAAAATCCAACTATTTCCTCTTTGAGCCTGAGTGGATGGGTTTTTTAAGTGCCTGAAAATTTTTTATTTACAGAATCAATGATCTCAAGCCTCTCCCCTCCCTTAAAAAACATGTACTCACCCCGACAACGACAGAAACAAAGTTGAAATATGGTTTTGCGTTTGAGCCCCCTGCAGATATTGGATCTACCCTGAGGTTCCCCACCTGATCTGAGGATCAGGGTCTACGATCTCTTCTACCTCTTCTTATTATTAATACTTCTTTAACTATGCTTACCATCCTCTTTTTTGTTTTGTTTTAAACACTAGCTTAACTTGAAACACTAACCTGAACCTTGCAAGTTAATGAGTTTTCCCATTAAACTTTCCTGCAGATGATTCACAATAAAATCATTATCAAGAAATGAATAATGTATGCACACTGAAACAGTTTAAAAGGATGTAGAACATCTTAAGATTGAACTACATAAATTTAAATAAATAATGCTTGTTAAACAGATGTGATTAGAGAAAAAGTCCTGTTACCCAATGTAGTTTAGGTAGATTAAAGTTTAGTCACATTGGAGTAAAATAATCCTATCTTCATCAATGTCATAGGATTTTTTTAAAATACACCTCATTTTTAAGGACCCTTTTCAGTTACAACACAGACCAGTAGGGGTCTGCAGACCCCTGGTTCAGAAACGCAGCTGTAGAGGCAACTGAGTTTGGCTTTTACAGCCAATCTACTATTCCTCTACAACAACTCTGATCAACAAGAGCAGACAGAACAGCACATGCCACGTTTGATTGCATAGCTTCTATTTTATGCTTATGTTCAATGTCTTCTTCTTTGTTTTAGGTGTATGTCTATGCTAGCCTTACAGCACAACCTACAGGCCTGGCATGTGTACCACTGTTTTCACTGTTATTTTTTTGGACATGCAAATTTCTTACAGAACACGTTTTAGAAATGAAAAATATCTTTTTGTTGTCTCCATGAAGAATGAGCCTTGAATGAGTCAACCAGAAAAGAGCATGAAAAAGGCAAACCGAGGTCAAAGTAAGGATAGGCCTGATCTAATTTGCCCTGTAACAGCATTAAACACTTCGTTGAGGTGTTAATGAAAGCAGTGATCCAACTTTAACTCTAAAAACTCTGCATCTGCTCACAACACTCCACAAGCTCGAGGGTCTTCCAAAAAAAGCTTGGTGGTCTGATGCCACTGAGGGGACAAGGCCGAGTCAGGCTTTGAGGAAGTGCACCGCTCTGCTCGGGATACTTTATAGATCCCAGTTGGGACATTTTCTTTTCATTTTCTCCTCTCTGCGGGGATGTCAGAGTGCAGGGTCAGTTAATGAAGAGCTCTCCGAGGGCTGGTACAAACTCGCTGTCTTGTTTAAAGAAAACTGGAAGAAAGTGGGTGTTCACCAAAACAAGCTCTTGAGTTCAGGCTTTGTGGTAAAACAGGGGCTTTCCTAAACACTACAGTGGCCCACACGAGCCTGATGACTTATGATTTATGCTGAATGTAGATGAGTCAATTTAAGCTGCTAACAAGAAGAACACATGATTTAAACTGAATTTGTAGAACAATGGTGGACATTGTGCAAAACACTGCTCAACATTTAGACAAATATGAGTAATAAGTTATTTTTATTGCCAAAACAGAAGTCAGGCATAGTAAAGCTGACAATAGTGCCTACTGTTCATGGACAAACAACAAGTGTGATGCACAAATAGAGGAAATCAGTGTTTTCATTTTAACAAAGTCCAAATTTAATTGAGAAACAGTACAAATACAGAATGAAAATGATTTATGTTAAAATCTTACAGACACCAAACACACGAGCCTCTGTGTGTTCAGCAACAACTTCCAATGAAATAAGATTGTTGTGTAAAACAAATAAAACAGAATTCAACGGTTTGCAAAATCATTTTGACCAATATTCAATTACAAACCACAACAAATATATGAGATTTAATGTTCAAACTGCTTAACTTTAGTGTTGCTGTTATGCAATTTTTCATTCATTTTGATTGTCATGCCTGCTAAACTTAAGAAAGCTGTGACAGGGACAACAGGAGATTGAGAAAGTCAATGAATCCTGTTTGGAACATTCCACGAGTGAACAGGTTGATTGGAAAAAGGTGATCATCATGATTGGGTTTGAAAGGAACATCCCTAAAAGCTTAGTGTTCACCAACAAGAGTTTAAGAACGTTTCTCAACACACAACTAAAAAGGATTTATGGATTTCATCATCATCTATAGTCCATAATATCACCAAAGTTTGAGAGAATCTGGAGATGTTTCATACACTGAAAACCAACATTGAATGCCTGTGACCTTCAGTCCCCCAGGCAGCACTGTATTAAAAACCAACTTCACTCTAAAAGGATTTTACCACATGAGCTCAGGAACACTTCAGAAAATCATTGTCAGGTAACACAGTTCATTCGGCCTGTGCTCAAAATCTCGTCATGAACTTCTTGGGGATACGTGTATCAATATGGATTCTACAGAATCGATACGGCCTCAGTGTTTGGACAGTTGTTGTAAATACACTTTGGGTAATATTAACAATGGCACAGTTCAAAGTAGAAGCCAGGCTACACAATAAAACACATGTTCCAAATTTAAACTTAGGTCTACGATCTTTGGGGATCTGAATTAAAGTTCTTAAGTTGAAGAATTATTTAAAAATCAGGCTTGTTCTTTTTCTTCTTGTAATTAAACAAAAGTTGCTGGGAATTCTGTTGAAAGTGCAGTCAATGTTCACAATTTACGTGTATCGGGATATGTATAATATCGTGGCCTAAGTATCGGGATACGTATCATATCGTGGTTCATTGCAACATCTACATCTACTATGCAAAGTCAAAGTCAAATATCAACAACACCAAGAAACCCCATCAGCTTCTCTGGGCCTGAGCTCATCTGAGATGGACTGAGGCAAAGTGGAAAAGTCTGCTGTGGTCTGAGTCCACATTTCAAATAGTTTTTGGAAATCACTGATATTGTGTTCTCCAGGTTTAAGAGGAAAAGGAACATTCAGGTTGTTGTCAGCACAAAGTTCAAAACCCAGCATCTGGGATGGTGTGGAGGAGTGTTAGTGCCCATGACATGGGTTGCTTGCACTTCCGTAAAGCCGCCATTACGGCTAATAGGAGCAACATCTGCTGCCATTCAAGTAACGTCCTTTTCTAGGGATGTCCCTGCTTATTTAAGTAAGACAATGCTAATCTCCATTCTACATTTGTTACAACAGCATGGCTTTGTAGTAAAAGAGTGCAGGACTAGACTGGCCTGCCTGCAGCAAGACCGAACATCAAGCAAGAATGAGAAAGAATTCCACAAACAATTACTGTCCTTGATTCCTAAATGCTTATGGTGATGTAGCACAGAGGTAAACGTATGACTAGCTTTGAGAATGTACAACTGTAATGTTTTGATTGAGTCTAAAATTCAATTGCTTTTACAGTTTGTAACAAGTTAAATCATAGATGTGAAGTCTCCCGTTTTGGCCGGGACACTATCGTATTTTATCCCTCTTTCCCGCCATCTTCCCTCATTAGTATTTTCCCGTAAATATCCCGTATTATAAAAAATAAACAAAACAAACATTTCTCTGTGTCTCCAAACTGAACTCTGTCACTAGCCTCGTCGCAAAAACGGGGCGGAAATCCACCAGAATGATGGATGATAACCGCCGTAAAACTAAAGAAGAAGAAGAAGAAGAAGCCTTGCGAGAACTGCCATCTGCAGTAGCCTGAGTGGCAGCTGTCACGAGATTAGAGCCCACAACGGAACAAACCGAGAAAAACAAAGAGTGTATTTTAGATTTCTTGTACACCTGTCTTAAAATGTGAGGGATACTGAAGCTAGGTTGGGGTGGTGGGGCTGCGCGCCGAGAAATGTCCCTTATTTTCAAATCCACAACTTGACAGCTATGAGTTAAATAGTGATGGACTTATTATTAAAACCTTGTTCAAAACTCTACATAGCATTAGCTTTGGCGTATGAACTGCAGCAATGTTCCTTCTTCTCACAGAGGCCAAATGGTATGAAACCTAAATGACTTCTTTCCCAGGCCAGAAAATAGAATGATTGACCAAATAATGTTGCTTCTAATGACTTGAATGTTTCATTGACAAATGATCTATCAAATGACATGCCAACAGGGAGAGAGCTGATGGTTAAACAGAGAGAAAGTGGAAGAGAAAGAGGGAGGTTCTGCTGCTGACACTGAGATTGAAAGGTGTCGATAGCCGCTGATGGAGGCTCCCGTTTCTGAATGTCAGAGCTAAATGGTGCGCTCCAGGCTGAAGACAGAGACTGATAACATATCAGAGAACTTTTGGTGAGAAAATAGCCACAGATACTTCTGCTGCATACCTAGTATTTGAAAGGGGAAGAGAAACTTTGGTGACCATTAAAGTCAGCATCACAGAGGAGCTAAGCTGGCCTTGAACCTTTACTTTAATCCCCATGTTTGTCTCCAGAGTACAGTATGAAGACCTAGAGCCATGACAACCACGTTAGTCAAGGCCATCTAAAATCTGTGGAGCAAAAGCTGATTTATTTAACTGTTAGTGTTTGACGCAAAGCTGGGTAATGATTCTGTTTTGTTTGCTCTAAATTTCACCTATTTCATCTTGCTGTTTTTCCCTCCCTTTGTCTTTCTTCCTCTTCTTTCTGGACTCCTGTGTTTCTAGTTTGTGGCGTATAGTTTATGATTCGCTGATGGAGCTGGCAGGCGGAGGTCTCTGAGGGTCGCTGGAGACAAAAGCTGCTTTTCAGCTCTCGGGCCGCTGATATACCTCCCAGCTCCGCTCTCTTCAGATAGCAGAAATATGCCGGCTGGAGGTTTGAGGTGAGGGCTGGTGGAGAGGGGGGGTGGAGGTTGCTCCTGGCCTCCTCTTCCCACAGCGGCCGAGGTGAAAATGACTTTACCATGTGAAGAGGCCGTGGTTTGCTCCCGCTACGTACATGCTCAGCCAAACTGTCCTTGTTTCGTCTTAATCTGAACTCTGAGGTTAAAGTAGGGCATAAATACCAAATATCTGTCTTAAAGCCTCAAGAATCCACTTTGTAACGGTTATAAATATAAAACTGATTTCAAAGATGTGAGTCTCATAAAGCCCTTAAGAAATAGGAATGAAAATACTGGTTTATATCTGTAACAAAAAGGAGAGAGAGACAACCACTCACGCTCATATCTAAGGGCAATTTAGAGTTACCAATTAACCTACTCAGCATGTTTTTGTTCTGTAGAAGGAAGCAGGAGGGCCTGAAGAGAACACACTAATGCATGGGGAGAATATGCAAATCCCATACAGGAAGGCCCTGACCGACCCGAGGTTCAAGTCATGATCTTCTTGCTGCTGCATGCCGTCCAAAAATCAAGTCATCTCATTTGATTTATCTTCCAAAGCATTAAAAACAGTTTCCTTCATCAAACCAACAACCATATCACAAACTCTTCATAAAGGTTGTGTTTTTGCAGGAGCCTGACAATATCTCCATCATCAAATGTTAGGTGATTCATTTTAATTAAAAAATGGTTATATACCCATCATATAGGAGCAAAGAAGTGCAGAAACAAGAGCAAAATGTCTGCACACTTACTCCACTCCACCAAAAATACAATAAAGCAAAATGTAAAAATCTGGTCAAAAAAGTAGAATCATTAACCCTTTTTGTGGGAATTGCTTTAAAATTTTCTGCATGCCTCTAAACCCATGTCAAAATTAAAACCATTTTGCTCTCTGCCTAACGAGAGGAACACCCCCACTGTGCCTGTCCTTGCATATGAATCTTATCTGTGATGGCTGTTTTCTGCACCGCGGGCAGGGCCTGCAGAGGAGGACACCGCTGTATGGGGATCAGCACTTGAAGAGACGCCACTGGGCTGCAGTGGGTGGAAGGCTGATAAATCAGGCAGATCCATCTGCACTGGAAGGTTCTTCACTCACACACACAACACAGCAAAGTGCAGATGGCTGTTCATCATGAAACTGGGATCCATATTCAATTTTTCCTACTGCTAAACAGGTTTTTTTCTTGTCGCCATGACGGAGGATTTATGATTTCTATATGAATTCACAGTGAGTGTTTGATGTGTGTATTTGTATATGTCTTTTTATATATGTTTATATTTATCTCAATGTATATTTGTATCCATAAAATGGAGAGTTTGTCTTCAGTCTGCTCTATTGTTAAGTGTCTTGAGATAAAACTTGTTATGAATTGGTGCTATACAAATAAAGATTGATAGGTTGATGAAGGTAAGATGCAACAGGCTACTGAAACCGATATCAGATGCAGATACTAAGTTGACCTAAAGTCAATGTGCCGAATCCTAAACAAGCAAGCCCGCCATGGCCAACAGTCCTTTGCTGAAGTATGCTGACAAGGGATGGGATGAAATATCGTTTGGCGAAATATCACGATACTGAACGAGACAAAATGCATCGAGTTTGAAAAAAATGGATCGCGAAATAAAGACGTCACGTCCAGTAACAGTGCATGTGACCAGAAGTAACGACAACAAACATTCGCACCAACTACCTTGCCTCCAAAAAGCCGAACGATGGAGTCAAATGGAATCGAATGAGGTTGAAATTGAGGACGCTCGCCTGGATACAAGTTATCTGTCTGGCAGTATTTTGGCTTTCTCATTAAAAAAGACGAAGACGACAATAGAGTAACTGACAAGACTAAGACGGTGTGTGAACTTTGCTTTGCTGTCATTCCGTACACCGCCTCTAACACAACAAACATGAACCACCACCTTCAGCATCACTATAAAAATGTAAAATGAGCCTACTGCTTGTTAGCATACACTCTCTCTAACCTCTCTAGCATTAGAGAGAGTGTTATTGTTTGTGTTTCGCCTGTTAGGCCTTGTGTTTTCCTGTGTGAAACTCAAACAAAAATAAATATGTTGTAACTACACAGTAATATTTTTCTTTTTTACATTTTTGATATTGTATCGTGACGTATCGTATCGTGACCCAGGCATATCGAGGTGCAGCGTATCGTGAGTTTAAGTGTATCGTCCCATCTCTAATGCTGCCACTTATCAAAAGCTTTTTTTTCATGAATTGTTGGTATAAATTTTTTTGTCTTTTTTTGGTTAAATTACAAAAATGCTTTCACATGCATTACCTAACATGATGCAGATTCAATGCATCATGTTAGGTATATTGTAAGAAACTTATTATGCACATGAACCCTCTATAACATAGCAAGAGTTCTGCTGTGGATTAGTTCTTTTCAGCATTTCTTCATGTTTTGAAACATGTCACATTTGCATGTTTTCATGGTTTTGCATGCTTGGCCAGTTTTAAATAAATCCTAAATGTTCTGTAAGGGAATGTACTAGACTCAGAGAAAAACTACAAACACAATGGGCTGCTCAGAGGCAAAGTATTTCTGTTTGTGTGCAGATTTGCATGTGTTTGTGGCAAACAATCAGGAGAAAGTTCAGAGTGAACAGAAAAGTGTGTGAGAGGGAAAACAAAGAGCCCAGACGGCCCTGCACCAGGTGAGCCTTCCTGAGGGCAGCTGGGAGTATTTTTCCCCTCATTTAGCAGTTCATGAAAAAAACCACAAGCTGCCAGATGTGACAGAGGGCACGCACCCTGCTCGCACACTGTAAACACACACACAATGAAAAACTCCCACACAGGGGCAGCTCTACCTAATGTGGATTTGTGTGTGTGGCACAGATTTACCGTACTCCAGCAGCAGTCGGAGTCAGATTTGTATCGGAGGGGAATGTCCGTCTCATTAGAATGAGCGTCAGATGAAGTAAACGGAGGGTGAAGACTTCAAAGGGGTCTGCAGGGAGCTGAATAAATCTGGGTTTAAACTCACCATAAACCCGTTTATGTCAGGAATTCACCGGTGAACCCACTGAAGAGGCAAAAATCATTTTCCTACATGTTAAAAAAGGAGATTCTCTTTACTCAAGTACAGGAGATATTTACTGGAATTAAAGCCTTTTGATAAGAAAAAAAGCAACTTCTACTATAAAAGTAGAGCACAGACTCTGAACAGTAACCTAATTTGTTTTGTGCAAAGCAAACTGCAAACACAATATTTTGGTATTTATTTAGTACAGGAGAAAAATAATAATGAGAGATTACTGAGGCTTTGTGTCCATGCCTCTGCTTTGTTTTCTCTTCTTCTGTTTGTTTTTTCTTTGTTTCTGATTTTGACTTAAAGGTGTAAATGCAACTTAAATAGTATAAATGGATTTGAGCTTATATAGAGGTTTTCCAGTCTTTGACTACTCAAAGCAGCTTTACACCCCAGGTCACACCTGCCCAATCACTCTCACATTCACACACTGATGGTTCAGAGTTTCTCTTGTAGTTATCCTTTGTTATCAACAAACACTACCACACCCTTTTATGCCCATTTACCCACCACTGACGCAGCAGTGGGAGCAACTTGGTGTTAAATGTCTCCCCGGAGCTGGGCAAGTACACTATCCATTGACCATCGACACCCTGTGACTGTGACTGAGATATATTTTTAACAAAAATGTTTATTATTTTTGCTCAATTACATCGAATAAATGATCTATTATTTACCTGAAGTTCTTGAAGCTCAAGAGTTGATATCAGGGGTGGATAACTGGTGGCCTCATGCGGGGCTCAGTCACTTAAGGTGACCCATTAATCATTTCCAAAAAAGACTCTGAATTGTAAATATGAAAAAAAATTAACAACCAGTACTACATAATCAGAACGGGATGGGTATAGACATTACCATAGATTAACTATATATGGAAACAATAGTAGAGGTAATGTTTTTGTGCTTCAAAATCAGTAAGCACTAGTCTTGTATTGCATTAAATAAAGGATATTTTGAAGGCCTAAATGTACTATTCTGTGTTAATTTAAATTTTTTTCCTACATGAGAGTGCCTGACAAAATGAAACAGAGCAGACCTCAGGTGCTGAAATAAAAAATTATGTGGCCCTCCTGGTAATCAAAGTTGCCCACCCCTGGCCTATATTATTATTATTTTCAAGATTTTCATGCCACAGCTTCAGACTGTTTACAGTGGCAGTAGCTGCAAGACACATTTCATTTCTCTTTTTCCCCAATTGGACCTACCTACTTCCCCTATTCTCGTTGCCAGATTGTCGTATATCAAATCACTTTTCAGCACATATTCTTGTCACAGCTCATAATCACAGACCTTGTTTGTTTCTTGACTTAGCCTCTAGCCTTGTCTTTTGTCTTACGGACCTGGTTGTCTGCACATTGAGGCCTCTTAAGTCTGATTCCTGACACTTAAGAAGACACAAGGAAAATAATACTGAACCAAACCCAAGTGATTTAGACCCAGGTGACAATGAAGTACCTTTTACTGTGGATAAAAGGACAACCTTTATAAACCAGAGTATACAGAAGAAGAAATTAGTCATTATTTTATTCAACTCAAATCAAATTCTAGCTTAAAAGACACCCAACACATGATATAAACTGTCAAACACACCAGGACTAAAATAGAATGCAGACACTGATGATGTGGTCTGACCATGTTTCCACAATAATAGTTATCATTGTTGGACACTTTTGTGTTCATAATTGTTGCAATGTTTGTGCCACTTAATTCCCAAACATAACTTGCCAGGCACTGACAAGTATTCAAGTTAAACACCTACAATACCAGCTGACACAAATCGGAAGGCAAGGACAAACAGCAAATTTATCTCCTACCTTACAGATCCATTGGTGCATGCAGTGAAGATATTTGTTTGTGTTGAATTAAAAGTTGTCTAAAGAAGAGAAACATTCTAATTTCAAATTTTATTCTCTTGTTATGAGAAAAAACTGAACTGGAGCAAAATTACAGCCATATTTTAACCTTTCACATCGCCAAGCCTGTAAAAATATACTCTGCAGCACCGAACGCTTTGAAATGCCCCACATGATAACAAATGGCAGAGATGTAATGTCCACACGGTGTGCCTCCACCTCCCCACTGACCTACATTTCTCCTTTGTTCCTGCACACATCTCAGAGTAAAACTGTAAAACCACTGGCTGCTAATTGCTTTCACATTACAGAACCAGCCGGGTGATCTTGGTGGCTTTCCAAGACCACCAACACTGGGACATGGGGTGTGCACATTTCAAATGCATACCACCGATCCCACTCGGGCTGCATTACTGAGTAAGCACAGACCGAGGGCAAACACTCAGGCTGCTGTTTAACCTGCAGTAAAACGCTTCTCTGCTATTGTCTAAGACCGTCTAACTACTGTTTGGCTTTTATGACTGCTGGGCCTTAAATGACGGCGTAATGTGTGTAAAAAAAAAAGCTCGACTGTCACTTTTAAAGTCAGGAGGCTTCACTGCACGTTTCTGCAGGCACCTCGTGTAAACCACAGAGTGATGTAACTCATTCAGAGAACGCCTGTATGACTTCCTAAACACATTTAACAAGCTTACAGCACACTCATTAGCAATGGGCTATTTGTGCCAATTAAACATGGAGGGCAGCGGGCAGGAAAATTGCCCTTCCCTTACATAAACTCTCAGGCCCGCTGCTTACACTTAGGTAGTTTCTAAAATTAGACAGGATGGTTAGGCGGCGTTTTTGTCCTGTTCTGTGTTCACATGCTTGTTGTTCAGTACTGCATCATAAATACAAACCCCATTAAAAAGACTTAAAGAGCAAAATAGTAACACTTTATGGTGCTGCTTCTGACGCAGATAAGAGAGCACCCTTGTGCTCATAATGGGATATTTGCCTGGTATTTCCCTCTAAAAATAGCCTCACTTTCCTGCACCTCTTCCCCAATTATACTTAACCACAAAATCTAACATTAGCCATCATTAAAAGTGCATCTCCCTGCTACATTTTCCATCTCATGTTCCACTCATTGTCTCACAGGCAGAGCACTTTCCCACATTTTTCCCTTTTAAACATTTTTTACCACAACATATAAACCAACCTTAGCAGACAAGAAATTAAAACACAATCAGATGTTACCTTGTCCATAAGTAACATTTGATTATGAGAGCATTCACTTCTCCAAGAGGACCTGATGTGATCATGTTCTGCAAATAAATCAATGACAAATACTCTTACAAAGGTCATAAATGTTCTTTTATGACGACAGAAATGTAACATTTCCGACGTGTTGGTTTGGTGGAGTGGTAAGCAATCTGGCATGACCCACAAACATGTTCCTGCCAGGTCGGGTTCGAATCCAACCTGCAACCGCTCACCCTGTTTCACAAGCCTATCCACTGTCACTCTCTTAATAAAGGCACAAAACGCCAAAAGAAAAGTTATCTTAACCCTTTAATGCCTGTTGTATCATATATGACACATACTTTTATGATACTTCTATCTAAACAATGTGATCAACAAATCATTAAAAATACATCTGAACACAATCAGATAAATTATTAAAATGTCGTGTAATAGATTATCATTTGCCAAAAACACCTAATGTATCAAATGAGATACAAAATATATACATAAATTTCACAGAAATCTTGATGTTTAGGATTGCAGAAGAAAGTTAAATAAATATTTCAGCTCCAAAAAAATTGAATTTTCTGGCTATAATTTGTTTTCAGGCATTAAAGTGTTAAATAAAAGAAATTTCTTGAATTTCAGCCTCTGACATAGGTATTCTTTAGGACTGCCTGGTATTGGAATTGTTTCAATTCTGCTAAACTCATTATTACCAATGATTTCATTATTTGTCAAGAGCTAAATTATCCACTTAAAGGGCAACTTCGGTATTTTTCAACCTGGGTCCTATTGCCCCAAGTGTATGTGTGTATACGATTGACGGGTACAACTCGTTTTAAAATTGGCTCAGTATGAAGGGAGCGGATGCAGCCGCCAGCCGCGAAGCTAGATAGGGGGGCAACTGCATCCCGTATAAGTTTGAGCATTAAAAAGTGTTTATTTACGCCATACAGACCGGTTCACGATCCCGGTGCTAGCTCTCTAATTAGCATTGTAAGCATTGCGTTTTCCTTCACGTCCTCTGACCTGTGTGACGTCATCTGTGAGCTTGTTGCCGGAAGAAAACAGAGGAGCCATGCAGCGCTCCGCTCATAGTGGAGCTGCTTATCCCGGAGGACAGTTGGAAGTTTTACTGCATCGGTATCATGGCTGAATATTTAGCAGATTTCGAGAGTGAAAGCGAGCCTTTTCATTCTGACTGACCACCCGTATTTATTTGAGCCAGAGTATACGGATGAGGAGCTGCTACAAACTCAAGAGCTAACGAGGATAGCAACAGAGGGCCAACGAGCAGATGAGGGTGAAGCAGCGGCACGAACGCTCTAGATTTGTCTCCGAAACACATATTTACTGTTGCCCTAAATCCTCTTCACTTTTTCCTCTCGTTCAGCCAGTACAGACTTGTGGCCTACCGTGTTACAATGCTAATTAGAGAGCTAGCACGGCGATACTTAACGGTCTGTGGCGAATTATAAACACTTACACAACACATACAATACTTATCGTATTGTATGCATAAGGCTATATTAGTTATACTTACTTTATGGATAGTTGACCATTTGGTCCCTGTGGTTTTGGTCGCCTCCTCCAATTTATTTTGGGTACATGAAAAAGGTATCCAGCACTGCCCTGTTGATCAGAGGGGGGAGATCCTCTAAATGTAGTGGGTACTTTCTGTATCATCCCACGACACATCGAGACCACGAATATTGGGCAACAGGTCCCACTCGTTGCAACACAGACATTCTTCCTCTGTGGGCATAGAGTCACAGCAACCACAGGAGCACCACCAGTCCTCAGAAATTCGCGTTCGTGCAGCCGCTGCTTCACCCTCGTCTGCTAGCCCTCTGTTGCTATCCTCGTTAGCTCTTGAGTTTGTAGCAGCTCCTCATCCGTATACTCTGGCTCAAATAAATACGGGTGGCCGTCGTAATGAAAAGGCTCGTCTTCACTCTCGAAATCTGGTAAATATTCAGCCATGATACCGATGCAGTAAAACTTCCAACTGTCCTCCGGGATAAGCAGCTCCACTATGAGCGGAGTGCTGCATGGCTCCTCTGTTTTCTTCCGGCAACAAGCTCACAGATGACGTCACACAGGTCAGAGGACGTGAAGGAAAACGCAATGCTTACAATGCTAATTAGAGAGCTAGCACCGGCGATCGCAACCGGTCTGTGGCGAAATAAACACTTTTTAATGCTCAAACTTATACGGGATGCAGTTGCCCCCTATCTAGCTTCGCGGCTGGCGGCTGCATCCGCTCCCTTCATACTGAGCCAATTTTAAAACGAGTTGTACCCGTCAATCGTATACACACATACACTTGGGGCAATAGGACCCAGGTTGAAAAATACCGAAGTTGCCCTTTAACTAGTAGTAAACTGAGGGTACAATACAGGTGTATCTAATAAATAAGCCTCCCAAAGTCAGGTTTTTGTTCAGCCAACATTCAGCTCCAGTGGAAGGAGCATGTCCACTCATATCTGTGCAGCCACACAGTAAACATTAGAGCAGAGTGCTCGAGAGCCAAGGCTGCATCCATAGCCTGAATAGAACAAATGGGTTTATAGACTTTTGGGGCAAAAAAAATCCAAGATATTTCCTTAGAACTTCTGGACTAGTTAAACTTGTTGAAAAAAAAAACAGTAAAATATATGACTTTTAATAAAACAGCTTCACAGTCCTTTCTTTGCCTCTTCTGGACTACTTGTTCTTTCCACTCATTTGTTAATACCATGAGCACATCCAGTAACCGAGCATTAATACAAAGGAACGAACTGTTCCAGTCTGACATTGATCTGCCATTTCTGTAGTCTTTCCAGTGTCATAACCAACTTTAAGCCACGCGGTTGTGGCATAAGCAAAAGTGAAGGTCTAAAGCTGCCTTCAAATGCAAGAAAAATGAGTTCATGCAGAGGAACAACAATTGATTTCGGGAGCACAAAAAGTTTAGAGGGGAGTCTAGGGGCATTTTGTTCACTCTCCAAATAAAACAGACCAAAATTAAGTCCGTCCTTGCTTATGAGCATCATGAGCAGAGGCTAAAATAGCCAGCTGGCTGCAGTTAAATCAGATTTAAATTAACAAAGTGATGGATTTCTAAGCCTGGGGTGCAGAGCGAGGGCAGAGGGGGACAGAGAGGTCAGAAACACACAAAAACAACTATAAGGAAGAAGCAATAACAAAGAACAGAACATGCTCCAGGATATCGCTAGAATAACTGGGATAGAAACACTTTTTAGAACAAATCCTCTTTTTTTGGAGAAGATTCAAAGAGTAAGAAGTGAGCAGGAGATGAAGATATATGCAGGAGAAGGAGGAGAAAGTGTGCAAAAAGGAAAAACTCCAGCAAACTCCACCACAAGTCCCTGCTGTGAGCTGAAAGAAGTCCAAACTGCTGAGCGGTACCAGCCGGGGAAACTTTGGCCCGGCTGTTTAAACTCACTCTCAAACAGTCATGAATCACGGCCGCGACGATCTGTCTCGCTTCAAATTATCAGCACCGGCTCACTTTGAGTCGGCGCTCCAGCAGAGCATGGAAGGAATAATAAGCCACAATGCCCATAACAGAGAGACTTTTTCCTTTTTAGCCTGATTTTAGACGCTGCTGAAGTCCTCCAGGCTGTGTGCATGAGCGGGGACGGGCCTCAGCCTCATTGCAAAACATCATTACACAATGCATGCAGGGGAATAAACAGTTGTTCATCTCAATGAAAAGCTCAATAAATACTCTATTTAAGGCCGAGAGGCTGTAGGGGCACGCCTGGAAACATGATGAAGCTTTGCCATTTTCCCTTTAGTGGTTCATAACCAGTCTAGCCTTAGGGAAATGTTAATTTATTACAAGGATGGACAAATGCAGCCCTGGGGCCATGGCCCTCCTTTTTGATGAAAACCACCCACATGTTAATTTCAAACACCTATAAATTGCTGAGATGAATAAAAATAGAAACAAAATCTGCCATACAAAAAATTAAATCAAAATATTTTCATTATAATCCTTCATTCCCCGAGGAAATTAGCTGCATAACTGACCTTGTTCCTAAAAAAATCTTGCATATGTACCACTAAATGTATTGCAATAAAAAATGCATTTAAAAAAAGAGTTTAAATTGGCTTAAATACAATGTTTAGTTTATTCAACCTATATCTCAATGTTATCTACTCATATTATTTTGTGAAATAAAGTAAGTCTATGCTTATGCTAGGGTTAGTTTGGGTTTATGAAGTAGGGTTGCTCGAGGTTTAGTAAATAGTAAATATGATTACCACTTAAGCACCTTGGGATTTTTTGCCTGAATGGACATAGCTGTGGGTGGACACAAGCCATTATATAGCAGCCAATGATTCCACAGAAAGTCTTGTAATTAACCAACTTTTTGATTAAAACTACTCAGAATACAGCATTGGCTCTACTGGATGTTACAGTAAGATTTTTTTTAACCTTGGGCAGCAGCTGAATCTACCTGATTTAATGTCTCTATCAGGCAGATCCATCTTGCCGAGCTCAAATCTACAAAGATTGTGAGTGATCCAGTGAACACAATGGGGGCTACAAGCAAGACGACAGCAGGAAGTGACTGCTTGTCCAGAGATTAGCATAGATGCTAACTGCTTCAGTAGCAGTTTTATCAGCTCTGGACCATATTTCTTAATCGAATGAAAATAAACAATAATACTGAAAGCATTTCTCAATGGAAAGGATATTTTTGCTCCACTTCTGACATGTTTTGGAAAGAGTTTATTCAACTTTACACCACAGTAGTAGTGCCTGCCTACTACATTACCTAATTGGCCCATAAAGAATGTGACTGACAGAACGATTGCCCAATCATCTGCTGGAAATGCTTTTGAATGTTCTGCCCAACACTTTCTATTGGCTGTTGCCCAGATGGACAAGTAAAATATATTGAACATTCCATGTAGTGTGAGTTTGAGTTATCAGTAACATTGTGGACTAAGTGCCCTTTCTCTACGTCAACAAACCCTTTGAATAATTTCTCGATCACTACCAGATTCTTACCATTTCTTTCTTGTGCCATGACCAACATTCCCTGAAATATTCATCAAAATCTGTTGTAAACTTTTGGAGTAATCTTGCTAAAAGTCAGCCAAACAGAAGCCAGCAATGGCAGAATCTCCTTGCAGAGCTAATAACTTCAGAATGACAACTTTAGATTCATTGTTTGCCTTAGTTGGTCTGGAAATCCTTTCAAAAAATTTGCCTTAATGAAAGTGAAAGAGTTCTTTTTTTTTAATTAGCCCTGCCGTGGCCCTCCTGACCTAGCCTCAGGTCCCCCCAAAGGGCCATGAGCCTGACTTTTGGAGCCACTGATCTTAAGACAAAGATAAGTCAAGAGTCAACATTTCAGCCAAACCCTCCAAACTGTTTAACCCAAATAGCAAAGATTGTAGTAAATATTGTGTATCTGCTTAGGGTTTACAAATAAAGCTGACTTTTGTCCCATATTTTTCTTTCCAACGTAGTGATGAGCTTTAAAACCCACTTTCACTCAAGCCAAGCCATTATCCTGCAATGATTCAACAGGTTTAATTGATAATTGTGGGCCAGAGAAATGCTGGGAGTATGTTACAAAATAAAGTGGCCTGAATGTGTTACACAGCATTTCCGAGTGCCCATTTTGTGGCACAAGTGATGACATGAAAAAAGGTTTATGTTTCAGTGTGTGAAATTTAATGGATTTCACATTCAGAGGCTCTTACACTAATGATTCAGTTGCTATGATGCGTAGACGAAACAGCGGGAGAACTGGAGGACCGAGAGGTAATGAGTTCTTGTGGGTCTGCAGATCTTTGCACGGCTGTGGCGAACATGCAGAGGTTAAACAAACAGGCAGAGGGATCACGCGGGTCTAAGCCTCTTATTCAGGCCCCTCTGAGGAGAAGATCATTGACTTCTGATAGCAGGATAAAGGTCAGGAGGGAGGGGGCAGCAATCCCTGATTAGCAGAAGTCCCCTTTTCAGTTTATAAGCAACAAGAATCAGTTTTATTTTGGTGATCTTAAGAGAAAAAGGCAAAAAATATCATACATATTGATTCGTCTTGTGATACAGCAACAGTAAAACTGTCAAACTGTCCAGGTCTTATTTCAACAAACGTCCTTCTTTTCAAGTCTGTTTAAACAGCTGATGATGTCTTTTAAGATTCCCAATAATATCAGCTTTCCATAACCTTGCAGTGCAGCTGGATCTGCCTGATTCAATGTCTGTAATCAAGCAGATCCATCTTGATGAGCCCCATTCATGATTAAGCTTGGCCTGAAAGCGATGGGACCCAATCAGAACAGAAAGAGCTGGGGGCTATGAGCAACATGAGTGGCTGTTGGAGATTAGCATGAACGCCAACAGCTTCAGAACAGAAGCAGTTTTATTAGATCTGGACTGTATATCTTTAAAAATTAAAAAAGTAAAACACTGAAAGACTTTCTCAACTTCCACCTCCAAAATGATTTGCCGAGAGTTTGTACTATGAAGCGACCGATGTTTAGCAGTCTACTTCATTATCATATTGGCCAAAAATGAATGTGATTGACAGAGTTAACATCCAATTACCTGCCAGATATGCTTTGGAAAGTGCTGCCCATTCCCAGACAATTTCACACTTCCAGATGGACTAGTGAAATATGTTAAACAGACCATCTGCTATGTAAAGTTATGTTTTCCACTTACACTTCCACACTTACACTTTACCTGTTTTTAGTTTTTGGTCTAAAGGCTGCAGCCTTTTTATGAGTGTCAGACCCCTCCCTCATTCCCTCTTCTTTGCTCCAAAAGCTGCCTGAAACATCTTATTCCCCTAGCCCCTCTGGGCAAACCTACCAGTGTGACATCCTACAGCTGTTTCATCATCAGTTAAGCCCAGTGGCTCAAAGTAGCCAGTCTACTGCAGAGTGTAGAAATAAGAATGAATGAAGAGTTGTTGAAAACATGGTGCTGAGCAAAGCCAAACTGACTAACTGCAACAGAGTTTGCCTGTAAACCAATCAGGGTGGATGAGGCCCATGTAGGGAAGGGAGCTCCACAGAGTGCCAGATTGGATGTCATATTGTGATTTGTGACTTGATGTACTCGTCAACAGTCCAAATAACCCTTACATGTTTGGTATCAATACATTTATTCTACCATAGTGATAGAAAAAAAAAAGTCACGTGATCTACCAATTGGAAGTGTCATGAGTGTCGTAGGGAATTCTTGAAGCAATACTCCAAAGAAAAGAGAATTTTAGGGGAGGTCAAGTTCCAAATATGTTGTTTGGACCCTGGTCTGTGTGGGGGATTGCACCAATATCCTACAAAATCCCCTACCCTATGGGAAAGTTACCGACATGTGTCTTTCTACCACATAAACTGTTTTCCCAAGTGCCAATAGTCTAAGGTGTTTTTTGGCACGGATGAGTCCATAAATTATGACACAAGGGGCACATAAATGGTGAAATTCTTCAGATACTTGCAGGTTTTTATTTCTTCGACTTTTATTTCAAGTTTTCATACGAGTCAAAAGTTTTCTTTGGTGATTGATGCGACTTGCTGAGAGTTAATCTAAGCCTGCTGCCAGTCAAACACCTCCGTGAAAATATTTCCTCATCTCGATATTATTCCTTCCCCCCTCTCAGCTTTCTTTCAGCAGAACCAGACCCATCCTGCTCTTCACTCACATCCTCAGACCATCAATCTTTTCATCCCTCTCTTTAAAAAGCTAGTATTGGACTCCTTTAACTCCATGAACCTCTTCCTCTTCCCCTCCTTGGGTCCCCCTCTCCTGCTGGGAGTCGCAGGGCAATGCAGTTTCATTTCCTGCCCCGCTGAAATCTATGCTCCTGAGGAGAAAGAGGAGGGGAGAGAGGGAGCAGGGAGGGAGTCGGAGATAGATATAAAGAGAGACAAGGAAAGGAGAGAGAGGTGTGAGGGGACTGTTGGCATGCAGGACACAACCGCACTCGTAGGTAAACTTAAACCCGGGCTGGGTCCAAGTCAGTGTCAGCTTTGATAAACATCTACCCGGGAAATTAAATAACTGCTTAAAGTGGAAATATGAAAAAACAGAGAGGAGAGGGGGCTGCTTTAAGGGCTAAACTCAATTTTCCCCTCAACACTCACCGTCAGGTTTTCTGTTCGCCCCAGAGAAGGGAGAGACTGGACAAAGGGCTGAGTGGCACTGAGCAGACTCCCGAGGATTTAAGTAACAGCACAAATCCTTCAACTCAAAAAGAAGAGCACTTTTAGATACCTGCAGTTAATCTGATTTTTAATATTCAGAAAAAATGTTGCTTTTACTTGTTTGAATTCCATAAATATAGGGAACTGATAAATAAAAGAAAGAAAATGGCCCCTTAGTGGTAAATAGGGATGGGACGACACACTTAAACTCACGATACGCTGCACCTCGATATGCCTGGGTCACGATACGATACGTCACTATAAAATATCAAAAAAGGAAAAAAGGAAAAACATTACTGTTTAATTACAACTTATTTGTTTTGTTTGAGTTGCACACAGGAAAACACAAGGCCTAACAGGCCAAACTCAAACAATAATACTCTCTCTAACCCTAAAGAGGTTAGAGAGAGTGTGTGCTAACGAGCAGTAGGCTCGTTTTTGCCGTCTTCGTCTTTTTTAACGAGAAAGCCAAAATACTGCCGGACAGATGACTTGTATTCAGCAGGATCGTCCTCAATTTTGACCTCATTCAACTTCATCATTCGGCTTTTTGGAGGCAAGGTAGTTGGTGCTAATGTTTGTTGTCGTCACTTCTGGTCACATGCGCTATTACCAGACATGACGTCTTTATTTCGCGATCCATTTTTTTTCTAACTCGATGCATTTCATCACGTTCTGTATCGGGATATTTCACCAAATTATATTTCATCCCATCCCTAGTTAGCATACTTCAGCAAAGGACTGTTGGCCATGGAGGGCTTGCTTGTTTAAGATTCGGCACATTGACTTTAGGTCAACTTAGTATCTGCATCTGATATCGGGTTCAGTAGCCTGTTGCATCTTACCTTCATCAATCTATCAATCTTTATTTGTATAGCACCAATTCATAACAAGTTTTATCTCAAGACACTTTACAATAGAGCAGACTGAAGACAAACTCTTCATTTTTTACATATAACATATATAAAAAGGCTTTTTAGAGGCAAGGTAGTTGGTGCTAATTTTTTTGTTGTCACTTCTGGTCACATGCGCAATTACCGGACGTGACGTCTTTATTTTGTTTTTATTTTCACATGCTGTATCGCGATATATTGCCAAATGATATTTCATCCCATCCTTAGTGGTGAACCAAACCAGAACTATAAAGAAAAAAAAATGTAGTTGTGTACTTATTCTCAGAACTTTGGCTCTACAGATGAACAGCTCAGGCATCAAACAATAACTCTGCAAGCCTCTGATTAACGCATCTGGACTGTCTCTGGTACCAAGTATCCAGCTGTGTCCTTCAACAATTCATTTTTACAGCTCTACAGCCTAGAGTTTAACAGAAATCCTTAACTCTGTCTTGAAGTAGGCTGATGTATGGTCAGCTAAACAAAGAAGGACATCCAGCACCTCAGCTGACATACATTGCAAAACCAGTGCAAACCACTCAAAGCAAGGAAAACACATCACAGCATGATGGAAAACTTCTACTACCGACACACCAGATGGACTATTGAACACATCCATTGGATAGATTTCTTTAGTCCATCAGAGCAACAGCCCGAGGACAGAGATTTGGAAGGGCAGGACCTTTAAAGAAAAGCAGAAGGTGATTAAATGGATGCGTCATCTGTCACATTAACTGCAGGACAGCCAGAGGCCTGGAGACACTTCTTGCTCTCAGAAGTACTTATGCGGGGCTCAAACTACATGACTTATGCACAATTATGGCCCAACCTGATAGTCATAAGGTTTCAGGACCCATCAGCCACAAAAGTTGGTTGTTCTGTCTCGTGCAGTGTGACATAACAACCAAAAATAACAGATCATTCAGTGCTACAAAACTCCATGAGAAGGTCTGGAAAGTTTGACTTTGCTCTCTTAGGATTTGCTTCTCAACATCAGAGATACTGATCAATGAGAGCACAGGGAGCTCTGCATGTGCAACAATCATGGATGTTAACAAACCAAAGTTGATGCAGAACTGCTTTAGAAATAAGAGACAGATGAAAAAAAATATTAGTCATTAGTAGTGATAATAATTAGCACAAAGACAAAATAAAGAGACCTGCCATGGACAATGTCACTTGAGTTCCTACAGTGCAGCCACACCATGCACAAACACCAACTGTACTAAACAACAGCTTTACACATGAAACATTAACCAGAGAGAGCCAACAGCAGCCTGTTGTTATACAGCTTACATTGATTTTTTCACCAATTTCACCTCTTATGGAGCAAATTGCGAATCACAGTGCAAAATTTTTTATTGGCTCATGGAGAGTCCATCAAAATTCAAAGAGAAGGGATGCCATAAGCTGGCAATGCCCGTGCTCAAACAGGTTATGCCCCCTTTGGAAAGTGGTTCAACCAGCTATTTGAGAAGTACTGCATTAAGAGCACAATAGTCACAATAAACTTGAAAGAACAGGGCTATTTATTCACTTCTGTTAAAATTAAAACGGGGCACAGAGTCATGCTTTGCTGTTCCACTGCATATATGCCTATCTTTTGTTTTGCTATTCTGGCTTTAGAGGGCTCTTTGTCTGTCCCCTTTATTCCACATTGCACAGATGCCTTAAAAAGTACACTACAGGTGCTACTGAAGTAACTAACGCTTGTGAGTGTTGCTTCATGTTTATATTCTATAATGTTGGTGATATAAGAGCTGTGGATGCAGTAAACCCTGCAGGTGGAAAAGATTAAGTGGACTGAGAGGATCTCTACATTATCAATGTGGCAGCTCCATCAACAAGCCGCTCCATCGGGAAGCAAACTGGTCTGTCATACTCAACATTCAGCCATACGAACTTGATGAAGAAATGAATCTGTCTTGTATTTTGTGACAAGTTTATGGTAACTGCTGTGTTCTTGATGATTAAGTGAAAACATTTTAGCATCCCATAAAGGGAATTTGTCTTTCAGAGCGAACATAAAAAGCAAAACATCAACAACCAGACAGGACAGCACACAATAACGAACAGTTAGCCAAAGAATAAAATGATCGAAATGTCAGAAATGAATTAGTACGTAAAGTATATCATTAAAGCATCACAAACTGAAGAAAACCAGATCATTGCAGGGTCTTAAAAATGCAGTGTACATGTTGTGAGATCAGTTTATTAAGCTGGATGCTCTGTGGTACTGTAAAAATGTTGCAGTGACTTTTACAGTAACTTACTGGCAGCAAAACAAATGTCTTTACAGTAGCATCACTCCATTTAATTTACAGAATAACTACTGTATTTTCAACACAAGATTTAACTGCTGTATTTCTCTTCAAGGTATCATTATTACCTCCGCCAAGGAGGTTATGTTTTCGTCAGAGTCTGTTTGTCTGTCTGTCTGTGACCAAAATAACTCAAAAAGTGATGGATGGATTTTGATGACATTTTCAGGAAATGTTCAGCATGGGAAAAGGAAGAAGTGATTCAATTTTGGTGTTGATCCGGATCACTGTCTGGATCCACCATGACGAAAAATGTGATTTTTTGTGAATAACTACTGAACTAAAATAGATATCATTATGAATCCAATTGCTAATGGTATGTTTTCATGGTCAAGGAATCTAAATATTTCGATGAAATAAAGGTAGGACTAATATTTATGGTGAAAATCACAATATGGGTGAGGACTATGGCGCTGGCGGAGGTCTGCGCTCTCCGAGAGTTTAGTTTATATTACTATATATTTGACTATTTTACTGATCATTTATTTGTTAAAAAAAAAAAAAAAAAACACAATCACATGCATTGACTTTGATCCAAAAAATACATTTGATCAAACATGTTTCACCCAAACATGTGAAACATTTGCCAAAGTAAATCTTGGCTGCTTTTGGTCAGTTTTCCACAGAAAATTTGTTTTTTTTCCTGGACCCATTGTCCGTTTAAGGGATTTACTTTCAAGACATTTCACAGTAGGTAACAGTAACTACAAGAAAATACTGTTAAGTTTACCAAACAATCTGTTACAGTGTGGGTGATGGAGAAAATGCATCCCAGCAATGAGACACTGCAAATCAAAGGAGGGCCGACTATTGAAAGTCTATGGGGCACGCTGCTCTTTGCTGACCATGAGAAGACACCTGAAGTGGCGTCATCAGTCCCTTTGCACCAGACGTTTCCCTTCATGTTGTGATATAAGATCAAACAATCAGGCTCAAACTGATTTGAGAGCTACTGGTTTTATCCTAAGATTGTGAGGAAAGCTTTGGGAGCTCGCCAAAGACTGAGCGTTGAAATACCTTCATCAGAACACTGCCATGCTCCTGCTGCAGTTTCAGGGAAAAACGGTGGTCTCTCTTCCTCTTAAATTAATTTCTTGGAGAGCATATGGCAGCAAGTTATTTAAGAGTTCACCAGAGGACTCTCCTGATTATTGATTTTATTTTAAACTTTGATTTATGAGACAATTACGGGAGCTTTTAATACCACACAGGGGCCATGTTTCCCTCTCGCTGCTGAATTAAGCAGATGACTGGCCAGAGCGGTTTAGTGGACGGCATTTAACTCACGGAGCTTCAGAATTACAGCCAGCGAGCCCTTTAACTCCAGATTCCTCGGTCAGTGTGGTCAACACAGGATTAGAATGGATAGAAAGGGATTTTCCTTTTAAGTTGAATTTCTTATAGTCGTTTGTGCTTTTTCTATCCGTGCTAAGTCACGGTTTTAGTTACACTTTCTGGGATTTGACCCTGAACATTATTGTCATGGTTTATGACCGAGCTGGACAGGCCAATAAAAACTGTTTTTATCCTGCAGGCAAAAGAAGGCAAAGCTGTATCCATGCTGACTTCATTCAGCAGGAGTTGCCCTTTAGACTCTGAAGTTCACCTCTTTCCACTTGTTCTGATGTTATATTCAGATCTGACTGCAGCACGTCTGATGTGAGTGTTGATCTCCTGGACAACAGCGCTGAGCCCCCGGTTCACGGCCTCTCCTCTTTAGTCTTTTGTGTGAGTGAAGTGGCTCAGCAAACACAAGCTGCTGGTTAATGGGGGGTTTGCTTAGACAACAATGTGATAAAGCCTGTGGTTAAACTAACACTCTAGAGCCGTGTCCACACTTCACATGTTTAAATACACTGTTTAGAAACACTTTGCCAACAAGGTACAGGAATGTACAAATCCCTTAAATTATCATCTTCATTGTTGGTTTGTTTTTTTTGCCTCTGCTCGTGTTAACACTGAATTCCCACAGTGCTAAAACTTTATCGCCCATTCACACATCAACACACAGTAGCTGATGTAGACCAGTGTGGAGGATGATCATAATGTAAGTGAAAGTCTGGTCCTGGGGTGAATTTTCATGTGTTTAATGCAGGTTGACATACCTAAAGTGAATATAATCGTTGTGCTGGTGGAGTATGATGTTTTCTGACACACCCCTGACCATTAATAGACAGACTTAAAGGGAAATACCTTGGGCTGAACGATTTGAGAAAATAATCTAATAGCATTATTTTTCCCCAATATTGCAATTGCGGTTCACACTGCGATTGTTTTAATGTTCCTCATCTTATGTATTCTTATACAAACATAAGCAGCAGATCGTTGTATAGCATAACCAATATGACATTAAATCAATCTAAGGATAAATGATTTGAGAAAAAGTGGAGAGGTGAAGAACAGAAGCAAGATAGGTATGAAATTGTAAAAACTGGGTAAAAAAAAATGGTACGAAAGCGGAAAAAAAGTTAATAGGTGCAAAATAGTTATGAAATTGCAAAAATAAAAGGCAAAAAAATCAAAAGTGACCAAGGAAAATCGATTATAGCAGCAAAATTGGGATTAAATTTCAAAAACCATGTAAAAATTCCAAACATGGTCTGACAGTGGCCAAAAAAAAAAAAAGATGAATGGGAGCAAGATAGGCATAAAGTTGTAAAAACTGGGTTTAAAAAGGTTAAAATAGGCATGAAATTGCAAGAAACAACATCACAATGCCAAAATGTTCAACTCATTTTGGGTTAAAAATATTGCACTGTCTAGGATTTGAAAATTGCAACAAGCCATATTGCGATTTAATCGAATTTGCAATTAGTTGTTCAGCCCTAGAAACACCAACACATTTTTTTTGTTTTCGTGTCTTGCCCTACTCCCAAGTCCATGACAAGCAGATAGACACCATTTTTCGACCACCCGCCCACGGCTAATTAGCTTAGCTCAAACACTGGTAGTCAATGGGTAGTGTTAGCCTTCCTCTGCCTACAGTCATTAGATAAAATCCTCTATTTTTAAGACTGATTGGCACTTTTAGACTAAGATTGGGACACCACTAATGTGCTTTGTTTTGTTGACCTACTTACAAGCACATCCGCACTGGTTTGTGCATGAGGTTTTGTATGATTTTTCTTTCAAAAAGTACATGAAGTACTAATCATAGTCTAAAAATAGACAATCTAACATACCATGTTAAATAAAAATCATTACAAGCACAGAGGGCTGCTAAGTAGCTGAAGAGTTTATCTAATGACTAAGAGGCGGAGGCAGGCTAACGCTACTCATTGACCCTCAGTGTTTGAGCTCAGCTAACTAGCTATAGGCAAGCTCTGCCCGTCTCTTCCTTGGTATTGAACACACAGTCGAAAGAATGGTGTCTATCTGCTTGTCATGAACTCAGAGTGAGGCAAGACAAAAACAGCAAAATAGATCTAACAAATTGGTAAAACATACAACTTAAGGTAACTTTGGCTTTACATAGCTTATGTTGTATAAACATACTGTGACTACACTCAACAAGTGCCATATAAATAGGACATATGTGCCATTTTACCATGTGCACCATGCCTTAAGAATGAAGTTGGCTGTCCTGAAAAGAGTTCATCAAGTTTTTCTGTATAGATTCTCATTCATCCAGGTCATGGTTATCTTGAAGATTCAAATTTGATGCAACTGGACTGAACACAGTTTCTCAAGTTATACAACAGGAGTCCAGTCCTGTGGAGGAAGCAGCTGCAGGCGACAGAGATGAATGAAGGCAAGCAGAGGTTTAATCTTGATAAAGCCTGTTGGATCAAATAATGGAAATGTTTAAGCCTGAGTAAAATTTTACAACATACCAAACAGACATCAGAATTGCCCAACTGATGCTGACTTGGCCCGACGAGACTCGACATTTTCCTCTGCATTAGTAGAAATTGGCCAAAACACCAAAGTGTGAATGTGTTTACTGTTAAATCTACATTTATGAAATTACCCCTGGAAAATGATTTAAAAAGAAAGAGTTAGCTAATCCCTTCATCGCCTGATTTAGAAATAATGATAATTAATCTTCAGTTCATTAAATTCAGGCACAAGTTTAAAAGTGTAAGCTGTTCTTTTAAACATTTATTCTGGGATTCTTTCAATGGCAGACATATATTTAAAGAAATACACAGATGGAGGAAATGACATTGGCACTTAACATGAAGAGAGGAAGCAGACAATGGATCAGACAAATAGTGAAATTACACCTCAGAGTTGAGACACATAAAACCAGTCTGCCAAACTTTCTAAATGGAGCAGAATAAATCATTGCACAAGTCTGAGTCAGTGCCCACAGCAAACAAACAACAGTAAAGGGGAGAGGAGGGAGAGAAAAGAGTGAAAGATTAATCCATGAATGCACAAACCTCATCGTAAAGGACGAATCAGGCTTTTCAATGATAAAAACACAAAACCAATTTGTATTATTAAAGGGGAGAAATAAACAATGAAAATAAGGTTTTCCAACATTTTAAGGAGATATCAAAGAAACATCTTTACAGAGACACTGGGAAAAAGCCTGTTGTTGTTCCCTCTGTTCGCAGATCCCTGAATGTAGTTGTTGGCCAAAGTAAACTTCTTAAATCCAGATTTGAATCTAAACCGTTTTACGGGAACTTATCCTCAAAGAACAGACTCCTTATACTTTAGAGCTTGATTATATAGCTGCTGATTGTAATTACAAAGCAGTGGAGGACAAAAGACGACTTAAACCCTAATTCTAAATGTGTACATTACACAAACAGACACAAAACCAATAATTTACCGTAATCTCTCATGAGTTAATCCAAAATCAAATTAACTTCTTGTAGAATAAAGAGATCCTTTCAAAAATGCTGGTACAAATGATGGTGCTTTTAGCTTCTAAATAAAAAATAGGTTCTTTAAAGTTTGTGCTTGTTTTTATTTTATAAAAAAACCATCCTGAACTGGTCGCCAGCCAATCGCAGGGACACATAGAGAGACAGACAATAGTCACCCACACCTAAGGGCAATACAGAGTCACCAATAAATCTAATGAGCCTGTTCTTGCCTGCAAGAGGAGTGAACCCATGCATCAATGGGAGAACATGCAATCTTCAAACAGAAAGGCCCTGATTGACATGGGATTCGAACCGGCAACCTTCTTTCCAAGCGGCATATGCAGTCCCACCATTTATTAGTCAGGTGCCATCATATGGGAATTGATAAGATTTTATCAATATCGATGCTGTTAACGATCCTGCTAATCGACCCAATTCTTTAACGATTCTCTTATCGATTCCTGCAGATTTTCCATGTGAGCAAATGGTGGTCTGATTTTCAGTGGCAACAATGTCAAACACATGTCACAGCATTTATAACTGCCTCTGCAAATTGCAGGTGTGTCCACTCACTTAAGGTTGTGTAGTAGGTGCAGTTAGGATTAAGTCACAATTCTGATGCTTCTGAACCCTGTCAGTGGATGGAATTGATAAGGGAATTGATAAGCAAAAAAATTAATGATATCGATTCTTTGATGGAGTTGTTAACGATTCTCAACTGGAATTGGTTTTCGATTCCCATCCCTACATCATACTGCTCAATTTTAATTTGGTTCATACCAATATTATCAGACAATAAAAATAAGACATTTTTGTAAACTAGTCTTATAATCAGGATCCTTTTGAGATAAAGACCTAACTTCAAGATTTGTATTAATCTGATTTTATGTTTTAAACTCTAGATTGATGCACTTTTACATCGATTATCCTAAAGCTGCACACAATATTTTGCAGATTTTCTTGTTAAACACAAATTTCTTTGGTACCTGATGGTGCTAAATCTGTTCAACTGTCTATTTAGCGGCAGATTTGAGGTCAATATTTGTCATATTTTGAAGTTTCATTAATGTCCCCACCTCTGCAGCTTCAAACCAGTGTGAAGTCAAACAAATGGGTGGATTTTTAAGTTAAAATGCTGTTTTTTATTAAGTAACACTTGTTCATCTTTGTTCAGCTTTTCTTTCTTCAGTTTGCTCTACTTCTGTTTTCCCCAAGGAGGAAGGAAGAGACCAAAAACTTGGAAAGTGAGACGAGGTAAATGCTTTTATATGTCATTAGAACAGGAAAATAATCAAGAAAAAACTTTTTTTTCTTTTTTTTAGTCATTAATCCTGTTAATATGTTTGTAATTCATTCATTTTCCCATCATACAATCCTTGTATTATTGGTCACAAAATCCTGCAACAGTCAGGTTTTAATATACAAACTACACACTCAAAGGGCTTCAGCTAATTTAATATGAACACAAATCATCCAAAGCCCCGTAAAATACAATTTCCTGAAGTCCAAACATCTCTGGTTAAATAATTTCAGCAGCAGAGAGGAACTTGCACTTGAATATTTCCCCTTTATGCAGCACAACAGGAGCAATGTGCTATTTACATTACATTACATCTGTGTGTTAGACACATTAAGAGGTAAAGAGAGATTTTCACGACGGAGCTGCCAAGAATCAATAGGAAACACACAACTGTGAAAAACATAAATGTGCTGATTTTCTATTAATAACTGCAGAGTGATAAGTGAATACATATGTCTCTGAGGAGCTGATGGTCCAATGGTAACCACAGCACCACGTGGGTAAGAGAGCAAACATAAAAGATGTATCAGGGCGGATATCAGGGAAGCCAAATTCCGATTAAACATCCTCCTCATGATCATGAAATATCTGCTGTGAAGGAGCCAAAGTTTCTGCATCAGCTAACATCAAATAAAGATGTCTCCCGTCTGATTCAAAGATGCTAAAGCCTTACAATCAGTCGCTAAAAGGCCTGTAAGAGCGGGTTATGAGGCAAAGCTGGTGTGGAGCCATCCCGCTCTTAGTTATTGTTGAGTAAACACACAGAGCGGCCAAGAGCAGCGTGTCAGTCAGCCAGGCAAGAGGAGCCAAGCGGAGGAGACGCTCGACGGGCAGAATGATCCACACAGACAGACAGAGGGGGAGGGAGACGAGCAGGGTGTGTTTGTGTGTGAGAAAGAGGGAGAATGAGGCCAAGAAAGTACAAGAGCAAAAAATAAAAACTGACGGAGTGCCAAGGTTTGGTTCTGCCAGCCAGATAAGAGGGCTGCCAAAGGTTCATGTCACGCCAAAAGTGGCGGGGTGACGGCGGGTTTCTCTGTTCCTCCAGCTGCACATGAGAACATGCTGAAGACACACTTCTGAAGATTGAATGTTTGAGTAACTGAATTAGAAAGTTTACATAAATTCAGATTAGAATTTGAGTTATAATAAGGTTGGATATACAACTAAAATTCAGCGGACTGGGTTTGAGTCTCATGCTGGATCACATAGCTGCCTGTCTTTACTCTGAGCTTTAGCCGCAGATTAAGTTCCTACCATCCGACCCACTGTTGCACTATGACCCGGAAATATACAACCAGCTTTTAGTGATAGCATAACTTAGCTTAAAGCAGTTCAAAAGTTTTCTGTAGACTACATCAGAGCCCCTGCAAACAGCACACAAATTGATCAATCACATTTATAGATATACAGACATGAGATGCCACATCTCAAAGAGCTTAATCTTTAATAAATGTATATTCAACAAATATGGTGCTAAAAAATAAAGATTAACTGGCTGAATCTATATTCAGCAGAAACGAATGTGGTGAGGGCAGATTTATGATCTGGGTGACCAAGGGTTTGTAATAGGGATGCACGATGTTATCGGTTTGATATCGGCCAATATTGAAATTTTTGCAGATATTAACAGCCGCCATATGTCGTCTGGAATAACGGTGAATTATACAAATGTTCAGTATTGATGCACCTTGTCATCACAGCATGGGCACACTTAAATATGGAGGGTTTCATTTTTGCAGGAGTAAAAAGCCGTTTTTCTTGTTTTAAATCTGTGCATGCGATTATATGTTGTAACACTGAAAGAAATGAGTCACTTTTTAATAAGCACAAAGCTTGTGCCCTTGGTCTGAAATATCGTAACGGTGATAATGAATTAAAACAATATGGGCATATCAGATATCAGCAAAAATCCAATGTTGTGCATCCCTAGTTTATAATGAACCCATAAATTCTTATTCTTAGTCCCTTTGTCTCTGCCTGGATGGATACATCTATGGATGTAAGTATGTATACATACAGATATATCTTCATATGTATATGTGTATCTATAGATGAAGAGTGTAGCTTCAGCCTGCTCTGATGTTAAGTGCTTTGAGATAACACCTGTTGTGCTATACAAATAAATATTGATTGATGATTACTGCAATCTCTCATATATAGCACATTGTTTTGCTCTTAAATAAGGTCTAATTGTAGGGTGTGTGTTATACACAAGAAAGATATGTAAAATATTTTGTCTCACCAGCATCATATGATAACACCTCTGATAAAAAATGCTGAAATATCCTCTCTCTGTGAAACATTACCACCAAGCTGTTGTAATTCTTAAAAAACTGTCTGTTAAACTGTTCTAAAGCAATATTTGGGGTCTTAAAGGAACACTACACCCAAACAACGATTTGGCCTCATTTTCTACTCACCCTCATGCTGAACAACACTGTGGAGTAGTTTTGGAACATCTAGGATGCAGCTGGAGATCTGGGGGTATACTCGCTGTCCACTGCCATTGATATCAGGACTTAGATAAGAGCCCGAACGAACAGTGTCCTTAAAAACAACAAGAACAAGAAACAAGAACACAAGAAATCCCACATTCTGCTGACCCCTCTTGTGTCTGTCCACGGTTCCATCGCTCACAGCAGAATGTGGGATTTCTTGTTCTACGCTCCTAGTTATTGCAGAGTGCGCATTCATTTGGTTTGGTCAGCCGCGGCTCCCGTAGGCACCCGTAAGTGTATCATAGAAATGCCAAGTAGTACTGTTTAGGCTATAAACATGTGCTAAATGATTTCGTTTCGAGTAAATGGTGGACGTTACCCGCTCAGGACACTTGGATTACAGCGCACGAGCAGTATGGAGGAATATTGCTGACTTTTTGTGGACTTTTAAGGACACTGTTTGTTCGGGCTCTTATCTAAGTCATGATATCAATGGCAGTGGACAGCGAGTATACCCCCAGATCTCCGGCTGCATCCTAGATGTTCCAAAACTACTCCACAGTGTTGTTCAGCATGAGGGTGAGTAGAAAATGAGGCCAAATTGTTGTTTGGGTGTAGTGTTCCTTTAATTAGTTTAGTTTGTGTGATGGTCATGTAATACTCAAGAGGTACCACTCACATGCCAACAAACAGGGTGCTACCATCTTGTTAGCAAGGGGACCGAAATAGCTGCGCTGTGATTGGTCAAAGACATAGGCATGTTGATAGCTGCTTTCTGATTGGCCAGTCCACTAGGACTGAGCATGCTCTCGCAGTAAACAACCAAGTGTGCATGCATGAAGCAGAAAGTATTTCCACATTCAGTTGAGAGAGAAACTTGTATACGGTATTTGTTGGGAAAAAAATTGGCATTTCTTCGGTTAAACTTTTGAATAAAGGTCATTTTGAGTTGTAGAGCTTAAGAGAGTAAGGTTTGGGCAAAATGAGTGTGTGTTATATCCTGGAAAAAAGCCTGAAAAGTAAGCTAGCTAGCTTTACGATTGTATATTATTAAGGATGCATGATATTGGATTTTTTGCCAGCAACAGAAATGCTGATACTTATGTTAGGAGCCTCTTCCTTAATACATTTGTCCCTTTCCTCTCATGATGATGTCTATTTGTGTTCAAGACAGATGTGAAGCAAATAAAATAACATTTTATTCTTTAATAAATGATACCTTTGACATATAAAAGTAATAATTCAGCGATAATGATGTAAGCCATTATGGGACATAAGTGCATTCTGCCAGTATTACAGCCAACCATTGGATATTCATAGCTAATTTGTACTGCTAAAATATCAGCTATTATCTGTAGATACCAATACTGTACTTCCTTATTGAAAGTTTAATGCAAATACTTTACTGAGGCTCAATACAAACTTTAACCACCTTTGGGAAAAAAAAAAAAGGGAAATAAATTTATAAATGAAGACATGCTTTCTTATCAAAGACGTGACTAAAACAACAAAACTTTATTAAATGAAAATCCTAAACTGACTGACAAGATGCTCTCATTTTCTGGAGAGTAAACATATTTAAGGTGATGGAGCCCATAAACTTTGTGGTATTTAAAACCTTGGGAGAAGTGTGGTGTTGTACAAAGGTCTAATTGTGGGTGCAGAGATCTGCCGTCTGCCTGCAGTGAGGGGGCTCCGAGGTCCTTAATGCAATGCAAACAGGGTTTAAAAAGATTTACTCTGACACATATAGAGGAATTTAAAAGCCGTGTTTTATCCTACGCCCTATTAAATGAACTGTAGCGTGATCTCGGCATATTAAGCCACGGCAAAGCGAACCACGGGGAGATGCTAGTGAAGGGGTAATTTGATAAAACTGTAATAAGGAGTGGTCCCGATGAAATTTAGAGCTCTTTAAGCCCCGCGCTATTCCCCGCGGTCCGCAACATAAACTTTGCCAAGTCCGTATGGGAAATTGATACGCAGTATGTGTGGCTTATTCCATTAGGCTCATTAAAGTGTCACTTTGTCATCAGCACACTCTCACACTTTCAGCTTGCCTTACAAACGCAGCAAAGGACTCATTGTATGGTGTGTATAAAGTAGAGCAGAGGACTTTTTTTAACACGGCCGGCGTAATTTGTCTTCCAGACAGCAGGAGAAAGAAATCCACATCCAGAGTGTTGAACAGAGAGGACAGAAGGTTTTTTAATTTGAAGTCAGAAGCACTGAAGAGGACAGAGGATGGAAAAGTATATTTCGGGTAAATTAGAATATCAGTCATTTTTGACTAAAATAAGTGCTACTTGATAGGGCTGGGTTAGTGGTGTGCGATATGACGATATTAAATCATTAAGGATTATAACGTGGGGATAATCTCATAAAGCAGAAAGATCATCAGATCGTCTGTGTGGGCGCAGAGACTTTGACGCACACCTGACTAACCAATCGTAGCACATTACGCACAGTGCATGGTGGGATCTCCTGTTTGGTTATGTAGCGTGAAGCCATGGTGGAAAGAGAAAAGGAGATAAAAGCTTGAAGATGTCTGAACAAAAATCTGTTCTAAAGCAGCTGTATTCTTCACTCAGATTATAGACATTGCAGTTAGATAACATTTGTTTTGAATTGTTGCACTTTCAGAGATAACCAGTTACTTAAAGCTATGGTCTACGATTTGGAAGCTTTATACATATTAATAACACCGTTTATAAGGCTGTTATGGTCCTGTGGTCCTATCTACACAGTATAAAGACCAAAAAGAACGAAAAAAATCCATTCAGTATATCCGCTGAAAAGCTGCATACTAGCTGACCAATCAAACCTAAGAACCTGCGAGGATTGATTGGTCCGTGAGTCCATCCAATCCTCGTCTCCCTCGCTACGCAGCGTCATGCCCATGGTCCCGCCTCCTCCCCTCTACCTCCGGTGAGCAGCTAGCAGCGTTAGCTACTGAACTATCATGGAGCCGGAAAAGCCTAGCGCCGAGACCAAAGCCGCCTCCCTCTCCCGCGGGGCCCAACGGAGCTCTGCCCACGGGTTGAGGCCTGTTAGTGGGCTAACGGCTAACGGCTAACGAATAGCCTCAGCCGGCCGTCAGACCTTCAGCATCGGCCGTTTCGCCCCTGGTTGATCAGGTAATGGCTTTGTTTACTACAGTGGGAGATGTCTGCTGAATAACTCTGGTTAGTTTGTGCCTGCACGGGCTAATAACTTGCAGGGGAGCGGGTTAGCCTGTTAGCCGCTAATCGTTTGCACTGTAAGCTGAGCTGGGGAGGACAGGCTGAGAAAGATAAATCCTCCCCCACACTCGGCTCCGCTCTGGCGGCGCCAGACCCGCATTGCCACCGGTCCAGTTGAAATGGCTACTGCTGTGTGTTATAAGTGAGATGTCTGTCGTGTTTGATACTTTCAGTTGAGCTGAGCTGTTTTTGATTGAGTTTGCTGCTGATATATTGTGCTAGTCGCTCGTAGCTCTGTCCGAGGGGGCTTTATGAGGCGATACGAGCTGGGGGCAGGATCTTGGAACACGGAGGGGAGAGGTGAGGGAAGGGGGGTCAGGCTGCGGTTTCAAATCGTAGACCACAGCTTTAAGTTTGCATCTATATTCAACCCTTTTCAGTAAGCTATTTGGTATGTTTAGTTTTTATGTTACAAAAGTGCACTTCATTGTTGATCATTACCTTTTATGTTTACATTTATTGCACATTTTTATAAAAACTGCACTATTTAACTTAAAACCTGTTCAGAAAGTTTCTTTGGCTTAAATTATCTTTTTTTCTTTTAGCGTTTTACATGTTTTAAATGTTAACCATCAGTAAAAAATGGTCAAACATGCAAATTAGTCTAGAAAAATCAACGTAAATAAGAATTGTGATAAAATCGTGATCGTGATTTTATTTCTAAAAAATTTCGTGATATGATATTTTTGCCATATCGCCCACCCCTAGGCTGGGTGATACTTTAGCTATTGCCAAATAAGATAGAGTAAACCATACTGCTTACTGTTATATCATTGACTCAGTGTTGGTTTGACAAATTAGATTAAAATCCAATGATGGATAAAAGCACTGTCTACCACAAAGACTAGCATGTTAACTGACCACGAGAGTATCCATTTTTAATGTTAAGCGTTTTTAAAATTGTATTGATTTTCTTTTGTCTAAGAGTAGGGATGGAAAATGATATGATTTTATTGATACCAGTGCTATTAACTTCTCGATTTCTGTTGAATCAGCAGAGCATTTATCAAATGCAATGCTTCATAGATTAAACCTCTGCTAGTTGCTGGTGTGTCCACACTTCAAACGTAGTGGTAGGCATCATTTTGATGAAAATTAAGCCAGAATTTAAACCACTTTGTTCCCCTCTCTGCCACGTTTACATTATTTACTTCCCAATTATTGTTTCTGATGACTGTCTCAGATGAGTATGTGGTGTCCTTGATTTGTGAGGCATGTAGAACAAAACAGAAGGAACTGATAAGAGAATTAATAAGGAAAAGGACCAGTGATACTGATTCCTTAAAGGAGTCATTATCGATTCTCAACTGTGAAGACTGGTTTTGATTTCCCACCCCTACGGTCAACCTCTGTTGGATTGGATGGTTTGTAGCCTCATATGCCCCAATGTGCTCTTGCCGAGTATAGTTTTCAAATTAAATATGCTTTACATTTCAAGTATGGATCTCCACCCCAAGTCTGAGCGGGTATTCGTATATCGTAGAAGGTGACCGCCCTGGGTAGCAATATTGTTCGCTTTGTTAAATAAATCTGTTATTGTGACATCAGTTTTTTACTCCGTTACAGAAAAAATCAATCATCTTTCATGTCTTACCTTAAAAAAAATATTTTTCAGCCAATATTTCCAAGTCCTACATCTTGCTGCAGCATATTTCCGTGCTTATTTCAGACCCTGCCTCTGTTAAAATCATTGAAGTTTATCCTATAGACTCTTTTTTCATTTCTTTTGTTAATCCGGGGCTGTATTTCCCCGAATCCTGCTGAGATTTTCCGTCTTTTTCACAGACTGACCTCCTGTGCAGACACTAAATTGCAGGAAAAGGTTTTTCACGCTCGGCTTCAGCTTCTAGTGGCAGAAACTTTATCAAACGTCTCCAGTGAGGATCTGAGTGAACCCAGTTTAGCCTTTGATTAAACACTGCCTCTCTCCGAGGGACTGCAACCGCTAAAAAACAAGCACTCTCCTCAGTGCACGGTTTGTGGAAATAAGAACATTTTCCTGCCAATATTTCGCGAATGCAGGAAATTTACACTCTGTACCGTTCACAGGAAGGCTTTTGCCTGACTTGGCAGAGGACGGAGAAGGAGAGGGAAAACCGAATCAAGGGCTCTGCTCCCAAAATTCCTCTGTCAACCAAGCATTGACGACATATTATCAGGACATTCCCAGCAGCAACTCAATGGAAAACAACTGGGCCTTTTACTGGCAACGCACATCATAGAGAAACTTCATATCTTGTGAATTCTGTAGTAATCATGGAGGCAGGAAACATCAACCACAATAACTACGTGATGAAAACTTGAAAAATAGTGCTGCTCTGCTGTTTTTTGATTTCATTTAACTTGCATCCGTACAACTAAACACCCACTAGAGAGAAAACACAGAAAACAAACCCACTGTGATTTAAAAGGCCATGAAACAGAGAAAAACAAGATAAATATAGACTTTAACATTTAAGAAAATGTAGTGACAGCCGGAGCTCATACTCTCAACCTTCTGATTGACAGTGGAGCACTCAGTGATGCCCTAAAATCAAAAGTCAAAATCATTCTTATTCTTGGAGCTTGTGCTTTCAAATCCAAATAACAACATAAAATCAATAATAGAATTACAGTAGCTGAGATATTGGCAGTACACATTCATAGAGTGTTATATTCCAAGCTAACAGTCAAAAGACATGACATTTTGGTTTTGCCCTGGCAACTCCAAGTCATTTTCTGCTTGGTTTGGTCCACCTGGACTTTTTTTGTAGCAATTAATGTAAAACTTCAACCCTTGAAAGCACAGTAATGCTAATGAAACACATTTATTTTGTCCTGGATATCTATTAGCCAAGGACAACCTGGGCTATCCGAATGTTTGTTGCTGTCAAGTAAACAAGAAAAGTACAAATCAGGGGCAACCAATTAGTTAACGAGGCTGATTGGAAGTTGCCATTTTCTCTAAGGTCAAAATGGATGTTTGATAACATCATTGCTGCATGTTTAATAACTAAAATGTGATGAAATTCAATAAATTATGGATTAGTCACTGTAGGTCCACAAATACATTTCTGGAAAAATAGTGCACTTCAAGGCCGAATCATAAACTCTTTGGTAGGAATATATTTGACCTGAAGCCTTCCAAAGACTGGCAGACAAAAAAAGATCTAATGTACCTTTTCAGAGATTTCAGTCAACAACGTGAGTGTTGATTTGGGGTGCATGAATATAAGAGAATTAACTTGATGCTCAGTGGTGATGCCCATAAAATAATAACAGTGATACATTTCATTTATAGGTAATGACAAAATATTAAACACAATTAGAAAAGAATCAGTAAACAAATAAGATTAAAATAATGTAATCAGAGTTAAAAACAACTAGACGCAAAATGCCAGTTTGAAAAGATGGCAGAACTTGACCAAATTTTCATTTTAAAGCAGATATTAAAGCTCTTATGCTGCGTTCACACCGCACGCTACTTGTACTACCTCGGCGATCACTCTCCATGCAAAGTCAATGTACAGCCTCAACGGGGCGGGGCTAACCCTCCCACGATGCGACGGCCGCTTTTCACATTACCACACGTCGCGGGATGTCAAAGTATAAAAAAGTTGATTTTTTCAGACGATGTCGTGTGTAGCTGTGCAGCAACAGCCAATCAGCGGTGTGTGCACGTGTGACCCGTGACCATAGACATTCTATACGTATATGTCTATGCCCGTGACAGACAGTTTTTCATCCGGACTACAGAGGAACAATTTATGTCCGTGTGGGAAACATTAGTCAGTGAGGACATTAGTTCCACCTAGACGGACCACGGGAAACTCACAGATACTGCTGCTGCATCACTGCTGCAGTGTTTTGTGGTTGATAAGGGAGTGGAAAGGATACAGATGGAATAATGTCCGCTTATACATCCCATTATATGATATATGATATGATCACGGTGAAAGTTGAGCAGACATGACGTCACTGAGCAACTGCTGAGGGCAACAGTGACCAAAATGAGGTAAACCTGAAACTGAACTTGTCTTAAGGCTCAGAAGTGTGCCTTGCATACCATTTCAGAATCATAAAATAGATTATATAGAAATATTCTCATTGCATTTTTCTTTTCATTCATGCATGGTTCCGTATCTGTATCTTATAGAATCACAATTTATTGACTTTTGGATGACTGCTGGGCCGCACTAGTGAGGTGGCATGTGGCCCCCAAACTGCTAGTTGCCTATATATGTTCAAATTCACTGTGCAATCTTTTGTTTGTTTTTTAATGCCTGCTATGTTGGAAAAAGTTGAATAAGGGCCTCAAAAATTGTCTTTGGTGGAGCATATTGTGAGATTTGGGTGTTTCAGTTTCTGCAGTGACATGTTTGCACTTTTCTGACCACTTTTTAAAAGAAAAAAAAAGCTGTAACACGATGACTGAATGTCTTGTGGAAATGCTGTGAGCAGAAATTTAAGCACAAAAACTACAAATTTTTTGTTAAAAACTTCTTCTACAGCTTTGTTGCTCTTCCATTTGGTACCACAATAACTGTAAACTGACCATATCAAATGTAATCAAAAAATATCCGTCTTGAGTTATTTGATACCCTGATGCTTTTTATATGCTTTAAAACAAATTACCTTCAAGCTACACATCGGTTAAACAATTAGCACACAATATTCTCCAAACAGTTCAACCGATGGCAACAGCAGACCCTTGGCAAACACATGTGCTTCATCATAACAGGGGGGAAGTGGGTAATTGCATGTGCACAGCGTGGTTTACACACCGATGTTTTAAATCAGTGACATAAAACAGAGTCGAGGCGTGTGATTTATGACTACGTGCTGATTAAATTAACGATCAGGACTTTTTCTTGCCCATTTCACACGCTCAAAATGGAGTCAAAAATATAAAAATCTGCCCCCTTTATGTTCCCGTAGAAGAAGGTCCATACATCTGTTTCACACATACAGTTCCTGCCACATTCCTCTGCGTCTGCAGAAAGCTTTTAGGGATGCACTGCACTTGTAGTTAGTGTTGCGTTCAAAGTGCTGAGTGGGAGTGGAGTTTTAAACACAGTGGAGTCATCGATCTAAAAGAGATGGAGCATTCAGACCATTTTCCAGGCCAACATTTTCCAGAGCATCTGGGTAAGGGATAAAAAAACTGGATAGAGTCGCACATAAAGAAGAAATTATGGCGATGATGAAAAGAGGGAGTGGAGGATTTGCACAATTTTACAAGGACACAGAAAGACATTTTTTTACCATAAACCCTGACATCTCTTTAGCCTCCGTGAAGCTGCTCCTTCAATGTGAGTCTTGATGCCAAATCCAACCTTGGCTGGGAAATATGTATAGTTTTTAAGATATATTATCTGTCCTCAAATTAGAAAAAGGGAAGAAAATGTATATATACTCCTCAAAAACAGTTTGGAAAGTTTTCCCCCATTAATAACACCAAATGGTATTATATTTCATATTGTTGGAAAGTCTGATTATTCACCTATGCAACGTGGGATAAGTCCTAAGGGTAAGGAATTCAGGGAATGAGCAACACAGGTAAACGTGTGTAACCATGCAGTGCAGCTGGATCAGCCTGATTCAATGCCTGGAGGCAGACCCAGCCCTCCAAGCTCCAATCTGCAATGATTGTTTGCGGTCAGCAAAGCAGGACAGCTTTGTCAGCACCCTTGAGAGCAGGAAGAGGTGGGAGCTACGAGTGAGAAGACAGCTTAAAGTGACTGCTCTGACGGATATTAGCATACATGCTAACAGCTTCAAAAGCAGTTTTATTAGATCTCTATTAAATGGAAAAACATAGTAAACCCCTCTATAGAAAATATATTTTTGCTCCACTTCAAACATGTTTTGTCAAGAGTTTGTTTTCCGAAGTGGCTTTACATTCTGTCCATTACATTGTCGCAGAAGCGCCTTCCTACCACATCATCATCCAACTGGCCCATATGAATGTGACTGACAGAAAGACTGTCCAAATAATTCAACTAGCTTGACAAAGATTTACTTACAAATTAATCTGTTGAACTGTAATTATTTTAAATTTTATTATTTTACATGAATGTCTACTTATGACCAAACAAAATGCTTTATTGAAGCAAAGAGAAAAGACTCCAATGCACTCTCTTTACACTATTAATATGCCTTTATTATAACAGAATGGTCATGTAGACCTTAAAAACAAACTTTGATGTGTTTTGACTTCAAATCTTCATCTGGAAGACATGCATGACTTTTTTTTAACATTGTATGTTTGTTAGTTCTACATGACCATACCATTAAAATAAAGGCATTTTAATAGAATAAACAGAGTGCCTTGGAGTTTTTTTACCTCTGCCCAAGGAAGTTATGTTATTGCCGGTGTCAGTTTGTCTGTTTTTTTTTGTTGTTGTTGTTTTTTTGTATGTTTTTTTTCTCTGTTCGCAACATAACTCAAAAAGTTAAAGATGCATTTCAATTAAATTTTCAGGAAATGGCCGGATTGGGACAAGGGGCAAATGATTAGATTTTAGGAGTGCTCTGGATCAGTGTAAAAATGTGATTTTTCTGAGTAACTACAATGGACATCATGATGAATCCAATTGCTAATGGTGTGCTTTCATGGTCAAGGAATCTAAATATTTAAATGACATAAATGTAGGACTAATATTTATGGTGAAAACCACTATATGGGTGAGGACTGTGGCGTTGGCGGAGGCCTGCGCTCTCCGAGTGCTTTTCTAGTTCTTTTTGCTTCAATGACTTTGTGAACTCCATTCAAAAGAGCATGTCGAACAAACTCAATTTAGAGTCCAGGTCTCCAGGAGCCTTTTTTTATTCTTTAGAAGCTTTTACTTATGTTTGTAAATGATATAGTTTGTTAAAATTACTCAGAGAAACTTCAATAAATTCTCAGAATTTAATGTTTATTTGAAAAGGGACAGTATGAATTACATACTCATTGCAGCGTTTATAGCCTGGGCTAATTTGCAATGCCTGTCCCTACTTGGGCCTTTAAGGACATAAAAAACAAAAACCAATACTGTTAAAATTTCCATGAAAAGTTTCCAATTTGGAATATTTCGCAAATTCTCCGTCTAAGCTGCCTATGTAAAGTTTTTAGAACATTTACCTGAAATTTTCCACCCCTTTGTAACCCTCAAAATGACAGCCATTCTTACTACTTTGCAAAGACAAAAGGCAAACTTAGCAGTAGCAGTAGATTGAGTCACAACATTCAGCTAATAAAAAAATATGATTTCTGGTCAGTATCTCCCACTCCTAATTTAACGCCCAGATCTCTATCTCAGTAGCAGGGAGAAGACAAGACCCTACACCCTCACAGCCTGCAGCAGTGAACATTTTTTCCTGGTCTGAAGTACCTTTAGTATCAACAGAGTGTCCTGTTGAAAAGTGCAGCGAGGCAGTTCCACCCAGTTTGATATATCGTCTTCCTGAGTGTTATTAAAACTCTAAATGAAACTCTAAACAGTTCAGGGGTGAACGTCCTCTGCTCACTAATGTCTACATGGCTTATGATGTCAGAGAACATTTAAACAACATTCATTTTTATGAACAAGTGACAAAATATTACCCTGGAGCCAAAGTGAAAAGGCAGGGAAATGGATGGATGTAACTACTCAAAGCCTGCGCACTAAAAGATGATTTATCATTCATGTGGAGGAATGTACCATTAAAAGCAGTTTGTCTGATACTGTTTTTCCTTAAATGTGGGATTATGGCAGAGTCTGAATGCTGAGCTGCTGAGAGCTTGTTTTGCGTTATAATTTTTTTTATACTACTGTGAGTACACAGTAGCCCTGAGTCTGATATACTGCTGAACTAAGCGATACACAAATATACAAATCTTCATCTGAACTGAAAGCCTGTTCTTGAATTATAGTGTTTGGAGTCGGGTTTGAAAGTTTTCTTAATAAAATCAGCATCCAAGGAGCTCCTCAACTTGAACTTTGGGGATGTGGTGTTTCTACAAATAAAGCAGGAATCTAATTTTCATGCAGCAAACTGGGGGTCAGTGTCAGGTCAGATGAAAAGTCAAAAATCAGGCGGGCAGAAATAGATCACAGTTGTACAAAAACACTTAAAACTGGCTCAAAATTACAGGCATCTGAGAAACCAGTGTTGATTTGATGACTAAGTATTTTTGTCATATTTTTCCCCTGACAAAACTAGACAGTAACTAATAAAAACAAGAGCACGTGGACAAAAACTAAAACTAAGGCCTCATCCACACGAAGACAAAACGCTTAACAGTTTCCAAAACGATCGTCATAAAGACGAAGGCGTCTCAGAAAATGTGTGCGTCCACATTAATGCACTCGATACGCATCAAAACACTATAAAAACACATGCCAGATCTCTAGGGGCGCTGCAACAATATGACGGTTACAAGCGGAAACAGACGAAAAAACAGTGGGCATGCACACTTGCGGCAAAAGTTGTGCACAGGCATTGTGATAAAGTGATCATAAAGTGTCGTAATGTGTCCTCGATAATTGTTTGTTCAACTCGGTGGTGATTGAGAAGAAGGAGATTTTGCTGCAACAGGGATAGTAGGGTCACTAGCTTCATCAACACATATGCTACACCGTACGCCGCCATTGTTGTTGTTGTTGCTGCGTGTGGCGCATGCGTGTCAACGACGATATGAAACTATGACATAAGCGTATCAGAAAAGTTATGGAGAGCCAGTAAACACGGAGCTGCGTATACGGCATTTCAAAATCTTTCCACTATGGAACCTAGTTTCAAAAATTATCGGCTACTTTGGTTGTGTGCAAAGTTTGGATGAGTTCTGAGGGACATCCATGATTGATTGATTGATTGATTGATTTGATATTTATTATTGTGTCATGCATATACAATATGCCCAGCCCAACAGGCTTACAAGACACCATTATTCAGTCATCAAGTTCAGGGATCATTGTAGACGTTTAAACGAAGAAGAAATAATCTCACAAAAATAAATTATCCTGACGTTTTTCCAGGCTCTGGATACAAAGGAGGCCAACTTGTAAATACTATAACTAAAAAAAACATTTCAGTCTGTCATCATCAGTACACCAAAACATATCAGGACTTTTAACATACATTTCATTCATCAGAGGAGCTCTCAACTCATCGTAAAAGGACAGTACAGAAGAAAATGTGCTTCGTTCTCAACTTCACCTAATTCACATAATTCACAAAGTCTGTGTTCCTCCTGGATGTTTTTGAATCTGCCAACTTCAAGAGCAAGTGGGAGGATTCCTGTTCTCAAATGAGCAACTAAAGATCTTTGACTTCTTGTTAAATTAGCTGTTACGTAAGATTCATGGCCATAATTATGTTTAATTTGGATATATGTTCTTAATTTTGCCTTTAACAAAATTTCATTCAACCATTTTTGCTCAAACTTGGCAACAAGCTTCTCCCTAATTTTGTTCACACTGCAAACAAGATTGTTTCGGTAGACATACTGTAATTCTGCTTCTTAAAATATAGAAAGGAGTTGAGTAGCCCAGGGAGAGTTCTGCGTTTTACTAAAAATAAAAATCTTCTTATTTATCCTATTTTCTGTCATTTTAATAAATCGGTTCATCCAATCAGAGCTGCCTTAGCTTCGTCGTGGTGGGATAAGTTGGGGAGCGATCCAATCAGAGCTGCTCTCTTTATGAATTCATATATTCATGTAGAGCAGGTTCACTGTTTGTTGTCAGCTCTGGTATTGTAACTGAGATGCTCTGCCAGGGTAGTTTATATAAAAGTTATTGCAGTTCACACAGAAGTTAATTTGTTTCTGTTAATTTATACATTCAAACTTTGCTTGCATTCAACAAAGGGTTATAAGATGTTTCATTTTATCTAAGTGTAAAACATGACTTCAGAAACTCAAGGAAACACACAAAAATGCCTTACCCACTACACTTCATAATTTAGTCAACTAAATTTACAGTAGATTTTGTCGACTTAATTGTTGCAAAATTTCATTAACTAAAATTTGACTACAATCAAAATAATTTAGAAGACTAACTTATGACTAAAGTAAATTTTAGGAAAAACACTATAACTACAATGAAATTTAAAAGTGCTGTCAAAATTAACACTGTGTGGAGGTCTTCGTGAAGACCGGAATAGATGTGTTTTTTAATCTATTTCAGCTTCAGAATAACTAGAGTTTTATTTATATTTTCTTTCTTTTCTTTTGGTTGTGTGTTGAGTGTGGGTTGGGTAGGTGGGTTGGGTAGGTGGGTGGGGTTTTGTATTTTATTTTGTATCTCCTGTCACGTATCCGCTTGATTCCTTGAATATACAGCACTTTGTACTACATTTTTTGTATAAAAGTCTTGTATATATAAAGTTTGATTGATTGATTAAATAAGTCTGATTTAAATAAGATACAAAGAGTGGAGAGCCACAGGTCTCCAGAAAAGGTCAGTTGTGTTTAGCAAATGAAGGAGTGCCCATGTGAAACAAATCCTGTCTCCTGTACATGATCCTGCCTTTGTTTAGATTAGCACCTAGACTGCTGATAGTGCTGTCTGGCAGGGAGGGGTTGTGGTGGGTGTTCGAGACTTTCAGCAGTGCATGTAAGGATTAAGAGTAATCACAAGTACAGCGCTGTTATCTCAATTCCTGCCATGACATGATCACATAGATTTATCAAAATGCTGTGAGCATGAGGTCTATACATTGGAAAAATGTTACACTACTCACTTAAAGCCTAAAGCCTGATTTATACCATGGAATAAAAGCTACACTGTACCTACACCAACAAGACTCATGCCAGCTTGAGCTTCTTTTTTTGGGCATATGTGTGCAATACTCGGCCAAAACACCAGCTGGAAGTGCATTTTGTGGAACGAAAAATAATCCAGAGGCACCATATGACAGACCGAAACCAAGTAGATCAGTTTCCACAACGCCTGTAAAAGACACAATTCAAGATTAGCAGATCCAGAATAGAGCCAAGATCCAGACCAAACTCAGCACAAACATGGAGGTTGTTATCCTGTGTGATACTTAATGACTTAATATTATGATTTTATATTAACTATTGAGTGTCGTCTATCAGATTTTCCATTATAAAGTTCAATGTTTTTTGTGTCTTCAAGCCAGATCAGATCCAGCTGAAATTTACCTTTATGATAGAGACATGGACCCCAATTATCTGTAAAACTGGAGGTGACTCCAGTAAGAAATGGCAGATATGATTTTTTTAAAATTCCATCCAATTCTAATTAGGGCTGGGTTAAAAAAATCGATTTAAATCGATTTTCCTTTAACTGGTTCATAATGGATCCATAAAATCCAAAGATCGATCTTTTCACTTGGGTAGTTTTTTCTTCTTTGGATGTGCAGAGAAGCAGCCTGTGGTATCAACCCTGCTAGTCTTGTGTGATCAGCATTTAGCGTTGCTTTCTACTGAACAAGAGCTCATGAGATGTTACTGTAAACAAACATGGTGGAAGCACAATATGGGCACCACTGGCATGTTTAAAAGCTGATGTTTGGATGTACAGTGTTTTAGATTTAACAAGTACAAAGGAAAATATGAGTTGGACAAAAAAGAAGTAATATGCAGAATATGCATATCATTACTAGAAAAGCACTCGGAGAGCGCAGACCTCTGCCAGCGCCACAGTCCTTAGCCAAATTGTGATTTTGACCATAAAAATTAGTCCTACCTTTATTACATCGAAATATTTAGATTCCTTGACCATGAAAACATACCATTAGCAACTGGATTCATAATGATATCTATTTTAGTTCAGTAGTTATTTACAGAAATCACATTTTTCGCCATGGCGGCCAGACGTTAATCCGGATCAACACCAAAATCAAATCAGTTCTTCCTTTACCCATGCTGAACATTTCCTGCAAATTTCATCAAAATCCATCCATAACTTTTTGAGTTATTTTGTTCACAGACAGACGGACAGACAGACGGACAGACAGACAAACTCTCCTGAAAACATAACCTCCTTGGCGGAGGTAAAAATATGATTAATGTAACTGCTTTGGGTTTAGTTCTTCATGTTAAAACAATTTTTAATGATGTACCAGATCAAAAGGTCACTTTTTAAATTTAAAGCATTATTTTCACTAAAATGTCCCAGACTGAATAAATATCGAATTGAATCGTGAAACAAATCTATTTGAGACCTTGTAATATTGAATTGAATCGACCCAGAAAATCTGAATCGATACCCAGCCCTAATTCTAACCTATGGAATTTTTTTAGATTTTGCGCTACAGGAGGCTAAGATAATGAGGACTGTGCTGATTGGCTGCCAAAATTCTTATTCTTATCTTTTTGGAGGTGTTGAAGGGGTTACAGTTTGAGGATTGGACTTCTAAAATAGTCGTGGCATCTGTCTGTGACATGCAAAAACACACATGTAGGTGGAGGCTGTATTGTTATGACATCATAAACACCAGGAAGTAAAAAACAGAGTGTTGAAGGGGTATCTTCTTCTCCCCAAGCCCCTTCTAAAACACAATAATGCAAATAAAACTGTATCCTGCAGGACATGGACCTTTACCTGTCTTGAACTTCACTAAATATGTGATTATTTATAATCAATGCTGACATTATTTTGCTGTACTGTTTTTCAAGATGTCTGATAAGTCATCCTAGGTTGCATCACAATGTAGCAGCTCGAAAGTCAATAAAAAACATTTCAATATCGAGAAAAGTTCCTCATGGCGGTCTTTTAAAAGTCTAAAAGAAGATTCCTTCACTGTAGCAGTGGAAAATCTAAGAAATTCTTTCATGCTCACCACAGTGACCCGGCCTCTGACTGGAGGCTTGTAGACTGACCGCTTTACAAGACAGCAAGGACAAAGACAAACATCAGCTTCTTCAGTTTCTTCTTTGTCATGTTTGCTCTGTTATTTCCACACGACATGACATTTCATGTCCGCAGACCACAGTGAAGACTACTGTCCTCCTGTTTCTCATTTAGCCTTACTGGTATCGATGACAGAAATACTCTGGAGCTGCTGCACTTGAGGTGAAGAAAAGGTCAAATTACAAGCATTTTAATGAGCGTCATCTCCTCGTCCACAAGAATTTAATGGTACAGTAAAGCTACAATTACTTAAACATGAAGAATCATGGTTATTAGACAGAGCGGCTCTATGTGTTGAACAGATGATTTCCTGTGTCCCATCTTGAGTGTTACAGCAAATTAGTTTTGCCTCATTAAGAACATTATAAGCAGATTAAATGAAAATTTGTGGCCAATTTTGCAGCTAAACTTAGAAGCTTCCATAGAGAAGGGTAAGACCTGACTGTCTACAACTCTATGTTTAATCATGAAACTATTTAAAGAATTTAAAGCTACTGTTTGGTAGGGCTGGGAGATAATGACCTAAAAGAGCACTTATTAAAAAAATATATTAAAAATACATATATATTTACAACAATTGCCCCTCATGAAGACTTAGTTGTACATAAGAAAAGGCAAGTCCCCCAGGACCTGCATGAAAAATTATATCAGACATAGCTGTGCAAAACAAACAACAACTATAACTGTTTTCCAGGTTAAAATCAAGAGACAACTGGCTAGGGCAGTCACGTTTCCCAGAATTCGCTGCGCCACTCTATTGGATCATTTTATTATTTTTCTCTCCTGAGGCCGCACCGTTGGGCTGCATGTCCTTGCATAAGGAATCTTGTCTGTGACGGCCCTATGCTACACCTCTGGCAGGGTTTTTTTTTGTCATGGAGGACGCAGTTGCACAGAGCTGAGCACTTGACGATGCACTGCAGAGGAATGGGTGTGCAGATTTGTTGTAGATAGGGAGCAAGCCAGCTGCTTTGCACATTATTGCCACACAATTTTCTTTTTTTTTTAACCATACTTCACTGGTTGTCTAAAGAGAGCAACACACGTGTAAGGACAGTCTAATTGCTCTGGAAGACCTCTGTTGGATCAGGAGGTTAACTTTTCAACTGTTAATTTAAGGGATGTGCCATATTGAATTTTTGCTGATATCTGATATCCAAGCTCATTATCTCCAATACTAATAACATATTTTGTCATGGTAAAGTCCCCATGTTCTTTGTTTTACATGTGAAACTGTTTATTTTTTAAATGCAGACATTCAGCAATAATAATTGTACAGTCACATTTTCTGCTTTAATTACAGACACTATATGGAATATGTGTTATATGGCTGATATACAGTGGACATAGGGGGGAGATATATGCAAACTTAATATCTAACTATTCAGATAACCTGTTTTTAAAGTCAATATGCTTTAGTTTTTTATTTTTTATTTTGTTTAACCGGGTAATATTTCATTGTACTACTCATCCTTTATTGTTTGTTAGCTATTTGTACAATTTATCTATCCACATCAATTATATTACATGCTATTCTACTGACCTAAATGCATGCTACTTTATCCTTTTACTTACCCCTGTACTGCTGCAACAACTGAATTTCCCCTTTTTGGAATCAATGAAGCATTATCTTATCTTTGTAATTCTACATTCTGTGAAAGTGACATGAAATTTGAAGGTAAGTGCATAAATCATACAACACACTACAATAACACCATTTCAGTATATCAGAAATCCAGACATTTGCTGTATATTCATCTCATATACTGATAAATGCAGCATTGCTGCAAAATGACATTATGAAATATTACTGACTATGTATCCCATGAGTTATCCTATGATTCCCAGCCCTAATAAGCAAATAAATTATATCAATGCAAACATTTATTCTTACCATAAATAATGTTCCAAAACATCAATAAGTCTTAATACTGTATCTACAGCCCAGCCCTACCGTCTTGAAAGTTTCCCCTCCTTAAGAGCGTGAAATAGGGATGTGAATAAACCGAGTAAAGAACTCCATGGCAGAAAGTTTTCCACTTAACGCAGAATATACGGTGCATCTCCATTGTAAATATCAGCCAGGAGCATCTAAGGAGGATGGAGATAATCCAAACAAACCCTAAAGAACCATCCAGGGATTATTTATCACTCCTCAGGAGGGAGAGGAGGAATGCTTCATACTTTATACACACTTTAGAGCATGACAAAAGAAATACGGAAACAGCATTTCCTCCAGCGGCTGCATAAACAACTCAAATCTAACTCAAACTGAATTTAATCACACTTGTATGAGTCAACCCAAATCCTGTTACAAACCCCATCAGTCTGTTTCTTTAGCATACCACACACACAGTGGAAACCTTCTGCCGTTATAAGAGCAGAAAACAAAGTCTTCACTTTCAACCGCACAGAAATAAACAGATGATTTATTTCAGGTCCTGCTTTGTAAAAGCAGTTCCAACTAATTGCAGCATTGTTTCTAAGAGACCACAGACGGACAAGCCCGTTTTTCCATAAGTGTCCTCAAATTACTCCAAAACACAAACTCCACTCAAAAGAACGTCAGCATTTACATTCAGGCTTCAAGCACCTCTTATCTGAAGTTAAAGAGGGGGTGGTAGGTTGGTTAGGGGCACAATAGCCCTCCAGCTGCTTCAGCTAAGAGAGCCTCTATTGTTTTCCAATGGAGTCCAGACTCTCCCAAAGCAGAGGCTTCAGGGCGACAATGGAGAGATAATCTGAAAACCAACTATCATTTACATTAGAGGGGAGGATCAGCGAAGGCAAACACTACAGGGACAACAGTTTGTTAACATTTAAGAGGTGATTTTAAGAAGACTAAACACACGCCAAAGTCAACATGGATGACCCAGGCAGTACAAACAGTGTAGTCTGGTGATGGTGCGCTCCATTTATTTCCAAACTCAGAAGTGGGAAGACGGAGTGAAGTCACATCCCAGCTGAGGGTGTTTCAGTACTTGAAGATCATGTGGCATCTCGAGTAGGAGTGTCCAGATACAACTTTATCACCTCCGATACGATACCGATAAAGCAGCCTTGAGTATTGGCTGAAACCATTATCGATCCAATACGATATCAACAGAAATCATACAGACTTTTATTACTTATTTCGTAGTATGGACTGTAAGAAAAAGCTTGATCAGGTAAGATTACTCAAACAGAGAACAGTAGTAAGTTATAGTAGCTATGAGAAAAACTGACCCATTTGTTATTAACCAATGGGTTCAATAAATGTTAACCTTAATTATAAGAATATAGTACAATTCAATAAAATCAATGAAAAATAAATTAGAAAAGTCTGAAAAGTAACCTCAAGAAATGCAGTAAAAGCAAAAACAGATATTTTTAAATTGCAAAATAATCACTGTGTGTAACTTAAACATAAGCATATTCTACAACTAAATATAAAAATAAATTACAATGGACTATTTATATTAGAAATTTTAGATGCAGGCCGATATAATCCGATATTTTTTTGCTGATATCAGAATAGGGCTGAACAATTTGAGAAAATAATGTAATTGCGATTTTTCCCCAATATTGCGATTTACTCTGCAATTGTTTTAATGTTCCTCCTCTTATGTATTCTTAAACAAACATAAACAGTAGGCCTTTTCATAGTAAAACCAACATGACATTAAATTAATCTAAGGATAAAAGATTTGAGAAAAAGTGGAGAAGTGAAGAACAGAAGCAGAATAGGTATGAAATTGAAAAAGTGGGTAAAAATGGTATGAAAGCGGAAAAAGGTTAATAAATAGGTGCAAAATAGGTAGGAAATTGCAATAAAAAGGGGGAAAATTTCGCAAAACATGTAAAAATTCCAAAATTTGTTCTGACATTGGCCAAAAAAGATGAATGGGGGCAAAATAGGCGTAAAGTTGTAAAGACAGGGTTAAAAAAAAGGTAAAAATGGTCCAAAAGTGGGAAAAAAAGTGTATGAATAGAGGTAAAAAAAAAAAATAAGCATGAAATTGCAAAAAAAATTACATCACAATGCCAAAATGTTCAACACATTTTGGGCTAAAAATATTGAACCTTCTGCGATTTGAAAATTGCAACAAGCCATATTGCGATTTAATCTAATTTGCAATTAACTGTTCAGCCCTAGATCAGAGCGATATCTGATATCGTTACCGGATCAGGACACCCCTAATTTTGAGAAGGAAAGTTGGACCACAATGGGTGTTCCCAAAAATCCAACTTCTAAGATAAAATGGAACATACCATCAAAAGCAAACTAATGTGTCTCCAGAGCTGATAAAGTGACATCATAGCAGCAAAACACAGCAAAGCCTGCCAAAAATATTCAGTGCAGAGGACAAAGAGCATGGCATGGTAAACACAATGATTACTTAACAACCTATCAATAGATCACAGAGAGTCAAGCTCCACCCTGTGAGCTCACAACAGTACACACCAAGACAGCAGGACTGGACAGGTCCATTATTTTCTACTATATTTGAATTCTGTCTGTAAAAAACTCAAATTCTTGCGTCCAATATAAAAAAACAGATCCTAACAGCTTGCCAGAAGGTTCTCAACTGGTAGGTCAGGACCAAAAAGTGAACCACAAAGCTGGTTGAAGGGGGTCTGCATGTTGGCCTTCAAATTATTATGTTAAAAAGTTTGATGGATAGAAGTCATAGGCAGACAATCATCAACATACAGTAATAACGTTTGGATCATGGGCCTTTCTAGAACGACAAAATGATATTACGAAATGTTAGGATGCACAATATTGGAATTTTGCAGGTATCAAAAAAGCCAGTATTTTTATGTGCATTATTATCGATATTTTTGGTTAAGAGCAGAGTTTTTACTTTTTTGAAAACTGACTTTCAATGTGAGAGTCTATTTGTATCAGGAACAGATGTAAAATAAGTAAAACAACACTGAACTCTTGAGAAGTGAACACCTTGCTTCCTAAATGTATCCCTGGGATGGTGATGAGGTGAAGCAATATGGTACATTAAATACAGGCAAATTTATATAGGCTGATAACTAGATTCAACTTTTTAGTTACCGATATTGTGCCAATAATATCATGCACCTCCCTGAATTGTTGTTGAAGGTCAACCTTAAGATTGGCTTTAAACCTTGATGCACATGGCTAATGTGTGTGCCAGCTCTGGCTCCAGACATGATGGCATTCATACTCTGTGTGCTATGTTGTGGATATATCTCCCTTCGGTCACAGCTCACCGGTGGGCAAATCATGGTTAATAATATCTTGCACAGATTATAATCCTTCCTGGATGCACATCTGGATTCGGATCACCACCAAAATCTAACCACTTCTTTCTCGTGCCATGACCGGCATCAACCTGAAAATTTAATTAAAACTCATTCAACTTTTTTTGAGTTACCTTGCTATCACAGCAAAGCATAACTTCCTTGGCAGAGGCAATAAGCTTCAGTGAACACTTTAGGAAGAGCAACAGTAAGTCTCCACAAGTGACCTGATTCATTGAATGATTAACCTAAAACCTGCATAATGACACATTCTGAATATACAATTGAAGTTTCTTAACTGAGGTAACAAAATGAGCTTTAACATTGAGGAGCACAGACAGGAAGTATAATTTAACTGTCTATATTTGTGACATATTCTATCACTATGGAAACACACTGTTTGATTAAGGTAAATATTAGGGATGCAAGATATTATCAGAGCAATACGGTAATCTGCATTAATTGCCTAAACAGCCGGTTATCTGCATCAGCAAATACGACAACTTTGCCAACATTCACAGACAATATTTTTAGCCGGGGTGCTGGTTTGGCGTAGTGGTTAGCACCCCATGTACATGCTTCTGCCGGTCCAGGTTTGAATCCCGCCTGTGACCAGTTTGCAGAGTGTCTTCCCCTACTCTCTCTCCCCCTTTCACAAGCCTATCCACTGTCTCTCTCCTATCAATAAAAAGGCACAAAATGCCCAAAAAATATACATTTAATATTTTTAGCCATAGAAACTGGCCAATTATGGTATATCCCATATATTGGCTGCAATAATGGCAAAATGTTCAAATGTACTATAATAGTCTTCCTCGTCATTACTAAATGATTTTAAAAATATCCAAATATCAGTTCTTGGAAAAACCCAGTATTGCACATCCCTTGTAAATATGTCTCTGAATTTTTTGGCAACTCATGGAAATAATAGGCAAGCCTCCTATAATCAACCTGCTTTAGAGATGTACGGGAGACGTGATGCTCATGCTGGCTGTCTGAAAGCTTTGGCCTGATAACATGTGTTCCAAACTCAAACAGGCACCACTGCTGTCACACATTTTACCATGCATCCAGAGTGAAAACGCCCAGACTTTTTGTCCTTACAGATACATGTTCTCCTGAATTTAAGTGGCTTTAGCAAATATTATGTTGTCTGTTTACGAGCATTTCTGCATCATTGTCAGTCTATTGGGTCTTGGACCAAATTTTCAACATAAGCCGCTGAGTTAGTTTTGAAAAGTGGAGCCAGGCTGTTGAAAATGCGAAGGCCTGTTTCAGACTCTATTCTCATCGCTCACAGTTTTTGGCTCCTCTCTGATGCATCAAAAAGTACTTTTTGATGTTTTTTCATCAGACCTTTGCTTATATATTTGGTTAATATGGAAAGAAAGAGCTGGTTCACAGTGATACTGTATTTATTTTTTTGAGATTGCAAGAAGACAGCCTACATTTTAATGTAATGACAGAAAAGGAGGAAAATAAAATGTGTTGTTCATGTCCTCTCAGGAGTTCTGTTTTAAGACTTCATAACAGTTTGTGTTTCCTCTTTAATTAAACATTTTGTTCAATCTGAGGTCCAAACTACGACGACTTAAAAAAAGAAAGTGTTATGGAGGTGTTACGGAGATTCTCCTGAATTCTTTGTGCCTACACATTAACATGGATGTTTCTGTGTTTTACACTGACAAGGTTTTAAGAAGCTGCTTTTAAAAGCTGCTCTACATGACAGTTTGTTTTATTCTTCTATACAATGACAACAAAATGGCGTTTGTGTCCCGCTCTTTTCATCAAGTGTCATATATTATTGTGCCTGCAGACAAGAGAAAGTAGCAAAAATTTGTGATGTTCGGAAATCCTGAGGAGACATAAATCCTCATAATTAATGATCCTCTGTTTCGCTAAGATAATAAAAGAAAAGGCTGATCCTCCACAATCCTCAGAAAACAGATTTTTCATGAAAATGTCTTAATTTCTTCAGGCTGCCAACCAAACGTCTCATATCATCAGGGTAAATTAGTTTAAATAAAACGTTAACAGTACAAATTCTTTCATAATATGTGTTATTGTGTTTCTTTAATATTATCGATATTCCTCCATCGTTTAGCTGTCAACCTCTCTGATCCATCAAAGGTCAAGAAACAAAGCTTTCATTCAACAAATCTGGGTGGGGACCCCAAAAAGTGGGTAATGGTGCTGTTTCATGTTATCAAATTGAGTCAAATTAAAAGCCAAAGCTGAAAATTCTTCTATGATTTCTGTAATAATGCTTTTCAAATACGTTTTTTTTACTCTCATTTCTTTCCATTTAAATGTTCTGCTACATTAGAGGTCAAAATAGCAAAGTTATCATTCAGTTATTTTGGGTGGGGACTCAAGAAGTGGGTCATGACGCTGTTTTCGGTTGACTATGAATGTTCATCCAGGATAAAAACTGTGCCACAAAGTATCTGTGATGTACGAAAACCCTATGCCAACATCTATGTCTTATTATACGCTGTTTCAACAAGTAAGAAAATACATTTTTGTGTTTCTTGAGATCATGGCTTGATTATCTAATTATCAGAGCAAAGCAGGGCAGGTTTTTCCACGACAATGACTTGATATCTTAGGATTGTTTACCAAACTTTACGTTATCAAATTAAGTCAAGTTAAATGCCAACTCTTATTTCTTTTTCCTTGAAATATTCTGCTCTATCAGAGGTCAAAATTGCAGCATTTCCATTCAATAAAATTGGGTGAGGATTCCGAGAAGTGGGTCATATCACTGTTTCCAGTTGACTATGAATTTATGCTCAGAGTACTATATTCTAGAATCTGTTTGTATGGAGGCCCGAAGTGAACACGTAGATCTTATTACACGCTGTTTAGCCATTATAATAGTGAAGTCATGTTGCTTTTCACGATCTTGGCTTTTTCATCTCATTGTTTCATGGTAACAGGGCTGATTTTCCTGACAGTGTCAGGGATGCACAGTATCATCAGTATGATACCAGTATCAGTAGATAAACGCCTAAGAAGTAAACATCAGTGGAAATGTGAAAGATTCTGCGGATATTTACTGATATATCGGCAACATACCAAAATGCTTCACCCTGTTTTTGCCTATTGTCTACATTAAGGCACCAAATGTATCATATTTAGAGAACGAAATGATTTTCTTGCTTTCCATCTTTTTCTAATGCAAATAAAATGCCATGGGGATGTCAAAAGAAAAAGGTTGATCATAGTAAGATGAAGACAGTTCAAAAATACTGCAGAATCCAATATGGTGCATCCCTACAACATGTTAATTTCTTAAAATCTCTTAAATTCATAACCAAAATGTGTAGGTCCTCACCATAGGCGACATGAAAAGAAATATATCCATGAGTGTGAAATCAGAAGATTTATAAAAAAAAGGGTTTTAAGTCCAGTTTCTTTTTGTAATCTGATGTTTGTTCCATTTAAGATTCAAAATCAGGATCCAAAAGCAACGAATATGAGCCATGAAACGTGTTGCTAAGTGTGTGTTTTTGTGGGAGCCTGAAGCTGACATGCTTTGTTTAGCCATAATAAATAGCAAATATAAGTTTCCTCATTAAGATCTTGGTTTATTTATGTCATCATCCTGAGGCACAAGATTGATTTTCTTACGATATTGTGTTGATTCTCAAGATTTCATGACACAAACATTATTCTAATTCTACCACTGGAGGACATAAATTGTCTGCATACACTCAGGGCCTCGGCATGACTCCATAAAAGGCCAAACACTCGGCATTTTTAATAATATAAATTTGAATGATGGGAAATCTGGGTGCAATTCGGTCCTGATTCCTATTTCAGGATTGGACCAGTTGAGAACCACTCACTCTTGTTTCTGACTCAGTGTAATAAAAATCACCAAAACGCCACAAAAATCCAGAACCAGACTTCTCCTGAAGGCTGACATAACTCAGAGTTGAATCCACGCGTGTTCGTGATGAATCATACAGAAAGCACAGCCAGCAGAGCAGCGTGGAGGGGAAAGAAGACAATCAGCGGGGAGAGTGTTATGGGACTCACCGGACGCGCTCAGGTCCAGCCCGGTGTGGAGCAGCAGGGTGATCCAGAGCGCACAGCCGGCCGGACATCTCCACGCACCCCGGCTCTCCGCTGTCCCAGTCAGATACATTCCTCCGGTTATAAGTGTCAAACTTTAGCCCGGTTATCACATCCACTTCACCCGCAGAGGTACCCTTCAAAAGACTCAAAGCGCAGGTAGAGCCTTGAGCGTCTTTCCGAGGACTTTTCTCTCCAAATCAAAATCCTCCAGCAGAGCAGACGCGTCAGACCTGAAGAAAGTCCTCCGTCCTGGTTCCTCTCTGAGTCTGTCCTCCTCCTCGCTGCAGTCCAGCTCACTTTTCCCTCTCCGTGTCTCTCCCAAACTGAGCGCAATCCGTCCTCCAAACTTGAGAGCAGAGCCCTCTGCCCACAGCGCACACATGGCTCTGATTAGCGCAGTGGCGCCGCCCCGCGGTCACCGGAGGAACTGCTGGTACAGGGCAGGCAGGTGTTGATCAGCCAATGGGAGCTCAGATGGATTAATGACGGGCCTCAGGAAAAGACACGCCTCACCTCAGGTTATTTATTAGGATCCATTATTGGCAATTAGTCAATAAAAACACATGTGAAATGTGTGGTCCTGTGCAGTGAAATCCTGAAAACAGCGGCCTCAAGGACAAAACATACATGTTCAACCATTACTCAAAGTGAAGTCAAGTAAATTTTAATGAAAAGAAAAATGCACAATTACATAAAACAACAAAAAAAAGCTCAATTCTACAGAATCCTGAAAGAAAAAAATGTACAAAAGGTTATACCTTTAAGGTAAACAGTTACTATGGGCCTTTATGAACATTAATTAACTGGGTAAAATATGAGTTCAGAAAACATAAAATCAAAAAACTTTTTTTTTCCAATAGACCATTTTCACGGCTCCACTACTTCCTGATATTAGTTGTGAACATTCATTGTGTCTTCTTGGCCAAACTAATTAAGCCAGGTGTGCCTTGCTGCAGCAGTTACAAAGGCAAACCTGGATTAACTAGTTCAACAAATAATGTAAGACAGGAAATGAATGTACACAACTAATTTCAGGAAGTGGTGGAGTCATGAAAATGGTCTATTGTTCAAATTTGCAAAATTGCCTGATATTTGTCCAGTACAAGAAGGTTCCATGATTTTTCATTCATTAAGTAGCAAAAATAAAAGAATCATGTTAAATCTAAATAACAAAGTAATAACAAAATTATTGATCAGAATATAAAGAAAAATACATAAGTAAATAAAAAGGATTAATTAAAAACAATATAATTAGATGAGGAAACTTAGTTAGACCCTATGACTAAGTTTTTCTTACCTTTTCTGAGAGAACTGCACCCAGTTTAGAATTTTTAAGAAGTATAAATTGATCACCTTAGTTAAGAAAATGTCAGACATGTTTATATATGTTGCTGTCTGGATAAATTGATATGAGCAAGTAGCTTTGCAACAACCTTTATTTTTTTCTGCTGGTTGGGTTGTGGCGCCAGGGCGCAGCAGGTAGTGTACGTGCCTCACAGCAAACTTTGAGGGGAGTTTGCATGTTCTCCTTATGCATGCATGGGTCCTTTCTGAGCACTCCGGCCTTCTCCCACAGACCAAAAACATGTCCATTAGGTTGGTTTGGATTGCCAAGTGCCCTTAGGTATGAGTGTGAATGGTTGTCCGTCCCTATTTTTGACCCTATGATTGGCTGGCAATTGATTCAGCATGCACCCAGTGTCTCACCCAGTGTCCGCTGGGATAGGCCCCAGCCCCTGGGACTCAGAACAGGATAAGTAATATAGATAATGGCTGAAGGGATAGCTAAACTGCCCTGTGCTGGTAAGCAGAGAAAATGCATCATCGCTGATGTGCTTTTTTAATGATTTCATTTTCTTTTCATAAACTAGTGCTATTGATCAACTTCTGTGTTGTTGAATTGGGTTTATAGATTTTAAATGAATTAACAGAACATAAAAAATTTAAATCAGGTGAAGACAACATTCATTCATACAGTTAACAAGCCTTTCATTTTTAATTTCAAAGTAAGAAGTTATTGATCTGACTTTGATATTTGCAGGGATGTACCAACTCATTTATTCTCTTTGTATCTGCCTCATTCCTGAGGATAGACGACACTCTTTCCAGTGTGCGTGCAGTAACAAAAAAGAGACAGGCAGAGCTCGCCCACTGCTAATTAGCTTAGTTCAAACATTAGGAGTCAATGGAAAGTGTTATCCTGCCTCTGGCTACAGTCTTCAGATTAACTCCTTAGTCCTGTGTGTGTGTTGTGACTCTTCTTTTTTACTGCGCTTCTGTTTACTCGAAGAAGAAGATAAGATAATAGTAGAAGATAACATAACATAATGCAATTTAAAAAATAATGATAATAAAGTCAGCCCCGATGACTGTAGGCAGGGGCACTCTAACGCTACCCATTGACTCCCAGTGTTTGAGCTAAGCTAATTAACTGTTGGTAAGCTCTGCCCGTCTCTTCTTTGTTTGTGCACGCACAGTCAAAAGAATGGTGTCTATCTGCTTGTCATGGTCTTGGGAGTGAGACAAGAAATTTAAATAAATGTTGGTGTATCACTTCAAAGGCATACATACAAAATTAATCTTCCTTTTTGTCACGATTTATGTTTCTCTGAAACATTTCAGCTTCTTTAAAAAACAGACAACGTGGAACTATGATCAGTGGGTTGTGTGGAAAAGATTCATCTGAAGCAGATCAGATGATCACATATGGTGGACATGAATGCAGCTGCCCATTTTTCCTTTGTAAAATGACCAGATGAATTACCCGCAATATCAAAACCACATCCAAGTTTTTGCAATAAAATGCTCCAAAGATGAAGAAAGGCAAATTAATGCTGGAAAAAAGAAGAAAAGAGAATTTGCTGACATGCTTAATTCTTGCGACAAACACTTGTTTATACTTTTAACTCCAGAGTGATTCAACATTATTAACATATTTCACCTCCTCCATAACTCCACACCTTGTTTTATTTTACCTCCACATTCTGACACACACTTTGTCTCGCGTTCATGTCTGCACACTCAGAGCACTTTGAAAGCTGACAGGAGAAGAATGGTAGCAATTTAGCATCTCCGGTTCCCCCTGTACTGCGACCTGGGCCGGCTCATTAGGGGGAAATATCATCCTCTCCAAAGTATGTTTTGATTTAACAGTTGCACAGCACAGGGATCATGTTTGAATAATGCTTTAGGCTGGATTATTTTTGATTGAAGATCTGAGAGGAGGTGTAGCAGGCTCCACCTCGGGTATTATATCTGCTTCTCCTCAGGACCAGGACAGGGCTCAAGGACTCTAATCAAAACCTTTTGTCCCCTTTGCTCCGTCTGTTCGTGCGTAGAGTCATCCCTGGAGAAACGCTGCTAACAAGAGCTCAGAGATAACACAGATGAGCTGCTTGCACACTCAGAGATGTGACGTGTGTGTGAAGAGGAAGCACAGAATTTTAAGGGGAGAGTTGTGAATCAAGAAGAAGGTTGTTGGGTGTGTTGTGGTAAAGTATTTTTTAAATAAGCCATCGTTTTTCTTGTTTTAGTGTCTTGCCTCACTCCAGAGTCCATGACAAGAAGTTAGACACCTTTCTTTTGAATCTGGGTGCAGTAACAAGAGATCAGCAGACTTCGCCCTTATTAGCTTAGCTCAAAGTCAATGGGTAGTATTAGCCTGCCTCTGCTTACAGTCATCAGATAAACTCTTTAGCTATGATCTGTGTGCTTGTTGTGACTCATTTTTTTACCGTGTGATGTTATGTAATCTATTTTCAGACTAAGACTTGCACTTTATGTAATTTTTGAAAGTAATACATACCAAACTAACTGTTCCACACACAGTCAGCTTCCAAAACATAGGCTTTGTTTTGTTGACCTTCCTACAAGCATGGCTGCAGTGGTTTGCACATGCACTTTGCAATTCTTTCTAAAATTACATTAAGTGCAAATCTTAGTCTATTTTACATAACAAAGCATAACATGGTATAAAAAAGTCACAACAAGCACACATGACTGTTTAAAGTTACTTAAGAGTTTATCTGATGACGTTAGGTAGAGGTAGGCTAATGCTACCCATTGACTCCCAGTGTTTGAGCTAAGCTAATTAGCAGTGGGTGAGCTCTGCCTGTCTCTTACTGCACTACCAGTCAAATGAATGGCGTTGATCTGTTTGTCATGGACTCTGGCATGAGGCAAAAAATAAAACAAGAATCTTTGTAGATCTTTAATAATGTAGATGCATAAAACTTTGGATTATGGCCCCAGTGAGGTATAAGGTACTGAATCAATGCATAAATGTAATCACAGTGGACATAAGTGTGAAGTTTGGGGAAACTCTCACAAGTTTTTTTGAGATATATTAACACGGTCAAAAGATAACCCCCCAAAAATTTAGAAAAGATCCAATACAGTGTTAATGGAGCCCTCCAGAAGTTTCATGGCACTTGGGATGGAGCGCCTCTCATTTGTGTGTGTGAGTGTGTATGTGTATGTGCCTGTGTGTGAATCCCCCCTTTTTTGTACTCATTCTTATTATTATTATAATTGATCTTTTTTGTCTTATGAGTTCACTTCATTCCTTTTGATCTGTCCTCCTGATTGTCTATTCTGTGTATTATTATTACTGTAATGGTTTTCATCTGAGCACTATTGTATTACTATTGTAACCCTTTTTAATTACTCTCTTAAATAGAATTTTAAAAAATATTCTCTACTATTATATTTATTATTTATTCTATTGTATTTTATTTCATTTTATTTATTTATTTTGTTGCTGTTGTAGTGGTGTTTTGGTATGTTCCACCAGCACCCTTATTGTTCCATTGAAGTTAAATTTGACTACTTTGTCTCTGTTTATTAATGTATATGTATGATTTTGAAAATTTAATAAAATAAATAAATAAATAAAATACCCCCCCAAAAAAGAACCTTTAGCTACAAACTCTGATTCCAGTGAAGTTGAGACATTTTGTAAAGCAGAAATAAAAACAGAGCACAATTATTTGCCAATCCTTTTGACCTATATTCAGTTACAAAGACAAAATATTCAATTTCCAAACTGATAAATGTCATTGTTTTTAGGAAATATTAACTTACTTTGAATCTGACACATGCAACTTGTTCTTAAACAGTTTCGCCAGGGGTAACAAAAGACTGGGAAAGTTAAGTAATACTCATAAAAACACCTGTTTGGAACGTTACACAGGTGAACAGGAAGCAGGTGAGTGTCATGATTGGGTAATGAAAAGAGCATCCGAAAATGCTCAGGGTTCACAAGCAAGGACAGGGCGAGATTCACCACATCCAATGGTTTAAAAACAACACAACTGCAAGGAATTAAGGGATTTCATCAACTACAATCCATCATATCTTAAAGATACAGAGAATATGGACAAATCTCTGCATGTAATCAGCACAGCCAGAAACCAATATTTAATGCCTGTGACCTCAATCTCTCATGCCACACTGCACACAGTTCATCGCTACATCCACAACTTAAAACTCCAACATGCAAAAGCCAAACTCCATTGCCCAAAGTTCCCAATAAGGCATGTTTACCTGCTAAGATGTTTATGTGTGAACCAACAAATCAGTAAATTTAGGAGTAAGTCTGTTTGAATTGCTCTAGAAATTTCCAGGAACTGACTTTCTTCTGCCAGCTTCACTCTACAATATAATTCTTCAAATGTGATTTTTTTCCAATGAGCTCCCAGTTTCAGAGTTCCCATATTACTACACACTGTATGTCAACATGTCTTTGTTGTGCTCCCATTACTTGAGGTTTTTAAGGATATTAAGAATACAGGGATTATGAGGGTTGATGGATACAAAGCAGCGTGATGCGATAGCTGCCAAACCTCTGATCAAAACCAGAACTGTGCCTCGGCATGTAAACAGAGCCTGCGGATCATTTACTAATGATGATTGAGCGCTGAGTTTTACGCTCATAAATTATTTCACACAGGAGGTTTTGATGATGAAAATGACTCGAGTATGTTATCGATTGATTTACGAGTAAAATGGTTCTAACTCCGATTTTACGCTTTCTTCCCTAATGTCAAGTCTTGGAGGGTTTTGATTGTGTTTCTGTTGTGTATCCAAGCACACCAAAAACATTAGAGATTGCAGACATGGCATGTGCATGATTTCACATACGCTTTTAATCATCACAACAAAAGGCTTTTGAGCTCCACACATCACACACGGTGAGCAAAACTGACCAAAATACTCTCCCTAGCTGTCAAAGTAAATGAAATTGAGCATGCCTGATTACACTGAAACATGTGAGCTGATGTACATCATATGTCAGCTGTGTTTCTTACAGGCGCCCTTTAACATGGACTGTTCAAGCAGCCAAATGAATTTAACCTCAGCTGTATTTGGTGGTTTTCTCTTTAATAAGAACCTCGGAGGAGCACAGGGGGGTCGAAGGGGAAGACCTCACCGCTGGAACGATCAAGTATTGAGATTACTTCTGACATTTGCCTATTTTTTTCCCTCCTTGATGCCTATCGACTTCATTTCGCCCAAAGTAGGATATGATTATTAAAATTGCAACCATGCGTGGTACGAGTCGCTGAGCTTTCACGGTGGAGCGGATCAGGGCTCTGAAGGTCTCTTTGAAGAACAGATCCCTGAGGCCTTCTCCTGCGGCCACGGCACACAGACAGGGAGGCCCTTTATTGCCGTGTTGGCAATGATGTCGGAGTCAATAGAAGAAAATGAGAAGACGAGGGTGGTGATGGCCTTTTCAGAAAGTCCTGCCACATCTCAGTGTTTTTATGTCCCTCCAGAATTCTCTCTCTTCCTCTTCATGCTCTCATGATGATAATGACTAGAGGTTTAGTCTGATTTTCCAGCCAATATGTTTGCAGTTTAAATCATCTTTAATCAGCACAAATTACAACATCATATAATTTCATGCAGAAAATGCTGGCATAGCAGCAGCTTTGCAACCTCGAACCACAATTTGTCTGTCTTTGGTCCTCATATTCAGATGGACTAACTAACAGCTGCCTGCAATTGAAGCCAAAGTTTTTACAGTTAACCCTGTAGACTGAGTCATTAACATTACCTCCTCCATGATGTTACATCATAATTGATTGATCCCCCCCAACACACACACACACACAAACACACACACACATTACATCCTACATGGATCCTAAAGGGACATTGGCAGTAAAATACTGATAAATTATTGGTTCTGTAGCCCTCATAAAACTATCTCATGCACATGCAAAAGTGTCTTGTGAGCATGGCAAACTATCTGGTGTGCACCACGAAGTCCTCATGAGATTTAATGTCTCCAGAAACATAGTATACGCAAATGACCATATGGCATTCATGCTACATAAAATTTATAAATAATGATTTTTCAAACACAGTTTAAAAAAATGATCAATTAAAATATCTTACATGATTTTTTTAAATCATAAAATGATCATAAAATATGAATGATTCCCTTTTAAATGATTTAGAAAAACTACAGAAGATGTTCATCATCAGGCTGAGTTTGGTGTCACAACCTTTAACAAGAGTACAATTATTAAAAGTATTATGTTCAATACCTATTAATTATCGTATTTCAATATGAAAAAATCCTAAATTAAAACCTATTTCTCTGAAGTGAGAGCTGTGCTGTAACTAGAGAAGATGCTTGGTCATCACACTGAGTTTGATATCACTACAGTTAACAACAGAACAGGTATTTATTATTTATTTAACCTTTATTTAGCCAGGTTAGTCCCATTTAGATGAAAAAAAAATCATTTTCAAGGGAGACCTGGCCAAGAGAGGCAGCATATTACAGTTTCCATAGTCATTTCCCATTAATATCCATAATTAATATTAAAAAAACATTTAAATTAAAATAAAATCATTTTTTTCAAAATGGGAGCTGTAGTAAGAACTAGAGATGTTTGATCATCAGGATGAGTTTAGTGTCTCTACAGTTAACAGTACAGTTATTACAGTAATTATAGTCAGTACCTTTAAATTAACACCATTCAATTTAATAAATCATAAAATGTATTTCTCTAAAGTATGTAGTATATAGAAAGGAGATCAGCATTCTTATTTTAAGATGACTCAGTAGACCTCATAAATCTGATGGCATTAGCTTTATTTTCAATCAAAAAAATCCTGTAAAATAGTATAATTAATATTTTTTTCAAACTACAAAATGTATTTTTTTTTTTACTTTTTATTTTCAAATCTTTTCATTTTACAACAACAGAAAACAGCAAATAAATTAGAACAATACCAAAGAAAAATAAGTAAAATGAAGAGTGAGTGTGAGTGTATGTGTGTGTGTGTGTGTGTGTGTGTCATCTCATTTGTCCTCACAAGGGTCTCTGTCAGACTGTAATGTTCCAATCTTTCTCTTGTATTGAAACCATCTGTCCCAGCGATTGTCCAGAGTTTTTCTTTTAAATTTCAAAAGGTAAGTCGGTTTTTCCATAGAGTACATTTCCTCTAGAATTGTGAGCCACTGGCCTGTTCCTGGAGGGTCAGTTCTCAACCAATTTCTCGTGATGGCCTTCTTGCATGCAAGGATCATTATTTTGAAGAGATAAATGTCCTTTTTATGTATACAGTTTCCTGGGAGTAGGCCAAGGTATAACACCAGAGGGTCCCTCGGTATTGTTGTCATAAAAATATTTTCCAGAATCTTTATAACTCCTTCCCAAAATGTTTGGATTTTGACACATGACCAGAAAATATGAGAATGACTGGCAAGCATATTTCCACATTTCCTCCAACAATGTTGTTGTATGTTACAGTGTTAAGATTTAATGTGTGGTGTGATAAAAAAAATCTGATGACATTTTTCCAGCCAAATTGCCTCCATCCCTTTGAACTGGTATCAAAATGTAGTTTTAATAGCAGTTGAAGTTGTCTCGATCAGGACGGCTTGTTTCGAGGAAAACAAGGTTATAGCTCACAGTCAGTGATTAAAACGACAGATCGAGTTTGTAACGGTGTATTTTCATTGATGTGTTATTGACCTGTGCACTCAAGAGACTTTTCTTTTTTTCTGCCAATGTCCCTTTAGAGCTTCTGTAGGTTTCACTTTCTGGACACCTCTTTAAAAACATAACTGCTGATATTTCAAAACCATGCAAGGATCTGTCCTAAGATATTTGGATAATTGATAGTATGTAAATGTGATCATAAATATCTTATGATGAAAGTTTTTATTAATTTGTGTTCTTGGGGGCTTTAACATGCACACGTTATTAAGTGAAGGCATCAACCTGAAAATTATCTTTTTGAAAAATGTAAGAGCTCGGTCAGTGCATGCACTGCTAGCAGGCTATATCTATTTTGTCTGTCTTTTGTGTTTATCAATAAGTGGATCATCAGGCAGGAGGATGGTGACTACCTGCAGATGAACATGTAGCACAAAGTTCATTAATCGTTCATAACTACACTGTTTCCTGGTAGAAGAATAAAGAGATGTAAATGTGAAGTATTACTGGTGCAGAATACAAACTCTTAATTCCAGTTTCTGTTCCAGCTCACAGAGATCTTTCATCAAACACACACTTCAGTGGACAATAGGCCGTAGAAGTGTGCTGTTCCTGCCCCATTTGTCTTCTTATGGACTACAAACCAGCAGACAAGTGGCTGATGGGATTTAAAGCGGCTTGTGGACAAAGGCCAGCTTCTTCGCCACGTAGCTCTGCTCAAACGTGCGGTCAGAATTGTTCCAAGTCATCTAATCTCAACAGTTTCTGACCAGCTTTTTATGAGCTCACACATCATCCTGAACACTCTGGCCCCGCAGACCCAGAAAATAAAGCGTGTTAAGAGTGTGATGACTCATGTGGAGCCTCCACATCTAAACTTTGCTGTCGGACCTTGTTCACGTCCACGGCAGAGGAGTTAATCTAGTTATAAAGAAACAGACTAGATTATATCACATTTTTAAGCTTTGGAAAGACATCATTTTTGATTTAGGGTTTTGAATTAGGTTAAAGGGATAGTTCGGAATTTTTTAAGTCTGATTGTTTGAGGTTCATGTCAGCAGCATAAACATCCCTGCTTCTATTATCTGTTCTGCTAGAGGCAGACTACACCTACACCTACACATATGGAGACAGAAAATCATCAAAATTCCACATCACGAATTAACCATCAATCTATTTATTATCTGTACTGCCTATCTCTATTGGAGTCAAGGGAGACTGGAGCAGTGTTGATTTAGATGCACTATTTAATGAAGTTTTTAATTAAAGTCTTTTGCCTAAAATATCTGTTAGTTTAGGTCATAATTTAGTCATCTCCAATGTTTTAATTTCAGCTTTAGTTGATGAAATTTCACAACATTTTCGTAAACTAAATCTACCTTAAAGATGCTATGAGGAGTTTCTAAGTAATTACAAAAAAGTATCAGTTTTAGATATATGCCTGATTGAAATACACTCTTTTAGATGAGTTTTATAGCATCAAAATAGGTTATCTATAAATGCTATTCCTTAGCTTCGCGGTCGGGTCGGACAGGGCTGGACTGGCCTGGATACTCAACTGAGGGAACAAGACAATTAAAACTAAAGCAAATTTATATCAATCGGACACGTCTTAGAGCACCAGGCTGTGTGTAGCCATATATAGCCGGCTACAGAACTACGATACTAAGTTTTCCAAAAATTGCTCACACATCAAAAACTACCGCCATGTAACTAGAAAGAGATACATTACCTCGTCGCTTTGCATCCTGTAAGTTGTTGAGAAAAGAAGTTGTAAAGCAATGCAGAGTTCTGAGGAAGGTCCAAGCTGCATTCATTAGCATCACAACAAACACACGCTTTGGCTTGGGTCACGTCTTTACGACAGTCGCCGCGCGTGCTCATGGGTAGCAGAGGTTTTATGTCGCCGGAAATAGATTCTCCTCATAGCACCTTTAAATTAAGATGACTAAAATGTGAAGTGTAAAGGATAAGGCATTTCTTATGTTCCATAAATTAACCCGTTATTGAATCTGAGTAAAGTTTGAATGTATAAATGAACAGAAACAAGTGTAACTTTTGTGTGAAATGCAGTCAGTTTAGGGTACCTGGCAGAGCATCTCAGTTACAACAGAATTGACAACAAATAGTGAACCTGCTCTACATGAATATATCAGTTCATAAAGAGAGTAGCTCTGATGGGATCACTCCTCAACTTACCAGCCAAGAAATCACAGCTTTTAAGTGTTAGCATAGTAGCATTGAAAATGGTTAGAAATCTGTCCTGACTCTGGATAAAGAGTTTGAAAATAAGACAGTACCAGTCAATGTGGGGCGTACTATTATCCCATATTAACCCTCAGGCTTCCTTCATGTGACAGGTAAAGTCTTCTGCTGCAAGGATTATTTGTGAACTGGCATATGAGGAAATATCTTCCAGTCATGCATACTTAGGAAAAGGCTGAAGAAAATCACAGACAGGGGGAACCATTAGAGCCTAAGGGGTAAAAAATCATGCACAGCCAATGTTTTCCTCATTTGAGCTCTTCTGAGAATGATGTCTTTGTCCCACGTGCTGCCCTCATCTTGAAGTTGAGCTCTTTAAAAACACAAGGCTCCATGCCAGCTCCAGAAAAAGCCATTCGAACATCTAATAGCCACAGACCAGGCCAGCTCAATGTAAGCCTTTTAGTGATTACCTGATGTAATGACAGCCAATTCAAATACGGCCTGTGAGCCATTAGGAGCAGAACAAGAGGAACACATTATGGATTGGACTATGTCAGCCTGACAGGATCTGAGCATTGCTACATGAAAAAGTTTCCAGCCTGTTATTAAAACTCTTAGACAGACTTTAGAGGGACTGTTTGGGGCAGCTATACACTGTTAAAGCCACAGACTGGACCTTTGAAGACATTAAGTAGGCTTCAGAAGGTAAACGTAGATAGGAGATTAGGAACATGCATTCAGATTCAGCACACGATAGTGTAAAATGCAGCTTTTAATGTGTCTTAAAACTTGGACATAGGTTTTGATCTCAAGAGCAAGACCAACATGCATGCATCAACTGATGGTAGAGGTTTTCAAACTCTAGATAGGGAACTTCATCTGCATAAACACATACTGCTGCCACAGCGATGTGCTGTGTGTAATGATCATAACTACAAGAGAGTGCAAACCCTCACCAAGGCATTTCTAACACCCTGAGCCAAGTTATGATCAAAAACTGTAAAATAACTGCCCTATCATGCAACTTTTCACAATTATTTTAAAGTTCTTGGATTGGAATCTGGATTTGTCTCAGCACCAGAATCTGATCACTTCCTCTTTGCTCCATGAACAACATTTCCACAATATGTCATCAAAAGCTGTCAGACAGATGCCAGCAACAATATATAATTTATTGGCTGAGATCATAAATAAAATAACTAGAAGTGCCCCAAGCAAAAACCTTTTTGAATCTCATTTCCAACATTGTTGGGCGAGGTATAGTCAAAATATGGAAATCTGCCATAGTTCACATTGTTAAGAAATTCTTAATAAAATGTTGGATCCACATCTGGATTTGACATCGTATTTTGTTCCCACTTCTTCCCTGCACCTTGACCAAAATTCCCTAAAAATGTCATCAAAATCTATTGAAAACTGTGTGAGTCCTGAGCAAAACTACCATATTTCTGCTTTTACTGTATCTTGCAAAGAATACAAATCCTCCAACAAGTTTTTGGATCCGCATCCAGATTTCAATCAGCACCAAAATCAAATGACTCCTCCCTTGTGCCATGACCAACATTCTTTAAAAAAATCATCAACATGAGTTCAGAACTTTTTGATTTATGTTGCTAACAGACAAAAAAGATTAATGATAGGAAAAAACTGTATCCCAGGCAGAAGTAAGAAAACATTTTATTACAAGAGAGCTGTTAAAAACTCTAACTCTACTAGGTAAAGTATCAAAACAACATAAATAAAGCAACATTTCTAATGAATAATATAACTAAAGGACACATAAAATCACACAGCGCAGTCTTACATATCCAAACATCACAGTCACACATCAACAGCCTGATTTAAAAGCAAAGTCTTAGGCCCCATCCACACGAAGAAAAAAGGATGTCCAAACGCATACGTTTAGACATTTTGCCAAATCTGCGTATCATCCATACGAAGATGGCGTTTCGTGGCTCGGTAAACGATCATTTTTGAAACCAGGTTCCAGAGTGGAAAGATTTTGAAATGCCGTATACGCAGCTCCGTGATTACTGGCTCTCCGCAAGTTTTCAGATACGCTTACATCATAGTTTCATATCTTCATTGACACGCATGCCCTCTGTTTTTTCGTCTGTTTCTGCTTGTTTCCCTCATTTCGTTACAGCGGCCCTAGAGATCTGGCATGTGTTTTACAGCGTTCTGATGCGTATTGAGTGCATACATATAGATGCACACATTTTTTGAGACGCCTTCGTCTTTATGACGATCATTTTGGAAACTGTTCAGCGTTTTGTCTGGATGGGGCATTAAGAAGTAAACATGGATGGATTTGAGCAGAGTTTTTTGGGGGGAAAGAGCTCCAGCGGGGGAGGCAGTGACGGAGCTGGCTTCTACCCTGGTGGTTGGGTGCTCGGCTCTGAGGGGTTGGGTGAGGAGGCTGGCATTTGATGACCTTAGGTCAGTGATTGTCAACTGGCGACCCAAGGGCCACATCAGGGCCTCACATCTTCCCAACAGGCCCCAAGAATTTGATCAAAAACTGAAAATGTGAGGGGAGGAAAAATATGTTGTAATTTTCTGGGTATCTTTCTGTTGTCCTTATTACTATAGCGTAAACAACTGAGAGTTAGGCAGTTTTTGTGGACAAACGTGACAAACATGTTAGCCAGTATTTAACTGGGAGAACGAGTGCATTGAGAAATCATGATGGTGAAATCATTTCAGCTCCAGAAAGCAGAACGGACATAAATAAAACTTAAACTAATAATGATGTGTTTATGGTAGGATTCAGGGACTCCCAGAGATTAAAAATTGGCTGGAAGGGAAGAAGTGAAGTGGCTTCTTTATCTGTAGGTTAGTTAGACCTAAATCAATGTCTGTCAAGCAGAAAGTGTCCCCTGTGCCAATGTAGTTGATGACCCCTTCCTTAGGTAAAGAGTCGGAGTTTGTGGTGGTGCAGGTCAGTGAGGTGGGAAGGGGCCTTAGTGGTTGAGGGCTTTGTGGGTGAGGAGTAGGATTTTGAATTGGCTATGGTGAACCGGTGGAGTTGTTGGAGGATGGTGATGATGTGTTCATGTGATCTGCTGTGGGTGAGAAGGAGGGCAGCAGAGTTATTGAGGACTTCAGATGAAGTGCCATAGACTGGTGGATGCTATTGTAGTAGTCAAGTCTGGAAGTGATGAGAGTGTGTGGACTAGTGTTCCAGCGGCAGTGAAAGGGAGTAATGGACAGATGTGAGCTGTGTTTTAGCTGAAAGAAGGCACTTTTGGCGACCTTAGTGAGGTGCTGATTAAAGGAAAGTTGATTATTGAAGATATAGGGTTGCGGATCTGAGGATAGGGAGATGGGGTGAAGTCTTAAAGCGATACACTAACATTATTTGTTTTCGTGTCTTGCCTCACTCCTGAGTCCATGGTAAGCAGATAGACACAATTCTTTTGACTGTACGTCCAGTAATGAGAAAGAGACGGGCAAAGCCAACCCAACACTAGTTAGCTTAACTCAAATACTGGGAGTCAATGGGAAGGGTTAGTCTTCAAATTGCAGACAATTTGCATTTAAAGGATAAGTTCAGTTTCTACAGCATTCACATTGTTTATCGAATGAAGTAGAACAATATACTCACCCAGAAGGCTTTCCTGATCCAAACAGTGCTTCGGGAGATATTTAGATCCAAAATCGAGAGGCAGACATCCGTATAATGGTAGCACATAGGGCATGTATAGCGCCGCTCCTAAAACTGCATTAACCGTCCAAAAATTCATTAGTTTCACCAATATTTCATCATGGTCCGCTCACGCTACTCCTCCATTACAGTCTGTGTCGCTCCAGACATGTTTTGTGGCTGTGCTGACCTCTGAACTAAAGAAGAAGAATGTTTGCCTCTCTGGAGAGCTGTTCTTCTCTTTGCCTCCGCGTCCTCCTTTCGATTAGCTCCTCATCTGTAAACTCTGGCTCGAAACTGCAAGGACACCCATCATATTCAAAGTTCTCCTCCACAACATCTTCAACCGATAGATATTCGTCCATTTTGCACAAAACTGGAAGACGAAAGTCGTTGTGTAGGGGCAGTTTGCCATAGTGGAGAGTTTTATAGGTGATTGAGTTTGCTGAGATGTAAACTGTATGTCGTCTGCATAACAGTGAAAATGGAGACCATGTTGCAGATAATGTTACCAAAGGGGAGTAAATATTAAGCTAGAAAAAACTTTGCAGCGAAGTGTGGTTTAGGGCATGATAGCTTATCTCTGACAAATCACTGACTCATGTTACAAGATGCATATTATCCTTAATTATCCAAATGTGGTCACAACTGGAATCAATAAACAACAATCATTAAGGCCAATGAGTCTAAGTCTTGACTTCTGTAAGGAAGGTGAAACAGCTGCAACCTAATGTCTTCAGCCAACAAACAGAATCAAAATACTTGTGTAAAATTCCACTCTAATGACCGGTTTGTTCAAGTTCATGCTCCCATGTGTTCAGGGGTCAGATTTGGGTAAACAGGCTGACCTGTTTGAGTCCATCGGTATAAATGACTCTGACATATCTGACACAAATTGGCCAGAAAAACAACAATGATGGATCTGTGATTAAGCCTCATTTTACCTTTTTAATGGGCACACCTGATTTCCTAGCCTCACTCCTCTTGACTAAACTGCAGCCAATTTTCATCCAAATATGGTGTTTAGAGAGGAATAAGTTGACACCAGCCCAGAGCATGAGGAGCCTCGGATTTTCTAAGCCTTTCAAACATCCTCCACGCAGCCTTCTGGCGAAAACACTACATTTCAGAGACAATATTTCAGCTCTTGTCTGTTTGTCTTTGTGGGATCAACTGAACTGTAGACGCTATATTACTCTCATCATTAATCAGGATTAACGTGAATATCTCATAACATAAGACGACATGCCAGAGGAGGAGAGAATCCATCAGTTTGTACTTCTCTGTTCACCTCAGGAATGTCTTTTTGGAAAGAGGTTGGCGCAAATCTGCTTGAGGCTTTTCCCACAGCTTGGCTCACTCACTCACTGTAGGAAATGATCTTTGCATTTATCTAAAATAAATTCAATATCATTCATACCAACCCACATACTCTTGTTTTGAGCCACTTTTGTAAGAGCTCACTTCTCTGAAAACCAACGTCTGTTACTGCAGCTGCATCTGTGATCAAACTCGGTTAACCACTGTTTCTATGCCTCTGCGCTGACAAAGATAACCCCGGAGACAGGCTATTAGCTTGAAAATAAGTCATTCTGTATCTCAAATATGCTTTGAAGAGTTTTCTGGAACTCTGAACAAGTGTGAGCTCTACCTCAAGGATCAATTATTTGGATTTTGGAGGTCATAGGTCCATGGCCAAGTCATTGAGCATTTATTTTGTCATAACTTCAAAGTTTAAGGTAGCATATCAATAACCGTTTGAGGAACTTTCTTCAAAGTTTTGCACACAACTGTTAAACAAGGATCAACTAATAACATTTTTGAGGTCATAGGTCTAAGTCATTGGACATCGTCGTCATCCATTGCTTGTGAAGGTAGTATGTCTAATCATTTCAGGGATTTTCTTCAAACTTCTGCACATATGGCTCTTAAGCAAGGACAGTTTTGTAGGTCTGAGGTCAAACGTCAGAATCAATGGGCATCATGTACATTCCTTACATGTGAATGGGTCATCACAAATGCTCTTCATGCAATTTTCTTTAAACTTTAAACAAACCTAAACTCTGCCACAGTGAAGCAATATCAAGACTTTGGAGGTTTAAGGTCTAAAGTTAGGTCACTGGCTAGTGTTGTGCTCAAGACCACTCTATCCGAGACCAAGACTTGCCTGAGACCAAATGCACCAAGACAAGAGACCCACTTGTGTATTTACTCAGTTTGAAACAGCAGGGGGCGATATGCACGTAACTGGTTACCAAACCTGCTACGGAGGAGAACGTAGAAGAGACTACCATGGTAACCATTTCCTACACCAAACAACCAATGTTTACATTTCGCTCTCTTCTACATTTTTCTTCAAATGTGTTTTTTTGTATCGTGTTTGAGACGGCATCAGCGACCTTCTGGACCCTCGTAAATCATCATAATCCTCAACCAGAATAAACAAATCGACAAATTGACTAAGCAAAAGATTCAACCGCGGGATTAACAGGAAGTAATGCATCAAAAGTAGATCGGTTCTGACCACTTTTTTTCACACCAGTGAAACCGCACCAAATGTCGGGAGATGGAGCGGATCGAGACCACCCCTTCATGGAAGTCTCGGCCCGGCTGATTTGGTGTGCACCAAAGTGCAGTGGTTGCATTCACATTGATACTAACATACCACTGAGACCAAGACTTGCCTGAGACCAAATGACCAAGACAAGACCAAGACCATCAAAATAATTTAAAGACCATGACAAAGTTGAACAGTTAAGGGGGTGTCCCTCAGTCACAACACCAGGAAGGTTGCAGTCATCACAGCGGGAAATAACACATGACTGAAGCTTTTTGTTATTTTACCAAGTGTTCCTCCTTATTCACATTAATGAAGTTGAAGTACAGCAGATCAGTGCTGGTCTTGATCGGTCTTGATGGAAAGTCCTGAGGCCAGCCAGTCCGAGACCAAGACAAGACCGAGTAAATATGCTCTCGAGTCCAAGACAAGACCTGCAAAATGTGGTCTCGAGACCAAGACCAGTTCTTGAGTAACACAACGCTATCACTGGCCCTCATGTCCATTCCTTGTGAACGCGATAATTCTAGAAAGCTTTAAAAACTCACATATTGATGCATTTGGACTTCATTTACAAACAGAGAAGTTTAAAAAAAAAGGTATTCACCATCATGGGTAATGGTGATTAGAGACACCCCCTGGCCCCTTCATTTACACGGTTGCCCTCTAGGTGGTGTTATTGTGCTCCTCTGTTCACCAGAAACATCCAAATTTTCTTTACCTCTTCAAGAACAATAAGGAACAGTTAAAGAGATCAGTGATAGGTGGTTTGATTGGTCTGATACACTAACCATTCACATGAAGCATCTACCAATTAAGGATGATACGATTTATCTTCCTACCACGATGCAATCATGATGCAATCACGATGCAAATGTGTGCAAATTCAACTCAACTTTATTGTTCCTTCAAGACCACTTCAGACCACTTACAGTAGGCTACTTAAGCAGTCAGGAGGTGTGTTTGTCAACATAAAAAAGTAGGCCTATTTCACAAACAGGGACATAGGCCTAACAGTAGTGGAGCTCAGCCTTCAAAGCTGTCATTAACAATTTAGACTAAGCATATAAACAGCACTTTGAAAAAAACAACACTTTCAGCACACTGAAAATCATAATTTTAAATTTAAAAAAGGTATTCACCATCATGGGTAATGGTGATTAGAGACACCCCCTGGCCCCTTCATTTACACGGTTGCCCTCTAGGTGGTGTTATTGTGCTCCTCTGCTCACCAGAAACATCCAAATTTTCTTTACCTCTTCAAGAACAATAAGGAACAGTTAAAGAGATCTACCTGGTCTACTCTAGACCTGACCGCCTGTCCATCACTTCTAGGTGTCCTTTGCTTTTCTTCTCTGTGTGAGTGCATTGTTTGAGTTTATAGTGATGTTGATGTGCTTTTTTGTCTTTTTAACACTGTGTCAGTGTTGACATTGTATTTTGTTGCCATACTTCTGTCATTCCTGCCACAGCACAATTTCCCTACGAGGAAAAATCAACTAACTAACAAAGTAAAGCCTTAACTTCAGTTACCTCTGCCAAGGAGGTTATGTTCTCACCAGCATGTCTGTCTGTGATCTCAATCTTGTTCCAATACATACATTTCCAAACAAGACCCCCAAAACCACCCCAGCCTTTCGTTGCCCACCGCTCTACTTCTAATGTCCTGAAACTGTGTACCTTATGTAGATGTATAACTGCCTGGCAGAAATTCTAGTTTTAAACTCAGTTTTACTCAGGTAAGGTACAGGAGTATGTATATTTATATTTCATTTTTATCATTTCATTTGATTTTTTTATTTAGTTTTTTCATTGTATATATTTATAGATTTTATATCTGAAAATTGTTTTTACTTTTTGATATCCTGTTTTCTTTTATGCCTTTGTACAATACAATTCAACTGGAACCTTAATTTCACTGAAGGAGTCTTCCCATGGGATAAATAAAGTTCTATCGAATTTCTAATAAGCCGGTTAAGCATTTCGAAAAATAAATTCCCCTGTATTTAACCTAAACATAAGCATATTCTACAACTGAAATAAATAAAAAATAAATAAATTAGTATGGACTGCTTTATCAGAGTGCTTATATGGGGGTTTTAGATGCAGGCTGATATAATCTAATATTTATTTTTTTTGCTTATTTTGTTCTGATATCCAATATCAACATCGGATCGGGACACCCCTAACCAGAGACATAAAGACTCTGACTCCTCCATACTGCCTTGTCTAGTGAATTGGACGCTCTGTAAGCAACGTTTAATGAAAACTGGAAAATCCCCTCTGAATGAATCTGAATGATTCAAAACACAGCCACAGTTCTTTTTTTTTTTTTATTTATTTATTGCGGGATGTGTGTTCATGGTTCAGGGAGGGGAAGGCACCAGGTTGGTTGAAGGAAGCTTGAGGGGGATGAAGCTGCCTTACATTGCTGATCTCTGGCCACTTTGGCTATTCTTCCATTTAATGATACGTTTCAAGAGCTGAACACAAATTTCATTCCAGCTTTCCAGCCCACATTGACTTTGCATTTTGTTTTCCTTGAAACACATTATGAAAACAAGAGACTTTTGTGAAAAACAGTTCCCTTATGTCCAATACATATCCACTTTAAAAAAAATTGACAGCACAACAATATTACACACTTAATAATGGCAGTGTTAACTTTAATATAGATAAAGCTCCTCCTGTGTTTTCTTGCGCTGCTGTGTTGTGAGGTTTATATTTTTTTTCTGTCCCGTTTGCCAGAAACTGAAGCCAAGACAGCATTTAAGGCAGCTTCACCCCCAGAGAGAGTGGAGGTATCCTGTTGCTGAGGAGGGGAGGGTGAAGGCAGTGCGGCAGAGGAATCATGTGATCACAGTGGGACCAGAGCGTCCGGTCCTCTCGTGGAGCTGGGAGACCTTCTGGGCGATGTCGACCAGAGGGGCGAGCATCACCTGCACAAAGAGACAGAACATGAGGTAAAGGAAGAGCTGAGCTGCTGCCATAAACTCCTTAAACTTCCTGCAGAAAGTTAAAAGTGTGTCCCTAAAACAGGTTAGCTTGGCTATGTCCACTGGGGATTTATTCAAAGGAGGTTTCACCCACTTTAAAAAAAAATATATACATATATGAAACAAAGAACAAAAAATGAGAACAGAACAGTAAGAGACAATATATCATCAAACAACCCCTCAAATCCCGCACCATTTCCAGGGCCATGCAAATCACCTAAAAAATGAAATTAAGAAATAAAAAAATGTATATAGCTCTCTAAAATAGGATACAGACCTACATTTGAATAGACATAGTACATGTATGTAAATAAATAATTGAAAATAATATATAATAATAAATGATTAATGAAGATAAATTAGTTTGGACAAGATAAATAAGCAAATTACAACAAAAAAAAACTAGAGAAAGTTAGCTATATGTATTAATATAAATATATATGCAGTAAAAAAGGAGTAAAAAAAGACAGACACCATAGCAAACAGTCTTAACAGACCTTATTATGAGGAACAGCAAAAAGAAATACTGCTCATAAATAAAAAAGGGACCACAAATCCTGTCAATTGTGCCACCAGAACCAGACAGTGTGAATCTAGTCTTTTCCAATTTCAGAAAATAAAGAACCACTTTAATTCAGCTTGTATAAGAGAGTGGAGTTGAAGATTTCCATTTTTAACAATACCAATCTCCTTGCCATCATTTTCCCTCCTTTTTAAAAAATAATCCCCTACACAAGGGCTGTCAGTTTTTGAACATACTCTCTAAAAACGGAAAATGTTCAACATCCTCTCCCTCCACCCAAACACCATCATTTTGCTATTTACCTCACAGGTGGGCCACATGTCCTTACATATGAATCTTGAAGTCTTTTCTGTTTTGGTCTTTTCCCTGCCTCTGGCAGGGGGGTTTGCCATGGAGGACTGAGCACTCCTCCACCACTACACTTGGGTGGAAATGGGCCTGTGGATTTATGATCCTCATCTGTGGATGAGGAGTGGGCCAGCTGCTTTGAAGAAAATCGACACACAGCCCGGTCTTTTATTTATTTTGCTGTCAGCTTTGCCTGTCCTCCATTTTCTTAAAGTGTACTTCCTGTTGTTAGGAGCACTGGATGGTCGGGTTGTGCTGAGTGTGCCCTCTTCTGGATCACTGCTCCAGGTGACCCAATGTGCTGCTGCTCTGTTTCATTTTGATTCAGACAGATATTTATGGTTTGGATATGGATTTTTACCTCCAACTTCAAACGGATACTTGAATATTGAGTATAAAGTGACAGCCCTACCAATAACATGTGTGAAGTTCTTACAAACAACCTTGTCCATGTTCTTCATATGCAAATTTATCCATGCAAAAGCTGATTTATTTAGAAATCTGTCAATCACAAGTCCGACTGGTGTTTTGTACACCACACTTACTGTTTCATAAATGAATTTCCCATAGAGGAAGAAAAGCTGTGACACTTGTCACCACACCCACAGAGCTCTGACAGTGTGGCCTCACTTTACTGTTCAAAGCAACACATAAAATCGCCACAAAGCTCTGCTGGCCTTGACAGCTAAGTGGTAAAACGTTAAATATATCTGCCAATGTAGCCAGAAATGTCTTGAAATCAGATCTGCTAATTGCAAAAGACTGAACAACATCCTTAAACTTGCTCCATTGGCATGTTTTAAGTCAGAACAAGCAGTTTAGGGCTTATTTTTGCTTTTGAAAATGTAAAAAGGATTTTTTTCAGTCTTGTCAGCTTACCTGTGGCTTCTGTTTTGTGTAAAGAGACATTTAGACTGGGAATAATTCAATTACATGGTGTATTATTTAAGGTTTGCTGTAAAATATATAAAGAAGCACATGTTCTTGGTAAAAAAAATCTCAACATTAACCACTTGAGATCTTCCAGAATTTGATAATTAATAGCACTGGTAACTTTTCACTTCCCACAAAAACCTGACCATGTTTCACACACTCAAACTGACAGAAATGAGTAGAACAGACAGGGTCTACAAAACTGCTATTGGCAGAGATGTGAGTGTCTGCTGGGAAAGGGTTTCCCCCTTCTCAAAACCTGGCTATAAATCTAAAGTGAACGCGCTTTGAGTGTAAATCAAACTCACCAAAATCCAGCCAACTGAACCATTAACCTGTCGGTCATTTATCTGTCAAGTTAAGACTGTGAAGAAATGTGTTTCAGCTCATCTGTTCATTCACAGAGCGTAAGCACTGAAGAAAACTGGCTTAAGCACAACTTTGATGCACTGTTTTTGATCACATCTCACTTTCTTGTTCTACATCACCTCCCTGTCTGCAGCCGTCCAATTCGACTTTATGAAGTGTCCTGTTGGAACTTACGCTCTTTATTTTCCCCGGTGCTTTACTTCTCTCTGTCATTCTGGCCCTGATAAGCTGCTATAATTCAAAATTCGGCCAAACATCACCATGATTTTAAAACAAGTTCCACCCGGAGTAAAGTGGCTGCACTGCAGATCATTCAAAGGCCATTTCAGCAAAATTTGACCTCCAAAGGATGACACACTCTGCACAAAATCTGCATTTGCTCCCTATCTCAAGTCATTTTTCAAACATACAAATATTTCAATCTTATGAAAACAAAGCTTATTTGTTTTTTCCTTCTTGTCAAACATCTCTAACAGTGCCTGTCACAGTTGTACTCCTCATACTCCTGACCTGTGGATCCTGGTAAATCTTCTGAGGGTCCTTCTCATAGCTGTCTATGTAGAGCCTGATTGTTGCCCCCGCGCTGCCTGTACCGCTGAGACGGAAAATAATCCTGGAGCCATCAGAGAAGATGATCCTCAAACCCTGAGAGAGAGACGGGAGGAACCGGAGAGAGATCAGGGTGGATTCAAACAAACGTGGAACACAAAACATGTTAAAGTCAATTATTCACGCTCATTTTTGTGCCACATATTCTCTAAATGTTTGGAATAAAGCTAATACAATTAGAGGGGGACTGCTTGGAATATCAAGTACTGGACATGTTTATCTAGAAAACTTGATTGAATTACAGGTTCTATAGCAGATACTTTAATAGTATTGGGAAAACAGCTTTTCTCTTTAGTTTTAACCCTTCAATTGCATCATTAAGTGCCAAAGTGGGTAATTTTGTGTATTGTAAGTTAACAATGAATGTACCATAACAGTTTTGAATTTAAGCTAAGAATTTTGCAGGTCAGTAAACCGTGATATCTGATGAAAGCATTACAAAAGGTCTAAGGAAGAGCATTCATAACTGAGGTCTGGATCGCTCCTTCAGGCCAAAGCATCTCAGTGATCAATGCTCTTCCTTTGTTACCCCCCACAGCCGTATGTTTGTGTGTTAGCAGGATTACACAAAAACTACTGGACAGACTTTGCTGAAATTTTCAGGAGATGGTGGTAATAAGTTACACATGTTGTAAGAAAAGTGCTATATAAATAAACTTGACTTGACTTGGTTAACCTGACATGCCAGATGGACAGTTCCATATTGAAAATATTTCACTAATCCACCTGGGGAGGAGCCCTGCCAGAATGTTTTCAGGGGCAGAACCTTCAAATACAACAGCAGCTTGTGATTGGATGAGCGTTTGGCTCAAAACACTCATGGCGGACCAATCCATTTCAAGCAATGCTGCTGTGACGTAGCATACGTGGTGACTAAACCTAGCTACTGCTAATGGCCGACAAGGGCATACAACAATAAATGGCCATTAGCCATAGCGGCTAACTGTTGTTAGCGGCCAACTGTTGTTTGCCCTTGTTAGCCGTTAGCCGTAGCCTCTAGTGGCCGCTAGTCGATAGCTTAACTACCTTGAGACTATCGTTTCACATTAATTGTACAACACAGATGTAAAATTTAAGGCTTATATGGGACATGAACCTTGTCAAAGACAATCCCTACTAAGTAAACTTATGAGGAGACCAGATTTCGACAAGTATAACTGAGTAATCATGAGGCTAACTGACATTGGCCTCTATTATTTCTATTATTTGTTATTTTATTTGAAGTGACTTCACTTCCTGTTAAGTCACTTCCTGTTTTTGTTACGCCTGCAGCTCCCGCTGCTCCCGCCTCGCTTTCCTGATTGGGCCATTAAGCATTAAGTCGAGTGAAACTGTTGGACAGTGGAGGCTGGCAAGACGGAGAAGCATGATTTCTGAATCAGGCAGGTCTGTCTGCTCTGCAAGGCTAGGTAATGGCCCAGCTTAGAAATAATCAGATTTTGGTGGTGTATATTTGTCTTGATGATAAAAAATCCCAAAATTTCACAAAATCCCACACATTTTCATGCCAACCTTTATACGGAGTCATGTGTCCCAGGGTTTGTTGTTTTTTTTTTTTTTTTGGGGGATGTCATGTTCCATTTAAAAAGAAAAAAAAAAGTGGAAATATGTATTGTAAACATCTTGTCATCATGTGCTCACATATTTCCAAATAAAAATCACTCTGAAAAAAAAAAATCCCACACATTAACATTGGGTGGAATTTTAAAAGAATGATATTTTTGCCATTTTTTAACAGATTCACTTCCAATTTCACAGGACAATATTGGGTCCATGTCTCTATAAACAAGGAGAATTTCAGCTGATCTGACTCAGACTGATGTCACAAAAACACACTGAGCTTTATAATGGGAAATCCCATTGGTGACATTCAGTTATTCATATAAAATCAAAATATTAAGTGATGTTCCCAAAACGAGTTGGGTTCTTACAGAATAACAACCTCCATGTATGTGCTGGGCCAGACTCTGGCACTATTCTGCTCTGGTGATGGAGGGCTGTGTCTTTTACAGGGGTTGTGGAAAAGCCACAAGTCTTTACACTGCAATGAATCCACTGAAGATTTTAAGAAAACACATTTATTTAGTCAGGCTTTTAGTTTGCTGTTGCTGTTGCTTATTCCTGCTCTCTGCACTCAAGTTATTTACCCTGTTTTATTCACTCTTCATTGTAAAGCACTTTTTGTTTGTTTTAATCTGTGAAATGTGCAACAGAAATAAATTTTACTTAATAACTGAGTGTACAAAGCTTAGCCCTTCTTTGCAGACTCACCTGGTTTTTGGACACACTTCCATCCACAGGGTCTGTGTAGGCAAAGTTATCGGCCACAGCCACGTCATACGTCTTATCCCCTGATGAAAACTTCTTTCCAACAAAGGACGGGTCAAACATCGCCGTCTCCAGATCCTTGATCATCTTGTTGGCAGCATCAGAGTCGACCTCCTCATAGTCATATCTGGATGTTCAGTCAGAGTGTAAGGTGAAATCATGCTGGATCAAACACAATTAATATGAAGATATTCACTTTAAAGGGATAGGTAACTGTTAATCTATCCCATTTGGTAGCAGCTGTTTCCTCTTGTGAAGCAAACTAGTCAGCGCTGATGGTGGAAGGACATGTAGGCTGTGCTGTGTCTCAAAATAGTGCCTAATCAATTCAAATTTAAAACAGAACATATATGGTGCAGTCTGTTGTCTACATGTTTCTCTCTTATTGCTCTGCCGTATATGTCATGTGCTTCTCTACCTTTGATAGGTGTTATTTTTATCCCTTTCCATGTTAGATTTTATTTATGTTATTTCTTTTTGTAGATAGTATTACATGATGGCCTCTCAGCCTGAGTCCTTCCGTTGGAGTACTGTGTCATGTGTGTCCCTGAATATATTGAAAATGTTAACTCACGAGAAGAAGGTTTATGAAATAGAAAAGATATCTGCTCTTCTTCATCTGAAGATGGACCTTTTCAAAACAAGATGGACTCCCATAAGTGGATATTTAAACTTACCAATGTGAAACCTTGTTAAACTGTGCTGTATTAACAGAAACATCCAGATGTACTTGTACTTGTGTTTTTTTGGGAGGAACTTCAGAAACAATCCAATGAACTTGAATTGCCGGATTGTAAATAGTTCAATTGATTAGCACATACTTTTCTTACACATATTTCTTCTTTTTTGTATATGGTAAAAAAGAGAAAGATACTGATGTAACCTAAAATCTGTTTGTGAATACACATGAATTCAAATAAATTAAAAAAAAAGAAAATGTCAACTCACAAACCTCTTTATAAGTCTAAGGAAGAGGTTTATGTCTCAAAACGTCTCTGATTTTCAAATTAAATTCTTCTCGGGAGCTACTTTTCGTGTTCAGATTTGTTGTAATTTTTCACACTTTCAGGCTCATGCCATGTTCTTCATACAACCCCTCTTAAAAAAACATGAACTATCCCTTTAACTTTTGACTGAAAATAATATTAGCAGCTTTTCTGCACATTAAAAAATTAATTTGTGGCTTAGTTTGAAAAAAAAAAGTTGTCTGGTTCCTGAAAATATGCAATTTAAGGGGGAAATGTCAGCATGTCTTTAGGCCTGAGGATGCTGCAGTTCTCTTATTAACCACTAGAGGCTGCAATAGCACTTTTTGTGCAATCAGCAACCCTGAAACTTCCAATATTTTTGTAGAACTGCTCGAACCATCCATCATTTGTCCCTTTTGGAGTTACGGAGGACTCGAGCCTATCTCAGCTGACATCGGGCACACCCTGGACCTAAGAAGCATGTTTTTGGTTTGTGGGAGGAAGTCTGGGTGCCCAGAGAGAACACACACCTTCATGGGGAGAACTATCAAACTTCCTGACTGCCGACCTTCTTGCTGTGAGGCACGTGCACTACCTGCTGCGCCACCATGCTGCCCCCACTCAAACCCGTCAAGTCTAAATAAGTTTTGGCCTTGGAACAGTAATGAAAATAAAATACAAAGACCACACTGATTCGGGATAATGTCTGACCTTGTGAAGAAGTTCCTTCCAAACTTCTGCCAGTGATCCTTCATGATTTCCTCCACACTCTGTTTCCTGGCGGCCAAGATTGACAGCCATGCAAGCACCGCCCACAAGCCGTCTTTTTCACGAATATGATCTGAGCCTGAAATAGTGAGAGCAAAGAGGGTGGTTAGGATTTAGCAGCTCTCTTGTCTTAAATTATAATCAGATAAGAGCTGGGATAACACTCACCTGTGCCGAAGCTCTCCTCTCCACACAGGGAAAGTTTTCCAGCATCCATCAGATTCCCAAAGAACTTCCAGCCGGTTGGAGTCTCGTACAGCTGCATCTTCAGAGCTTTAGCCACACTGCAGGAAGAAGATGAACGCAGTTAAAATTGTAAGATAAATATGTGTCAAAGTGGAGAAGAGGAGCAGTTTCTATTTTGTTGTGTGGCTTGTACTTGTCCAGAGCTCCACTGGTGGGCATACTGCGGGCCAGTCCTTTGACACCGGTCTTCTGGAAGTAAGGGATACTGGTGATGTTTGCAGCGATGACGGCGACAGAGTCTGAGGGGTTCACGAAGAAGCCATGTTTACCCAGCACCATGTTACGGTCCTGAGGAAAGGACACAAGAAGAAAGAATGGGACAACAGTCAGAAAGTAGAACAGCACTCAGAGAGCGCAGACCTCCACCAAGCACATCAGTTCCTGCAGCTGTTTTTTCACAACCCCTGAAAAAGATGCTACTGAGCCAGGATCTGGACCAAACTCAGCACGTACATGGAGGTTGTTGCCCTGTATGAACACAACAAGTTTTGGGAACATCACTTAATATTTTCATTTTCTATGAATTATTGAATGTCATTAATGGAATTTGACATTATAAAGTTCAGCTGAAGTTTACCATGATGATAGAGCGGGGTTTACAGTCTTTTCTAGAAATCATATTTGGGACTTTTCCAGGATGTTTTTACTTTTTTCTAACTCTTGGGCATAAACATTGTCTGCTAGCTATCTTTTATAGTCTGGCTTTTACATAGTGTCGTACTAGTATAAATTTAAGGTTTATACTTACTTTCTTATTCTTCATTTACTCTGCATTTTCAGTAGGGGTGGGAGAAAAAAAATCACTTCACATAAGTATCGGGATTTTTTTGTTTGACGGTTTTTAAATCAATTTTTTTGTTCAAGATCATTTTTCTTCTAATTTAAATGCTTCATTTTAGTCTGTGTCAATAAGCCACTTTTAAATGCAATCCAGGCTTTTGTAGAGAGAGTATAAACAGCCGGTTAAAATATATTGCTGAATAAATCCTAAAAACTGCCTCACATGTGATGCGTCTTTTTCCTGATATAGTCTGTAGGCATAATCGTTGCTCATCTTTTTTGCTGGTGTTTAAAAAAGCTAACTATAGATTGCTAAAATTGGCAATATAGTAGAATCGCAATTTAAATCGAACTGGCACCTTAAAAATCATTAAAAAAATCGAATCAGGAGAAAAGCTTATCGTCCCAGCCTTAATTTTCAGAAAAATATTTTGTTGATCGACTGTTTAAGTAGCCTAAAGTTTATTTTGCAATTTTTTATTATTTCTATGGCTCAGTGTGCATTAGTTAGCAAGTACATTTTACTTCCTTTCCTATGTTTGATTTTTGTTCACTAACAAGATAGAAGGAAGACAATGGGCTTTCCAGGACAATTCAAGCTTTTTCAGGACATTTTAATTTTTCATCATTTTCCACATTTTCCATGGCTGGAAAATTGGTCAGTCATTTTCCAGGGTTTCCTGGCTTTTCAGGACATGTGGAACCCTGTAGAAACATGGGCCTCATATTATCCTGTGAAAATCATAAACAAATCTGCTAAAAAATTTCAGAGATATAATTTTCTTAAAATTCTGCCCAGTGTTAAACTTGAAATTTTGGAAATGTTTTCTATTCAGACAAATATACGTATCACCACTAAAATATAATCATTTCTAAGCTGGGTCGTTACCAACATCTCCTGAGCAAAATCTGTCTTGCAGTTTTTCTTGCTAACAAACAAACAAACAAACAAACAAACAAAAACCCAAACATACGACAGCAGAAACACATCCTCATTGGCTGAGGTGACAATGCCATAGTATTCTCACTTAGATAGTTCTGAAAAGTTTTTTCAATGTAAATACTAGGGGTGTAATGAAATGGTCGACTCACGAAACAATACGAAATATGAAACAGGGCTCACGATACAAAACAAAGATTATAAAAAATCCCCACCAGTAGGAACAGTAGTGCAAAAATCTCATTTCTTCCTCATTCAGACATACTAAAATATTGCTGCATCAGTACAAAATAAATGCTCTTTGAAAAAAAAACAAAATTGTAGTTTTTTTCCCCTTGTTTAGACTACAGAGCAACTACAAACATAAAATCTCAATAAAAAGTGCTTTGTTGTTGTAACAATCAGGATAAGTACATTATTGAATGAAAAAGAAAACAAATAGCAGTCCTCAGAGCTGCAGTTTAGACCTATAAATGTCTGAACTGTGAACTATAATATTTAGACTATAACGGTGCACATACTTCTGATCTGACGAAGGAGCGTCAGCTAATTCCCCGACCTCGTCTTACTCATTTTTGAAGCGAGTGTTTTGCTACGGTAAGCGAGAAGGGTAAAAAATATCAGTAGTGCGTGCACCCCTTTGCGTTTTTTTTTACGTGCTTTTATTTCATGCGTCTTTGAATTTTATTTTGTCATTTTTTTATTTCGCGAAATTTCTAGGCACGAAATTTCATTACACCCCTAGTAAATATGCACTGGCAGTTTGAGCACATTGGAACAAAACAGTTGATCCCTGTTTTGTTACAAACAACTTCAGCAAGCTTGCCTGAAAGAGGTGGTCTTAGCTCACTACCAATCATTCCCTGGAGCTGTTTGTATGCAGTGAGGACATGATCGACTCAGCGACCGGCACATCACAGGTGCAGATGTGATATTTATTGTGGTATGTAGGTGACAGTCTGGTTATTTTTCTACTTACAAAGCAGTGTTAATGAGCAGAAATAATTAAAAGGTTTAGAAACATAATGTTCAAACACACAAAGCACACCTATGTGTAACAGAATAGCAGCAGATAATTTATAAATCCTCAGAAAAGTTTGTCTTATATGGATAATATTTAAACTTTACTTGATAAATAGAAGCAAAAGATCACTCAAGTACTTTTTTTAATGTTAACTTAAACTCCTCGATTAAATAAAACATATTTCAAATATTTTCCCCGCTAAGTGTGCGTTTCGAAAGTATCATTAGAGCATATTATATAATTTTCTAAACAACCCATCTGTTTTTATTACAATCTGGCCTTTTCCCTCTGGCTAAATAAAATAAATGTTTTACAGGGGAAGCTTGGGAAACCCAGCTAATCTAAAACATTCACTGTTCTCATTAAATCCCATGCCAGAGTGAAAATTACCTTAATTTAGTCACTTTCCAGGACTCTGGCTCTGTGCTTCACTTTTTAACTCAGGTCCATAAAGGAGAACTCTGGGAATACAACTTAGTAAAATAACTTTATTAGATTTATTTTATGTGTGCTGACATCATGGATCTGACTTCAGTTCAAGACCTTCTCACCTCCTCCAGAGCCAGATCTCAGCTGAGCCCCGCGGCTACACCTCCATCTTTTACCCCGATCGCTGTGCTGAAGTCATCAGCAAACTTTCAACACCGTGACTCCAACACCATGACCTGAGTTTTCTGCTGCAAACGAGTGGGCAGTCTGGCTCTGGAGTTGACTTTATTTTTCTAAATGGTGGCCTTGAAAACGTGTCTGCGGTCAACCATTTTTACAGTAGTCTTGTAACAAAATAAAATATCAAGACATAAAACTGTAATTGACCTCTTAAAGTGGAATACTTGATTTGCTCAGGAGAGGCACATTCGCCTCCCAATATAACAGTTCAATTACTGCTTCAGAAAGAGGATCATCTATCTCTGCTATGATCGCCAGTTTTCCCCAAATAAATCACCACTTATTAAATGTAACCATATTAGTGTAAACTTATTATTCTCTTTAAAGCAATTAATTTGAACTTCTAAACAATCTTCTTTGCAACATAAATAAATGATCCGCACCATAAAAATAAATATACCTATTACCTCTGTCAAGGAGGTTAGGTTTTTGCCAGCACCTGTTACTAAGTGATCAGGATAACTCCAAAATGACTTACTTTTAAGATATTTTCAAGGAATGCTAGCCATGGCACAAGGAAGCAGTGATGCAGTTCTGTTTGTGATCCAAATCTGAATGTGGATTCAGGGATCTTTTAAAGATTTGTTACCATCACAAGATAGGGAAATTTTCAACAATTTCGCTAATAACCTGATAAGTTCCCTGTGAACTTTGATGAAATTTTCAGGAAATGTTAGACATGTTACTTGGGAAACATGAGTCAATTTTGGTGGTGATCTGAATCAGGATGTGGATCCAGGAACTTTTCAAACATTTCTAACTGTGCGAGAAAGATCAGTTTTCCACATTTTTGACAATAACTTGGTAAGTCCCCTGTGAATTTTGATGACATTTTCAGGGAATGTTAGACATGGTACTTGGGAAACATGAGTCAATTTTGGTGGTGATCTGAATCAGGATGTGGATGCAGGAACTTTTTCAAGCATTTTTAACTGTGTGAGAAAGGTCAGTTTTCCACGTTTCTGGCAATAACTTGCCAAACACTGTTGGAAATGCCTCCTCGGAGGTTTGTTATCTTGCAGCACTTCTAGTTCAAGGTGCTATGAGGAAGATCTATTTCCGGCGACATAAAGACTCTGCTACCCATGAGCACGCAAAGCGACGAGGTAATGTATCTCTTTCTTGTTACGTAGCGGTGGTTTTTGATGAGTGACAACAAGCAATTTTTGGAAAACTTAGTATCGTAGTTTTGTAGCCGGCTATATATCACTACTTACAGCCCGGTGCTCTAAGATGTGTCTGAATAATATAAATTTGCTCTAGTTTTAATTGTCTTGTTACCGAAGTTGAGTATCCAGGCCAGTCCAGCCCTGTCCGACCCGACCGCAAAGCTAAGGAATAGCATTTATAGATAGGGATGGAAATTGATAAGATTTTATCAATATCGATGCTGTTAACGATCCTGCTAATCGATCCAATTCTTTAACGATTCCCTTATCGATTCCTGCAGATTTTCCATGTGAGCAAATGTTGGTCTGATTTTTGTGGCAACAATGTCAAACACATGTCACAGCATGTATAAATGCCTCTGCAGATTGATGGTGTGTCCACTCACTTAAGGTTGTGTAGTAGGTGCAGTTAGGATAAAGTCACAATTCTGATGTGTCTGAATCCTGTCAGTGGACGGAATTGATAAGGGAATTGATAAGCAAAAACATTAATGATATCGATTCTTTGATGGAGCTGTTAACGATTCTCAACTGGAATTGGTTTTCGATTCCCATCCCTATTTATAGATAACCTATTTTGATGCTATAAAACTCATCTTAAAGTGTGTATTTTGATCAGGCATATATCTAAAAGTGAGACTTTTTTGTAATTATTTAGAAACTCCTCATAGCATCTTTAAAGTTATTTTGGCCCTTGGCAAGTTTTCTTTTTATTATTTCAAAATGGTTTGATGGATTTCTTATTTGTAGACTTTTGACAAATCTGTCCAATCAGATTCAACCACATGTATCTTAGTTGAGCACACCCCCACATGGCTCAAATCTTCTACCTGAAAACAAGCATTCTATTCATTAAACACACATTTAGTATTAATTCAACAGAGTAAATAAATAGCTTTAAATATTCTCCCTCTAAAAGAGAGAAAACGTGGACTTACGCCATCCCCATCAAAAGCGGCTCCGAAGTCGTACTCTCCTCCCTTCATGGCGTTGACGAGGTCAGCAGCGTAGGTCAGGTTAGGGTCTGGGTGGTGTCCCCCAAAGTCCTCCTGTGGCACGCAGTTCACCGCAGAGTTTGCTGGAGAACCGAGTTCTTCACAGACAATCTTCTTCACATAAGGACCGACCACTGGAAGAAGAGGGACAGACTTAAAAACCAGTGTCTGGCATATCCACTAACGAGGCCTGGTGGGTGCCCCGGGGTGGCACATATCACCCTCAAAATCTGATTCACCACCCATGTGCCACACAGCAGAATTCAGTATGTGAATGGTGACTCAGTCAGACACCACATACATTTCTAAGTGTGTGATGACTTTTGGAATAAGTTTAATGGAAGTGGCATTGATCATTTGCATTAAGACCTCTGGTTTTGTTTTTGCCAGTGTATGTTTGTCTGTTTGTTTGTTAATTTGTTAGCAAGACTACTCAAAAACTACTGAACAGATTTTGCTGAAATCTTCATAAGATATTGGCAAAGGCCCAACATAGAAATGATTTGATTTCGGTGGTGATCCAGATAATTGCCATTAGCAAACGATCGTTTTTGTTCAATGACTGTCCAACTAATAATGATATCAACATGATTCTGAGTGCTAATGTGGATTTTCAGGGTCATGATTATATTATGATGATAACTTTATCATGGAACTACTGATTAAAGATGTCACAGCAATATGTGAGCTACCTTGGCGGAGATTAGATAGGAACTTTTCCACTGCCAAAAGCAAGGAGCACACTCACTTTTAAAATATGGTGGACAGATATGTTCAAATTTCCACCTTATTAATCCCTCAGACTCAAATGGTTCACATCTGAGAGTGAGACAGTTTGAGTACACGAGGGCTTGAGGTTGTGAAAATGTAAGTCACTTTTGTGACATTAACACTGACAAGAACAGTTGCTTGAATAATAGAAACCATTAGTTCATTTCATCAAAAATGTTTGAAGTGAAATGTATTTAAATTAAACATCTACTTTGTTATTCCCAAGGATATGGGCTCATTTTTTTACTAAAAGGTTAAATCTAGTCTTTTAAGTCTGTTCTTCTGGCTGTAAATATCTCAGTTGCTGCCCTGTTCTTTACCTCCGTGCATGGCATCCAGGCGGACACTGATGTGGCTGGGTCCAGAGAGAAGCTGCTTCAGTGCAGGAAAGTCAAAGATCCCCCTCAACATCTCAGCGTAGGCATCCACACAGTCCACGATCTCCACTGAGGTGAATCAAGAGAGGAAAGGAGCTGCATTCATTAAGCTGTAGGTGTAAAACTGTTTAATTCATTGGCTAAAATAAATTCAGGCCTCTATAAGGGATGCATGACAGCGTCCTGCAGGCTGCTTGTATTCATGTTTAGCCCTGACAGTGAGATCATAAATCATCTGAAGTAAAACTTCTAAGGAGCTGTACCTGTGAAGGGTTTGAACGTTTCCACCTCAAAGGTCTGTTTTCCGATTTTGGACAGATCCACTTTGAGGTCAGGGCAGATGTGGTACTCCTGCAGACCTTTGCTGACCTCATAGATTTTGTTTGTGATGCCCTCTGGAGCAGGTCCTGGAGACGAAGAAGAAAACAGGTGAGACTTTGTTTCCTACCAGACATCCTGTTTGGTTATGACAGATCCTGCTGTGCCAGAGAAAATAACAAGCCAGTAGGATCTTACAGACACTGAGTCTATCTTAAACTAAATATCCCACAATTAGAAATGTTGTTTTAGAAAATACAGGATTGCGCTGGGCAAAAAAATCAATTAAATCGATTAATTCAAATTATTTCCTGCAGAAGATTTTAAAAATTAAAAGTCTAGATTTTTTTCTTGCCTTAGTCCAAATGTAAGTAGCTGCAATTTTTGAAAAAAAGTACAATTTTCATGATGGTCAGCCTTGTAGGGTTTGCACAAGCACTTTCATAGGCTTGTATTTGTTTTTTTTGTTTTTTTTCCCTAGTCTGCATTATCTTTACAGCTGAGCACTGTGTCTGGTGGCAGCGTTGGAAAGACCAATGCATTTTTTTTCTAGCAGTGAGAGATATGTGAATATGATTCACTGCTATAGTGACCATCACCAGCCCTCCCTGTAGGCTACTTCATCATTTTAAACTTTATTTAACCCCTGATGAGAGCTGAAGGGGAGGGCCGTGCCACACCACAGTGTGTAAAAAGGGGAAACAGTGACAGACAGGCCAAGACAAGACAAGACAACTGGGAGAAGGACAAACAGGTATTGTAGTTAGTCCAAGTGCTGTGCTGATCTAAGTCCATACAGGAAGTAAAGGCTGTAAGAAACCAGGGACACCAGAGATGTGGGGTCTTGATAAAAGGAGGTGGACCCAAAGGGGTGAGATATGGAGGAGCACGCGTCACAGGACGTGAGAAGATGTGTAAGAGTGCCCAACTTGTATTTGCTTTTAAAGTAGATTAAATATTGATCAGAGAGTTTCATGCTAGTACTGTAAAAATACCTCAGCCTTTTAGTGTTTACGTAGACAAACCTGCCTACGTTTATACTACATAATCAACCTTTTATGACCCAGACTTTGATTTTAAGAGGGAAACATTTAGACAACATAAAGGCAAAACTTGATTTGTTTCATTTTTATATCACTGGGAGATTTGTTTCTTTTAGGGAGGGAAAAATCGATTAAAATCGTTAATTGAGTTTTGTGGGAAAAATTAGGGATTTTATTTCTAGGCCATATCGCCCAGCCCTAGCTCTACAATATAGAAATTTCTGAAAAAAAAAAAAATCATGCATCCTGTGACCACCTGTTAGTGCAGAGTTCTGTGTCCTTTAGTCTTTAGCACAGTTTTTAAACATCACAAATAGTCAATCAGAAATACCTCCTCCTCATGCTGCTGGTTTTGTTGGCCTCTGTTGGTCACTTCAAAAATGTAATTTAGTTTGTGACCAAATGTTAAAAAAGCAGCTTTAAAATAAGACCATAAACAGATCTGAGCCATGCAGCAGTAACACAGGGCCCAACTTTGACCTTCTGGATGAAGTTAAAACACAAAACCACAGTTTAAGATTGTGTTTCCGGTAAACCTGCTGAGACCTCTGATGAGCTATAACCCTTCTTTAACGATGTTATGATTGTTCAAATATCTTGATAGACAGCAGTTAAAAGTAATTATCTTCAGTTAAATATTAACAGGTGGATTAATGATGTAGGCAAAGTCCTTTTAGTCGATTCATTAGCCTTATGTTTACTCCACAGCTCACTGCTAATCTATTTATGTTGGCTCTACACACAGAAGTCAGTCAAAACATTATGATCACCTCCATCAGAGATAATAACTGTGGTTACTGAGTGGCCACATTCATTCTGATCTGCTTCACCTGAGAGTCAAACAGCTGCATTTTGAAAGATATGCCATTATTAACAATTAGAATGAGGTCTACTTTTACAAAAGGAACATATATTTCAGACTTAATGTTCATTTTAAAACTAATTTTAGCGATAAATCCAATCCAGTGGTAATGATCTCAGTTTTAAAACAATTAGGCAGCGGTGATCATGTCACAGCTCAAAAAACCAGCCTGCCCTTTACCTCCACTGGAGATGTTGTACTTGATGCCAAAGTCTCCGTTGGGGCCTCCGGGGTTGTGGCTGGCCGTGAGGATGATGCCGCCTACTGCCTTCATTTTGCGGATCACACAGGAAACTGCTGGGGTGGACATGATGCCATTCTGACCAATAACCAGACTACCGATCTGCACGAGGGGAGAGGAAACACAGGAGCACCGATCAATGCAGCAGTGTTCATTCTGACAGCACGCTTTTATTTAGTTTTAGTCATAATTTAGTCATCTAAATTGTTTTAATTACCTCCGCAATGGAGGTTATGTTTTGGGGACAGTTCGTTTGTCCGTCTGTGAACAAAATAACTCAAAAAGTAATGGATGGATTTTGATGAAATTTTCAGGAAATATTTAGCATGGGAAAAGGAAGAACTGATTCAATTTGGTGTTGATCCAGATCAGCGTCTGGCTGCCATGGCAAAAAGTGTGATTTCTGTGAATAACTACTGAACTAAAATAGATATCATTTTGAATCCAGTTGCTAATGGTATGTTTTCATGGTCAAGGAATCTAAATATTTACATGAAATAAAGGTAGGACTAATATTTTTGGTCAAAATAACAATATGGCTAAGGACTGTGGTGCTGGCGGAGGTCTGCGCTCTCCGAGTGCTTCTCTAGTTTAATTTAGTCTAGCTTTACTTGATGAAATTTCACAACATTTTAGTCGATGGAATCTACTGTAAATCTAGTTAACTGAAATATGAAGTGTAAGTCATTTTTTATGTAGCCTTGAATTTCTAAAGTCACGTTTGGGTAAAATGAAACATCTAATAACAATTCTAGTATACTTACAAAATGTAGATCAGGAACATATAGAAATATCCAGTAATATCTACAACTCTTGGGAGGAAAGTGCAGCTGATGACTATTTTTAAAATCACAACACGTGATTCTAATGACAAAATGTTTGTCTTCAAATAGGGCTGTCAAGATCCATGCTTCTTTAATGCATAATTACAATGCTATTGAAATCTAACAATACATGTTTCCATCACATTAAAACAAGTGCAAGGCTCACAGTATTTGGTAACTTCTTGTTTTTTATCATCAGAATCTGCAGACAGACTCTTGCCAACTCTCTTCATTGCACATATACTTCTACTCAGCTTTGAGGCACAGATATGACTCAATATCTTACATATCTCTCAAACTTTGGTACTTTTTGATGCCAAGGGTCAACTATCTCGACTATATGAATCCTTAATCACATCTCAGATTTCTGAAAAGTTTCTGGGGTTCATATGTAAAAAACTGAAGTTCCAAAAAAGTATTTTACCAGGTGGTTTCATTAAAGGCAGGACTGTTATGTAAGAACATGGTGATGCTGTACACACTAATAAAATTCAATTTCAATAAGTGTTATTTATAAATAACATGGTCCCTGCAAGAAATGTCATTGTCTGTATAGTCACAAATGAAAAAATGACAAATTTATATTATATCTTTTGTCATATTTACTTTATTTATACCTATCCATCATTCGGTGACATAAGACTAATGACAGAACAGAATCTTTTTAGTTACTAACAGAGTGGACCTCTTTTATGGTACATACAGTATATTAATGCCTGTATTTTTAATTTACAGTGAAAAGGTACAAGTACACCAATAAATACTATAGTAGTCACTCATATCAAAGGTGTAGTCAGCGATCTTCTAATCTAATACACTATTTGTTAAAATCACCGTATTTCTCCTCTCCATCCACAAGATGTCCCCACTGACAGCATGTTGAAAAAAAAGTCCGGTTTCAATACACAGCCTTGGCTCTGAATTTCAGCAGGTAAATACTGTGGCTCGGGCCGAGTCACCAAAACAGGGCACACCCCCCCACATCAAGGGGGCGATCATACTCATGCGCAGATCAGACAGAGGGGGGAGGGGAGTAGTAGGTTGCGTAGCGTGCGCAGTTAGTGTAAGAGAGATACACTAGGTGCTGTAGCAATGGCTGAAAAACAGCCCAAAAGAAAAAGATCAGAGGAGCAGAAAGTGAAGAAGAAGGGCTATGACCATGAAAGAGCAAAGACCTGGGTCAACATTGGTGTTGCTTTCCAATGGTGGAGGGAACTCCGCGAACTGAAAGACCTGAAACGGACGCGGATGTTGCCGTCTTTCTGCTGGATAGGTAAGCAACATCAGCTTTGTGGTACTTCACATAACAGTAACAGCCGTCGGGCATTCATCTTATTGTCTAATCTGCCAGAATGTTTTCATAAATGGAAGTTGAGTTGTCTGACGAGTCAGGGTTACCTTAGCTACGTTGGACAGCTTCGCAGTTTCTACGGCCGTTTCCATGACGATGCACGTCCATCAGCTTTCGGGGGTGGAGCCAGGGTTGAGGTATGAAGGGAGAGGCGGGTCTAAATTTGTTTCTCAACAGCCTCTCCACTCGTTTTCTCCCACATCGCTGACTACACCTTTAATAAAGCAAGTTGTAATTTCACCCCTGGCTTTAAAACACTCTTCCTTTCCCTCAGTTTGGGGGTATAAATATGAATATGATCTGGATTTTATCTCCAAAGCTTGATATTTCTTTATACTAATCAACATTAAATTAGAGGTGATGCGGATTTAAATGTGTAGCACCACAAACAATCTAAATATGCACAGGCTACATTTGAATGCTGTTGCAATATTTCTGTTTACTGTTTCTTAACAGTAAACAGCCACCACTTGTTAAGACACTATGTGAAATATCAGGCATTTTTTGTGCAACTTCCACCAATTTGCATATTACCCACAGTACATTTACCAGTTGTTGCATTACAGTAGCCACAGAGTGTCTCTGACATGGAGGAGAAGGTCAAAGATGGAGTCCTAACAGCTACAATAACGTCCTGTCTGAGTGTGATGAGAGCTCCTCGTCTCTGCAGCCATATCCCCGTGAGCTACAGTTGTACTATATCACTATACGGGGCTTATAATGTCAAGAAAATCGTGATAGTACTAAGTGTTCCGTTCATTCATTCCTGCACACACTCTCATTCATGCTGCACACATATGCAGGGCAACGTGAGCGGCTGCACGTAGCGTCCCGCCCCCTGCCTGCCCAAATCTGTCAGAGCAGCATCACCGAGAAGAGGCCGCCGGCAGCTTCTTAGGAAACTACGAAACAAACGCCATTATTCTTTATCAGGCTGCTACAAACAAACCTGCTCGGCTCTTCGTGTTAATAAACAAGTACAGACGTGTTTTGGGGTGAATGTTTCTCTCACGGAAGCAAAAGGAGACGTCGTTTAGTTCCAGCGTGTTACGTTAAATGTCAAAGGTAAACAGGTTGATTCCCTTTAGAGTCCGAGCACTTCATCCAGAATATCAACGCAGCAGGGTTTGTGAATTTATTTTTAACGTAAAGTGACGGGCCAGCTATTTAAAATACGATAAAGAATTTAAGTAAACTGCGTAATTAATTAACGCTAAAGTGAGCCTGTTACTTCTGGTGGTGGATTTATCTCACTATAAATCAGCTAAACAATGATTATAAATAATAAAACATTGTTGACAAGTAAATTAATAAATAATTTAAACCACCAACATAATAAAATACATTACACTCTGCCTCCAGTTAGCTATTTTTCACCTACATCTGACCTAATTGTTGATATCAAATAATTTTAAAAGTTTTCAACCAATTGGATGCCAGATTTTTGTCATACTGTCACCATGGTTTAGATGAAAAAAACAAAACAAAACAGTAAAGCAGCAAAACTGATTTTATGCATTATATCTTCTGCACACTTAACATGCTTAGCACCATAATTTCCTTTTGTGTTTAGGTAGCTACAAAAAGATATACACTTCCAATATTCACAAGTTTTAAAGGATGTAAATGTTTATTTGACAGGTTATGTCATGATGCCACCATTAAAAGAATATATTTTCAATATACCTGATTCAAAGAGGATTTTTTGTGGATTATTATAACCTGAGATATGCCAGTGAACAGCAGCAACACTGATTTATTTATTATCTTTTGGGCAATAATACTACTAAGAACAAGAAGTGTGCTTTTCTGTCTACTAAAATATACAAAAGTACATATACAGTAATTTTAGGTTGGTCTTTTCAACCCAAGTCCTAATTATACAGATAAAATACGAATTTATAAAAAGTAAACCTTAAAATGCCTTTTTAGGTCATGATGCTGCTGTGTTTTTAGATTAAAAAAAGATAGAAATATATATTATTTTCACTATACTACATACAAAGTTTATTTTACTTGCAGGCTGGGATATATCACTGATTATAGCATCACTGATTTGTATGGATAATTATTTTTTTGTGCTGTGTCAAATACTCACACTCATATTCATGATTAAAATGATGCCATTTGGTGGAGGGTATTGGAAAAGACTAACTGCTAGGCAAAATCCCAGATTGACACCCAGATATACTATAAAACATATTATTCAGTGGAAGTGGGATCAGGATTTGCAGCTTAGCTGGGTTTTAATGGCACATTTATTGTGCTTAACAGAGCAAGTGTTACAGTGTTCCATACTTACTGGGGCTGAGCTGAAAAGAATAAGGTGATATAAAAATACGCAATCTTGCCAAAATTTTGGCCATATGCATGAACGCAGCCAAAATTATCAAAAAATGAAGAATGCAAAGTGTAAAATATACACATCAACTCCTCGGGGTCATATGGCAACACTGGTATATTCATGATGGTTTGTTACGCAACAGGCGTAATAGCACTGGGTGCGTTCGTTAGTAATAAAAACGTTGACGTTACATTTTAAATAAAGCACTGCAAATTTGCCTGAGAACAAAATTGTGTTCTAATGTAAGAATCTCTTATAAGACTAATAACTATTTAAAAATCTATTTAAAAACCTGATTTATAAATCAGGAGGACCTGCTTGGACCGTTGGTTCATAGCTATCAAACCATGCATTCACGTGGCGTGATCATAATCGGAAATAATAGTTTTCAATGACAGCATTCACCAAAAGTCTTCTTACTAGCCGAGCAAATTGGGAGAAAACTGTGAGGAAATCGCTGTCAAGTTGGCAAAATGACGTTTCGTTGCACAGAAAACTGACTGTATATATATATATATATATATATTTTTTTTTTGTGTAACTCTGAATGAAACAGTGCTGATCAGTGGATAGCAAATAAACTTTTATCGTGCTTTGTTGTAAGTGTAAGAATATAGTATTGTATTATCTGCTTATCTATTCGTCGAGGAATGATTGATGATAAATGAAATCTTTACTATTCTATCATCCATGTTGCCTTATTTAAAACAACCGCCACAGAGAGAGCCGGTGAATTTAAGAATACCGAGCATTCTGTGAGTCCCTGAACGCAGCGAGAGCAGCTAGCTAACTCTGCTAACCTTCCACGCTGAACATGACACACAGTTCACACTGTTTCTCATCCAAACTGACCCCGTTAGCAGCAGCGATCTGGACGATCAGCTGAATGGCGTCTTTCATGAAGAACCTGCCGTCTCCTCCCACCACCACGGTGGCAGCCTGTCGCTCGGCAGGCTCAATGACAGAGATAATGCTCTGGATGAAGTTTTCCGCATAGTGCTGGTTCTGCTGGAACACAGTCACCCTCTTCCTCAGACCGCTCGTCCCGGGCTTCTGGTCCGAGTACGGCTTGGTCTTCACTGTGGTTATCTTCACCATGTTTGACACCCAGACAGCACCTATGGTCACCCTGTGTGATCCGCAATCTGCAGCAGGCGACTGCAGTGTCAAAGCAGGCGCACGTACAATCCGGACAACTCCCCCTCCGAGATCCGCCTTCTGTTTAAAGGGCTAGTGATGGTAATACACAGGAGCTCTTCAGTCCAATACAACTCCTGAAGATAGCTGTGATTAACTGATTTTTATAACAGATAGTGGGCTTATCTGGTGCATGAATGAATGCAAAAGTTGACAGATTAATGCCTGAACTTTAGTTGTGCAGTGCTTTATCCATGACTTCTGAAACACTGAATGTGTCTACCAGCAACTTCAAATCACCTTGAAAATCAACTATTTTACTCTTTCACAACACATTTACACTGGTCCCAAACATCCCACCAAATTTTGACTCATTTCTTACTAAAAAGGTGTCTCGAATGTAGCAAACCCACTTGTTTCAGCCCTGCTCAGAACAGGCTGTTTTTGATGAAAATATAGTTTTAGCTTTTCCTGATGTTCCATTAAATTTTCTTTTTCCCATGATCACTGTTGATTTAAGGTTACACCAGAGGCATCAATACTCTCTATTTTTAGGTTTTTATTAGGTCTGGTATGCCAGTTGTTTTCATTTGTAAGGGTTTTTTGATTTAAAGGTGCAGTGTGTAGAATGTGGCATTTTATACATCCACCGCATTTCGCCAAACAGAAACAGTGACTATAGGAGATATATGTTTCTATTTGTATGTAAAGTCCGTCAAAATAGGAGTGTCATCCCCATAAAAACGTTTGTTTTATTTTTATTTAGTTAAAAAATTGTTCTAAAAAAAATTACATTACCGCGGGCCGCTGTTTCATGTAGGCCGACATTGATCCGCCGTGTTGTCTACGGGTGGTTTTTAGGGACAAAAAGAATGAAACGCGTATCTGTCCGCCGGTCCTGAAATCTACCTAGAGTGCAGGCGAAGAAGAGGAGAGGAAGGCAGTGGATGCATAGAAAGTTGTTACTCAGTCCTAGGGATTCAAACTGTGTGCACACAACATAAATTGTGTGCTGTGTTCAGGATCCTTTTTGGTCTTCACAGGATTCCGTTGCTCAGCGACGTGACGTTTTGGCTACGGTTAAGTTCATTCTAGAATCTGAATGCTAGATGTCGCTAAGTTCTACACACTGCACCTTTGATTATAAAATAGAAAATGGGGTTGAGCTTAGTGCCTTACTAGTGTTGTCGGCTACTCAAAACAGCTTCACACCACTTGTCAAATCTACCCATTACTCACTTATTTGTAGGTAAGGTGATTAGCTTTAAGTTAGTGGTGATTAGTAAAATGGAAGTGGATACGGTATTTTTAAACACTGTGAGATAGGGCAGTTTTCCACATTTTTGACAAGAACTCTAGTTTTCTGTCTGTTGCTTGCATGGAAGGAACAGGTGGAGAACAACTTACATGACTCAATAAGCCAATGAGAGTGTCCTACAGGAAGTTTGTATATTCTCTTTACCTTCTACTCATCTGAGCTTGGTCGCTTGTTTTGCAAAGCAGAAATGATGGCTCAGTTATAATATCTGTATCCTTTATTTAAATGGCATGCTCTGACTTGTGTTAACATGGAGGCAAAACTATTCAGCTCCCTGTTATCAAATGCTCAATAATAGAAGGTAACATAGTTTTGCTGGAGCAGAGAGATAAATATTTCACACTGTAGTGCCTGATGCTGCCCATTATGGAGCTATATAATGACACTTGTGTGCTGTTAGGACACACACACCCTCACAGGACTCACACTGGCCATTCTGAAGTGCCTTAAAGTCCATGTTGTTTGTCCAGTGTGAGGGGGGCCTATAAAGGTTAAAGGAGACATATCATGCTTGTTTCTCCTTTTCACTATGCCAGACTAGGATGCCTGTAAAGCATTTCAGCCCTCGGTACAAATCATTTAGTTCCTTCATTGCCCCACAATAGCGTTCTCAAAATCCTCATTTCAGGCCATTAACAAGCTCTTGTTGAAACACTCAGATCTCAGGATGACCTACAGTTACCTTGCAACGTCACAGCCCTTTGTGCTCTGATTGGTCAGGTCTACCGTGGGTAGAGCCAGTCTGTCCTTCTTCTTCTACTGTATTTTCCGGCAGGCTTAAAGCAGCGACCGCGTATTGAGTCCCCGTACAGGCCAGAGCTGGTAATGAGTGAGTGTGAGCTAGGGATCTATATACTGCTGCTGGTGGATGTGTTCCTCGGTGACGGTTTTGTGGCTAACGGACATCACAGAGGAGGAGCTGTTTTATCAGATTACTCCAATAAAAAGAAAGGTACCTCGTGTCGTCACCACGATTTAAATCTCGTGGACATCTCACAATGTCCTATTTTCAGAGGCATCAAATCTCGTTCTAGGATATCAGAAAAAATACAATATCTCATTTATTGAAAATTAAGGGGGTGTAAGGTCTTGTTTTCAAATTTATTATATTATATGTGAGTATTAAATCATGCATCAGCATGATATGTCTCCTTTAACCAACGGTCCATCCTAAATTCAAGGAGCTATATGTGCAAACTTTATATTTAACCCAAATGCTCACCTCTCCTACCCTATAGTACTGACTATTTTTCTTCAAATGTATCATTTTACAAGGCCAGTTGGACATTGTTGGGCACTCAGTGCTGGGCTTTGTATTGCCATTTAAAGATGAGAACAAAAGTTGGAATGGCAAATCTAGATAACCAAAGGAGGGAAATAGTAAAAGGACGGGACTCCTACAATATCATTTTCAAAAAACAAGGTCAAGGAGGTAAATGATGCCCAGAGATAGGCACAAGTGCTTCTGCTGCAGCTCATGAGTTTACATGACTGAATTACATCTGGAAAGGGCCCCTTCTGGGTCTTCCAGGGGCCGAGTCAGGTCTTTGTGCGGCCCTGCTAAGAGGAGGGGCTTAGACACAACATGCTTGATTATGTTTATGGTCTCAGTCACAAGTTACTAGTCTCAAAACGGTAGCACAAAACAACCAAACAATAGAGCAGGTTTTGCTCTATGTTGTGTCTGTTCAGGTGGGAAGCAACTGCACTGGCCAGACAATGTCATTCAAGCTGGTATAAATCAAGAAGTATGTGCCAACAGTTAACAAATTGTGTTAAAAGTCAAGGAAAATCTATAAAGAATTACGTTTATTCACATCTAGGCAGACCTTTGTACCCTTGACGTCAAGTCTGCACTACCAGGTCAATAACCACAACACTTGTTTACACCAGACACAAAAAGTCTGAATGGGATAAATACATTCATTCATACAAAAGTCTATAATTTATGTAAAAGATAATCTGTATGACTCCCAGAGGGAAAAGATATTGCAACACAACCTCATTGGAGTAAAATGGTGTAACTTTGCAAGGTGAATATGATGAAACCTTCCACTTCAGGTCTGTGCTGTTTGCCTGTTGCATCACAGTGTGTTTGCTCATCTCCTGCAGCACAAAGTTTAATGTCAGACCTGCCATCAGGAAAGTTAGGGTGTGTTATATGTTCAGGCTGCTCTCTTCAGATGAAGTATAAAGTTGTATGTATCTGACATTATCATACATTGAACTTAAAAAAACGTATGTATGTACACCAAAATAATATTCGAAGTGTACTAAAGACAACAGTTCGCCGCAATTAGCAAATGTTGATTCTGCTTTTATCGACAGCAATCATCCTTACAACTGTTTTTGACATGGAAAACTCCTTTTACCCACAACATGCTTGATAAACACAAGGGCACATTTGGTGCAAGACTCATTCCCACAAGTTTGTATTGAAAGCGGTTTGGACATAAATTTCATATCAGTGATATCAGCTGTAGTTCAGCTCTACTAGTATTCAAATTTGGAGAACATGTAGTCAATATTGGTCAACTAGTGCACGAGAAGCCTTTACTAGTGAAGAAAAAAAGTAACTAGTAGTACTGGTAGACTGCAAAAATGGTCACTAGCACTACTAGTAAGCCTATTATGCTAATGAGGGTGTGAGGAAAATCAATGGCTTTGGACATTTTACAACCAATCAAGGTGCTGAATTTGGTTATAATACCTCGGAATTCATTTACATTAGTTCTACTAGAGCTACGAGTGAATCTTTTGGCTTTACCAGTTCTACTGGAAGACTAAAAGTAGTCTAATAGTACTACTAGAGAGATATTTGCATTATCAGTAAAGCAAAATCCCCTACCAGTAGACAATTTTGCTTTACTGGTATGGTCTACTTGAGCACTAGTGGGCCAGAAACTTTATGATTAAAACAAAATTTTGGTTTACAAGTGCAACTAGTAAACTCAAAATATCTCACCAGTAGTACTAGTAGACTGATTTTTTTTCTACTAGTAGTACGAGTAAGCCAAAAAATTACTCGTTGTACTAATAAAACAGTTGCTAATGAGGTAGGAGGGATTATAACCAAATCCAGCATCCTGATTGGCTGTAATAATTTTGAAAGCCAATGGGAAGCCATATTTTGCTTTTCCCCATCCCCTTATAGGTACTGTATATATAAAGCGTACAAATGAACATTTTTAAGTCTAAAGTAAAAGTAGTGACACTCTTTGCCCCATTCGTAAAGTCTTCTCATGCACTAGTTGACCAAAATTGAGTACATGTACTTTAAATTTGAGTACAAGGAAAGGTGAACTACGATTGATATCACCATAATCAGATTTATGTCCAAAAAGCTGAAGAGTTTATCTGATGCCCTAATGCTAATTCTAACAAATGATTCACAGGGTAAGGGTTAAAGAGTCGAAAGAAAGGTGTCCATCTGTTTGTCATGGATTTTTTTTGAGTGAGGCAAGACATGTTCTAAAAGTTTTGCTTATTTAAGATCTATTATAATCTTATCTTATTTTAATGTCTTTAATATTCCTGCAGCTATGCTGTTTATGGTGCAACTGAAACAACCACATTTCCCCTTTGGATTCTGATTATGACTTTGGTTTTTATGCTGCATGTTTTATGTATAACATTATCAAAACTGAAATTAAATCACGTATCTAAAGTCATAAACATGATAACACCAAAGTACAGCATTGAAAATTCCAAAAAATAAGTCCTGAAAACATATCGCATAATTACTCCAAAGAAAAACAGAGTGCTCGTCTCTAAGAGCAGAATTTCAAACTGACCCACAATGCCTATAACCTGACTTGCCCTGAGCTTTTGCGTGTTATTAAATCTCTGCTTTTGGAGAGGAGAAGCAGAAGCTCAGGACATTAAACACATCACTCTCCATGTGACCTTTACTGGGCGAGCTCTACTGTTTCAGCAGAGAAAGTCAAAGGGCAAATAATGGCCTGAAGGATATAAATAGCTGGGCTCAACTGCAAAGGCCAAGGGCGAATAAAGTTTAGACCTGAGTGCTATGCGAAGAGAATGCACCTCAATGCCAACTCGAGATCCTCGGAGAAACCTACTGTATGAACTGTATGGAGAGGAGCAGCTGATTTCTGCACAGTGGCAGAATTAATTCAGACTTATGGAGACTAATTAAAAAACTATGGTACAAACGTGTTATATTTAAGAACACTGATGCTTGCATCTAAATATATATAAGCTAAAAACCAGGCTTAAATTAGTTTGAAAAATAAATAACGCGTTAGATGCCAAGGTAGTAAAGGGCAGTTATTTTTTATTTTTACAGCTCTTTAAGTCCTGAAATTATCTTACTACCAGCAGTGGAGCTTCAACAAACAAGTGACTAACACGCTTTCTTATTTTTTACTTTATTTGCATGCTCCTATCTATTTTAATGTCTCTTACTTTATCAAATTAATATCTTTTGATATTCTTACTCCTATACTACGTATAACAGCGACTGAAAGAATTTCCCTTTTAGGATTAATAAAGTGTTAGTGATTTCTAATTTCTGATTCTGATATTCCAATGGCACAGGTTGTCTGAAAAAAAAGATGTCTTAAGTTAAGTTGTGAGAAAATGACTGGAGTTGCAAGGTTAAAGTTGGCACTGAAAAATTACAAAATACATTGACATTTGTATATTTTGTGATAAATGAAATGCCCCAGACTGTTATATTATTGAAAAAAAATCCCCCTTTTTCATTTAAAAATGATGGAATTCTGTGTGAAAAGCAATATTAAAGGGGTTAAAGATTAGAAAACAATCAATAAAACAAACAGGACTGAGATTTTAAGTCACTTTAATTGGAAACTGATATTAATGCGCTCTGTTTATTTTGTTTTTCTGTTCCCAGGACTTTTAATGCTCATATTTATTTAAAGTATGCCTAAGAGTAAAGGAGAATATATCATATCATATATGTACATATCAAATTTAAATACTTTTTACATCTAAAGAAGAAAAGGCACCAAGTGTTATGGAAACAGCTCTTGGAAGTTAAATAATAAGAAGCATGGGAAAAAAAATCTTTGCATACTATTGGTCATATGAGTCAGATTTAAAGAGTAAACTACAAAATCTACTGTCCATTCACTTTAACCCTAGCTATGATTTACAAGATTGACCAACTTTGAAGCAATTTAATTAGGGAATTTTGATCATTCTTATACACAAAGGCAAACAGTGACAACACTAAAAACCTGCACTGATACCATTCTGACATTTAGAACTAAGCAACATACTGATCACAACCAGGCCCGATGTTGTAACTCCATGAGCTGCAGGTTTGACAAAAAGCTAAAAAGTGAGCCTTGAATGAGTGAGTTTGCCATAAAATTTCACATAAAATTAATTGGACTAAAATAACTTTGTTCATTGTCCATCCCTTGTGGGAAAAGTCCTGAACTGTCTGAGTCAGTAAACCTTTACATGCTTGGCAGTATTGTCTCGATGCAGTTGTAGGTCCAGTCTTGTTTCTCATTGATGGGTAGGACATGTTGGCAGACCTAAAAAACAAAGAAGACATTTCTATTAGCTTCAAAAACCCAAAGTGGAAGACCCATGTTGAAGTGTTGTTCTGAGGTAAAAGTTCAAGGAACATGTACTTAAAGGTGTAGTCAGCGATGTGGGAGAAAACGAGTGGAGAGGTTGCTGATAAACGAATTTAGACCCGCCTCTCCCTTCATACCTCACCCCTGGCTCCACCCCCGAAAGCTGATGGACGCGCATTGTCACGGAAACAGCCGTAGAAACTGCGTAGCTGACCAGCGTAGCTAAGGTAACCCCGACTCGTCCGACAACTCGACTGACAATATTGAAAACATCACAACAACAGTACATTCTGGCAGACTAGACAATAAGACGAATGCCTGACGGCTGTTACTGTTATGTGAAGCACCACAAAGCTAATGTTGCTTAGCTATCCAGCAGTAAGACGGCAACATCCGCGTTCGTTTTCAGGTATTTAAATTCGCAGAGTTCCCTCCACCGTCGGAAAGCGACACCGATGTTGACCTGGGTCTTCGCTCTTTCATGGTCATAGCCCTTCTTTTTCACTCCTCTGACCTTTTTCTTTTGGGCTGTTTTTCAGCCATTGCTACTGCACCTATTGTATCTCTCTCTTACGCTAATTGTGCATGCTACACAACCTACGACTCCCCCTCCCCCCTCTGTCTGATCTGCGCATGAGTATGATCGCCCCCTGGATGTGGGGGGGGTGTACCTTGTTTTGGTGGCTCAGCCTGAGCCACAGTATTTACCTGCTGAAATTCAGAGCCAAGGCTGTGTATTGAAACCGGACCTTTTTTTTCTCAACAAGGCTCACTAATGCACATGGTGAATGAAGACTGGGCCCATGTGGTCTGATCCAATAGATGAGCTACTGTTGCTCAGGTTAAAGGAGATAATGCTGGTTCTTATAGAACATATAAGAACACACAGAGCTTCAGAGTTTGTTTCTCAGAAGCAAAACAGGCACCTACACAGTATGAGCAGGTTGTTCTGTTATGCCTGATCAATGTATACTTACTCCTCAACATCTCAGAGAGGAAAGCAGTTATTACCTCCGCCAAGGAGCTTATGTTATTGCCGGCATCTGTTTTTTTGTCTGTTTGTTTCTCTGTTAGCAACATAACTCAAAAAGTTATGGACGGATTTCAATAACATTTTCAGGAAATGTCTGAATTGGGACATGGAACAAATAGTTAGATTTTGGGAGTGATCCAGATCACCGTCTGGATCCAAGAATTTAAGACCATTTTCAGCATTTGTACATAATTGTACGTTTCATCACAATGTGGGTGAGGAGGACTGTGGCCCTGGTGTAGATTTGCGCTCTCCGAGTGCTTTTCTAGCTCATAAAGGGTTTTGACTTCATACCATCTTGGTCCTGGCTGGCACCTCCACAGCAAACACATTCATGCCTCTGCTGCTGCAGCAGTTCCTGTTCTGCTCGTTGTTTACGTGGACTGTCACCTTCTGGTTGACCTGCAATACAAAAGGTTTCAACTCTTCATTTCAAACTTTCTGGGATGTACAGGAGTCTCCTATATTTGCTCAATTTGATAATTCATTCAGTCAATCAACCTTGGAGTTATCTCAAGGCACTTTATAACAGAGCAGGCTGAAGTCATACATACTAGTCATAGAGATGCACATACATCCATACATACAAAAACACAAGATAAATATATTTGTATATATAAATACATACAATGATGTAGCCATCCAGGCAGAGACAAAAGGGAGTAAAACTAAGAATTTATGACAGTGACAAACCCATGGACACCCAGATCATAAATCCGTCCTCATCACATTTGTCTCTGCCGATTATAGATTCAATCAATCTTTATCTGTGTAGCATTGTATTTGTCTTTGTTGAATATAATTTATTAAACTTAAGCCACTTGAGATGTGGTTGGATCAGTAATTCAAAGATTATTGGCATAAATTTGAGGCATTAATGCCAAAGACGTTATTTAAAAATAAAAAATTTAATAAAATTAAAAAAAATATGAGAATGATGTATTGAAGCACTGAAGGTTGGGAAAAATGGATAAAAAATGTTTATGATTAAATTCATTTTAAAAACAGCTTTCAACAACATCTGTTTTTAATTAATAAAAAAATTACTTGTTTCACTTTTTCATTTACTGTGAAAGACTAACTGAAGAATTCATCTCATATAGGATTTATCAAAATATTTGGTAAACAGAATGAAAACACAGATAACTTTATATTATATTATATTATATTATATTATATTATATTATATTATATTACTCTTGGACCTTGGAAACAACTAAGATCATTGTAACTGCATGGTGAAACAATGATTAAATATGGCAACGAATAATAGTCTCACATGTACAAATGTACAAATGTAAGCCAAACATTCACATACCGCATGACAATTGGAGAAACATATGAAAAAGGCAAGTAATGAATAATGAACATTAGCACGTAAAATGTCAAATTCAGACTCTCATAAAGTTCTAAACCACAGCAAAGTTTTGCCCTGTTCAGTGGGCTCTTTGTACCTCCAGGTCTGAGTTTGTCCTGTTGCCATGGGAGTCAAACGATGGCTGCATTTTAATTACTACTCAGTTACCAGGACTGTTCACATCAAATCAAACCCTCTACATTGTCCTTGTTTCAGTTAAGTAGTAGGAGTATTAACCATCTACCTTGTTGGCTATGAGGGATGTGATCCTGTGTTCTCCTTTGTAGGTGTAGACGTAGACGTTTTCCTGGCCCCTCAGGGCTTTGGCCCCCGTCCTTGCTGTGATAGACCTCTGCAGGGCCTGGTTCAGGAGCCTGGGCCCTGAATCTAAGCTAAGAGGCTGTATGGAGGACTGAGTGTCCTCACAGTGGACGTCTATTTGGAAAGGACACGCCTGAAAGAAAAGGTGATAGAGGGGTTAAATATGTGTGTGTACTTGCTTAGATGTTGCATGATTTGACATAATTTACTTGTTTTTTATGCTTTAAGTCAGGCAACGTGATTCATCATGAGGGCAACATTAAATATGTCCTCGTCACCAGATGGCCACATTTTCATGATTTGAAGGATACTAAAAGGGAACAGTGTACAAAGCTGGCAACATTTTTTTTCCCACAACACTTGATTCACGACTTCAATCGATTTTCCCTCCCTAAAAGAAACAAAACTCCCAGTGACATAAAAATGAAACAAATTAAGTTTTGCTTTTATGTTGTCTAAATGTTTCCCTCTTAAAGTCAAAGTCTGAGTCATAAAAGGCTGATTATGTAGTATAAACGTAGGCAGGTTTGTCTACTTAAACACTAAAAGGCTGAGGTATTTTAACAGTATTGGCACGAAACTCTCGGATCAATATTTAATCTACTTAAATAACAAATACAAGCCTATAAAAGTGCTTGTGCAAACCCTACTAGACCGACCATCATGAAAATTGTCATTTTTTTCAAAAATTGCAGCTACTTACAATTGGACTAAGGCAAGAAAAAAATCTCGATTTTTAATTTTTTAAATCTTCTGGAGAAAATAATTCGAATTAATTGATTTAATCGATTTTTTGCCCAGCTCAAATATATGGACACAATTGCAACTGGCAACACTTAATCTAATGAGTTAGACACACAATTCAAGCCAGTTTTAGCTATTTTTGATGTAAATAAGACAGCTTTTACTTGTTTTCAACATCTGTTTTACTCACATATTTATTTCAGTTTTAAAAAAATGCGATAGATGGTGTTACACAGAAGCAAATAAGCAGATTATAGCTCTATGTTCTTGGAAATGTTGCTATTTCTGATGCTATTGTGGCAGACTTTGTCAGGTTTTCTCCATAAACATTCATTTTTCCCTATTATAAACTAACTGGCCAGCCGCATTACGGGAGTTGTTGGGCAGCATTGGCCCCCAGGCTGCCGGTTACCAAATTTATTGAAATACCTCTACAAGCTCCAACATTTTGTTATAGCCCATGGCTTCCAGTGTGACCCACAGATCTGCAGGGTCTCCGTCTTTCTCTGTGGCCTCCATCAGGTTCAGCTCCATGAAGCCCTGTCGAGTCAGCTGGTTCTTCCTCATGTCAAAGGTTTCTAAACGCCAAAGGAAATACTCATTAGAGACACTCTGGATCCTAATTTCTTGATTTATATCTACCTCCACAAAGACATTTATGTTTTTACCGACATTTGTGCATTTTTTTGATTGTCTGTGAAAAGGATAAACCAAAAACTAAAGAACATATATGACTGAAATTCCAGGGAATGTTGGTCATGGCACAAGGAAGAAGTGATTGGATTTTGGTGGAGATCTGAATCTGAACGCAGATCCAGGAATCTGTTTAATGATTCGCGAGATCAGGCTGTTTTTCATATTTTTATAGCAATTAATTAGTTTGATTTTGATGACTTTCTAAGAAAATGATGGTAAAGACATTACTGAGAAATTACTAGATTTCGGTGGTGATTGGAATAAGGATGTGATCCAGGATTTTTTTAAAGGATGGTTTTTAACATTGTGGGCAGGGGCATTTTTCACATTTTTTACAATAACTTGCTCGACAGTGTTGGAAATGCCTTGGTGCAGTTTCTGCTCTTGGGGCCCCTCTGGCTTATTTATGTGGATCAGGACTACAGTAAATGTGAATACCTTTGCAGGAAGCCCAGGCGTCCTTGTCACATTTTTCTTCACTGGTCCTTAACTCAAAGAAGTTGTACTCCTCCAGGCTGAGCAGGCCATTTCCATCCAGGTCGATCACCTCAAAGATATCAGACAGCGCCTCCCTGTGGCACAAACAAGGCAGCACAGGAAATACACCCTGGATTTTGGACATGAATCAAAATTTGACCATTTTGGGTCATATCTTTAACTTTGGTGCGCACTCAGCTTTCAAACCGGCTCTTCAAAACTGTTTTCACAACGTACACACAGGATATAAAAGTAACTGTAAATACCATTTTTCTTCAGCGATGTACAGCCAATCAAGGAACTTGTAATGGGACAAACTGCTGTCACTGCTAAAGGCATCAGCATGTGGAAGGCTTTAACTTCAGAAATTAAACTGGATCCAGACTGGAATCATTTTCAACTCAACCTGAAACAGTTTTAAAGAGGACTTAGTTTGTAGTCATTAATGATCATTTGCTTTCTGTTCTACCTGTTTTTTTAACTGTGTGTGTATTTATAAGGTGTTGTTTTGTCTGCAATTATTGTTTCCTCTTGTTTTTAGAAGTATTTATTGTGTTTTTTTGTCTTTTAAGGCCCAACTAGAGACAGACATTACAAATTAGCTAAGCCTATAAACGTTGTAGGGTGGCACGGTGGCGCAGCAGGTAGTGCCTCTCAGGAATAAGGTAGCCGGTTGGATCCTCGGGTCGGGTAGGGCCTTTCAACATTTTCTTGCTTTATACTGTCTCTAGACAAATTTGATTGAATAAATAAATTAATTTTTTTCATTAAAAATGTTTGTTTTTAAATTTCTTACTGTCTTGAGGATGAAACAGAACAGAATAAAAAGCTTAGGCTACGTTTACATGGAAACTCCTGACTTGAAAACGCAAAGATTTTTCCTTTGCGTTTTCAAATTATTCTGCGTTCAGACGGAGACGAGTTAATCCACTGTTGTGTGCATGCCGGTTAAGTAGATGGAGGTGTAGGTCTGCAGAGAGGCAGCGCTGCTACAACACACGTACAAAGAAGAAAAACTTTTCACAAACAACAATTGCGAATAGACGCACAGAGAGGCAGGAGTAGCTTTTCTGGACAACAAATCAGTCCAGATAGTTTTGTTTGGATAACAAACCGAGCACAGTAAGAGGCTCACACGTTACTTGGCAGACGGCTGAAGCTGTTGTTGTTCCTGGTATGCGTGCAAGCCTTCACGTGAAAAAGTACTGTGCATGCGGTGACGTCAGCGTTTCACCCTGAAACGCTCTGATACGGGTTTACATGGAGCTGCATGGAAAGCGTTTTGGAAACTTTCCACTCTGGAGTCCGTTTTCAGGAAAAAAGCAACGAGTTTCCATGTAGACGCAAGGCCAAAACGCAATGAAAACTTATCGGATTTGACCTCTTTCAGTGCTGTGTAAACGCAGCCTTAGCTTCATATCAGCTTCAAGATACAAACTGTCCATCCATTCATTCAGTTTCTATGCCTCTTATCCCTTTCAGGGTTGCGGGGTGCTGCAGCTTATCCCATTTGACATTAGGACAAGATGTGGGGTACACCCTGAACCAGTTGCCAGCCAATCACAGGGCCACATATAGAGAGTCACGGCAATTTGGAGTTGCCAATCAACCTAAAACAAGCATGTTTTTGGTCTGTAGGAGGGAGCTGGGGTGCCCAGAGACAACCCACACATGCACAGGAAGAACATGCAAACCCTACACAGAAAGACCCTGCCTGACCTGGGTCATGTGCACTACCTGCTGCGCCACCTTGCCGCCCCACACATGACAATATCTGCATATATATTTACATACAAATACAGATATACATTCATACATACACATCTACTACAGTAGTAGTAATAGAGAAAATGATAATATTAAGAGAGGAAGCCAAGATTATTACTTTAAAGCTACCAAACTTTAGAACAAACATAAAAATAATGTGATAATAAAGATATTATCTGATATTGTGCAAAGTGCTGAAAAGTGATCTGAGCAGCACTTCATATTTTATGTTGTGTTGAACACTGGTTGTTTCCACTCTCTGAGGGATGTTTGCCTTTCAGCAGGATGTTTTTAAGATGTGGAGGCAAATAATCAAGGAAAGGACTCCAAATCTAAAGAAATGAATTCTGGCATAGAAAACAGCACTTGTTCTTTCATGTGGCATAACATCACAAATCTCCCAATACCATAAAGTTACTGAGGGTGGGGTCTTCCACCCATTTCAGCAAAATACATTTGTGGGCAAGGAGCAGGAGCTTGTCCAGCAGTTTTTAACGACTGCGTGTAAGTGATTATTCTTTGGAGGGTAAGCCCAGTAAGAAAAGTTCTGGATCCCTTTGTATAAAACATGTTCTTAAATAGATTTTTTTCATTTTTGTGGATTTTGGGGTAAAATCTGCTGTACGAAGTTTGGTCCTTACGTGAAGAAACTGGCAGGTAGTACGTGCATTTTTCTTCTTTCATTCTGTTTGGAGTGTTGGTCAGGATAAAATAACTCCATTTGGAGGGCTGTATGGATGATTAGAAGACCACTAAAACTCCATCAGCCAAAGAAACATAAACAAGAAGATCCAAATCAGAGGGAAAGGGCCAAGTGGAAGGGCTTAGTGGGAAAACTGTAACACTGCCTAACCAAACCCAGAAAAACCTTGGATCATTCATCCTTCTAAACTTTCACTCATGTCCCTGTGCAGCTATTCATCCACTCAACTGCTGTGGTTTTAATGGGGCAGGAGCAGCAGCCAAGACTTTAAGACCGGGTTCAAAGCAAAGCCCAGACTTTGTCTTTTTTCATAGCTTGGAACCTTGATGACAGTAATGCAATAAAAATGAAGGCACGATCTCCGAGTATATAAGTCTAAGCTGATGATGTTTCATTTATCAAGCTGTAGACTTTATATACAGTTATAGCCATACACACACACTCATGAGGACAAACCTGAGCTCCCTGGTGAGGTCCAGCTCCCCAGTATCAGTCCTCTGGATGAGCTCTACGGGTTTTTTCGGGATATTCTTCTCTGTTCTTTTCTTGAGTTTGCAGCCACTGGTGAAAGGAAGCAGGTAGTAAGTCCCAGCATTCAGCTCTCCTCTCCAAATATACCTCTGTGGAGAAAAGCAAGAAAGACACTCAAACTGGGCACCATTGGATTTTTCTTACAAACCGAACAATGAGAAATCTGATGAAATATTAACATTATTAAACATACCTCTTTGTCTTTGGATTCAGTAAAGCAAACTAAAGTGGAGTCCTCTCTGTTTTCACCAGCCGTCACAACAAAAAGTGCCGTGTCCACTGTCAGCCATGGGGAGGGCTTGTCTGTAAAATAAGACAAGATAACTCAAGATAAAAGGCTTTAGCAAATAATTTATAATGTTATTGACATATGGGAAACGTCAAAGGGCTAGGGGACTTGGTCACCATGCCATGAATGCTGATACCCAACCGGGCACTAAATTAGATCAACTGAATACACAGATTGGCAATTATATGAATAAAGATTAACATTTCAACATGTGAAAGTCAAGCTGCCAATTCCTTATTTATAGGACAGGGCTCCAGAGTGCAACCATTTTAGGCGCACATGCACCCAAAATTTGCGAGAGTGCACCTAACATTTTTACTTGGGCGCACTGGTGCACCAAGAAAAAATGGTAGGCGCACTTTACAAATGTGAGTTGACAAATGTAACTGCAGTTGCGAAAAAAAACCAGCTGAAAACGGACAAGACACAGCACCTGCTTCCTCTCTTTTCTCTGTCCCTGCGTTGCATCTTCACAGGCTGCAGGCTGGAGGCCCACCCAAACACACACACAGCCCTTAGTCATCATCCAATCAGCTGTTAGTTTGCGAATGAGCCCAAATGGAGCCTGGCTGTGGTGTCAGGTTTCAGCACAGAGCCGTGACTCTTATATAACATCTTATTCTTGTTTAAAAATAATTTACATTATATAAAAGTTATGGAGAGTGATCAAATGGTGACCTCATGGCATTAAAGGTGACCCTATGAAAAAATTTTGGCACACCTAATTTTTATGCTGGTGCACCTTAAAAAGACAATTTAGGTGCACTGTTGCAACCAATGCAGAAAATTAGTCTGGAGCCCTGTAGGAATTGTGAACATCTGCTTTAGTAAGCATTATAATTTAACTATTCATATTAAATGCTCTAGTCCAAAAATCCACATGTTCTTGGGGCTCTCATTCCTTCCTTTGTACAAATAAAAAAAAAAATTATTCATTGTTTAATTTTGACTGATCTTTCAAAACATTGTTATCTATTTTTGTTTAAGGAAGTCCCATTTGACCTTTAATCCAGTTAATATGTTAACTTTGGATGACTACTAGAGTATGTTCACAATCACTACTGTCCAAAAAAAGTCTAATTTTCATAAAAAACACCTTCCCTCAATGTGCTTTATGTTTCTGAGACACTCTATTAGAGCTCCATGTTGTCAGTGACTTTGCATCCATTCTACTTTCTATGTTCTACAATGGACTAGCTACCCAGAGTGAAAGGGCTTAATATGTTGATTAAACAATAGCAGGGCGACACACTGGCAGATCTATTTTGGGTGTCTCGGGCTATGAGACATTCTAGGTAGCTAGCTGCTGACATCACAAAGACAGGGAGAAGGAGAGGTCCTTATGTTGCACACTATTTGTCTTGATCATAGAAGTGCTCTATTAAATGGATAACAGACACTAAACAGGAGAACAAAACTAAAAAATAAGCAGAATAGGGGCTCTTTACACTCACAGGGTGACCTTGAGTGCTGTGAAGGGCACATTTACGTAAAATGTATAATTTACATTATTATTATTATTACTATTGTTATTTGAATTTGTGTTAGTAAGACAGCTTCTAAAGTGTTGGGAAAGTCTGCTCTAAAATAATCAGAGTCCTGCAGAAAGAGCTGTTGTCTCTGAGGCAGAAGGTCTAACATCAAATGGAATGGTTTCCCTTAATGACCACATCCTGTCCTGTCCCCATGAAAATGGCATCTTAATCTTAATCTTACCTTTATCTATCTTAATCTTTATTTGTATAGCACAAGTTTATAACAGGGGTTATCACAAAGCACCTCACAATAGAGCAGGGTGAAGCCATACTCTTCATTTTACAGATACACATACAGTATATAAACACATACAGTACATATAAACACACAGACATAAACACATATTGTATATCCATATACAAAGACATACACACACCCACATACATTTACAGATGTATCCATCTAGGCAGATACAGAGGGATTTAAACTAATTCATGTATGGTATCCACAAACTCATGGACACCCATATCATAAATCTGTCCTCATCACATTTGCCTCTGTTGAATACAGACTCAACCAATCAACACTAAAAGCCTCTGGGATTTTTCATTGTGCCCTTTGACAACTGCTGATACAAAGCTCTGTGGCAACAAATGTTCAAGAAGCTATCATGTTTCGTTAATTATAATAATCTTTACGAACAAACTAAACTTCCACAATTTTTTAAACATAACAGGCCAGAGAAAAAAGCTATTAACAAGCTATTGAGGAAGTAACCACACTTCCATTCTGTAACCTCATGTTTAAGAGCTTCCTCCTAATTGGATGACCTAGTTAAGTTAGTACCAGTGGATGTGCCTGTAGTGTATGTATTTATGTTAATAAAATATAATCAGAAACTGATTGCCTCGGATCTGCCATTTTTGTAGTCCCTGTCAGTATTTTGTTAGCCGCCCAAGCCCCTTCTAACAACATTAATATATTCTCGTTGATATATTCTCCAACTGTAGACGTGCAGTATAATGATCGACACATCCAAGTAAGCCACATTTATCTATTTTTAATTCATTTAACATGATTCCCAAACTGTGAATTTAATATTTTCTAGGTCACTGTATGCATTACTATTTGTGCCAGTAAGCATCTGTCAATGTACTTACTACTTATTTATCTTCTCTGACATGCTCTTGTTCATTTGTTTGCAAACAGCTGCATAAATCAAACTACAAACTCCATGTAGGGTAAGCAGAAGTTCAATCTGAAATAGGGCTGAACGATTTGAGAAATAATCTAATTGCGATATTTTTCCCCAGTATTGCAATTGCGATTTACTCTGTGAATGTTATAATGTTCCTCATCTTATGTATTCTCAAACACACGTAAGCAGTAGATCGTTTTGTAGTATAAGCAATATGACATTAAATCAATCTAAGGATAAAAGATTTGGGAAAAAGTGGAGAAGTGAAGAGCAGAAGCAAAATAGGTATGAAATTGTAAAAAAATGGTACAAAGGAGAAAAAAAATTCAAAAGTGACTAAGGAAAATTGTTTATAGCAGCAAAATTGGGATTAAATTTCAGAACCCATGTAAAAATTCCAAACATGGTCTGACAGTGGCCAAAAAAAAGATGAATGGGAGCAAGATAGGCATAAAGTTGTAAAAACTGGGTTAAAAAGGGTTAAAATAGGCATGAAATTGCAAAAAACTACATCACAATGCCAAAATGTTCAACAAATTTTGGATTAAAAATATTGCACTGTCTGCAATTTGAAAATTGCAACAAGGCAATTTGCAATTAATTGTTCAGCCCTAATCTGAAATACGACAGACTTTTTTTTTTTTTTTTTTATTTGTGTCCCAGCACTTGAGGAATCCCCCAAAATACATTGCTGCTCCTGACCATCATTTCTGGCCTCCATAGTCTATAGAGGTAGAATGTAGCTAAATTAGACATGCAGTTTGATTATCTTTGCTAAAGTGTCACTAACCAAGTGTCATCACCTGGTCTTTTGCTGAGGTTGATTGGCTGGATGGCCAGGTAGACGTTGGTGGTCTGGGGGATGTGAAGCTGATACTGCAGAGAGCTGATACTCCCATCATCCTCCAGGAAGAAACAGCCTCTCACAAAACTCTGATGCCACTCCTGCAACAAAACATCACATTTTTATTGAACAACAGTCACTCCACATTCACTTAACTCATTTAGTGTGGCTAATGAAGTAGAAAAATGATGACTCCCAAGCTCTGATTAAACACAGACACATTCATTCGCTATTTCAGTGCTTTGATGTTCACAAATTTATGTGTTTCTTGATATATTTTGTTATGGTTGGTGTTGGTTTATGTCCCGACACAAAAACTGTTTTGCCGCATGACAACAGAATGCATTTATTCATTCAACAGAAACCAAAACTAATTTGCAGTTCCTATTAAAGGAGGAATAGATCTTGTGACAGGAGCAGTATATTTGGGCATAAAAAGTGAATTAAGCAGTCAATCATAAGAGGAAGGTTGCTTCCTTGATTAACAGAAGCCGTCATTGTGATAATTACAGCTCCAACCTTCAGGGGGCAGATTCATAATTATTTATGTGAGCTCAGTCGTATGTAAACAGGTGTAACACACGGCTGATCCAGAAGAGGGCAGGAGTGCTTCACAATATCTTAAAGAAGGTAGATCTCTGCATGGACCTGATGGGACAAATTTTAGTTTTTTAAACTGATAAATAAAGACTTTGCAATCTTCAGCAAGACTATCACATGGCTACTTTAGAAAAATATATTTGTATGTATATATTTTTGTTATGTTAAACCCTGTTGTTCCTCAGTATGGCACCAAAACTGAAATGACATCACATGAAATTAAACAAGAACGTCAAATGCGTAATGTGTAATTGGGAAATGTGTGATTGACAGTATTTACCCTCAACAGGAGTTTAAGTTAAGCTGATTTATCTGTTCTAGTAACCCAGTTAAGTTCACAATTAAGATGAGAGATTTACTCAAAATAATGTTTTGTAGTTTTACCGTCTTAATCCTCAATTACCAAAACTAAAACAACTCACTTATTACACTGAATCCTAAAAGTAGAAAAATGACTTTTTCTAGTTTCACTAAATCAACTTTTTTCCACCAACTTCAGTTCAGTCATACATAAGAATATCATTTTCAGAGCCTTGAACACTTTTATTCTGGATTGTCTACATTTCAACCCAGATGTTTCACGAGGGTAAAAACAACATCGAAAACTAAAAAAGCACTTACAGAGCGTAAACCTCTGCCAAGGTAGCTCACATAATGCTGTTAGATCTATAAGCTGATGAAGTTACCATCATAATGACAGCGGGTATTGAGCTATAATTTAGTATTGTTTCTGAATTGTAAGGAAGGGGCAGGACTAGATAAGCTTTTTTTGCTTCTTTCTGTTCCTTCTCAAACTGGTTGCTGTGCATGTGTTTGTACTCACATGCTTAATTTGTTAATGTACTGTAACAGTACAGTTTGGTTTACATATTCCTTGTTGGATTTGGTTGTTGTTGTTTGTTATTTCTTTATTTCCTTTTGTTTTCTTTTTTAAAGTTTGAGATAAATAAATAATAAAATAAAATAAAATATAAAAATATGATTACTTGACCTGAAAGCCCACACCTAGCACTCAAAATCATGTTGATATCATTATTAGTTTGACAGTTATTGAGCAAAAAAGACTGTTTGCTAATGGCAGTTATCTAAATCAAATTGGTTTAAGTTGTGCCATTACCAATATCTTTTGAAAATTTCAGCAAAATCTGTCCAGAAGTTTATACAAAATCTTGCCCACAAGCAAACAGACAAACAAACATAGGCAGGTGGAAACAATCTTCTTGGCGGAGGTAATAAGAAATATAATTTTCAAAGTTTTAATCACTTACATGCCAGACTGTCTACATTACGGCCCTGGTATTTCATGAGGCAGGATTCAGCATCAAAAATTAGAGCTGCTCAGGCGGCACAAACCTCCAGCAAGGCACTTCTGACATTCTAAGATTAGTTATTATTGAGAATGTGGAAAATATGAAAATGTGCACTTTTGTGCAATGTAAACAAAAAAAAAAAAGAAAATGTCACCAAAAACTGTTGAGAACTTTCTAAGTCAACTTGCTCATAGACAGACAGACAGACAAATGGACGAACACCATCAAACATACAGAATTTCCCAAGTACAAAATGGGGCAGCATGGTGGTGCAGTAGGCAGTGCTCTTGCCTCATGAAGGATGCTGGTTTGATTCCCAGGTCGGTCAGGGCCTGTCTGTGTGGAGTTTGCATGTATGTGTGGGTACTCTTTCAGCACTCCAGCTAAATTGCCCTTAGGTATGAGTGTGGGTGTGAGTGGCTGTCTGGCTGTGATTGGAACCAGTAATAGGTGTACCACGCCCCTCGCCTAATATCAGCTAAGATTGACTCCAGCCCTCTGTAACCCTGAAAGGGATAAGCTGCATAGATAATGGATAGATAGATGGAAGTACAAACTCTTAAAAGGTAAATCTTTTGTATGGACTAACCAGACATGAAAAATATCAAAAACACTTATTTTGGTGCAGCTTTGTATTTCTACTATGACAGGTATAAAAAAGTCACATTTAAAGGTGCTATGAGGAGAATGTATTTCCGGCGACATTAAAACTCTGCTACTCATGAGCACACGTGGTGACTGTCGTAATGCTGTGTTTCAGTAACCTCGGAACTGGGATCGACATCATCACTGACTTATCGGCGTTCCAGTTGAAGTCGGAAAAAAACATGCTGATCTACCAGGCTATTGTTAGCTGCTGTTAGCATGCCCTGCATTGTTGTATGAAGAATGTGATTATCACTATGGCAGCATTTTTGTAAATATAAGTGTAACAATACTATGTATACAGCTGATCTAGAGCGACACACCCCAGTCAGAAGTGCAAATAAATTGATTATTACAGGAGCTAAATAACTGTTCACACTGGGGGCATCCATCTTCGATTGTCAACTCGGGGGTGGCGAGGTTTCACCGAGTTCCCAGGAGGAAATGCCGACTTTGGGGGGCGTTCCAGTTGCAGTTTCCTACTCAGAACTCGGAAATTTCTACTTCTGACTACCACTGGAACGCACCACAAGCCAAAGACCCAAGGTATGTAGCGGTAGTTTTTAATGTGTGACAACAAGCAATTTTTGGAAAACTTAGTATCGTAGTTTTGTAGCCGGCTATATATCACTACTTACAGCCTGGTGCTCTAAGATGTGTCTGAATAATATAAATTTGCTCTAGTTTTAATTGTCTTGTTCCTGAAGTTGAGTATCCAGGCCAGTCCAGCCCTGTCCGACCCGACCGCGAAGCTAAAGAATAGCACTTATAGATAACCTATTTTGATGTTATAAAACTCATCTTAAAGTGTGTATTTCGATCAGGCATATATCTAAAAGTGAGACTTTTTTTGTACTTACTTAAAAAACTCCTCATAGCATCTTTAACCCAATAAGTCCCAAAAGTGGACACTTCAGAAAATGACCACAATTACATCATACGTTAATCGAACTCTGTGTGAAGTGTGCAGTCTTGGACGTGTCAACAACCATAAACAAAACTGTTTTTTTTTTTTTCACATTTGTATTTTTCATGCTTGATCAGCTAAAATAAGGGAGACCACCAGTATAAATTTTACAGTGGTCACCAGGAGAATTGCACGAGTTTGTCTTCATAAATAAGGCTATCTGCTTGGAATCTGTAAAAACTACAAATTTGAAGCTTGGTCTGTAAATAAATTTGATGTTTGCACTCTTGTTCAACAATTTGTCAATGCAAATAGCTCACCAGCCAATCACAGCACTTCAAGGCAATTGGGCATGCTGACATGGTCAAGACAACCTCCTTATGTTGACACTGAGAATCAGAATGGATAAGACGTGTGATTTAAGTGTCTTTAAATGTGGCACCACTGTTACTGAAAGAGAAAGGGGGTCCAACCGGTTAGAGCAAGGTGCACCTTATAAATTGTCTGGTGAGTGTAAATCTTAAATTACATCCAAGTTCAACAGCAGAGCAATAACTGTAATTCTTGAAAAATCCAGAGGAGGGCAGAAGTGCTGCACAATGTTCCTCCCAAAGTAGAACTCTCCAAGGACCTGATGTGACAAATTGGAGTCCATTTAACTTTGATAAATACAGCCTTTTCAATCTCGAGCCTGTGGTCATTCAAAGCTATCAGGAGGCTACTTTGGAGATATTTATGAATCCTAATATTTCTCTCATTCTGAAATCCTGTTGTTCCTCTGTCTGGCAGCACAACTGAAATGAGGTCATAATTTGAAATTGAACAAGAACATCAAAACAGGGAAGTTTTGCTTCTGCTCATTGGAGACACATTAAATGAAAACACAGTTGGTGTGGACACACAGTAAGAGCACACAGAGGGCCGAGCGGGTCTGGAATAGGCCATATATCCTTTTAGTGGACAAATAAATCACCAAGTTAAACAAAGAAAGTCCCATAAAGACGGAGCATGTCACTCCTTTAGAGAAAAGCCATTTTCTCAAAGTATTTATCTTGGGCTGTGTGAGAGGCATAAAAGATCAAACCATAACACTTCAGTGGTTTGTCCAGACAATATTAAATGAGGGAAATAGCCATGGGCACTGGTTCTCTGCTTAAAGACATCAGAAGTAATGCCCCCGCAGAGAGAGGGCCAGCCTGCAGACTAATACAGCTGCTGTCACCTGCTCCGGCCACATGGCTGATTTACAGCAATAAAGAGGGCCGCAACTCCGAACCAGGTACTCACACAATAACACACCCGGAAACACACACATTTAGAGCGTGACCTTTGGCTTACCTGATAGTTTTAATAATTATTAGCACTGTAAAATCAAAGGAAGTGGTTACAACCAGATGCTTCCACTATAAGGCTGGGAAATAGAACATGTTTTAAGAGATGTAGGACAATAAAATACTGTTTATACAACGAGTTTACATTCATAAAGTCAGTAAATAATTCTATATGCAGTATTGGAGCACCACTTTGATTGTATGTCAAAATGCTAGCTCTTCCTCTACAGGGAACATCTATCAGAGACAGCAGATGGAAATTAGCCAGTGGCTATAATCTGGCTTTTGTACTTTTGCTGTATGGTTATGTACATAGACTTGCACTCTCTCTGCTCAAATATAACAAATAAATAAATAAACCTAATATTGATTAATAAATACTTTAGGCCCTAAACTAAGCAAACGTATAATTAGTATGAGCCGCTCACAGTAATACGCTTAATAACCAAAACAAAGTCTATTTCAAGTATATAGTTTTAATCAAAACTTCAATTATCTTGCTTTTATCTAAAAAAAATATTCATATAGTAAAAGTATAGTATAGTATAGTATAGCAAAAAGTCCAGCCAAACCAACAGTTGCTACATGGCAACAGAGTAAAAGTCCTTAATGCCAAATATTGAATAATTTAAAGTTTTTATTTAAAAAAAAGAAAGAAAATAAGGGAAATGCATGCAGACAGTCTAAGCTGAATTTCTCCAAGCCAATTTTCCCCACTTTGTAATCAAATTGTCCCAACATATAGATCTGTTCAGTTGGCACTAATTTGCAGTAACTCAGCAACCACACAGTTTCTGTGTGGACACAGTCTATTCTAATACACTATGGTGAAAAAGTAACATTAATTTAGTTACTCAAACATCAAAAATCACAAAGAAAACTCATCTAAACGAAAAGGTTAAAACAAATGAATTCTGATGGTATTTGGTGATTCAGCCATATTTACTTGAAAATAAAAAAAAAAACACTTAGTTGATGTGAACAGGTAATGTGAGATTACATCACAACTAAGGCCTTTCACCAGTTATACCTTTAGTTATTTGAGCATGATTATAAAGACTGAGATTTCTTCATAAACACCGCCTTAGTTCTGTCTGTGTTCTTACACTTTGGCTAGGTTTTTAAAAAATCCGACACATAAAAACATGATTGAAAGTTAGTCAAAACAAGCTTTTCTTTTGTTTCAAATGGTAGAAAGGCCTGCAAAAACTATTCTGTCCTTCCAGCAACTATTACTAAGTAAAGCAGGACTTGATTAGGGATCCCTTCCTGTGAAGGGTGAGGCTGACTTAGTTGAGATGGCACTCTCTACCTTTAAATGCATTCTTGTGGTTTGGCTACATAGTGAGAAAAAAGTGACACAGTATTGGGAGGAAAGTCCATCAGTTTTTGCTGCCTTTGTATCAAACAAGTAACATATCAGCTGATATTCCTAGAAACACATAAAGGGTATAATTCTTGTATTTGACAACCATTCATTATTCATTATTTATTTATTGTGTCTTGATGGACAGCCAATCAGATCCTCCAGCTCAGCGTAGGTGTATTTTTTTGGGGTCTACCACTTGACTTTTTTGTTCCATAATGCTCAGGATCTTTCAAAAAATTTAGAATGGCTGTCTTAGTGCCAGAGGCCTTGCTTATGCAGCTCGACGATCCGACCACGTTCAAGAACAGAAAGCTTCTTAGCTTTAGCCATCAGGAGGGCATGGCCGTGTGAATGCCTGACAGAAAATGAACATTTTGAGCAGATTTTGGCTTTAATAGCCTGTGGTCTTAAACTTTTGATCAGCTGATAAACAATCTATTTTATTTTATATTTTTTTTTATTACAATTTCCAAATGTTTTTTGTCACGCTCCCCCTTCTTGCTTTTGCATAACCTAGCTCTATTTAAAACCTCATTTAAGGTCCAAATGTGCAAAATGCATATTTTAGCAATTTTTTTAACTGGTCTTAAGATTTTGATCAGGTCCGTATGATACCTGTGCTTTTGAGTTTACCCGAGTCCTGATTTTAACATACCAGCCCTTCTACTGCCTCTGCTCTCCTTTATGTGTTTTTCGAGAATCTGGGATAATTGGCTCTACTTCAAGTTCTTTTCAATAGTGCCTCATTGTTTTTTTTTTACCCCCTAAAAATTATCTGAACCAGTCCAATCCTCACAGGTTATGTTTGTATTCTTGAGGACACATGCCCACACCACAGCACTGCCGACCACAGTACAATTATCACCGTGCAGCCGCTGCAGCCAGCAGCCCCTTCCCTCAGAGGTAATCTCTGGACGCACAGTCTTCTCCTACATGTTTTCTGGCCCTTTCCAATCTCAACACACTGCTTGGGACCCCAGAGATGGAGGGAAGGGTTGTAATTTTATTTATTTATTTTTTTGCAGTAAAGAAAACCAGCCAGGGTTAAGCCAAAAAGAGTGAAAACAAAGAGCATGTGATCGATGAGGGCTATAACCATCCACCCTGGGCTGAGTATGGCCAACAGAGACACTTGGTAACCCTGACAGCAGGAGAGCCTTGGACTCACAGAGTTTCTGACTGTGTGCACCAGGACTGGGCTTTAAGGTACATCAGTACTTTTGAAATTACATTTAGGGTAATCCTAGATTGGGATTTTTTTTTTTTTTTAGCAAATATTGCTTTATTATGAAAAGGCTAACTAATGGCCCTTTTCCATTAGCCCTACTCTACTCTGCTCGCCTTGTGCTGCTTCTCCATTAGCCCCAGTTGCCTGCCCAACGGGGTGCAGTGTCGCTGAGTGGCACTGCGGTGATGTCATTTAGAGTACGACACAACAATCTGTGGCTTTTTGTCACAAACCGAGTAAAAAAGGAAAGCAGAGGAAGGCTGCAGGTGGTAAGAAGAAATACCCCTTGAGAAGCACAGGAGAGTTTTGGAAGCTATACAACAGAATGAGGCTGAGGACGAGAGCAATCGAGCTGCACAGAAAAGACGTATGAGGGTAAGCTAATGGTAGCTACAGCCAGCATGCTAGGTCGTCGCGCTCATGACTCATCGATGACAACATTGTCTGACCAATCAGTAGCCGTCAGTCGGTGACGTCATCTTTTAGTATCGACTCTGCTCACTTGGAACCAGAGCGGAGTAGGTACTAAAACTAGCTTGTTTTAGGAGGTACCGAGCTAGTGGAAACACGCTGCTAATCGAGTAGGGCTGAGTAGAGTAGGGCCAAGGCATGCTAGTGGAAAAGGGCCATAAGAGGTACAGTAACTTTTTGAGGTAGACACGTTTGCTAGTGAAAAACTGACATCACATATTAGAGGTGTCCTGCTGTGTTAAACTTGTTTAGCATTAACTGGCTTCCCGTTTCCTTGGCCAAGGTGAGCAGTGAATTTTGACAATCTTAAAACCTTGGAAGTGTTGCCAGTGTTTTTGCACAGTTAACATTGTGTGATGGTTTGACTGCACTTGTCTCCCAGTACCCAAAGTTTTGGGTCTTGCTCTAGTTTGTATCTGATCATTTTAAGTAAGTACCATGGGATATTTCCAAAGTGACTTTATTATTGGGCAATTCCAAAGCATGAACAAAAGATTTCCCTTGTTAATTTTGCATGTACTGTTGTTTGATTCTAATATGTTCTGAGGAACATACTGAATTGAATTGGCCTACTTTTGTGGAAATAAGTCTCCAGTCTTATTGTTCCAACAACTGTTGCTAGGGTTTAACTGCATTTTAATAATAAAAATAATAAATTACCTCAAATTGAGTGTCAAGGAATTGTCATTTAACAGGTATATATAATATATAATATAGTTGCATTTGTTCAGATAATATAGTTGCATTTGTTCAGTAATCACGTCTGTAGAGGTTTCCATTTTGCCAGAATGAAAATAAGTTGATATTTGGAACATTTAAGATAAAGATTAGATTGCTAGCATGCTCATAATAATCAATTTAGCATTATAAGCCAGTACCAAGAGTTAGCAACTTGAACAGTTTAAATTGAAGCAAAAAATACTTTGAAAATTTTTTTTTCTTAGTTCAATTTCCCCAGACATGGACGTTACTTAGTAGAGCTACCACAGCGTTTGAAAAGCAGCCTGTACTGCGACCCAGATAATTTGTTTAAACTTTTTATCCATTTTAGGGAATTAGACCATCTATAATCAATTAACATGTAAGAAATCCCCCCTGGTTATACTAAGAATCTCTGCTTTCAGAGAGAACTTAAAAAAATAAAGAGCAAAAAAGAGAGAATGTTGTTTTAGAAATGAAAAAAAAAAAAATACTTAAAGGGCACAACAGTATCGGTAAAAATTGACATCACTACATTGTACATGCTGGGATATGTACATTGGGATACTTAAGAGAAATTATTTCTGATTAATGCATTGCCTTTTCTTCATTCATGTATTTATTTATTTTCTTTTTTGGGGTCATGGGGGACTGGAGCCTTTCTGTGTTGTCATTGGGCAAAAGGTGGGGTAAACTCTGAACTGATTGCCAGCCAATCACAGGGCCACACAAAGAGATGAGCAACCATTCACACTCAATTAAAATCCTTGTAAATCACCAGGCCATGAGTCAAAGCCATTTAATAACATTTCTTCCTCATTCTGACGGTTGTCTTGGCCGTGTCTACTTGTCTAAATGCACTGAGCAGCTGCCATGTGTTTGGCCAAGAAGCTATTTGCAGTAACAAGTAGGCCACAAAAATAAAATATTGGCCACTAAATAAAAGCCTTATAGATATAAATCATTCAAACTTAATTGGAAACAGAATTTAGTTTCATGTCTAAAGGCTGCTTCTGAGTATCAATTTACTAAACTTAACATCAATATCAAAGCTATGTATTTGTTTTTGTGACCAAACTAGTTGATAAAAAAAAACTTTTATCGGTTTAGCTTTCTGTTTTTCTATGACTAACGTAACTTTGTAAAATACATACCAAAAGACATATTTAAGTAGAATTACTGGTTTAAAAGCCACTCAAAACAGGGAAAAAAGCCACTCAAGCACTGCTTTTCACTCTAATTACAGTAAAATTGAAAATTTGTACATTTTTTATGGCCTTAAACTTTGAAAATCTAGTTTAAGACTTTTTCTTTTAGACTTCATATATCGTGGTTACCCCATCTATATGTGGTAAACTCTGACATAGCATCACACAGAAAACACTACTCTCTGAGCTGCAGAGTTTTTTTTAATTGATTTATCTGCAAACGACAATCATCATGATAATAGATAATGAAGATAGTTATTTAATGTAGCACACCGGATGGATCATTCAGTGTATTCCACTAGTCTATCTGGGAAAGAAGCCTTTAAAAGTGTCTGGGAATGGGCAGTCTTTCATAAGCATATTCACAACTGCACAATTGCTCTATTAATCACATTCATGGGTAATAAGACAATGTAGTAGGCGGGTGCTATTGCTGCAGAGTTACTTACACAACAAGAGCCACTTCGAAAAGCAAACTCTTGGCAAAACATGTTGACAGTAGAGCAAAAATATCCTTTTAATAGAGACGTTTGTAGTGTTTTTATTTGCATTTTATTTAATAAAGAACGTGGTTCTGATCTGATAAAACTGCTGCTGAAGCTGTTAGCATCTATGCTAATCGCTGTATGAGCTGTCACTTCCTGCTGTTGTCTCGCTCGTTGCTTCCACCTCTTCCTGCTCTAAAGAATGCTGATTGGGCCATCCAGCTTTGAGCTGCTCATAATCGCTGTAGATTGGAGCTTGACAAGATGGATCTGCCTGATTACAGACATCAAATCAGGTTGATCAATCTGTATAGCAAGGTTTAAGGTCTAATGTTGTCCTGAGCCATGGTGAAACCAGACTTATAGTTGAAACTCAGTTAATCATATAGCTTTAAATGGGGTTACCTGTAAGCCAGGGGGCTCTTGTACTTTGGTGGTCTTTGTGCTGCCGGCCATCATGGTGGCTGAATTTGACAGGGAGGACCGTCTGCTGCGAGCCGAAGAAGGACGAGAAGATGATCGACTGTCTGAGACACAAAATAAAAACTGAATGAATGAGAGTAAACACACAAACATCCAACATGATAGATAACAAATACATCACATCATAACATTGCTTCAGCAAAGACAATCTCTGACAGAGGAAGTCTTACCCTCCAAACTCCAAAAACAGTAAATACCATCTGAGGAGAGGGATGACACAAACAACATAATTGACACAATAATCTGTTTTATCAGTGGCCCGTCCAAAAATTATCAGACACGACTACTTAGCATTTTGTTCTGTGGAAACGTGATCTCAAGCTCAGCTCCTTTCAACAAATCAATGATGTCTTTCATATAAAAAAAAAACAACATAAAAGCTTCCAGTCAAATCAATTATAAGCTTCAACTTTTTTTTCCTTCAAAACTGACTGAAAGCAGAAAATATCAATTGACTAAAGGTGGTTTCCATATAATTCATTTCAAGGAATCACTGAAGGCTCCCAGGCAAATTAAGAACCAGAAAAACAAAAAGGGCAACCATCACGTTCCCATGAAGGGTCGTTTTTGTATTGGGGGCCGCATTATCTACATGATAGAACTGCTGTGTGATTGCCGACAAAGACGCACTGAAAAGAGGCCTACATGAGCTTCAGTGACAGTTTAAAGGGGTTTTTGTTTTGACACTGGTGGTTTCCTGCAAGAAAACTGCACAAATTGAGCTAAATGGATCAATTATCCTTAATAAAACCATGACAGCCTAACATTTCCTTTATCTGCCTAACATTTTAAACATCATAAAACACTATATCATTGATTATTTGTAGAATTATCTTAAATTACACACATCTCCTTCAGCAGTAAGTTGTTTTTAGATGGGTAATAGCTCATACTGACAAATGTAAGGTCAAATGGGGAGTCTAAACTGTTTTTTAGCTCCAACAATAACTCATTCGACACATGCTATCACGATGCATCCCATGTCATCACTTTGTTAAAGTGTGGTGTTTATAAATCGATATGTGGGAGAGGCACGATAATGTGATAATCCTGACAACTGTGTGGGAGCTCATTTGTTTTTGCAGAGGTGGTGGACTGGACCCTCCTCTCGACCACCGTCTAATCCCTCATGGTCTCCCCAGTGAGAAGTGGTGGAATCCTCTGGATCAATAACACGAACATGGACTGACCACTTAAATCAACCCCATCTATCTTCTTACTGCGGGCTTGCTGCTGCCTCACTTATCCAGGATCGTCTTCATCTTTTTCTTGATTTTAAAATGAAAACTCTGAGCCTGAACCCCTTAACAGGTTGAAGATGATCTTTCTAACGGACAGCTGCTTGCAAGGATCTGCATGTTTGGTATATAAGGCTGGGCAGGACAAGTGATGGGAAATATAGCCTGAAAATCATACCTTAATATTTTTCTAGTTGAATTGGATGCACACTATATCATAATATTTTTCTGCCACGAATTAATCGATCAATCAATCAAGACTATTTTATGTTGACTGCACATTGCCCAAATGTTGCTAAGGACAGTTCATTTACAGAAGACTTTCTTCTAGGTATAACACAAAGTTTTCTAATTACCTCCACCAGGAGGTTGCATTATTGCTGGAGTCTGTTTGTTGGTTTGTTTTTTTCACTGTTAGCAACATAACTCAAAAAGTTATGGACATATTTTGATTACATTTTCAGGAAATGTCTGGATTGGGACAAGGAACAAATGATTACATTTTGGGAGTGATCCAGATCACCGTCTGGATCCACCATGACGAAAAATTTTATTTTCTGGAATAACTACTGAACTAAAATAGATATCTTCATGAATCCAATTGATAGTGGTATTTTTTATGGTCAAGGAATCTAAATATTTAGGTGAAATAAAGATAGTACTAATACTTATGGTGACAGTCACAATATGGGTGAGGACTGTGGCTCTGGCAGAGGTCTGCGCTATCAGAGTGCTTTTTAGGTTTAAATTAAGATTCATTAATTTATGATGACATTTTTGGTGAATTTTCCCCATGTGCTAATGCCTCAACTCCTCTTGGTTATTACAGTTTGCCATTGGCAACTGGGATGTCCTTAAAACTGTATTGTTAAAAATTTGGATTGAAGCTGATTTGAGAATTTTCTAATAGATCAGGATCTGGATTAATATTAATCACCTCACTCTGATTGTTTACATCAGTTTCCATTAATTATACGCTTAACATCAAAAATTTACAAAGTGATATGAATGCAATTTGAGTATCTATCTATCTATCTATCTATCTATCTATCTATCTATCTATCTATCTATCTATCTATCTATCTATCTATCTATCTATCTATCTATCTATCTATCCATCTATCTAATGTAAAAGATACGGCCCAAAATAAAGTTAAAAATGTTTGAACTCTGTCCTGACACCTACAATTTGTACACTCACATCAGAGACACTGATCCATGACAGCACAGAAGCTCTTCACATGTAAAAGTCACAGATGTAAACAAACCAAACAGCAAAGCAAAAGAACTCTCAACTCAGTGCTGTAAGATGATTTTATGATTGAATGAAAAGAAACAACAACAATAGATTTGCAAAGACAAATATTAGGGAGAAGAACCAGGGGAGTAACTGATGCTGGTGTTTAGTATCAGGACAGAATATAATCCATCATTACATTTAAAAAACAAAGATAATATTCCACCATATATACAGTCTGCTTGTTTGGTCACCACTTCTTCCAACATCATCACATTTGTCAAAATGTGCAGTCAGTACCACCGTGGAGTCTTTCATGCCTGTCAGTTTAGTCACTGTTAACAAATTCTTTTAACAGAGGCATTTGCTTGGCATTTATATTTGTTAAAGTTAGTATAAACATTAACAATCTGTTTCACACTACATCTTTTTTGAAAATACATTAATATATCTTAAAAGAAGGATACATTGACAAGTTATATGTCAGTTCTTGTTTGTTTTAGTATAAAAACATATTTCTGGCAGTGTTAAAACTCCAAAGCCAGGGTTTAAAGGCAACATTTTTCACTTGCTTAGATGAAGCTTTGTCAATCTCCTAATGGCAGAATTGATTAGCCAAATCACAACGATTTACAGTCTCCTCCTTCCAAACAGGCTGCCCTAGTTGTTTGGCTATTATGATGTATGGCCTGTCTTAATGAGGTGATTTGTCTCGAGGGGAGTGAAAAATTGATCAATAACAGAGCTATTATTTATTCATCATAACTAATCGGTGAGGCGTACTGGGGCAAGCCATGTGTATAAGTGTGAAACTATAAACTTCAGTCTGAGGTGAGCCACTGGCTGCATCAATGGGCTTCGAATTGGGCTGTACAAATTGAAATTATATTCTGGATTCTGGAGTCATAGACCAGAATCATATGAGGGTGCTGCCCTGAGGAAAGCCTTTTTTCAGATTTTGTATGGTCATGAGGTCTTTTATGTGTAAATTGTGGATGCTGCAAAGAGACGTCCTGTATTATAGAGAGTTTTAACAACATCTTGATAACAGTCTCCGGCATTACATATCAAAACTAGCTGGTAGATGAGTTAATCTTGATAAATGGTCAGATTGGCCCCTGCTTGTCTCCACCTCCTGCAACCCCTCCACAAAAATATAAGATAACTAGACAGCACAGACCGCCACCAAGCAGATCAGCTCATGCAGTGGTTTTTCCACAAGTCCTGTAAAAGATACAGTTCTGGATCACAAGATCAGAATAGTGCCAGGATCTAGACCAAACTCAGCTCATACATGGAGGTTGTTATCCTGTATGAACAGAACAAGTTTTGGGAACATCACTTAATATTCTGATTTTCATGTACTACTTGATGTTATCAATAGGATTTCCCATTATAAAGCTCAGTGCTTTTTGTGATGTCAATCTGAATCAGATCCAAATGACATTTACCTTTATGATAGAGACATGGACCTCATATTAACCTGTGAAATTGGAGGTAAATCTGTTAAAAAATGGCAAAGGCATGATTATTTTTCAAAGTCCGCCCAATGTTAATCTATGAGATTTCTGGAAATTATTTCATCAAGACAGATATATGTATCACCACCAAAATCTAGTCATTTCTAAACTGGGCCATGACCCACATCTCCTGAAAATTTCAGCAAAATCCATCCAGTAGTTATTCTGTAACAAACGTACAACAAACATACACCTGCTGAAACAAACCAGCGGAGGAAAATAAGAGTACTACATTATTTTCCTACGATTTCCTTTAATGACACCTAAATAAAAATCTTCTTAAAACAAGCCCTGTGCGCAGTGCTGGTTTGGTGCAGTGGTTAGCGACCAGGCATGTCCCATATACATACTGCCGTCGGCCTGGGTTCAAGTCCAGCTTGTGGCCAGTTTGCAGAGTGTCTTCCCCTACTCTCTCGCCCCCTTTCACAAGCCTATCCACTGTCATTCTCTCTTATCAATAAAGGCACAGAATGCCCAAAAAATACATACAAAAAACAAGCCCTGTGTGTCTCATCCCATGTTGTACCTTTCTTAAGTGCTGTATCTGAGTCAGCTCTGGGGGTTTCTGGTGGCTGAGGGAGAGCCGCTGCTGCTGCTGATGATGATACAGAGCTCTTTGGGGGGCTGTACGACTGACTGCCAAAGTTCTGTCTCTTCAGTTTGGCGTTGGTTTCGAGCCGTTCCAAAGCAGCCATCTGACACCGCTCCACTGTAGACACAAACAATCTGCAGAACTGACAGTGAGAGGAGACCAGCAGTAAGTGGATGATGCATGAGGATGACTCTTTAAAAAAATCCTCTGCCACTTGTGTCTCAAGTGTTTCTATCTTAAAAACTTTTGAATAAGTACAAAATCAGAAAAGAGTATTGATCATTCACTGAACAGTTGTTTTTGCTCAATTACTGTTTAACTTATAATGATATCAACATGATTCTGAGTGTTAGGTGTGGGTTTTCAGGGTTATTGAATCATATTATGATGCTAACTTCTTCATGGAGCTATTGCTTAAAGATGTAACAACAAGATGTGAGCTGCCTTGGCGGAGGTTTGTGCTCTCTGAGTACCTTCTAGTCATGTTACTGTTACAAAAAGTTTAACCTGGTTTCCAAGGGTCCCCCATTGGTCTGCTCTTGAACTTGCTCTCTGCTGAGAAGACTGAGGTCTTATGGAGTGCAGGGTGGGCTCCTGACAACCTCTTTTGACTCTCTGGTGGCTTCAGTCATCCTTTTTTTTAACTTTATTTTTAATTGTAACTTTGATGTTTTACAAAAGAAAATTTTACAGACAAATCAATCAGTACAGAACATTTAGGTCATTGAGGGAGACTTAGCATTTAACATTAGTATTGCTCTGTGAATAAGGGTTACAACAATCATTGGGTATGAAGACAGAATGAAAGGGGAGATATAAAATAAACAATCCTGTATGCAACTTACTCTGAAGCGGGTGTATGACTACATAGTCCACAACAGGAATGGGGAAAGGTATATAGCGAGACAATCACAAGGCACAAACAAGACAAAGGCAGGCAACTATCAAGAAGCTTGTGGGTGAGTTTCCAGTATCAGAGTAGAACAGCTACAATCCAGTCATCTTTTATGGAGTGGTCTACTGGGGCAGCAGCATCTCAGCTGTGGACGAGAGCAGACTGAACAGACTGATGAGGAAGGCCAGCTCAGTCCCGGGGTGTCCCCTGAACTCAGTGCAGGTGGAGGGAGAAAGGAGGATACTTTACTACTTTCACACTAAAATGTGGGTTTTTTAAATGTGGGTTAACCCACGAACAATTTGCAAGTGACTCCATTCCCACTGTCTAATCGGCAATAGACGAGCTGCATGACTGTATTTTCCTCTGACGCGTCAAGCTGATGTCATCGCATTGATGACATCATCCAAGTGCCGAAACATGACCATGTAAACAATGGAAAGGAGCATGAAAGCCACGGACACGTTGGTCCACTGTTTTCTGTTCTTTGTACTTTTGTCCCTCTTTCGAAATGCACAAACTCGTAGAGTTGTCATGCAGACTGAACAACATTTGAGCGCTGATAATACAAGATGAATGGAATTTGTTGCTGAGATGGCAAAGAGGTACAGATGGAGGGGACAGGCTCGGGTATTATGCTGCGGGCATGTTACGCTGATGTCATGACGAAAAATTGTCGGGTTGACCTGGGTGTGATGTTCCCACTGAAGTCGATTGGAGGCGAGCTGGTAAAAACTCGTGTCACTTGCAGGGTCAGTAGACACAGGTTGAAATGCTGATTAAACCCTTTCAAACTGCTGACAGGAGCCAACTGTTACTGGGTTTAAATAGTTTTTTGGCCAGTCTGAAAGGGATATGAAAGGGGTACTAGTGATGCTAACATCCCTGCTGAGAAGGACTCCCACCCCTGCAGGACACTCTGACAGCCCTGTGCAGCTTCTTCAGTGACAATATGTATCATCCAAAGTGTGAAGGAGTGTTACCACTGGTCCTTCCTTTCTGCTGCCGTTAGACTTTACAACCAGCTCTGCTTCCAGTAGACCTTACACACTAACTCAACATAAACAGCAATTCTCCCAACAACTAACAATATTCTCATTTGCAATTACTTTGTGAATGTGTGAATAACAATTCATATGGTGTAGTTTTTAGTTTTATATATTTCTAGTCTTTATATTTATAATAATGCACGTACTGTTTTCATACTTAGCCTATTTCTTAGTTATTATAGCTGTCCCCATTGCTGCTGTAACTGCAGCAGCAATGGGGAGAAAATGTGAAAGAAATAAAGGTTTATTTTATTGTATTCTGACTTATCAATCAAATAAAAAAAGTTAAAAGTAAGTCAAATTTGGACATCTGTAAATCAAACTATTTTTGTTCAAGCTTAATAGGCTTCTTCTTCAGTCCATACCAAAACAAAACTCATTTGAACTCACCTCTGTATAGTCCAGTTTGCCGTCTTTGTTAATGTCAGCCAAGGAGAAAATAGCATTCACCTCTTCAGGGGTCATTTTCTCTCCTCTCTGTAAAATTAAAAGATGATTTTTAGTAAATACACAAAGAATATCATTTTGTTCAGTTGATTTACAGCCCCTGTGTAAATGACATGTGTAGTAAATGATCATTTTTACAGTAAATCTGAAAGCACTGCAGGGTTTGCTTTAGGGTGTGGTTATATGCTTAAACTTCAATGAGGTGGACTTTTTTAGTCTTTATTATCCATCCATCCATTATTTACACTGCTTATCCCTTTAAGGATCACGGGGGCTAAAGTCTATCACATCTAACAATTTGCAAGACGCAAGTACACCCTGGACCAGTGGCCAGCCAATCACAGGACCACAAAGAGAGACAGACAACCATTCACACTCACCTTGAAGACTCAAAACTGTGTTGAGTTTTGGGAAGACGTTTCACTTCCCATACAAGAAGCTTTTGCAGTTCCAAAATGAACTGAGCTTTTGGAACTGAAGAAGCTTCTTGGATGAACCCAGGCATTCACAGGGAAAACACTCAAACTTCACACAACAGGACCTGACCAACATGAGATTCGAACCAGCAGGGCTTTTACTGTGTGGCATGTGCAATACCTGCTGTGCCACCGCCCCACCCTGCTATACCTGTTATTACAGAGTGACTTGTTACGTAGCAGAAACGATGAAAAAAAGTACTAATTTTTAATTCATTTTAGTCTTTGTGATTGTTTTTAATTCGAGAACAAACACTGAAATTTTAGTTTCAATACTTGGCCCCCTGTTATTCTCAATGTATATTAATGACCTACCCAACTCATGTCATAAAGTTGATTTTCAAATGTACGCCGATGATGTTGTCATCTTTACCAGTGCAAAAAATATTCAAGCCGCAGCCTCTGCTCTTACATCAGCGATGGTTCCTGTAAACGAATAGCTACATAAATCTTGCTTACAATTAAATACATCTAAAACTGTTTGTATGATGTTCACAAAGCAACCACTGGACATCAAACACTCTGGTGTATTTCTTGGAGGACAGGAACTAGAAATTGTTACTGAATTTAAGTACCTCGGTGTAACACTTGATTCAACACTATGTTTCAAAAACCACATTAAAAGAATAGCTAACACAGTGAGATTTAATTTGACCAATTTCAAACAAATAAGACCTTTCATAACACTGGGTGCTGCTGGAATGTTCTTACACTCAATGATACTGTCACACATTGAATATTGTATTACATGTTGGTAATTGGCAGGTGTAAATATAGGAAAATCATAGAATCACTCTACAAAAAATCACTTAAGATTCTTTATATAAAACCAGTATTATTTCATGTTTGCAGCATTTGAAAAATGTATAACTTCATGAGCTTCGAGAACTTTTTACATTTCAAATTTACTTGTTTATTGTATGAGGTGCTACATGGACTTGCTCCACCCCCTATGTCTGACTTTTTTAAAATAAAGGCTCAACACCAGGGCCTCATCGAGAGGGGACTGTGAGGTGCCATACAGAAAAACAGCTTTTGGACAAAACTCTGCTTCTGTAAAGGCCAGTAAGATCTGGGAGTCTCCCACTCGCCATAAGGGAGTGCCCCACATTACAAACTTTTATAACACATGTTGTGGCTGAAAGCAAACCAGACCTGCAACCATTAACATCCAGGGTTTTAGAAATGAACTGTGTTGTGCTGTGCTCTCATTATGATCTATTGTCCTTTTCTATGTCCTGCTTTTGTGTGTGTGGTGTCTTTGCCATAATGTTTATGTGTTACCTGCCTAGGGACTACGGATGTAAATTAGCATTGATGCTATAATCCAGCATATTTACATCTATTGTTCTTTGAATAGATGTTCATTAATGTGCATTGTCCCTATTAAATAAATAAAAAAAATAGTTTTTCAATATCAAATTACAAGAATTTTGTCCTGGATTTATCTCCATACAGCATCAAGTTAACAGCTAATGCTTCAATAATCCTTCTCCCCTGACTCTCCGGAGTATTTTCAAGACTGACTGAAACACAGCCTTCAAGTCTTGTTTAAACTCTGTCAATCAGAGCCAAAGTTTGCATACACAGCCAAACAGAGCACCATGTTTTGCCCCTCTGTCTTAAACAAAACGATGACTCACAGTAGTAAGTGCTGTCTCCAGATCGCTGTGTGAGATGTAACCAGTCCCGCTCACATCCATCTTTCTGAAGGCTCTCATCAACTCCGTTTCCTCCAGTTTCTTCTCATGCTTGAGAATTTCACAGAAGTCATCAAAGTTGAGTTTGGATGTTTTTGGGGTCCAGTATTTATTGAGAGTCCCGTGGGTAGGATTTCTGCCAGCTTGCTGTAAGGCTAAAAAAGATTAGAAGGATAAAATAATAAGTCATACTGAATGTCACACATTTATATTCCTAAACAAAGTTTTCACTGACTAGTAATTCAAGTGGCACTGAAAGTCAGCTGCAAATATTGTTTTTAACCCCTTAAAGCTTGTTGTATTATATCTGATACATACATACAGTATCTCTATCTAATCAATATGATCAACAAATTACTAAATTAAAAATTAAATTAAATTAATTAATATACATCTTTAAAAAAATAACAAGACATCAACATTTCAATGAATGCAAAAACTCTTTTTTGATTTAAAGGTGCTATGAGGAGAATCTATTTCCAGCGACATAAAGACTCTACTACCCATGAGCACGCACGGCGACTGTCGTAATGCTGTGTTCCAGTAACCTCAGAACTGAGAGTGACATCATCTCCGACTTATCAGCGTTCCAGTTGAAGTCGGAAAAAAACAAGCTGATCTACCAGGCTATTGTTAGCTGTTGTTAGCACACCCTGCGTTTTTGTTCACAAATATCACATGAAGAATTTGATTATCACTATGGCAGCATTTTTGTAAATATAAGTCTAACAATACTATGTATACAGCTGATCTAGAGCGACACACCCCAGTCAGAAGTGCAAATAAACTGATTATTACAGGAGCTAAATAACTGTTCACACTGGGGGCATCCATCGATTGGCAACTCAGGGATGGCGAGGTTTCACCGAGTTCCCAGTAGGAAATTCTGATTTCAGGGGGCGTTCCAGTTGCAGTTTCCTGCTTGGAACTCAGAAATTCCTACTTCTGACTACAACTAAAACGCACCAAAAGACGTGACCCAAGCCAAAGTGTGTGTTTGTTGTGATGCTAATGAATGCAGCTCGGACCTTCCTCAGAACTCTGCATTGTTTTACAACTTCTTTTTTCAACAACTTACAGGATGCAAAGCGACGAGGTAATGTATCTCTTTCTAGTTACGTAGTGGTAGTTTTTGATGCGTGACAACAAGCAATTTTTGGAAACTTAGTATTGTAGTTTTGTAGCCAGCTATATATCGCTGCTAACAGCCCGGTGCTCTCAGACGTGTCCAGATAATATAAATTTGCTTTCGTTTTAATCGTCTTGTTCCCGAAGTTGAGTATCCAGGCCAGTCCAGCCCTGTCCGATCCGACCGCGAAACTAAGGAATAGCATTCATAGGTAACCTATTTGGATGCTATAAAACTTCATCTTAAAGTGTGTATTTTGATCAGGCATATATCTAAAAGTGAGACTTCTTTGTAATTACCCAGAAACTCCTCACAGTCCCTTTAAGTAAAAAAATGAAAAAAAAAAAAGTCAGATTACTAGAAAGCAGAGTCAGAACTTGGGAAAAAAGTCAGAGTTCTGAAGAAAAATAATAGATTAAGAACAAATTTTGAATTCTAAGATTTTGGTGAGACATCTGAGAATAACGTCAAAGAAAGAATTTAGAGATAAGAGTCAGAATACTTAGCTGTAAGTAAGAAACCTGAGGGGAAAAGTCATAAAACTGGGAATCAATTAAGAATTCTTGGTGTAAAAAGGCAAAATTCTGGGGAAAAAACAGAAATCTGACAAGTAAGAGTTCTCAGTAAATGTCTGAATTTTAAGAAAAGGCCGGATGTTCTGGATCAACTTCATCAACTTCCGAGAGTGAAATTAATCTTGAAGAGATCAAAAGAGCATCAGCAGCACTTCCAGCAAACTTTATCAGAGACCCTGATGAAGGCCACACGCTGAAATGCTTCGGTCTAATTAAGTTGTTTCCTGAACTACAAGTGTTGAATTCAAAGAAAAAAAAGTCAAAATTCTGAATAAAGAAGTCTAAATTTTGGTGAGAAGAAAAAAGGAATATCAGAATTCTGGTGTGGACCTCAGAATTTTCACATTTTTTCCTGTAAAAATGTGACTTTTTTCCACTAAATTCTGCCCTTAATATCAGAATTCAGACTTTATATCTTTCGAACTTTTACTTTTTGTTGGCCGTGAATTTATGTTTATTATTTTTAATTTTCAACCTCTATTTTTCCCAGCAGCCTTTATCCTCTTCAGCAACCAGAAGTACTTATAGGCTTTGTGCATTTATTTGATTTAAAAAATAATAATTGTGTGTGTAAATCTTTTCCTCATCTGTTTTTATTTTGCTTTGAGAGACTGGCTAATGCCTACTCTGGACTATGAGTTATATTTTTATCTAAATCTCTGTCAAATCCTCCATCAGTCAGAAGAGCATAGGTTTTTGTAATTTTCGGTCCCAGGATCTTTTCTTATAGTCTGTCCCAAAAGTAAGAAGTGATCAGAGAAAAGGGCATTCAGGTTTGTGGCTCCATTTGGCATGAACTATGAAAGACCTGAAACTTACAGATCTGGTTTTGTAATGAAGACGATGTTGAGCGACTGGGAGGCCGACACATCTGGCTGCAGATGTTTTGACTGGTGCACTTAATCTTTCTCACATTGTTATAACTACAGTTACAGACATCACAAATATTTGGCCATGTCTCATTATGGTTGTTAATTAGACATTTGCATGATCTCTCTAACCATGGTTGCAGGGGCGCTAGGGACACGTCCCTATCAATATCATGCTACTGCCACATGGTCCCTAACATAAAACACAAGCACAATATATAACTTTATAACTAAAAAATGCTTGTATTTAATGCCAAAGAGATACATGTTTTGGTTATTTTATTCATTATCCTGGTATTATTTGTGTATTGAAAGGCAGCAACTGTTTAAGATCAACAACACAAGTATGTGGGGAAAAATACAATGAAACCTTGAATTGATAACATGACTTTATACATTCATATTGTTGGGAATTACACTTATCAGTAGTCCTTTTTGGTTTTGGTTCTATATTTATCAGACTATAACCATTAATATACTTCTGTAAAGGAACAGACAGGAGAGATTTAGAGTCGTTTTTCTGAATGTGTTAGTTTGCTTGTTTGTTTGATTAGCTCTACATGACATTAAAAACAGTCATAAATGCAAAACACATCAACTTTCAGGGTGCCATCTTGGTGCACTTTTATTTCCCCACCAATGTCAAAATCAAACCTTTGCCCTTGCATGGTTGACTATACATCCTTAGTAACGATCTCTAGCACCATACAGATGTGAGATCCCTCTTGAAAATGAGATGTCTCATCTAAAGAGGTTGACCTTTAATAAATTTATACTCAATGGAGACAAATATGGCTGGGACGCATTATGAGTTTGTCACTACAATAAATTCTTATTTTGTCCATTATCAGCTGAAAATTCATCACCTATAAATTCTCATTTTGAAGCTGTTGTGCTATTCAATGTTAATATTAATGTTGAATATGAATGCAGTGTTATTGATTGATATTGATTATATTTCCATAAAATTATCACCACAACCATTCATACATGAGGACCCTCCTGAAAACGAGATGTTGCATCTCAAGAGGCTAACCTCTAATAAATTTGTATTCAGTAGAAACAAATTTGATGACGGCAGGTCTATGATTGGCCCATGGATCTATCACTACCTTTAATTCTTAGTTTAATTCACTTGTCTCAGTCCACTTCTGTTCTATTGCCCACACACCCAACACAGCATCGTGTGGATTTACTGTTCATCATGAGACTGGGATCTACATTCAAGATTTCCTGCTGCTTAACAGAAGTTTTTTTTCTTGCCACCATGAAGAGGGATTCATGATTGGCTATAGGATTCATGTTGGGTGTTGGATGTTTATATTTGTATATATGAAGAGCTCTTTTCCAAAACGCTATAAATCCATTTTCATTTAGGAAGTATTTGCATTATTTACCCAGACCCACCATTGGGTTGGCTGGGGAACTGAACTTTGAAATACAGTTTAAACAGGAATATATAGCTTTCTGGCAATAAATACTGATAGGGCTGGTAGTACAATCAGTATAAAAAAGAATAGCACTGGGTAACATATATATTTTAAATTCTGGCTTTTATAGCATTTTAGAAAAGAACTCTTCATATATATGTACAAGTGTATTTTATATGTATTTGTGTATCTATGCATATATGTGTATCCATATAATGAAGAGTTTGTCTTCAGCCTGCTCTATTGTAAAGTGTCTTGAGATAACACTTATTATGAATTGGCGCTATACAAATAAAGATTTATGATGTTGATGATGGTCAATTTAAGCAAACTGGCTAAAATAATGACTTTTCTTTCTTAATGTATTAAAGTCTTGTTTAATGTGTTTGTTTTTTATATTTGTTTAATGACTAAAACTGTTGAGTATGCTGCTGTATTCGCCAGGACACTTTTGTAGAAGAGGTTTCTAATGAGGTTTTCCTGGTTAATTAAAGATCAATAAATTAAACAAAACAAAACACCTGATACAGAAATATTTGGCCTTGTCTCTGAAGTCTTGCACCTTACTGGTTTATTGTACTTTGCTGTTTTTCTTTTGGTACTGTTATAATGTCTTTGTTTTTGTTGGAGGTTCAAAATTCAATAGATATAGACATGCAAGGCTCTTTGCTTCATTATGCTTACACTGTGGCTCCCTTGCCCCATTCTGGACCTCGAGCACCAGCAGGCTTATTGCTTTGGACTCTATTCAATCAATCAATCAATCAATCAATCAATCAATCAATCAATCTTTATTTGTATAGCGCCAATTTATAACAAGTGTTATCTCAAGACACTTTACAATAGAGCATAAAGCTCTTCATTTTGTGGATACACATATATGCATAGATACATATATATACATATAAAATACACATATACATATATATACAAATATATACATCCAACATGAATCCATATAGCCAATCATGGATCCCTCCATCATGGCGGCAAGAAAAAACCTTCTGTTAAGCAGCAGGAAATCTTGAATGTGGATCCCAGTCTCATGATGAACAGCAAATCCACACGATGCTGTGTCGGGTGTGTGGGCAAAAGAAGGGAGATAAGAGGAGACAAGTGGACTAGAATAATAACTAAAATTAGGGACAGGTCCATGTACCATCAACCTGTCGTCTGATTTATTAGAGGGTAGCCTCTTGAGATGCTACATCTCATTTTCAAGAGGGTCCTCATGTCTGAATGGTTGTGGTGATCATTTTCTAGAAGTATAATCTTAGATATTCTTACTGAAAATAAGAATTTATGGTAGTGACGAACTCATGGGTGCCCAGACCACAAGTGCATCCCAACCATATTTGTCTCCATTAAATATAAATGTGTTAAAGGCCTCTTGAGATGTGACATCCCATTTTCAAGAGGGACTTCATGACTATGTGGTAATACAAAATAGATACTGTAGGTGTAACGATCATGGATATGGAGATCATGCTAATAACTACAGGAACAGCTATAATGATAATGGGAATGGAGTGTTCCTAATAAAATGGCCAACTATGTGTCATGTTTATAACTGTATTCTGGACTTTTGACCTCTTAATCAACATAAATTATTCATTACAAGGGACAATGGCCTTCAAAGTAGGCTGGCAGCTATCTTTTCTTTATTTTTATTTTACTTTTTTATGCGTATGTATATACATACATTACATTGAGAATTTATTTATTGCATTATTATTTTACCCTTTGTTGGTTGTTGTCTCTAATTTGGTTGTTGCTATTTCACATAAACAAAAAAATCCAAACAAAAAAGTCAGTAAATACCTGTGTTGAACAGGGCCACCATTATCACTTGTTACTAGACTGGCCAAATATGTCAGTATGTCTGAATTTCATTGAAAAGTAAAATTTCAATGTTTAGTCTGAAAGACCTGAAAGGGAAAAAAAAGATCTGAAGGTGCAAAAAGAAATCTTAAATCAAGCAGATAAGCTTTCGATCGGAAAACATTAATCCTGTAACTGAAAAATGGACACATCACATGTTAGAATATATTTCAGGGTAAAAAAGGAAAATAAACTATTGTATCATAATTACAGAACCGAAAAAAATAACAAAAAAATCTCATACACTTAAATCAGTTAAGTGTTTTTTTATATTTTAATTCAAGAGCAAACTCTGAATTTACAATTTTAAATGTATTTTAATTGTAGATTAAACTGCATTTTTTAAATTTTATTTTAACTGTATATTTTTTAAAATTGCATTATTAATTAATTTGGCCGTCAAAAAGCTACCTTTATACATGTTTTTTATTTTAACATATTTTTAAACGTATGTTTATCGCGCTATTATTTTTTCCCTTGTTGGTTGTTGTCTCTAAGTTGCTGTTTTATATAAATAACATATGAAAAAACTAAATAGATGTGTTCAACAGGAACACAATTATCACTTATTGCTAGACTGAACAAACATGTCCTTATTTTGATTTCATGGGCTCTTGGTGTAGCTCAGATTGCGATACGTTTACAAACACAGCATTGATTGTCTCTATAGAGGACGGAGAGTTTATTTATGCTGTTTGTTACAGTAGGTAGATAAAGCAACTGACCTGTTATAACGCTTTATTGAGTGATGTTAGCTTACCACGACACAGCTGCTCCCTTGAAGCGATATTTGTCAAACTGGACCTGAACACAGCCAAGTATGCAGCTCTGCACTGCGTGTAGAAAGCCTCCTCTTCATCTGACGGACGAGGTAAATCCTGAAGAGACATCATCGGCGGAAAAACAGGAGCAAATGTGACCGTTAGCTAACACTTTCACAGCTTTTAAACCATGATTCCGTTAAAATAGGAGGCAAAAAACCGTTATATACACGTTTGGATGCGTTTCTACGTTATAACTGACAGCACCCCGTTGCTATCTGCTGCCTGTTGCTAGGTAAACAAAAACTCGGTTGTGTGCGCCAAAATCGACACGGAAGAAACAACCGTTATCTGCCTTGTTGCGATTATTATATTTTTAAAAACCACGAATGAATAACGCGTATTTATTAATATAGCAGTGTTTACGTTAGGTGACGAAAGTTATAATTTACAAATAAGAATGTTTTTAAAAGTCCTTCGAGGCGTTTTCTTTCATAGGAGAGACCCGGAACTATAAGTTAGATGGATGAGGTTCCGCACGAGCTGTTTAAGGTGAGCAATGGCGCCAGTTTTTAAATACCAGCCAAACAAATTTGGGAGTTAAACCTCTGAAATCTCGTAAGTATCGCTGTTTTTGCTGTTTTGAACATTATTTTTCAACAGAAGACGTGTTCAGAGTATTACTTTAATTTAATTTTGAAATGTATTTGGTTCATTTAAGTATTTTTAAGGAATACTACTTTAATAATCACAACTGACAACATATGAGGCAGTGTTAGCTAATGTTTTAATATTGTTTTCTACTTTTGTTATGTTCTATTCAAAAACTGAGGACTCCATAGAGATGTGGCAAGCTTTCATGGATGATACTTTGATGGTCTGGGTTGTTTGTTGTTGCATTTTTGTCTTTATTACTGCCAGAATGTTTGTTTGCATCAAAGTTATCCAAACTTTTTTCACTGTGGTCAACATATGAATTGCTTTGTATATCTCTGGAGGTGGTGTATGTGCTGAGGGCTTGGGTGGGTGTTGCCTATTTGTATTTGTCTGTTGTACCCCTTTTGCCTTTGCATTTGGCTTTTGTACCCTTTTCTATATCACCCTTGTGAATGACTTGCTATTCTGCCAAAAAATGAAGAAATAAACAAGGTGAGGAAAAAAGAGAATTCTGAGAACTATTCTATTTCTTCACAAAGCTGAAAAACTTTAGAAGGAGCTTGAAAGATGCTGAAAGACGACTGATATATGAAAGACATTGTCCTCTCAAAAAGCTATCCTGAAATTCCAAGCCCCATCATTCACATGTCTTTCGTTTTTTTCTGACAGGATACAAAAAGTCCAATGTATGGACATATTTTATATATATTTATTTGCCATAAAATATACACTTTGGTATTTCCCAAAGTTCATCTGTTGTGGGTGCTGAGTATTGAATGCTAGCAGCCCATTCAGAAGCAGTAAAAAGCACTGGAGTTGTGCAAATGTGTTTCTTAATTGACTGAAAGGGACAGTGGGACATTAAAGGAACACTACACCCAAACAATGATTTGGCCTCATTTTCTACTCACCCTCATGCTGAACAACACTGTGGAGTAGTTTTGGAACATCTAGGATGCAGCCGGAGATCTGGGGGCATACTCGCTGTCCACTGACATTGATATGATGACTTAGATAAGAGCCCGAACAAACAGTGTCCTTAAAAGTCCACAAAAAGTCCACAAAAAGTCGGCAATATTCCTCCATACTGCTCGTGCGCTGTAATCCAAGTGTCCTGGTAATGCGTCCACCATTTAGTCAAAAGCGACATCATTTAGCACATGTTTATAGCCTAAACAGTACTACTTGGCATTTCTATGATACACTTACGGTGACTACGGAGCTGACCAAACCAAAGCGAATGCACTCTGCAATAACTAGGAGGCGTAGAACAAGAAATCCCACATTCTGCTGTGGCGGAGCCGTGGACTGACACAAGAGAGTCAGCAAAATGTGGGATTTCTCGGGTTCTTGTTTCTTGTTCTCGCTCCTAGTTATTGCAGAGTCGCATTCGTTTGGTTTGGACTCTAGTCACAGTGTATCATAGAAATGCTCAAGTGTACTGTTTAGGCTATAAACATGCATATTTAAATCTTAGGTTTGAAAAGTTATTTACGTGATTACTTAAAAAATGCACAAATATTTTTGGCAAAATCAATTAGAAAAGGCAGAAATGTTTGTAAATAAAAACAACAAACAAAAATAGCGAGTTTGGAAAACACAGAACATGTTTTTGATGAATAACAGATTTTTTATGCATATAAATCATATCAGTAAATTTTTAAGTATTCAAAATAAAGTTGATGATAATAATAATATCTTTTAGCTTTTAAAACCTTTAAATCCCAAACAAAGGAACTTTCAGTTATTTTGGTTTGTTTGTAGTTTATTCTGTATCCTAAAACATCGACAGAAACACTGACATGTTTTTGAACACATTAAATAATCCTGAATTTATTGACCTCTGCCAAACAGTTGAGCTGGGAGTTAAAGGGTTAAGAAGATGATCATGTTCTTCAGTCAAAAAAAGAGAAGAAAAATAAAATAAATTAAAAAAAAGTATTTTGTACGTTCCTGTTGAAGTGATGGCAGGAGATAGAGGGATAATTACTTATCTTATCTTGTATCCAGATACTAGAACAGCCATAGCTAGCATACTCCTTTCATATTAAGAAAGGTGATGGCCAAAGTGTACTGCAATATTCTGTGTTTAAAATAAAGATGGTCATGACTTGTTTTTTATGCGTTTCACAGCAACTCTCCCCAAAATTAAAACTACTTGAAGGTTACGTGCTGTTCCAGTCCACCCCGTGCACACCATGTGAAGGACAAACTACGTCAACAAAGGAGAATCAGGTCTGCTGAAAGAATCATTGTGACTGATCTTTCCTCCATTCAGGACTTGTTCTGCCCCAGGATTGGGAAAGAGGCAGGTAAGATCACTGCAGACTCCTCATACTCCAGTCACAAGCAGCTCAAATGCCTCCCCTTAGGTAAGCGTTACAAAGCACAGACATGAGAGCCGTTTCTACATCAAAGCTTCTCAATAGCCACAGAGTAACAGAAAATTCACTGTGCCGGTAAATAAGATTTTTTTTTTTTCATCTGAGAATCACACTTTATAAATTAGTAATAGTTATTCTGTCATCAAACATGTATTTATGTACACCATTTCAAACCTTGCAGCTCATTTTTTTTCTATTTCAGTCCACCTGGATTCTTATTGTAATCATGCATGTAGAGTGTTAACACTTTCAATAGACATCTCTTTTTTTCAGGAAAGTTTGTCCTATCAGAATATTAACGCAGCAATAATGTCAGATTGATGTGTTAATGGTTGTGTGACCATAGAGACAAAAACCAAAAAAAAAACAATGCAGTATTTAACTGTTGTGAACTACACTATGCCATTAACAAAATCACATTTCTCCAGATTCACTTCTGAGATCAAACCCCTGGCATCCCAATTTATGATCATATTCTTGTATTTTGAGGATCAGTCTGGTATGACTGGCACATGAGTTAAGTTAATGTTGCCCAGAACTGTAACATTCAAAAAGATAAGAAGAAAAAAAGTCTTATTTAATGGAAGAAGCTGTCTGACTTTCATCAGAAGCAGTCACTGGAAAATGCATTTTTATTGATTCAGAATGTAATGTTCTATAATGTTGGGTATTTTAGCTGAAAATGTGTTTTGATTGTCATTGCTCAGAAAGTAGGGATGCATGATATTTGATTTATGCTGATATCAGAAATGCAGATATTTTAAACTCCAAAGAAAGTCTTGACTTAACTAAAACTGACCTGTTCCCTAACAGTTACAGTCCAGTTGTATTAGACACAGATTTGAAGAAAAAAAATATTTTCACATTAACTAATTATACTTCGGATTAATAAAAGTGGATACAACTGATAATTAAATAAGACTTTACGGCACATTGTATATTTTTCCAATGTCAAAGCCAAATCTGGGAGATTTATGTGTATTATTTGATTTAAATATCAGCTAAAATTTCCATATCTGCTGATATCAATAATCAGCACTTTTGGACAGTTACCTACTGATCCGAATATTGGTCCCTACCAAATATAGAGGACCATTTTAATGCTAACATCTATGGCCCCCTCCTCTGTCGCTGGGCCCCAGAGAGCTTCCCCCTTTATCCCCTTCTGGCCGAGCTCGCCTGCGTCGATGGCTTTTTGTTTTTGTAAGTAACTTTGTTAAGTGTGCTGCTGCTCATCTTGGTCAGAACATACTTTAAATTTTAACCTGAGGGATTTTATTTTATTTTATTGCTCAACTAAAGGTTGAATATAAAAATAATCTGAGGCATGTGTTTAATCAAGAGGCAAACTGTGTTGCAAACTAGTAAAAACAGGGCAAAAAGGGACACACTTAATTTATTAAACTCTTGTGAATGTGCCTCTTTTTACAACCTATTTTTTTAACAAGCTTGTGCTTTAAAGGTTAGATAAATAAACTGGTGACTCAAATGCCAGCAGTTCTCTCAGACATGTAATTGATCATCCAGATGGAAAATTGCCGAACTCTTTTAATGCCATCACTCTGTCTAGGCCACGTGTGGCTGTGGGGCAAAGGGTTATTTTTTAAGAAGCGTGTTTGTTTTCTTGACCTTTACTGCCCTCAATAAAATTGAAAAGAAAGAGCTTAACTTAATATTTTTCATGTGGATGCTGTCTCATAAAGTTCTTCCTTGAGGTTAGAGCTGAACTGCACATGGATGCATGAGATGATCCAAAACCACAATGTGTTTTTATAGATATCAGAAATGTTTGTGCAGACTGTTGAGGCCTGTTTTGACTATCAATTTAACTGAAGCCCTATTGCATGACTTGTTACGCTGAATATATTACTCCACCTTGTCAGTCAACAATAACACATGACAACTTTAAAATACAACCATGGTGCTACAGATCATTGGATGGATGTTGTATATAGAACTGCAGTGATCATCCATTACTGGTTTAATACCCTTGGCTTGGAGAAAATATTTTTTTTGCTATTACCAGTGTTGGGCAAATTACTTTAAAAGGTAAGTAGTGATAGTTACTAGTTATTTTCCCGAAAACGTAATTGAATTACTAATGGAATTACTCCATAATAATTCGTAACCAGGGAAAGTAATTGATGCGTTTTTTTGTTTTTTGAAAAAGCTTTTGCTATTTAACGGTGTGGCTCCGTCTCTGTCCTTCGTTGTTGTTACCTGCCTGCTACAGCAGCTCAGACATCATCAGCAGAGTTCTCTGTGTTTTTGGTCACCAGATTTTAGATTTACTAACAACAGACCAACACTTTGCTTTAGGACATAAAGTACAGTTCATATGTGTTTTTGCCTTTTACTTCTTGTACTTCCATCCTGAAAACACCAGTTTTAACTCCACAGACCGCTCCAGACACCAGACTGCATCCAGCTGTATTGCCAGATTTTGCAATTGAAATAAACATTTTTAAAGAGAGAAACCTATATGAAGTGTGTTTCAATTTTTATCCACGTTACATTTATCTCAAAGTCATATTTATTATTTTTTTGTCTCTTAATTTTACTTATTCAACATTCTTTTGTTTGGAGGTGGAACATCCTTTTCTTTGTAAAGAGGTGCTAAACAGTCTGTCTGACCTTGATTTTTGTAACCAAACAGACATGTCAGGTTTTTATCTAAGTTGTATCTTAATCCTCTACAGCTTTATTATGGTGAAAACAGTAGTAGCTACATTAGAAATAAATCTAATTCTGGCTATAAGGATTTATTTTCAGTGGCACAACAGTCACAAGTCCAAATGGGCAACTGCACTTTTGAATCAAGCCCAAAAAACTGCAACCCACAACTGCAAATATACACATGCAAGTTAGGAAAAGAAGAAGCCGAAGGCCACTTTTTAAGTTCAATGAAGAGATTGTTGTTCTCTGTATGTGGTTTTGTTTATGATTCTTATTGCTCTTTTCTGTAGGATGAAGATCGGCTTTGTGTTTGTTTTGTATGAATTCTTAACACAGTAATTCATGAATGAAAGTATGAAGGAGCAGTACAAAATGTATAACAAAGATTTATTAAGGAAATATTGGACTTTATTTAAAATTGTAACTGACTTTGATATCTTTTGACTTTGGTATATTGACAGACAGCGAAGATGATCGTAAGTTTATAGCCTGGTCGTACTCGGTGAACATGTTAGACCAAGAAGTCTCACCAGAGCATGGAGTGAACCCAGAGACACAGTTGGAGAGTAAGTGCTGTACTTTTGTCAAAGCTTTTGCTCTCCTCATATTTTAGACAACTATTTTAGTACATGATTTACAGCGAAGGCTTCAAATTTATTTTTCTCCATAAATACATAAAGAGCCAAAGTGGAGCACATGCAGAGTTAAAGCTGTTAGAAAGAACTCCGTTTTATGAGTTGCTATATTTCAATTGGCACACTTTCCTGATGGTCATAATGACATATCAGAATTTAACGACAGGAGACGTGGAATGACTGAGATCCATCACAGGCCAAATTATCAGTGATTTACATAGCACTAAAAATAGTTGTATAAGAGTCACTTAAGACAAGAACCATTTCCTTAGTCAAGGCAGACATTTAGTGACGGATCCATCCATCAAGATAAGCATTAGTTTTTAATTTTATAGTGCTGTCACAGTGACGTTACATGAGCTGAGTTTACTTAACATTCATAACACTCGCTTGGTCGGGGGCATTACGGGCACAGCAGGTCTTTTGGTTTTGTGAATTTCAAAATAAATATCCAGATATTTAGAGGAGAATCCCAAACAGGCAACATGAAACAAACTAATCAGTTCACACATTTAAATTATTACACTATTTACTAGTTACCTTTATAAAGAACATTATTATAAATAAAATCCCAGAAGTGTTTTATAATTTAACATTCTTCTCTGATGAGCATATGTACTGTATGGCATGGAATTTAGTACCAAGTTTTTTAATCTCAGACAGTAACAGAAGTTGCTTTAACAAGAAATTAAAGATATGTTTACACATGGCTTACCTGAAAGATAATAATGTTAATTACTTCTCCCTAATGATGTGAATTTTTCTTGTTGTCCCAAGAGGTAAGGAGAGTTCTGTGGTTTGTCTCTATGTCTATGTTTTTTTCTTTTCTTTTTATAAACTTTTTGTGTATTGGTTTGCTTTTTGCAATTAAGTGGTGAATAATAGAGCTACCGTATAAGTGAACTGTATGAATGTTATGAGTGTAGTGTATATAAGTCATGCTCAAAAGGATGACGTTTTTTTGTTGAAGGTGTAATCAGTGGACCCCAGGAAGAGTAGCTACTGCATATTTGCTGTAACTAATGGTGGATCCAAAATAAATCAAATCAAATGATTCAATAAGAAAGTGTGGTCTTCTTGGGTATTTTAGACTTTTATCCTTTATTTAGAGGCTTTTTAGGATCATAGATAGATGCCTGTTTGAAACAAAAAGGCAAATTCATTTTAATCATCAACACTGTAAGTCAGCATTTAAGCTTTGAAATGTATCTTTTTTAGGGCTGGGACACAGTGACTTTTTAGGCTGTTTCAGAGTATTTGTAAATAGGAAAGCCAATGTGTATGTTAATAAAGATTATGCTTATATTGGTTTAGAAGCATGAATACCAGGCTTAAACTGTTAATCATAAGAAACACCAACAGTATAATGATTGAAAAGAGATCCTCCCTATCTTTGTGAACACCGTGATTTTTTAGTAGGCTAAAGAATCCCCCAGAGAATTGAAGCTTGGTTTGAGATGTGAAGTAAAATTCTAAGGTTATTCTGTCTGTAATGTTGAGTGACGTTCAGCCATTTTGCAGTGCACATGGACACAGCAGCAGTCGGATGGATTTTCACATTTGTTTTTTTTTGGCTGTATGACTGCAATCTTTCACACAGTGAGAGCAGCACTATGAGCTGATTTTTTTTTTAAGTTTTATGAAGAGACAAAGGGGCTAAAATTAGAATTATGATAGCCTGAACACATGGATGCCCAGACCATAAATCGGTCCTCATCATTGTCTCTGCTGATTATGAAGATATTAGAGGTTTCCCCAGAAGCTGCCAAATCAGTTTTTGTTAGTGATGTATAATAAACCTCCACTCTTGTATTCTAGGTATTGAAATAATGTGCACATCTTCACAGCCCTCAGACTTCTTGGTATGCTACTGACTGCCTGCACATGCTTATGGTTGCCCCTGACTTGCAGGCCATATTTCATTATTTAATTATCTTGTATTTTCAATTACAAAAAGGCTCTCAAAGGCAGTTTTTGGTTTAAGATCCTTTGTTTTTCATTTCATTTTAATGGATACATTCAAATGTTCTTTCAAGCGTGGGGGTACAATTCTGTACTTGAACTCTTAATACACCAGGGATGGGAATTGACAAGATTTTATGGAAACCAGTGCTATTAACAATCATGCTAATTGATACAGTTCTTTAAGGATTACCTTATTGATTTCTGCAGATTTTCCGTGTGGGCAAATGTTGGCTTGTAGATTTTCAGTGGCAACAATGTCAAACACATGTCACAGCGTAGATAACTGCTTCTGCAAGTTGCTGGTGTTTCCACTTGCTTTAGATTGGGCAGTAGGCGTCTTTTGTAAAAAAAATTAAGCCACAATTCTGATGCTTCTGAGCCCTGTCAGTGGAAGGAATTGATAAGAGAATTCATTAGCAAAAAGACTCATGTTATCCATTCTTTGGTGGAGCTGTTAACGATTCTCAAGTGGAATTGTTTTTTGATTCCTATCCTACACATCCAAATCTAAAATACACAGTTCAGCAGCACGTGGGCGCACTAGAGAAGTGAACTACCTGATCCAACAGAGGGTGCTTTCAAGTCCTGTTTTGATTTCATCAACAGGATTATAATGCTGCGTTCACACCGCAAGCGACCCAGCTACCAAAATCGCGTCGCCCACTGACGTAGCGTCGCGTGTCCATAAATACCTCATTTTGGTCACCGTTGCCATCTGCCGTCGCTCAGTGACGTCACGTCCGCTTGAGATTCACCGTGATCATGTCATATATCATATAATAGGATGTATAAGCGGACATTATTCCAGATGTATCCATTTCATTCACTTATCAACCACAAAACACTGCAGCTGATGATGCAGCATTTATCTGTGAGTTTCCAGCGGTTCATCAAGGCGGAACTAATGTCCTCACTGAGTAATGTTTCCCACATGGACATAAATTGTTCCTCTGTAGTCCGGATGAAAAACTGTCTGTCACAGGCACCATCACACACGCACACACTGCTGATTGGCTGTTGCGGCACAGCCACGCACAACATCGTCTGAGAAGATCAACTTTTAATACTTTGACATTGCGCGACAAGCTATATGGTAGTGTGACAAGCGGCTGTCGCATCGCGGGAGGGTTAGCCCCGCCCCATCGCGGCTGTACATTGACTTTGCATGGAGAGTGATCGCTGAGGTAGTACAAGTAGCGTGCGGTGTGAACGCAGCATAAGTGTGTAAGGTAAAAAAACGCCTGAGTTTGATTTTTGGAAATGTGATGGCCATACAGTCCAAACAGTTAAAAGTCACTGATGTGATTTTTGATCATATTTTCCAGCCCTACTGAAAATAGAAAATGTGTTTGGAGATATTTTATGTTGCATGGGGATTTTTGATAAAACCATGTGACAGTACACAAACCAGTCCAGTAAATTTCCTGTTGGGACATGATGTCCTCCAACAATGTTCGTGTATTTTTTCCATAAAAGTCTCTAATTTCACCAGAAAGCACCAACTCCTGCACCACACTGGAACAATCGGTTGGCTGCAGCTGTCAGGGCCAGGAAAAGGTCCAGGAAATCTTCATGTGGAAGTCTTTCTTCTTTTTTTTTTTTTGGTCTTAAATCTTTGCAATAAGGCGGAAATGTCCCGACCCTCATCTGTGATGGAGACATGATGAGTTTTTATTACAAACTGAAGACTCTCCTCTGACGTGACTTTCCCTTTCAGATTAGGACTGTCATTTTTTTCTTTCTCCTCTCAGAGCTCATTACAACACAGAGAGCTCTCTTTTCCCTTTCCCCACAATTCTGTTCTGGGATTTGGCTTTTGTGTGCATTTTCCTTTTGCTTCCTGGATCCTATATTGTGATACGTCAGTAGATGGCAGCAGTGAACAAGGACACCCCTCGTCTGGATCTTCTCCTGACCTCAGGACTGAAAGCACACCCGTCCAGCAAAAACATTCATGAATTATGAGTCTGTTGGAGAGTAAAGCAATTTTCTACTTTTTTATTCGACCTAATTTAATGTAAAGTGCATGAATACTGTTTGTTGTTTTTTATTCTGGGCAGCATAACTTTTTGTTTGCACTTGTAAGCACGGGACAGCGATTTCAAAGTGGGGAAGCAGACCCTCGGGTGCTCAGAAGGGACAGAGGGGGTTGTGCAAACCTGCAACCATGGTAGTTTGATACAAACTCGCCCAACACTTGATTAGTTACTACTGCTTGTACATACAGCCAGCCAATTATGTGGCAGAGACTCAGTGCATGTAATGCCCTCCAAGTTTTTGCAGCCCCCAAAGAGGGTTAGGTCACACACTCAACACAGGTTTCCTCAGAAAGTATATTATTCATGGAAAACTGAAGTAAAAGAGATTCAGCAATCATCATTTAACCAATGATATGAGATCAGATTACTTTTGTAGATTAAATTTACCGATCCTGCAATCAACAAATATTTTTTTGGAAAGTGCAATTAAAAGTGAAAGACAAATAAAAAGTTAAAAGTCACAAACATAATATAAAGAATAATGGTGGTTTATACAAAGACTCTCCACTCTGTTTTGTACTTAAGAAGATAAATATTACCACATTATTTTCATGTGGCATCCCCCGATAATTATCTCCTCTTATTCAAAGGGTTTCATCATCCTCTGTTTTGTCCAAATTGTTTGATTTGATGATAAGTAGGAAAACCAATGCAGTCACGATGCTGTCTCTGCCCTCAGGACATCCCCTTCTGTCTTCTGGTCACTATTCGATTTGCTCCTTCCTTCTTCATCTCTGCTATTAAACTTTAAACGCATCAATGGGTGCTTGTTTGAGTTGGCCATCGTGTGCTGAACGACCTTTGGAGGAAAAACAACATTTTGGTATGGTTGCACAAACAAGCCAATGAGTGGATTTCCTGGTGAAATAATTAATTTGATTATTTTAAGGAACATATTACGCCTGCGGCAGAGCAATTCTTGTGATCCAATCACACAATGGCGTCTTGTTTAAAGTTAATAGAGGCTATTGTTTGGAGGAGAGCTTGTTTTCCGATAAGGTTGTTAGAAATTATTTTAATTAGTTCCAGTGAGGGAGCTGAACATACATGATGCATTGTGGATCCACGCCGCAGGAATGTCACATTTTTGTCACATGGTGGATCTGTGAAATTTATCAGTTTTGCATAAGCCTCCTTACAACAACAGACTTCACAATGTCAAGGCAGATGCTGTGGGAGAGAATTGGCCCTCTATGCGCATTGAGACACACATTTTAAGTAAACAAACTGTTATTCAAAGCCGCTGAAGAGTTCTGGCCTATATCTGCTGGGAGCGTGAAATCCAGACAGATGATGTTGATGGTATCTTTCAGCATGATTCGGCTCGAGTGTAAAATGTTTGTTTGGATATGCTGCCATGGCCTTTAGGCTGTGGGTGCATGAGCTGAAAATGAGGAGGGGTAAGAGTGGAAGTCGGTCTTTGGAAAAGGATGAGAAGATTTATAAAAGGTGGCAGCTGTTTTAGCTTTTTCAGTATTCATAATTTACTAAAACAGAATATTATGGAAGATAAATAGTTAATTTTAAGTAAAAATAGCTTACAATTGATGTAAAAATACTTTAAACTTTACTTCAACTTGTTTTACAACCATGTAAAGCCATAAAACTTGGATTTTTGCTACACAGCCTTTACCAGTTTGAACACATGCGCTTGGTTATCGTTAGGCTATCGCATAACTTAACACACCAGATAGACCGTTAAATATATTTCACTTGTCCATCTAGGAAAGAGCCCATAGAAAGTGTTTGGGAATGGGCAGAACCTTTCATAAGAACACCTGCAGGGGATTGACGATCTTTCCATCAGTCATTTGCATCAGATAACTTAGTCAACGGGCGCTACTGCTGCTGCGTAAAATACAAAACGTAAGCCACTACATAAAACACACTGTCGTCAAAATGTCATAAGTAGAGTACATTTTCTTTCAGGTGCTTTTAGTGTTGTTTTGTTTTTCATTTCATAAAAAAGGTGGTCAAGATCTGACAAAACTGCTACTGAAGCTGTTAGCATCTATGCTAATCTCTCTCTCGATGTTGCATGCTTGTAGCTCCCACCTCTTCCTGCAATAAAAGATGCTGATTGAACCGTGCCGCTTTGGGACACTCACCATTGTTGTAGGTTGGAGCTTGACAAGATGGATCTGCCTGACTAAGGACATTGGATCAGGTGGATCCAGCTGCTGCGCAAGGTTATCATACTTATGCCACTTATAGTTGAACCTTCCAGTCTAAGTATCTTAAACAGACTTCACCTTTAAGAGAACTGCAGGTTCACAAACATACCTCCACCTGCTGGCTTTTGCTCAGATCAGGGCCTTTTGTCTATCTTTAGTTGTTATTCCATAATTTAAGATGTTTACAAGCTTCATACAATGGATAGTTTGTTAAATCCATATCAGTAATATCCACATTTACTCCTAATAATGAATATGGATTTGATCCATCAGAGGTTTTCTCTGGAAACACAGCAGTGATTGATCCTTTAATCAGTGTGATTAACTGTGCTCCACTCATAGTTTCAATACTTTATGGATTCACAGTCAAAATATCAATGGCATTGTCTTACCTTCAGTAAACGGATCAGGGACTCATCAGTTCATTTACTTCACATATGAGCATGCTGCAGCATTGATGTCGAAGCACAACCCTCCTGAGGAGTCATAAAAACATGAATTCAAGTAGCTACATTTCCTGAACAGCATACCAGGAATTTGTTTCATGTATAAATGATAAGAACATTGTGCTTCATTTGTGCTCCTGCTTGTTGTTTGAAGACTGAAAGTAAAACATCCACTGTTCTGTTGTTAAGGAAAATATTTTAATGTTACAATAATATAAATATAAGAAGTTGTTGTTTCAATTTGTCCTTTTGATTGTGGAAGCTAAAGGCAGATAGTGGCAGCACATGACTTGCAAACAGGATTGCAGGGGTGAATTAATTTCACAGTTTAATGCTGCAAGCCTATTTGCCAGTTTCACGGCACCATGGTATAAAAACTGATGGTTATCACATCATGTAGAGCTCTTCAGTATTGAGTCCTCCTGTAAGACGGCTAAACTTAGATGTACTGAAATCTACCCACATACTGTTTAAATCTTTGAATAAAGTTTCATCTAACATCTCAGATGAACTTTGTTACCTTGAAAACAAATAAAGAAGTGGAGCTGTGGTGCTTTAAGCATCCTGACAAAGACTGGATGCCCTGCAGTCACATCAGCTGTGCCCTTAATTATATGTGAAGTGTTTCTTTTTTAATATCAAGACGAATGATAACTGTCTAAAAAATTCACACTCCTGTGCAGCATGTGGCCTTATGCCATAAACCACTCAGTCAGCAATTCAAGCCCACTAATGGGAGTACATTGTAAAGAGGCTCGCAGACATTTTGGCCATGACTTTCTAAAACACACACTTTGTTTGCCTCTAAAGAGCAGCAGACCCTGATGTTATTTCTGTCATGTACAAACTTACATTTTAAGTTCATCCTTATAATCATGACCTTATTTTGAACTGATCGGAAGTTATTCTAATATTCTTGAAAAGATGGATAAAATGTGCCACGTAATATTTAATATTTCCCCTTCTTTGAAAAGCATCTTTAAACACCCTCTAAGGCCCCATACACACGAAGACAAAACGCTTAACAGTTTCAAAAACGATGACGAAGGAGTCTCTGAAAATGTGTGCGCCTATATGAATGCACTTGATACGCGTCAAAATGCTGTAAAACACATGCCAGACCTCTAGGGCCGCTGTAACGATATGACGGAAACAAACTGAAACAGACGAAAAAACGGTGGGCATGCGCACTTGCGGCAAAAGTTGAAAACAGAGATTGTGATAAAGTGATCTAAAGTGGTGTAATGTGTCCTCGATAATTGTTTGTTCAACTCGGTGGTGATTGAGAAGAAGGAGATTTTGCTGCAACAGGGATAGCAGGGTCACTAGCTTCATCAGCACATATGCTTCACATACGCCGCCATTGCTATTGCCGCGTGTGGCGCATGCGTGTCAATGAAGATATGATACTATGACGTAAGCGTATCTGAAAACTTGCAGAGAGCCAGTAATCACGGAGCTGTGTATACGGCATTTCAAAATCTTTCCACTCTGGAACCTGGTTTAAAAAATGATCGTTTTCAGATCCCCAAAACACCGTCTTCACATGGATGATACTCAGATTCGGCAAAAAACTTATGCGTTTAGACCTCGGTTTGGCTTCGTGTGGATGGGGCCTAAATGCCTTGCAACACTCCAACGCAGTTGTCCTGGACCTCTTTTGTCCCACATCCTTGTTTAATGTAGTACAGTGTAGTCATGGATTGGCCTTTGCACTCTTTGTCTGTAATCAGGCTCTGGGTACCAAAGGTAAACCCTGATCAGCTGATCCAAGGGTGCGCCCAGGCTTATAAGTCGACCTAGATTTAACTAGTTTTATATCCAGGGTCACCAAACTTTTTGAGCCTGAGCCCCAACAAATAGGGAGCATTACAGAGGGCGTCTTGTTTGATTTATTGTTTTTGAGTGATGTAAATGTGTACAGCTGATCCAAAAATATGAAAACTGTCCACTTAATATGCTAGACATAACATTGTAGGTTTATATTTCACTTCTATCGATTCCTCACAATACCAGTTGCTCAAGAATAATGAATAAAGTGAGAACATTGCACTTACATGCATCTTTTATTATTTTTTTTATCTGTTAAACCTAACTGACATGTGAAACATTAAGACTTTTTTGTACAGGTGGTACTGTAACTCTCAACCAAAAAAATAAAACATACATCCTTCGTTTAATGTTTTTTTTATAGATACAAATAAGATTTATTTGCAAAACACAAACATCAAAATTGGCACTTCAAAGGCTCCTTGTTTATCTTATTTTATAAGTTAATTATACAAATTTAAAATCAATATAACAATTGACTAGGGCTGGGAAATTAGTCGAAAAATAATCAAAATCAACATTCAGACTTTCTAATCGAAGTAATTTTACTCATGTCGATTATTTTTATTATTTCCCCTGTGTAAGTCATGTGGCCGAACTCACTCCACACAGTCTGTGTTCACTTTCACCAAGAGCGAATGACGCGCTGCCAACATGGAGGAGACAGGTGCCAATCCATCAGAGGACCCTGTAGTCGAGAAAAATGCCATCTCAATTGTTTGGGCACAGTTTGGATTCTGTGCAGAGGACATTGAGCAGAAAGAAGTTAAGTGTAGATACTGCAGGAAGACAATGTCGAAGACATTTGGTATCACCACTAATTTGCTCCAGCATAGCATAAAATAATCGTTCATCAATCGTAACCGAGGTAAGACTTCAATTAATCGTGATACTGAAATATTGCCCAGCCCTATCATTGACTGGTAGCCAGTGTTATGATGCCAGGATCATGGGAATGTGATCTTGTTTTCTTGAACCAGTTGTCAGTCAAGCTTTAGACGTTTTGGACTAATTGTGGACAGTGAAAGGATGCCTAGGATATCCCAGAGTAAAGTACATACGGGACAGAATAAAAACATGGACTACCCTGTATAAATCATTAAAAAAGGATTGCTTCTTTAAAATTAATGTTAGCTGACTAAAACAAGTCTGAATAACACCCTTGATTCGTCTGTCAAAGCTGAAGTCTGAGTCTAATATAATGCCTAGATTTCTTGCTGGTCAGTTTAACACTTTGTGACCAGGGTTTAAGTTTTCCAGCTATGTTTGTTTTTGTTTTAGGTAATGAAAACAGCACAGCCAGATATGTGAAGATCTGGTCATCCTTTTGAAAGTTAATAAAAACATATTATGTCTCAGTTATTCTAAAACGGGAAATTAGATTACTCATTTATCTTTCTCCACAGCCTGGTACCAGTCCGTAGAACATTTGGTACCCGGCTGTGGTCCGATTGGTCCTGAACCCCAGTATATGAACACTGCCTTAAACACTCATCATCTCTCTATGGTAATGTAATATCTTCAGATATTAATGAAGAAATGCACTCTCATCTTTAGCATTTGACTTTGCTTTTAATGTTGCACCGGGGGAATTAATCACAGGCTTTCTTTTATCTGCAGTATACACTCTTCTTCTGTATCCCCTACTGCCTACACAACTCACTAGCACCCTCTACTGGTGGCAACCGTAATAGCATCCCAATCACTATATAACATTCCTCCCCTCTTAAATCTGAACTACTCTGTACTTGTCAGTTACCTAAACACAATCTAATGAATGAATACTCCATCAATTAATCTTAACATCTAAATTTTAACATGTTTAACAGTCCAGTCTCCTGCATGAGTAACGTGAAAAGTGAGTAACTTAAACTCTCATACTTCTGAACTAGAAAACAATATCTCTCTTGTGACTTAAACATCTGTTTCACTTCACAAAGTCCTTCATGTACGCCGGTGTTTTCTTGTCCCTTTGAGATCGACGCAACCCCTTAGTTGGTGAGTTGGCAGGTGCACTGTTCACTTTGTCTGGCTGCTCTGAGGGTATCACCTTGTCCTCCACTGGTGCAGTACTCTCATCCTGTCCCGCCACGTTGATCACTGGTGGTGGTAATACACAATCCTCCACAGCTGTCAAGTCTTGTAACTGAACTGACTCTTGCTTGGTTCTGCTGAACAGTTGATCAACATGCCGCCTAACAATCTTCCCATTTCCCAGCAGCACGGTGTAGGACACGGGTCCTGTTGTCTCCTGTATTAACCCTGGTATCCATTTTGGTCCTGCTCCATAGTTTTTTGTATACACAGTATCCCCAGCCACAAAGCTGCGTTCTTTGGCCTGTCTGTCATGATAAGCTTTTTGAGTTGCTTGTTTTGCTTCCACTTTTTGTTTCAAGTCAGGGTGTATGAGATCAAGTGTACACCTCAACTTCCTTCCCATCATCATCTCAGCTGGTGACAGTCCTGTTGTTGACTGTGGAGTAATGCGGTAGCTAAACAAAGCTCTATTCATTTTAGTCTCTAATGTGTCCCCTGAACTCTTTTTCATGAGCTCCTTGAAAGTTTGTACTGCTCTTTCAGCCAGGCCGTTTGATGAAGGATGATATGGCGCTGATGTGACATGTGTTATTCCATTTCGTGTCATAAACTCCTTGGTTTGTTCACTCATAAAACACTGGGCATTATCAGACACAATCATCTCTGGAATACCATGTGTACTGAAGCTGTTTCTCAAACAGTTGACTGTTGCTGCTGATGAAGCTGAGGTCACAGGATAAACATCAAGCCACTTGGAATGTGCATCAACAATCACTAAGAACATTTTTTCCATAAAAGGACCTGCATAATCAATGTGAAGTCTCCTCCACGGCTTCTCCGGCCACTCCCAGGGGTGGAGTGGTGCACAAGCAGGTGCCTTTCTGTTCTCTTGACATGTGGTGCATGACTTTACCTTGTTTTCCACGTCATTGTCCATTTGTGGCCACCACATGTATCCTCTCGCCAGGCCTTTCATGCGGCTCATTCCAGGATGTGATTGATGCAACTGTTCCATCATAGAAGCTCTTCCCCTCTCTGGTATCACCATGCGGGCTCCCCACATCACACATCCATCCTGCACACTCAGCTCATGTTGTCTCTGTTTATAGGGCATAAAGTCTTTGTCAGTGTTACTTGGCCAGCCTCTCAAAATGTACTCACGTACTCTGGAGAGTATGGGGTCCTTTGTTGTCCATTTCTGAAGTTGCTGTGATGTCATCAGTGGACTCTGTTCCTCATCCAGCATTAACACCACCTCCTCAGATGACGGATCCCTCGGTGTCTCTGGTAATGGGAGACGACTGAGGGCATCTGCGTTACCATTGTCTTTACCTGCTCTGTACATGATAACATACTCATAAGCTCTCAGCAAAACAGCCCATCTCATGATCCTCTGTGACGCCATCTGCGGCACAGCTTTTAGCTCATGGAATAAACTTAAGAGAGGTTTGTGATCTGTGCAAATCACAAATTTTCTGCCATACAGGTACTTGTGAAAATACTTCACCCCAAAAATAACGGCTAGACCCTCTTTATCAAGTTGAGAATAGTTCTTTTCTGCCACTGAAAGTGTTCTTGATGCAAACCCTATGGGTTTCTCCTCTCCATTACTCATCCGATGAGCTAGCACGGCTCCCACCCCATATGGTGATGCATCACAGGACAGTATCAGTTCTTTTCTTTCATCATAGTGTACCAACACTCTGCTGGACTGCAAAAGTTCTTTTGACTGGCTGAAAGCCTTTTCTTGCTCTGGCCCCCAAGACCACAGTTCGTCCTTTCTCAACAGTTTGTGTAGAGGTGCCAGTAATGTAGACAAGTTTGGCAGAAACTTATTGTAGAAGTTCAGTAGTCCCAAATACGCTTTGAGCTCTGTCACTGACGTTGGAGTAGGTGCCTCTTGTACTGCCTTCACTTTTGCTGGTAGTGGATGTAGCCCTGTCTTGTCCACTCGATGTCCCAGAAACGTCACTTCCTTTTCCATAAACTGACACTTGGTCCTTTTCAGGCGAAGTCCTGCATTTTCCAGTCGCTGTAACACTTGATCCAGTGTGTCAAGGTGATCTTTATCATCTTTTCCAGTCAGGATGATGTCGTCTAGGTATACTGCCACTTTTTCGACTCCCTGTAGTACTCCTTCCATTGTACGCTGAAAAATGGCTGGACTGGAACTCACACCAAAAGGCAACCTTGTGTATGTGAACAGTCCCTTGTGCGTGTTAACTGTTACATACTTTCTTGATTCTTCATCCAGCACAATCTGTTGATATGCGTGGCTCATGTCTAACTTAGTGTACTTCTCTCCTCCAGTTAAAGAAGCTATCATGTCCTCCATTCTGGGAATGGGGTACTGTTCGATGGCTGAGCATTTGTTTACTGTTAACTTGTAGTCACCACAAATCCTTGCTCTTGAGTCTGGTTTGATAACTGGTACGATAGGTGCTGCCCATTCTGAAAACTTCACTGGTTCAATGATTTTCTCCCGTAACAGTCTCTCAAGCTCCTGTTCCACTCTTCTCTTCATAGCAAAAGGAACTGATCTTGGTTTGTAAAAGCAGGGTTTGGCATCACTAGCTACATGGATTTTAGCTGTGAAGCCCTTCAACATCCCTAGCTCATCTTTAAACACTTTCTCATGCTTCAACAACACTTTGTGAAGAGGGGTTTCTCTGTCCTCTACTTTGTGTACCTCCTGCCAGTCTAATTGGAAAGCTTTAATCCAACCCCGTCCCACTAGACTGGTCCCTGTGCCTTTCACCACAACCACCACTAACAACTTGGTGATGCCTTCATGCTCCACTTTCACTTGGGCTGCACCTATCACTGGCACTTTATGACCACCATATGTCCTGAGCTTTATCATGCACTTGGCAAGCTTTGGCTTGTTAGTGTCACCAAACAACTTGTAAAATGCTCTCTTTGACATGATAGTGTATCCACAGCCAGTGTCCACTTCAAAGGTTACTTTCTTTCCGTTTACTTTTAGCTCTTTTTTTATGGGCTCTTCTCTGGGGATGACGATAACTTCATTTTCCTTTATGTTATACATCGTCATGTCACAGTCTTTCATGTGATACATAGTGAAAACTTCCTCCTTATCACCATCTTCCCCTTCCTCTTGAATGAAATTAGCTCTCTTTCCCTTCCTTATTTTTTCCTCTTTAACCTGTGTGTATTTTCCTTTCCCCACTGTCTTAATTCTGCAAGCTCTCTTTATGTGACCAACCTTTCCACAATTGTGGCACTTCTCATTTGCAAACCTGCAGTCATTGGCCAAGTGGTTTCCTCTACCACACCTGTAGCATTTCCTCGTGTCCAGTTGGGGCTTTGGGTGGGTGTCCGAGACCTTGTTAACTGACCCCGTCACTCGGTTCCATTTACTCTGTTCTTTCATGCCATGCAAATCCACCACGTCCCTGTCTGCTGCCTCCATAGCTTGTGCAAACCTGAGCGCCTTGTCAAAAGTCAATCCATCCTCCGACAGAAGCCGTCGTTGTATCCTGTCGTCATTTATCCCACAGACCAGGCGGTCCCTTAGCATCATGGTCAAAGTGTCCCCGTAATTACAGTCCTGTGCAAGCCTCCTCAGCTCCGCCACGTAATCACCAACACTTTCGTCCGCCTTTCTATTTCTTGAATTAAATTTCCACCTCTGCATTATTTCACTTGGCTTTGGATGAAAAGGATTTTTTAACAGGCTCACCAGTTCGTCATACGAGCGTTCCCCGGGTTTGGCTGGGCTGAGCAGGTTCCTCATGAGAGCGTAGGTCTGAGAACCGACGCCACTCAATAACACAGCTCGCTTCTTAGCAGCATCATCTATGCCGTTAGCCACAAAGAAATGGTCCAGGATCTCACAGTACTCCTCCCACGTTTGTGACTTGCCGTCAAAAGGAACCACAGAGCCGACAGTAGCCATCCTGTTGCTCACGGAACGCCGATCGCTTGATAGCGATGAGGCTAGCTTCACCTGCTAACCAACACGGCGCTCGACGTCAGGTAGCAGATAGTCGTCCAACTCTCTATCTCAGCTCCTTTCTTTGTCTTTCATCCACGGCATTCACTCTTGGCTTTTTATCCTCGTCGCCATATGTAATATCTTCAGATATTAATGAAGAAATGCACTCTCATCTTTAGCATTTGACTTTGCTTTTAATGTTGCACCGGGGGAATTAATCACAGGCTTTCTTTTATCTGCAGTATACACTCTTCTTCTGTATCCCCTACTGCCTACACAACTCACTAGCACCCTCTACTGGTGGCAACCGTAATAGCATCCCAATCACTATATAACAGGTAATATCGCGCAGAAACATGGAAGAGGATATTTTACACTCTGAGATGAATTGCAGTGATATTCGCCACGTCAGAAATCATGTCTTAAAAGAATGCATACTCTGCAGCCTCTGTTTTTCGATCGAAGGCCACCGTGCTCACTTGGACCAAACCAGCCTAATATACAACTCCCCTCTTTAATTACAGCCATGTGTTCAATCAGAAAGCATAAAACTCCCACTGGGTAGGTGGCATCTGTCTGTGCAGCCTGTTAGGATTGATGTGACAAAGTGTGAGAGCTGCCCGCGTCGACCTGCGACACAGCCCCATCACTTTTATGACATCTTAAGGAATCTTCTTTTTAATACAGCCCATTACTGCTGACATACAAATCTTCCCCAATGTGGCCCCCGCTATGGCCTGATCAATTTTTACTCTGCTGAGCCGTCCCCTTTCCCCTCATTTTGTCATCTCAAAATTCACATTATATAGGATTTTCTTATGGGAAAAACGGCAATAAAAATACGTTACGGCCCAGAAGATGTGCACAAGTCAGTACTTGGCTGTTACTTAAAGCTTTGCAGAAAATAAAATTTGTTTCTGTAGTAAGCAGAACTGTTTAAATGTTATTTATTTTTATGTTCCTAAGAAAATATATTGTGAGGTGCAGCATTGATTTAGAACATAACCACGTCTGGATACGGGTCGGAGGGGCTGAATTTATGAATCCTTTGCACAACTCCTTTAATTGAATTTTCCAAATCTCTCACCACACACAAATAATCAATACCCAGTGCTGAGGGAAACTTGCCTCAGAATTATTAGAGCCTCCCTTTTTCAATTTCGTAGTCATCAGCACATACAGACGCTGCGGGTAATGCCGTGACTACACCCGCAGGATTTATGCTCGACCCAAGTCTGATTGCTCAACAAGAGTGACTTCTTTTGAGTGCTTACTGAAACTTTTGTTAACCTTAAAGGGCGGCTGTAAGTGCTTCTTAAAGAGGACATATCATGCTTGTTTCTCCTTTTCACTATGCCAGACTAGGATGCCTGTAAAGCATTTCTGCCCTCAGTACAAGTCATTTAGTTCCTTCATTGCCCCACAATAGCGTTCTCAATATCCTCATTTTAGGCCATTATGAAGCCCTCGTTGAAACACTCGGATCTGAGGATGACCTAAAGTTACCTCGCAGCGTCACAGCCCTTTATGCTCTGATTGGTCAATTCTATCGGGGGCTGAGCCAGCCTGTCCTTCTTCTTCTGTATTTTCCGGCAGGCTCAATGCAGCGACCGCGTATTGAGTCCCCCTACAGGCCAGAGCTGGTAATGAGTGAATGTGAGCTAGGGACCTATATACCCCTGCTGGTGGATGTGTTCCTCGGTGACGGTTTTGTGGCTAACGGACATCACAGAGGAGGAAGTGTTTTATCAAATTACATAAAAAGAAAGGTACCTCGTGTCGTTACGACGATTTAAATCTCGCGGACATCTCGCAATGACCTATTTTCAGAGGCATCAAATGTCGTTCTAGGATATCAGAAAAAATACAATATCTCATTTTTTGAAAATTAAGGGGGTATAAGGTCTTGTTTTCAAATTTATTATATTATATGTAAGTATTAAATCATGCATCAGCATGACATGTCTCCTTTAAGGCTGCACTCTCAGTTGGAAGAGGGAGGTAGTTTCAAATATGACAGCACGAGGCAGGTAAAGACACAGTTATGGTCAGTTTTGACAGTTACTAGGTCTTATTTTGTCTCGACTCTAGCACTATAATTGAGTTAATTCAAGACATTTTCCTCAAGTGCTTTGTTCAAAAACTCTTCCAGTCTTCATTCTCACTTGGAGGTATTCTGTTGGAGCTCCTCCTCTTTGGTGATTGGTCAGCTCCGTGCAGTTGGGTGCCATGTTTTCAATGGCTCTGCATTCATTCTACAGTCAATGCTCTGCACAGGGCTCGACTTGACACACCAGTTGGACCATTCAAAATATTTCACAAGACTCTATAGAAAGTGTTTGGGGAGGGCAAAACATTTCAGAAGCATTTCTGGCAGGTGATTGGATGATTGTTCTGTCAATCAACATTGTAGGCTGTAGGCTACTGCGTTACAGAACCTGAGACACTTCACAAAACAAAATCACATCAAAACATGTCGCAAGTAGGGCCAAAAAATCCTTATATCCTTGTAGAAGATTTTAGTGCTGGTATTTATTTTTCATTCAATAAAAAAATGCAGTCAAGATCTGACAAAACTGCTTCTGAAGCTGTTAGCATATATGCTAATCTCTGTATGAGCAGTCAGTTCTAGCTGTGGTCATGCTTGTAGCTCCCATCTCTTCCTGCTCTAAAAGACTCTGCTTGGGCCATCCTGCTTTGGGCCAAGCACAAACATTGTAGATTGGACCTTGGCAAGATGGTTTTGCATGATTACAGACATTGAAGCAGGTGGATCCAGCTGCTGCGCAAGGTTCGACTTTGCCACCTCAAGCCAGTTCTGGAAGAAATGATGTAACAGTGGTAGTATGTCATCAGATGTTTCAGGCAACAACTACCACTGTTAACGGGGGAATGGGAGCAGTCTTGATGCTCTGAACTCCGTTGTCATGTTTATAGGAATGCCCTTTAGAGACATATAAAACACATTTAAGGGCATATAAAACTCGAAAATATGTGATTGTTAACAGTTTTAAACTCTCACCATCGTAGAAGTAACACTGCTGTCCATGCTGCAGGACGTCTAGCTTTGGCTCAGACTTGTTCTGCTGCAAGTCTGCCCATTCGCTAAGTTGATGTCAGATAATCTCAGTTGAGGGTGTAACGAGTTAAGTTGTCAAAGGTCTTCCAATTTGAAAAGCCTTTTTGACATGAATTTGATGTTGATGATCTCAACCAAAGTTCAACTCTACTAGCACTTAAATGGGGGCACATGTACTTAATTTGGTCAACTAGTAAGTGAGAAGACTTTTACTAGTGGCACTGGTAGCACATGTTAATCAAAAGTTGTTTCTATTACTACTAGTAGACTATAATGGGTCCACTTGTACTGCTTGAAGACTTAAACATGTTCACTTGTACTACTGATAAGCTTTAAATGCTATTAAGGGGGTGGGGAAAAGAAAATTCTGATTTTCCATTGACTTTATTCAGCCACTCAGGGTGCTGGATTTGATTATAATCTCTCCTACTTTATTTGTATTATGTTTACTAGTACTAGTGAATCTTATCTACTATTACTGCTGGCAGACTAAAAGCAGTCTACTAGTACCAGTAATACTGAACAAAATTGTTTTTACTCATAAAGTTTTTTTGCACACTAATCCAGGAGTAGACCTTGCAGGGAGTGTCCCCAGCCTTAGTGATGTACTTTGAGCTTTTCCCAAGAGAGTATTCCATTTTATTCTGAAATTACATTTTTAGATAAAATGACATCCAGTTCCATGGTATTCCACTTATATTGGAGTCCTCTTTTAATGTCCAATAAGGTGATTCCCTCTGTAATTCCATGAGCATGATTTAGGCCCTGTTTATGCAACAGTGTTGTCACCAGAAACGAAGAGTTTTTCTTTTGCGTTTTCTAAAAGCTTTGCATTTACATGGAGACTGAAAAGGCAGAAGGCGCAAATGCAACAAAAATTCAGTTTTCTGGTATTTTTGTTATTGTGTAAAAGGGCCTTTAATAGGACCATAAGTGCTCGGTAAACACTGCAGAAATCACCCCTACTCTCATCAAGAGGGTTGAAGGCATTATGATTATGTAGAAACTTGGGGTTAGTTCTGTGTAGACTTAGCTTAAATCAGCCTCACATTTCCCTATTTGGTGGCAAATGTTTTCTAAATATGCAGAGCCGTTTGCCTGTATAGTACCAATGCACAGTGTGGTTTTCATGTCTTTTGTCTCCTTACTGGAGCAGAGCTGACCAGAATCACAGTGACTAATGTGTTTACCTCACACAGCTCCACTTCATAAATCCTGAACTTCTCCTTTAAGTGCATAAAGAGCTGCAGAGCAATAAGCCTCCTCTTCATATTTTATATTTTTCATACCAAATGACAGAGAACCACAGGTTTTGATCAGGATATTATTTGTTTATGGAAAATAAACCTCCTGAAGCCTCTCCTCTTTGTGAACCTTCAGACTTGACAGTGACTGTTCTGTGTGTAATATCAGCTGGTGCCAGTGGGGTTACAATCATGTTTTCCTCTCCCATATCCCCCTGGTTTTTGTTAGCGAGCCATCTCTGCTGCTGACAGCTAATGGAATTGCTCTTCACCTCTTGTGCGTATGATCCCGCGGAGATCGGGCAGGAGATGAATGTGGAAGCCGTGCTGTCAGCTGTGAGCCTGAGATGTCTGGGAAGCCGTCATTCATTTGCAGGAAAGTGTCTGAAACTGTGGGAGCGAATCCTCTGACGTGTTTTAAACCGTCTCAGTGCTCGAGCCTCAGCCTGGCAGCTGACAAATGTTGATTCTACATTAACCACAATGCTGCAGCGCTGTGCAAATAATGTTTTTTCAGATGGCAACCCTCATCCCCTTTATGGCTAAAAGTATGCAATCCTCCCCACCTGTGCAGTTTAACACCTTATGAAAAGTAAAGGTGGGAGGTGCTGTCTCACACTACACAGTAGTCTCTTTATTTGGCAGTGCCTGGGAAGGCCGAGGCCTCTCGCTGCCCGAGTCGACCTACGCAACAGCTGGTGTTCACAGCAACATTTCCTATTTCTGCCGAAGGTGGATCGTGTAACTCTCACTTTATCACCCTTAGAGGCCACGTGAAGGACAAAGCCAGCACGCTCATAAACAAAACTAATGTTTTGATACAGGCCCCTTTAGAGATTGAAGGAAGGATCCGTGGTGCTTTTAAAGACCCCGTACCACCCCTGAAGCATCGAACAGTCTGTTACTCATGCTGATGTTTTTCACTGCAGGTATAAATCTGTGAGCTCATATTCTTATTTGTAGAAATAAACTGCACATGAAATCTTGCCTTGGGAATATTTCCTCCCACTTGTAATGTTTTAACATTGTAGAGTGCAGTATATACTGACTGTGCCTGTCTCACAAAAACTGTGGATGTACACTCAGGATAAAATCAGAATCTAGGAACCAAAAAAATGTTTTCTATTATTTTGGTCCTCATTTGATTTTTCTTTTTTTGTCAATTTACATTTTGTGTTTATTTGTGTAATTCCAACCTTGAAAAGATGGTTAAGATTTGATGTATGGGGGGAATAAAACCAAATTTCTGCATGATTCATGCACATAAATAAGTAAATAAATAAATAAATCTACCAAATTCTGAAAAGAAGTTGTTTACATATGGGCAAACTGGTAATGAAAAGAAACCTTGGTATTTCAAGAGACAAAGCAGCTTAATTGTCACCTTACATCTTGGGTTAGGCATTAGTTCTAATTTTAAAATAGGTTTATCTATAGTTTTCTTCAGTTTCACGCCATCAATTGTATCCATGGAAAAACAGTGTCTTATCCTAGTATGATGGGATCCTTGCTGTAGTTTCAAAAGAGGAGGTTGTGGCCCTATAACCGGCCTAAAAGTATGCAGTATTTTGCTGTATCAAGGCAAATTTTATGCTAAACCTTCCAGATAATTATAAAACTAAAGGCCTTTACACATCTCACGTTACACATTTGCTGCCATTCTTGGCCAGGCCCGCCTAGAAGAACATCTTTCATGGTTAAATCAAAGTTAAATAAAATCAACAAAATAATTAAAGATGATGTAAATCAATATCATGAAATATTTTTTAGGTTATTTGAGTATATGATGTGCCTTTCTCTTCACATTAAAAGAGACATGTTTGTGTGTATCTTGTGTACATTTTAAATAATAAATTGCACTACAGAAGTCAAAATAGACTTAAAATCAAGGGGTTATGGCCCAGTTCTTATTAGTGAAACAGAATGTAAATGGGTCCATCTAAATCTGCAAACTGATGTACCAGATGGACTGTTTAATATAGTTTAGAAGTCTATCTGGGAAAGAGCTCACAGAAAGCCTTATAATATCTGGTAGGTGACTGGACAATCATTCTGTCAATCAGATTCATTACTGGCCAGTCAGAAAATTGACTAAGTGGGTGTTACTGCCACAGTGTTTAGGACAGAAGGTAAGCCACTTCGTAAAACAAACTCAAAACAAGCCAGATATTTGGTTATTTTGCCCCCACCTCCCTCATTAGACATAAAGGACAGAGAGTATCTCATTGGTGCCTTCAACAAGGACTCTGTTGGAAAACACACAGCTACACTCGGCTTCATAACTGGGACAAAAAGACGACATATGAGCCTGCAAATTTGTTGTGGAGGACAAGTGAGTTATCCGCCTGCACATAACTGACATACAGCCCGGTCTTTGATTTTAATCTACCATCAACAGTGTAGAACCAAAACACTTCCACACCACGCTTCTCAGATATTCCAGTGTTTATGGTTTTCCGCCCAGTGTGGCATTAACTGTTTACTAATGTCAAAAGAGCAGTTTATGTGGACGACTGTCAGGTTGCACTGAGAGCGCCCTCTGTTGGATGGAACAGTCCATTGCTACAGGCGCCCTGATACACTGCTACACTTAATATTTTACATCTGAATATTTATTAGGGATGTCAAATTGTCATGTTAATTTAGATTAATAAATTACAGTCATAATTAGCGTGCTATGTTTTTTAATCTCGTTAATCTAATTTTTAATCTGATTTCACTGTTTTGGTATTTTAAGAGGGTAACACCTTAAAATACCAGAGCAGCTGATGATTGGACGATCAGTCTGCTCATCACACTGTTCACAGACCAATCACATCAAGCCACAGTATGACGTAGCAGCTAGACCCTGTTGTTAGCCGTTAGCTCAGACTACGAGAACTTCATTCCTTAGACTATCATCTAATCTTATATTAAATTATACCACACAGATTTATCATCTGCCACCTACATGGGACATGAATCTCATCCAAGGCAAAACCCACCAAGTTCTCCCGGTAAACTTCTGAGGAGGGTATAATTGATATCGCAGGTTAGCCATGACTACGGCTCGGTGTTGTTAGCGCAGCATTTCCACCTCTCTCCGTTTCCTTTAAGTGTCGTCCTTTGCTCCTCTTTTAAAGGAGAAATGGAGTCCATTTCTGATAAAACTGCAGATCTTCCTGCATATACGGAGATCACTTTTACAAGCCGCATGCAATCACTTCCTGTTGTCATCACTTCCACACCTCCGCCTCTGTCCCCTGATTAGGCCGATAAAGTTGGAGAGTTTTTAATGCATTGGGCTTCTTGTGCTTTAGTTTTTTGGGGGTGAGAACAATCTGTTGTTCTGCCAGAATAATCTAATGAATTTCAATGAAAATACCTCAATTTGAGGCTGTTTTCAGCAATTTTTAAAGTGAGATTAAAAAATAGATTAGATTAACTCATTACAGGTTATACTTAATTAATCGCTCAATTTTATTTATCTATCTATTAATCTATCTTGATATTTATGCCCATGCTAAAAAAGTTATTTGATCATTGAGTATTAGGTGACAGCCCTAGCCTGCACATTTATGGCAGATTAGTTATGCATTGTGGTCATGGAGATTGGGCTGCTAATATGTTCTTACTTTGCTACTAATTAACATGCAAGCAAGCGACTAGTTCATGGTGCAGTTTGTGTATGCTGTCCAGTTATGTCCTTGTGGTACATATTAAGAAGTATTAATCAACTTAACCTGCCCTCCCACTTCAGATTCAGGCCACTTTCTTAATAATTAATCAAAACTTTATAGAAACAGGTGTGACAGAGGAGCAGAGCAGCTCCTTCCCCTCACCCTCTGATTGCCCTCTTGTGTCCACGCCCCATTGTAGAAACAGTTAACTCAGATCTCAGGCTCCTATTTGTCCCCGTGGCCTCTTACTGGCTGCCAGCCTAGAGCCTCAGATGCACAGGCAACCCTCGCTGACCTGATAACATTTATAGTTGTAATGGATTTTTTTATGCCCGTCATTAAGTCGCTCAGAGATTGGAGCAAGAAATTGCTTGTACCTTTTTTCTGTGGTATTTCAACTTTTATGGCATTATGTTCTGATATGTCACCTTCCATCATCTCTGTTTAAAGCCCGTCCTGTCGCTGGTTTTGTTTTAAATGAACAGGTCTTTTTGTGCAGGACCCTTTGTAGTATCTAGGACGGGTAATGAATATTTAATGATGTTGAGTAAAAGCTTTGAAAGATATAATTTCTGTCCAATTATTGGCTCTGTCTCTGGCAGACTGTTATGGGTGATTTAGAGAGGAGACTTGGTAAATGTAGACAGTTTATGTGAAGCTGCTCAAAATCTAATCATTTTACAGCCTGGCAATAAAACTCGTGTTCACTTTAGGTCAGGGGGATTTTTTTTAATTTATTTTCACAAGTTTGTACAAAATTACCTCAACACTGGATAAAAATATACAGTAGAAAAACTTACAAAAAGTTCACAGGAATGGATAATGACAAACCGTTACTGCTCCGATCAAATCAAGTCTCAGCATTGGTACAATGATAAACATCCTAACAGGAACACACTCCAGCAACTTCTCAACTCAACTCCAAACTGTTTTAGATCACCACCTGCCCCCGTGCTTCCAGTATACATTAAAGCATACACTCACAGGCCACTTTATTAGGTACATCTGTTCAAATCACCACATGGCAGAAGCCAATGCTTTGGCGTGAAGACACTGTCAACATCAGATTGAAAAGGAGGATGATTTAAGCGGCTCTTGACATGCCATGGTAGTTGGTGGCACAGTTTGTTACAAGTATGGAGCCTGCCACCTTAATGTCGCTGCAAGACTCATCAATCTATAGTGCTTCTATGTTTCAATCATTACGTTAACATACAAGAAAAAAAAGACAGATTTATGAGTTGGTTGGGTACAACTGAAATTTTGAGGTGCCATTTATCCTGATATTATCTTTACCAAGGAGGATTTGTTTTGCCAGGATATTACACAAATACTACTGGACAGATTTTGCTGAAATCTTCGGGGGATGTTGGTAATGGCCCAAGTTAAGAATGATTTTTGATAGCCTCAGATCTACAACCACGAAGGATTCATTTGGCACTGTTAGCACGCCTGTGTCTAATGGCGACTAGTCGTCTGCAGCCAGAAACACAGGAAAAGAAATGGTATTAGCTTGGCATTTTAATGTGCGTCAGTTATCATTATCAGGTCGGTTCCTCGTTCTTTGTAACGTTAATGTAAATGCTTTTTTATTTACAGCTCTGTGCGACCCATTGTTAACTGCCCTAAAGTTAAAGTGAGGGCTGCAGTTAATTTATTAAGTTGTGGTTCATTTTAGTTACCGGTTTTCATGTTGAAGAAATTTTTGGAACAACTACAATGTTACAATACAAACAGATGAATGTTGTTTTGATATATATCTGTCAAATTTATATATTGAGAAATAAATTTACATTGAAAAACTTTGAGATCTTAATACTAAACCAATTAAAATTTATTACCCCATAAACACACGCAAAAGTACAGAAAATTGGTACCGTTGAGTACCGATACTGATTCCCAGGTACTGGGCATCGGTATGGTATCGGTTCAAATGCGAAAGGTACCCATCCCTAGGTGATCCAGATAATCCCCATCAGCAAACAGTCATTTTTGCTCAGAAACGGTCTAACTTATAGTGATATCAACATGATTCTGAGTGCTAAGTGTGGGTTTTCAGGGTCAATGAATCATATTATGATGGTAAATTTATCATGGAACTATTACTTATATATGTAACAGCAATATGTGGAATGATTCTATATTAAGTTTGAGACTACTATACAAGATCACTTTTCTCTTGCACATATAAACTTCAGTCTGATAGGAAGTACCAGGCATTTTGCACAAGATCTGCAGGCTTTCTGCTGGGCTTCCTTTAATTGGTTTCTGCCATGTAAACTGACTGATTAGATATTTGCATCAATGAGCACCTATATACTTAATTAAGTGACCGGTGAGTAGCTTTTTATTGCTGAGGTAATCTGGCTTTGAGGCACACAGCTGTTTAAACCCAAAGTCAAGAGCAACACTGCTGCATTTTAGCATCTAACTAACAGGCAAGAATCTGTGTATTTTGAAGAAAGAACAATCCTTAGTCCCAAAAAATTAGAATTCAACTGAAGAGGAATGCTTCATGATATTATTACAGGGCTCTTCTATATAGTTTTAGAAGTCGATGACACATTTCAAGACTTTGTTTGGCCTAATTGGAGAAACAGTACCTTAATAACATTTTATTTGACCTATGGTTTCCTTTGGGTTGCTTTTTTATGGAGCATCATTATTTCCAGTCAACAACATGGCCTGTTGGAGAATATGGAGGGCTGCAAATAAGGACTGTTTTCATTAACAACGAGCTGGAAACTTAACTTGATGCTTTTATACTTGAATTTTTGTGTGTCTCTGATGATCTGACTGATCACCAGCCTTTCGTTTCACGAACTGCGCTGTGTTCATGGTGGCATAAAATAAAAACCTTCTGTGAAAATCAGGCTTTACTGCTGCAAAACTGTTAGAAACATCTTCACTGTGATCTGTTTCTCACTTCCCTTTGGCTTTATTTAGTTGGTCTTCTTTTGGCTCTTTCTACTGGGTGGTTCACTGAACTGGACAACATTGAAGTAAACAAATGTCCCAAAGAATTGCAAAAAAGAAAAAGCAGAGACCAGCACAGGAAACAAGTCCGGTAGATGAGGTGGAGGAGCCATCGCTACACTGATGACGCTCAGAGCAGCCATGAGAGTGACGTGGATGTAGAACTGAAACAAACAGAAAAACACAAGAGAATGAATCCATATGAGACACAAGACATGTGTTGAATTTATCCTGAAACAAAAAGTAAATGACTTTAGGACTAAAATTAAATGACTCTTGGACAGAAGCGTCTTTTAAAACAGAACAACAAAAACATGCCATTTTTTTTTTTATCAGATAACCTAGGTTCTACTTTGTCACTTTTCAATATGAGTTCACTTCCCTGTTCCCACTCTTTTCCTCAGACATTTGGTTTGCTTTGTTGTTACTCATTTACTTAGTCATCATTTTGTTACCACTAGGGCTGGGTATTGATTCAGATTTTCTGGACTGATTCGATTCAATATTACACGGTCTCAGATCGATTCGATTCACGATTCAATTCAATATTTATTCAGTCTGTGATATCTCAGTTTAGATAATGCTGTAAATTTAAAAAGTGACCTTTCGATCTAGTACAAATTTAAAAATTGTTTTTACATTAAGAACTGAACCCAAAGCAGCTACATTATTCCAATATTAATGATATACATTAATGCATATTCTGCAGCACATTGTTTTTGGTCCAACTCGACTTTTCCTTCGTGCTGGTTAAATCCGAAATACATCCAAACATGAGCTTTTAAACTCAACGGTGGTGTCCCTATAATGCCACACGCCTCTGCCATGTTAGTTTGACTGCTTGCAGTAACACGAGATCTAAGCGAGATCAGCTAAACACAGATCAGGCGAGACTAGCAGGGTTGATAACCACAGGCTGCTTCTCTGCACGTCCAATGAAGAAAAAACAACCCAAGTCAAAAGATTGATCTTTGGATTTATGGATCAATTATGCAACATTTTAAGGGAAATCATAAACAATTTAAATGATTTTTTAAAACCCAGCCCTCGTAACCACAGACCGATTATAACAAGTGATTGTTGAGCAGTTGTCAAGCATGATAATACTTTGTAGAACCTGCTCTAAAGCATACCTTATATCTATCTTTACAAAAAACAACCAACTACCAAAAAACTCCAGTCTTTGGAGTGTCAAATGTGTTTGCAATCAGAATCTTGAGACGAACTTTCAAATGATTTAATGAAATAATATTTGTAGAGCCCAGGATCAAGTATATGCAAGTGTAAACTCTTTAATTTAGGATGTCTGATCATGATCAGATAGTAAAAATATCTCTGCTGATGGAGGGGTCCATAATTTAAAGCAGAAAAAGTTCTCGTTATAAAACAATCAAATGCACCGGTCCCTCAGGCTGTTAGCTTTTCCATTATGATTACTCACTTCTTTTAAATCATGTATCACATGCTTTCATCAAACCTTTGTGTTTTGACGCCATCATTTCCAACATTAAAGAACGGGAAGTTCTTAGAAATATACTTGTAAAAATACAAATACCTCACAATAATGCTAATGATAGTGATCAAAAACAAAGGAAAGGTTCAGCTTGTCATGTGGTTCAGTAAAAGTTTCATCTCAATCACTAGATGTTCATAATTGTGGAAGGCAGAAAATGTTATTGTAATTGAAATTAAATTAATTGCCCAGCTCTACTTCAAATGTTTTGAATAATATTTAATGATACAGGTACAATTGTTTAATACCTAATTAATACATGAGCTTAGGTTTGATGCATACATTTTACTGATGATTTATGATACTTGCATATATTCATAGAAATAATAATTTGTGGAACCTGTTCCAAAGCATAACTAATATTTTTCTTTACAGAAAACAACCAACTACCAAAAAAACGTCACACTGTGGAGTTTAGAAAGTACTTATGGAAGAAATAGTATTTATTGAGCCCAGGATCAAGCATTTGCAAGTGTAGCCCCTCTTTAGGGCTTAATTTAGGATATCTGATATTGATCAGTTAGTAAAAATATCTCTGCTGATGAAAGGGTCCATAATTTAAAGTACAAAGTCCTCGTAAAATAATCACAAGCACTGGTCCCTCTGGCTAAGAACAAACTGTTAGCTTTTCCATTAATCTGAAGTGTAACTATAGGATCAAACCAATGAATGATTCTATTTGAAGAGCCACAGGCATTAATCACTGGATGTCTTATATGAAACAGCTCGTAAAAGAGATGTTATAAAGAAGAGGAAGAGGCCTGACGAACACTTTAGGAAGGCCCATTTGAATTAAAACCTCAATAACTACTTTTGCCTTGTTAAAGAGTTGCAAACAGTACTGGCAGTGAAATCCTTCCTGTCCATTCAAACTTTATGACCCAGAGAGAAGTCGGTGAGTAAGATGGAGGAAACACCTCGTACCCACACACGGCTTGCCACGGCGTACCCATGAAACCTTATCGCCATCATCGGGGCCTGCTATTTATGCTGCTTGTGTAAATAAATATATGTAGGCAAACCTGTGTTAATGACACGCGCTATAAAAAGACACCTTCTCCTAATCTCTGACACCCTAGCAGTGCCCCTGTCGCTAAGGGGCCGGCGCTGCAGCCACTTCAGACGCTGTGGAAACTTAAATAAGTGATAAATAATTCTTTGCCTGGCAGCGGCTTTCATCCCCGGACAGCTTACACAGCTTACGGCGGCACATGATCTTTATTTATACAGTTGGGTATATCTTCTCACACCGCTGCAATTGGGACCAGTGCAGCTTCCAAAGTCCAGGCCACCCTGGGGTCCTGAAATCAGCACCCGTATTATTACAAATACATCAGCTACACATGCCCCTTTGCCTTGTTTACAAGAGCAGAGATGGACTAGTGGCTCAATCAAGATGAAATATCAGTACCTTGTTTATGAATCACTGCTGATGGCTCATACAAGAAGCTGCAGGAAAGTACATTTACATGTCTTTAAAGTTGATTTAGTTTTGCTATTTCCTTTCTTATCGTGCTCTTTTTTTTCCCTTTTTTGCTCAAAAGTCTTACATTTCTTTTCAAAAATATTCCAAGTTATATCTGAATAAGAAATGTTCAAGATAACAACATAATTAAAGGATAAGTTCGGTTTCTGCAGCTTTCACATTGTTTATAGAATGAAGTAGAACAATATACTCATCCAGAAGGCTTTCCTGATCCAAACAGTGCTTCGGGAGATATTTAGATCCAAAATCGAGCGGCGGACACCCGTATACTGGTACCACATACGGCTTACAGCGCCGCTCCTAAAACTGCATTAAAGCTGTGGTCTACGATTTGAAACCGCAGCCTGCCCCCCTTCCCTCACCTCTCCCCTCCGTGTCCCAAGATCCCGCCCCCAGCTCGTGACGCCTCATATAGCCCCCTCGGACAGAGCTACGAGCGACTAGCACAATATATCAGCAGCAAACTCAATCAAAAACAGCTCAGCTCATCTGAAAGTATCAAACACGACAGACATCTCCCTTATAACACACAGCAGTAGCCATTTCAACTGGACCGGCGGCAATGCGGGTCTGGCGCCGCCAGGGCGGAGCCGAGGGTGGGGAGGATTTATCTTTCTCAGCCTGTCCTCCCCAGCTCAGCTTACAGTGCAAACGATTAGCGGCAAACAGGCTAACCCGCTCCCCTACAAGTTATTAGCCCGTACAGGCACAAACTAACCAGAGTTATTCAGCAGACATCTCACACTGTAGTAAACAAAGCCATTACCTGATCAACCAGGGGCGAAACGGCCGATGCTGAAGGTCTGACGGCCGGCTGAGGCTATTCGTTAAGCCGTTAGCCGCTAACAGGCCTCCACCCTCCCTCCACCAGCGGGCAGAGCTCCGTTGGGCCCAGGGAGAGGGAGGCGGATTCCCGGTTCGGCGCTAGGCTTTCCGGCTCCATGATAGTTCAGTAGCTAACGCTGCTAGCTGCTCACTGGAGGTAGAGGGGAGGAGGCGGGACCATGGGCAAGATGCTGCGTACTGCGTAGTGAGGGAGACGAGGAGAGGGGAGAGGAGAAGGGTGGTCTGCAGCCAGACTGTCTTGGGAGAGGGAGGCGGATTCCCGGTCTCGGCGCTAGGCTTTTCCGGCTCCATGATAGTTCAGTAGCTAACGCTGCTAGCTGCTCACCGGAGGTAGAGGGGAGGAGGCGGGACCATGGGCAAGATGCTGCGTACTGCGTAGTGAGGGAGACGAGGATTGGATGGACTCATGGACTAACTCACGGACCAATTAATAGTTGCAGGTTCTCAGGCTTGATTGGTCAGCTAGTATGCAGCTTTTCAGCGGATATACTGAATGGATTTTTTTCATTCTTTTTGGTCTTTATACTGTGTAGATAGGACCATAGGACCATAACAGCCTTATAAACGGTGTTATTAATATGTACAAAGCTTCCAAATCGTAGACCATAGCTTTAATCGTCCAAAAATCCATTAGTTTCTCCAATATTCCATCATGGTCTGCTCACGTTACTCCTCCATTACAGTCTGTGTTGCCCCAGACATGTTTTTGTAACTGTGTCGACCTCTGAACTGAAGAAGAAGAGTGCTTGCTCCACGCATGCGCAGTACGGCTCATTGCTTCAGGGGAAGACAGCCGGCTACACAACGACTTTCTTCTTCCAGTTTTGTGCAAAATGGACGAATATCTATCGGATGAAGATGTTGTGGAGGAGAACTTTGAATATGATGGGTGTCCTTACAGTTTTGAGCCAGAGTTTACAGATGAGGAGCTCATCGAAAGGAGGACGCGGAGGCAGCGCTCCAGAGAGTACTGCGCAGGCGCGGAGGCAAACCTTCTTCTTCTTCAGTTCAGAGGTCGGCACAGTCACAGAAACATGTCTGGGGTGACACAGACTGTAATGGAGGAGTAGCGCGAGCGGACCGTGATGAAATATTGGTGAAACTAATGAGTTTTTGGACGATTAATGCAGTTTTAGGAGCGGTGCTGTATGCCCTATGTGCTACCATTATATGGATGTCCGCCGCTCGATTTTGGATCTAAATATTTCCCGAAGCACTGTTTGGATCAGGAAAGCCTTCTGGGTGAGTATATTGTTCTACTATAAACAATGTGAAAGCTGTAGAAACCGAACTTTTCCTTTAATGTAAGTCAGAACAGTATGACAGGTTGCATCGAATTTTCTGTTTGAAACCGTTGGAGCATAGAATTGATATCAACTGTAGTTAAGCTCTACTAGAACTCCAATTTGGGTACATGTACTTAATTTTGGTCAACTAGTGCTCAAGTAGACTTAACTAGTGAAGCAAAGTGTCACTAGAACTGCTAGTAGATCGAAAAATGTACTCTAGAACTACTAGCAAGTCTTACATGCTAATAACGGGGCAGTAAAAAGCAAATACTCAAAAGGCTCACCATATCTTTCAATTACCCTAGTAGACTGTTTTTAGTCAACAAGCAATTGGATGCCTGAATTTGCCTTCCCCCACCCTCTTATATGTACTTTAAGTAAGCACATGAGGCTAACTTAAAGTGCTGGTGAACAATTTAGGTCTACTATTACTACTACTGACACTTTTGCTTCACTTGTAAAGTCTGCTTGCACACCAGTTGACCAAAAATGAGTGTCCTCAAAATGTAAGTACTAGTAAAGCCAGACTAAGATTGATTTCACCAATATCAATTTTATGCCCAAATGGCCTTTCATATCGTCAACCTTCCAACTGATGGTGCAGCATAGTTTCAGATGTAGCCACTGATGCCTACACTAAGCCAAAGATGCTCTTTTACGTGCAGGAAACATAAAAACCATGGTCCATTCTGAGTAGGTATGGTGATATCTGTAGGTAGTCAAGTAATAATAAAAGTGGCTGATTTAGTTTCCATCAAAAGACACTCGAACAGAAACATGATGAGTCACATGGCTGGCATTGCATGTGCTGTGATGTGACTGTTGTGCAGCAAACATTTTTATTACAATGAGAGTTCAGAGATGCATACCTCCAGTGTGACAAATGATATTCTGTTGCCTCTTCATCATATGAAATCACACAGAAGCTTCAGGTTGTGCTATTTGAATCATTTTGGCTCAAATTTAGCCACACTTTAGGCTGCCTCCGTTTCCTGTTCATCACAGGGACTTTCTCAACTCTTTCAACGCCTTTTGGGCTGAATGCCTCTTTAAAGGGCTTGTTGTTTTAGTTTTGCAGGGCACACTGAAAAATGTGGAAAGAATCTATAAAGCACATTGCTGATCTTAACAGCATATTAAATCAACTCTTCAAGCTAATTCTTGAATGGAACCAAATATTTGAGGGATTGAAAACCAACTTCAGCTGAGAATTGATAAGAATTCCCTGAAGGAATCAATTTAACCGGTCGTTCTGCTTAACATTTCCCTTATCAATTCCTAACGTTGTCCTGCAAGCTTCCCAAATCAAGATCATATTCTAATCAGGGGCAGCCTGCACCATGACAACAAAGACAAGACTGTAATCATGGCAGACAGGGGCATAAATGGTCCACATCTTGACTTAATTTTCAACAGAAACACTTCACTATGCTAAGTGAGTGTGGAAACAGCAGCAACTTGCAGAAGTATTCATCTATGAAGTAGGCATTGAGTTGAGGAATGACATATTTGATGATACAGCCACAGAAAACCCAATGGATAAGGGAATCGTCAAGGAATTAGAGCTGCAGCTATCAGATCTTTTTGCAATCGATTACTCTATCAAATTTTTGTCGAGTAATTGGATAACAGTTACATTGCGCTCACTGCTATTTTTTTTTTTATACATTGAATCCCTACATATTATTATTAGTAGTAACACAAAACAGAAAAGCCAGGTCACTTAAATTAACAACTTATTTTTCTTATTTTGAACATTCTGAGCATAAATGGGATCTCAAAATTAAAATCTATACTTTTATTTTTACTCTGGGCCATATCTTGCTTTTTTCAGTATTTTTTTTAAGTATGGTTATTTTTATTTTATTTGTGTTCATGCTTGTCTCTTTTTGCTAAATTATTGCCTTTACTACTGTACCATATTTATGATCTTATTTTGCTTACTTTATTTCTAGGACCAAATAATATCACCTAGATAACAAGATCATTTAACTAGCTAATGTACATTTCTATAACATATGAAAGCATTCCCTACACCTGCTTCCTCTACTCACTGTCAGTGTTTTCTGTTCTACTCTCTGCAATCAAGCTAAAAGTAAAGTTATTGGGCAAGTAGCCTCCGCATTGATTTACGTTCTGAACCAGCCTTTACATGGAGCCATAATCAAGGTAGGTTATTACTAGCCCATATCTCAGTTATTGATCACATTAGCTGCTTCTGTTGATGTATCATGAGTGTCATCCTGTTGTGTCGCTCTGCGGACTGCAGACTTGATGCACAGACCGGATGTTTACTGTTGACGTGCTGCAGCATTGACGACGTGCTATCATGCTAAGCTACGTGCTAAGCTAACTCTGTTTGAAATCAGACACACTGCAGTGTTTTCGTCCCTTCTTGTAGTGACCACACACTCGGGACACTCTGCCATTTCTTCTGCGGACTCTCTCCTTTCTGTCCCTCTCTTTTCTCTTCCTTCATGATTTTACAAGATGCGCAGCAGCGGAGGTAGCAGGCGCGTTGTGCCACAGAAATGACCGTCCTTGTCAAACACCGTGCACTGTATCGTAGTCCAGATACACATTTTATACGTATAATTATATATGAAACGAGGCTTCAAGGCACACAATTTGCCTCGAAGATGTTTTGTAATCATCGTTGTAATCGTTTCAGCTCTACAAGGAATCTGATCAATAAGCAGCATTGATATTTTCATTGATGTCAGTTAAGTATCACATCCATATTCCTTTTGATCTTTTTTTTTTAATCTGGACCCTAGAAAAAGCATTTGGTTTAATTCAGAATCAGAAAATGAATTTAGTTTAAGTCCAAATTAATAAGCTTGAACAATTCTTTAATAGGAGGGGGCAAAGTGGTGCAGCAGGTAGTGCATGTGCCTCGCAACAGGGTCACATTTTTCTGTGTGGAGTTTGCATGTTCTCCTCATACATGCATGGACTCCATCCGGGCAATCCAGCTTCCTCCCACCAACCAAAAACAAGCTCCTTAGGTTGACTGGTGTTACAAATTGGCCTTTGGTATGAGTGTGAGTGTGATTGGTTGTCCATCTCTCTATTGGCCCTTTTCCATTAGCCCTACTCTACTCTACCCGACTCTACCCGGCTCTACTCTACTCGTCTTGTGCTGCTTTTCCATTAGCCCCAGTCGCCTGCCCAATGGAGTGAGCGGCACTGCGGTGATGTCATTTAGAGCACGACACAACAATCTGTGGCTTTTTGTCACAAACCGAGTAAAAAAGGAAAGCAGAAGAAGGCTGCAGGTGGCAAGAAGGAATACTCCTTGAGAAGCACAGGAGAGTTTTGGAAGCTATACAACAGAATGAAGCCGAGGACGAGAGCAATGGAGCTGCAAAGAAAAGCCGTATGAGGGTAAGCTAACGGTAGCTACCGCTAGCATGCTAGGTCGTCGCGCTCATGACTCATCAATGATGTCATTGTCTGACCAATCAGTAGCCGGCAGTTGGTGACATCATCTTTTAGTATCGACTCAGCTCTCTTGGAACCAGAGCGGAGTAGGTACTAAAACTAGCTTGTTTTAGGAGGTACCAGGCTAGTGGAAACACGCTGCAAATCGAGTAGGGCCAAGGCAGTCTAGTGGAAAACGGCCATAAGTGTCTCTGCGATTGGCTGGTAACTGGTTCAGGCCGCCTTTTGTCCAGTGTCAGCTGGAATAGGCTCTCCCCCAACCACAAAAGGGATAAGAGGGATAGGTAATGGATGACTGGATTTGCGATTGTGGACCTGAAAATACTGTGCAATGGCGTCTCATGTAAACATCATTCGTCAAAGCAGAATCAAACCACGCCTACCTTCCACTTTGTAATACCACCCAGGTCCATTTTGGGCAGAAAGAAGAACAGCTTGCGGTAGGCTCCCATTCTGAGCTCCTCCTCTGAGCATCGCTCCAGCGCAGAAAGCAGATATGTGCTGAGGAAGAGGAAGGCCAGTGAGGTCACAACGTAGGGCACCAGCAGACCGTCCTTTAAGAGCAGAGGCAGCATGCTGTATGGGAGGGTGAGAAAAATAATACATTTACAGTTCAGGTTCATTAAAGCAGTCTTCGAGGTTCACTGGCATCACACATTTATTATTTCAGTTCCTCTTCGAAGCCTTGATTGTCTCTGTGATAATAAAAAAAACAACTAAAATACTGTACATGTTTAAAAAAAAATGAAATCAACGACCTTGATTGAACAAACTGTGCGAGCAAGAAACTGTGGAAACCCCATCTTGAGTTTAAATAAGACAACACTGCATATAAAGGTGAAAAAATAGAACAGATTATTTTCTTTTTTTTATGTATTTTTTTTGGCATTTTGTGCCTTTATTGATAGGAGAGAGACAGTGGATAGGCTTGTGAAAGGGGGAGAGAGAGTAGGGGAAGACACTCCGCAAACTGGCCACAGGCCGGATTCGAACCTGGACCGGCAGAAGCAAGTACATGGGGTGCCTGGTTGCTAACCACTCCGCCAAACCAGCACCCCAGAACAGATGATTTTAATAACAGAATTAAAATAAATAAACAGATTGTGATAAATTATACAAGTTTGTTTGGTAAAACAAACAAAGCTTAAATATATGATTTAAATAAAACATTTGAATATGGTAAATATGGACCTAGTTTCATGAAATCAAGTATAAAAATTAAACAATAGCAAGATTAAAAAGGTTGTTCTTGAGTTTGCTCTTAAAAATATTGACACTCTGTGCTGCCCTCAGGTTTGCAGACAGGCTGTTCCACCGATAAGGGCCATAAAAACTAAAAATCGCCTCACTGTGTGTCTTAGTTTAGACTTTTGACGTAACTAAAAAACCACTAACCGAAGACCTGAGGATTCTTACAGGCTCATATGATTAAAAATACATCAGCAAAATGGCCTGGACCAGGACCATCAACACAATAAAAAACTAATAAAAGAACCGTAAAATCTAAAGATACAGGAAGCTGATTTAATGGAAATTCCACCAAACCTCTGATCACTGGCCCCCAAAATCTAAGCAGCCAATCACTAAATCCAGGCAGCCATGTGGTCAAAGTTTCTGCAGTACATTGATTCGAGCCGACAGCATAAGTTCACACCAAACGCTACTTTATGACAATAATTGCGCCACCCACTGAAGTTGCATTAGTGTCCATAAATACCTCATTTTGGTCACCGTTACTGTCGCCGTGGCTCATTGACGTCACGTCCACTCGAGTTTCACAGTGATCATAACATATGTCATACAGTAGGATGTATAAGCTGACATTCCAAGGGTATCCTTTTCACTCACCTACCAACCACAAAACACTGCAGCTGATGCCCTGCAGCAGCATCGCCTGTGAGTTTTCTGCGGTCCATCAAGGCGGAACTAATGTCCTCACTGACTAATGTTTCCCACACGGCCATAGATTGTTACTCTGTAGTCTGGAATAAAAACTGTCTTTCACAGGTACCATCACACATGCACACATTGCTGATTGGCTGTTGCCACACAGCCACACTCGACATAGCCTGAAAAGCTCAAATTTTCAACTTTGGTAACCTGCGGCAAACAAAGTGATCGCCTTGAAAGTGGCCAACACGTTGCTGGAGGTTTAACCCCGCCCGATCACAGCTGTACGTTGACTTTGCATGGATAGTGATCACTGAGGACGCTCAAGTCGCATTTGGTGTGTAGGCACCTTTATGCTGCGTTTCAGTTGTACTGGGAAATCTGGATTTCTGAGTGGCAAATTTCAACAGGAAAGCTCCCTGAGGCCAGGATTTCCCATTGGGAAGTCAGGGGATCCTTACCAACCCCCCGTGGACAATCAAAGACGGCTGCCCCCTGTGTCAACAGTTACGCTCCTGTAATTAAATCAGCTGTATGCATAGTATTGTTTGACACTTATATATGGAAATACTGCTGTAATGTTATTTTAATTCTTCATGTGGTATTTGTCAACTTTAACTAGGGCGTGCCAACAATATCCTGGTAGATCTGCACGTTTTTCCTGACTTTAACTTGGATATGATGTCATTCCCGCCCCCCTCCTCCAAGTGATGTAAACTGAAAGCAGTATTAAAACAGAAAAACTCCTCAAACAGGGAGTAAGATCAAGCTATTGTTCCGTCCCATCATGCTTTGCCACTCATTTGTACAGAGGGAAATATACCAAGCATGATGATGATGATATTTTTATGCATTCGTCCGACATAACATCATTAAGTTGAGTATCATGTTTGTTGAGAAAAGGGCAACTGTAAACCACATAGCTCTTCCTGCAGCAGGCCTGCACACGCAGCCCGGCCCCTGGGGAGAGTTTGCTCTGACTGTCGTGCCAAGCTTATCTTAGTTTAGCAGAGGGGGCATGGACAAGAACAACAGTTGACTCATAGTAAATCGCACATCACCCCAGCTTGTAAAAACCTACCGGCTCGCAACAAAAGACCTCATTCTGATTTTTACACGGACAGAAAAGCTCCATTCAGCAGATAAACGGTGAACAATTTGAAATACATACTTCGTCAATTTATAAAGACTGGCTTCATTCTGCCCTCTTGAAAATGCAATGGTTGAGCATCCATTAAGCCGGTTATTCGAACAAAAGATGTATTTTTTTGTTAATGGCAGCCCAGAGGATGTAGATAATGTTAAGAGTTCAGGATAGACTGTACTGAGAGGCAGCTTCAGAATGACCTCCTGTCCCCACACAACGCACACTTAGACGGCAGGCATGCAGACTATGCCATGTAATCCCCAGATATCCTTATACTAAACCACACGCACAACAATTAGTGCTGCCGGAAGAATTTAACAACAGCTGGTGAAAGTTAGACAGAGCATTTGCAGTACTACTTGTGTTTTCCATTCATGGTCTTCAGCTCAACTCGTCTCATACACCCATTTAGCTTTAGGGGATTGTTACCGGAGAGGCATTTGTCATTTGGTTGTTAACAATGTAGGGGCAGGAATGAATGGGAGAGGGTTGGGAGGTGACTTTATGAAGACCTTATGCCAGTTTGACAACAAGGACTGGACATCACACAAGTAGATCTCTTATTCCTACAGTCCTCTACTACAAACTTTTCACAGCCACTCCTTCAGACACTTGACCTCCAGCCATGTACCCCCTACTGTCACACACTTAAAGCAGCTAGAAAATGAAATGCGTCAGTAAGTCTGCCGCCACCCCAACCTCCCGCATTTAATCAATCAATCAGTCAATCAATGTTTATTTCTAAAGCCCTTTACAGTAACCCAAGAGGCCCCCAAAGTGCTTAACAGCAGTGTCAGAAAATAAATAAGAACAGTACGGATACAAGCAACATAAAACAATACCATAATAACAATACATAAAGGAAAAGATAAATAAAAATGCAACAGAAGGTGTGACACAGCAGCAAGGTGCTTAAAAGCCATTCAGAAAAGATAAAACAGAATAAAGCTAACTAACATGAGCCTAAGACCTAGAAGTCTTCGTCAGGGTCAAAAGCCACTCTAAAAAAGTGAGTTTTTAGTTTAAATTTAAAAAGACCAAAGTCAGCCGTGGTGCCGATGTCTGGGGGCAGCTTGTCCCACAATCTAGGTGCAGCGACAGCAAAAGAACACCCCCCTCACTGTTTACATCTTGACCTTGGAATGTCCAAAAGAAAATGGTAAGAAGAACGCAGGGCCCTCGTATGGCTGTGTAAGATTTAAAATCTCTGGTAAATATAGAGGAGCCAGGCCGTGAATGGCATTAAAAACAAACAACAAAAGATTAAAATCAATTCTAAAACGAACTGTAAGCCAGTGGAGAGACGACAGCACAGGGGTGATGTGCTCATGTCTTGGAGTGAAATCGCGCCGCAGCATTTTGAATGAATTTAACATGAATAACATACAAATAAAATCTCTTCAAGAGAATTATTTCTCCCTAAACAGATTTATTTACCAGCAATTTTAGTGGGCAACACCAGTTTACTTTTGAAAACAGACATTTACATTTCTGAAAAATTATTCATTGATGAACTTGAAACTGTTACGTACAAACTCACTACAGCTTTAATGAGAAGACTGTCTGACTGAACACATGTTACTATAAGACTCTTAGATAATTTGGGACATTTCCTTCTCCAAGATGCCTCACAAATCCAGCCTCTGCCAACACTTCCGGCCTTTATCAAATATATCACAATACAAACATTTGCCAGTTTGAACTAACTACTGAACAACTGGTTGAAACCTGACAGGTATTTGCGTGTCCCTTACATCACTTTGCGTAGCCCAGTTTGGGAATCACTGCTCTACTAGAAGCATTTTGTTTTTGGGTTGTTTGCCTTTTTTAAGATTTTTGGGGGTAATTCAGCCTCTATAATACTACAATCAACTATGTACCTTTATTTAGATTTTTTTTACTTTGATTTGTATTATCTTATTGAGTTGAACCTGACACATCCAGTGTGAAAGGGCAGTCAGGCTGCTTCTGTCTTATGATCACCCTTTGGTTGTGAATGAATTACATCAAGGAAACTTAGAGGGATTTCTTTAAACTTGTGAACACACTGACCTTAGTATGAATGGATAATAGTTTTGGAGGTCAGAGGGCAAATAGCTCAGCTATTAGACCTCATGTTTATGAATGTGACATCTCAAGAACTCCTGTGGATGTGCTAGAAAATTTAAACAGATGTCCTCTTTGAGTAGTAGATGAATTTATGACAGTTTGAAGGTAATGGGTCAAATATCAAACTGACCTCAAATCTTGTAAACACAACATTTTAAGGAGGCGTTTTTTTAGTACAGTTCATAGTCTCCTGGGACATAAAGGGACTCCTTAGATTCATGAAATCAAAGCTCTACCATGTTTTTGCTTCTCAGGATTGAATCTTTTTTTTTCTTTTAGATTATTTTGGGGCATTGTTGTACCTTTATTGATAGGAGAGTGAGAAACAGCGCCATGCAGGGGCACAAAACAGCAAGGCAGAAGTTCTGAGTTTAGATCTTTTTCACCAAGCAAAGTTGACCGTGGTGGGAAGATAAGACTAGACTGGCAGCTCAAATACTAAATTAAAGATTTCCAGTTAAGTGACTCTAAGGCCATGTTTACACGGAGACACTCACCGACAACGCAAAGGGTTTTGTTTATTCAAACTCAGGCCGCGTTTACATGGCGCCGAAAACGGTCAAACCCAATACGTTTTGGCCTTGCGTCTACATGGAAACTCGTTGAAAATGGAAACTGTTGAAACCAGGGTCCAGAGTGGAAAGATTTGAATCCGCTCTCCATTCAGCTCCGTGTAAACCCGTATCAGAGCGTTTCAGGGTGAAACGCTGACGTCACCGCATGCGCAGTACTCTTTCAGATGAAGGCTGCGCACGCATACCAGGAACAACAACAGCTTCGGCCGTCCACCGGGTAACATGTGAGCTTCTTCCCGTGCTCGGTTTGTTATCCAGACAAAACTATCCAGACAGATTTGTTGTCCAAACTGATTTGTTGTCCAGAAAAGAAACTCCTGCATGCACGCTACAGCGGGTCCATACGTCTCCAGCGTCGTCGTCTGAATGCAGAAGAATTTGAAAACGCAAAGGAAAAATCTTTGCGTCTTTAAGTCAGGAGTTTCCATGTAAACGTAGCCTCAATCCAGGTTCACATGGAAACAATAGAAATGAATGAAAGCGCTGTAGTGTGCATGCCGGTCAAGTAGATAGCGATGTAAGTCTGCAGAGAGGCAGTGCTGCTACAATACACGTACGAGGAAGAAAAGCTTTTCACAAACAACAATAGTGAGTGGATGCACGAAGATGCAGGAGTTTATTTTCTGGACAACAAATCAGTTCGGACAACAAGTCTGTCTGGATAATTTTGTCTTGATAACAAACCAAGCATGGTAAGCAGCACACGTTACTTGGTAGATGGCCAAAGCTGTTGTTGTTCCTGGAATGAATGTGCAGCCTTCATGTGAATGAGTACTGCACATTCGGTGCCATCAGCATTTCACCCTGAAATGTTCTGACTCTGATTTACACGTAGCTGCGTGGAGGTGTTTTAAAAACTCTCCACTCTGGACCCTGGTTTCAAAAGTTTGCGGATTTAAGCACTCCAGGTACTGTTCCCATGTAAACAGGAGGCCAAAACACAATAAAAACTCTTCGGATTTGGCCGTATTAGGCCTCCTGTAAACGGCCCCTGAAATATCTTGTGGCCAAGATAAAGATGGAAATAGCTCAGTTTCTACTGGCATCAATATTTGATTAAGATGAGGAATATGTTGACAAGTACACTTTATTTGGTGTCAGCTGTGTTCCGTTTTGATTTATTGAGTAACGACTCCACCTCAATTTTCTGGGCAACTGACTTAAACAGGAACAATAGCTGGTGCCCCACCCCTGTGAAACCTGTTAGCTTTTGTTGACTACAATGTGGTTTTTAGTTGATCTCAACAAACATCAGACTCAATTCTCAATTAAAATTTGCTAATCAGACTGTCAGCGAGATTTACCTGTTGTCATGACAGCACACATTACAAAAACTTGGTATAACAAACCAACTACAGCAAAACCTTAAAAAAAAAGCTTTTCTCGCAAAACAGGCCTTCTTTTTCATTTATGCTCAAAATCATTGTTTTCTTATAATCTTAGTGATCTAATCTTAGGTGAGTTTCCCTTAACCTGCTGCATGTAGCGTGATTATTTTTCGATTCCGTAAACGTCCACCCTGTCCTCTCATCATTGATGGTCAATCAGTGATGTTTGTTCAATTGGTCTTAAAAAAAAATGCGGTAAACATTGGAAAAAATCAGCTTAGTAATTTGATTTTCACAGTCAAGGTTCAGCTACTCTGCTCTAACTTCAGGGTGGGTAAAACGTGCGCTGGTTTGCATAGAACCAAGCACCAAATTTCCAAGAAACTGTAAAAGAAACCGCATCAAGAACCAGGGCTAATTAGTTTGGAAAATTTGGTGACCAACCGATTAAGTTCTGATGCTTCCTGCAGTTCAGAGAAATGTGTAGTCATTGATATTATTGTTCTGATTAAAAAGACGACTTGCATGTTTCCATTAAAAAAATACTCAAAATACACAAATATATATATATATATATGTTTGTAGTTTTTCACCTTTGCTTACAGTTTGAATGCTAATCTAAGTAGCTGTCAATTCTGACAATACATATTTGCTTGTGTTACCCAGAAAAAAAAAAGTTCATATACCCTTTATCACTTCAGACTCCAACTTAATTAAAGGAAAAGATTAACAAGTGACAACATTTTTGACTGATTTTAATTGGCTGCCTTAAGTGTTTCTTTTTTTCATTTGCCACTGTAATTTTACACATGCATACATCCATTACTAGATTAATCGTTAAAAACAATATTATCATGGATGACATTAGACTCTGCCTTATTCCGTTCATAACCTGAGCCTAGTCACTGGTCTCACCTGAACGTAGAGGCCAGCAGGAACCAAATGGCAATCAAGGGGAGGTCATTCAACAGGAGGCAGGCTGGCCTAGGAAAAAACAAGTTAATTTAGTCATCGTTCAACACAAACTATAATTTTTGCCATTAAATCCTATTTCACAGCCAAACAGGGAGTGAGAACATATTAAGCCGAAAAGGAATGAGGCGTGATATCGTGCATGTGTAATAACCGAGCAAATAAGCGGACAAGACAACCACAATATCAATCATTATCAGCCTCTCACAAGACAGTCAAGGGTTTGTTACACACAGTTTTCCATTTTTTCTTTAACTGAACCTTAAAAGGCCATTTTGTCTCGGGCTAAATAAGAATTTATGACAGTGAAAAACTCATGGATGCCCAGATAATAAATCTGTCCTCACATTTGTCTCAACTGAACATAGACTCAATCAATCTTTATTTGCAAGGGACAGACTTGTCTTTGTTGAATATAAATTCATTTAAAGGATAAGTTCGGTTTCTACAGCTTTCACATTGTTTATAGAATGAAGTAGAACAATATACTCACCCAGAAGGCTTTCCTGATCCAAACAGTGCTTCGGGAGATATTAAGATCCAAAATCGAGCGGCGGACATCTGTATAATGGTAGCACATAGGGCATACAGCGCCGCTCCTAAAACTGCATTAATCGTCCAAAAACTCGTTAGTTTCTCCAATATTCCATCATGATCCGCTCGGGCTACTCCTCCACGACAGTCTGTGTCACTCCAGACATACCTTTGTGGCTGTGCTGACCTCTGAACTGAAGAAGAAGAATGCTTGCCTCTGCGCATGCGCAGTACGGCTCATTGTTTCAGGGGAAGACAGCCGGCTACACAACGACTTTCTTCTTCCAGTTTTGTGCAAAATGGACAAATATCTATCAGATGAAGATGTTGTGGAGGAGAACTTTACATATGATGGGTGTCCTGACAGTTTCGAGCCAGAGTATACAGATGAGGAGCTCATCGAAAGGAGGATGCGGAGGCAGCGCTCCAGAGAGTACTGCGCAGGCATGGAGCAAGCGCTCTTCTTCAGTTCAGAGGTCGACACAGTCACACAACATGTCTGGAGTGACACAGACTGTAATGCGGATGTCCGCCGCTCGATTTTGGATCCAAATATCTCCTGAAGCACTGTTTGGATCAGGAAAGCCTTCTGGGTGAGTATATTGTTCTACTTCATTCTATAAACAATGTGAAAGCTGTAGAAACCAAACTTTTCCTTTAAGGTAAGCTGCTTAAGATGTGGCATCTATTTTTCAAAAGGACCTCATGTCTATATGGCTGTAAAGATAGTCACTATGGATGTATAATCAATACAACCATAGATAAAGAGATCATATTAATATCAACATTTATATCCATAAAGAATATAATCTGGAGAAAACCAATGTTGATTAATAAAGTAGTGTTGTGCTGAACTGCAATCAAAATAGGTTTAACTAGTCTAAAAGTATGAATTTATATTAAATGATGTTTTTTCTGTAAACACTGTTTCTCATTTTGCACCGAATTCAGATCCTTGTGTTAATTCTGAAAGTGCATAACAACTATGGTGAAACTTTATTGAGCTGTTCAGTCCTTGCAGCGTTAAACTTGAACATCAGAAAGCTGACAGCATTTGCCAACAAGTTCAGGTGTTAAAATCATGACTTCACGGCACACAGGCATCTGTCCGTGCAGCGAGAGCCTGCTGTTAATTGAACCTTGATTCCTGCGTCATCTCTCGCCCGCGCTGGTCGTACGCCGTGCTCTGAGGTGGGCACTTTCCGCCGCTCCCTGAGCCCATAATTACAGCCCGTGCTCTTTGGCGATCCTGTTACAGCCCAATAATTGATCCTGCGCAAACAACGCCCCGAGCTGCCGCCTGCCATTCTTTCCTAATCCCTGGACATGCATTACTGATTGATTCAGGGGGACAGGTGGGAGATATAACTCAATAGTTAATAAAGCAACAATCTACCCTAATCTAGATTAATAGATGAGCCCAGATCTAGGAGGCAAATCCCTCGCTGTCAAATCTATGCCCGACTTTTCTCTCTTTCCTACAGCCCCTCCTGCCCCACGGCCCCATACATATGGAGGGTAATGGTAATGAATCTGAAACACTTGCTCTCGTGGGGGATTGTCTGAAGCCTTGCTCTCAAAAGGGTCTTACAATACAGTCATTAAGAACATGTAAAACTGGTAATGAAACAACCTAACATTGGGTCATTTATTGTTTATCATGACCTAAAATTGCAGACAATTCTGGAGACATTTTGAAAAGTGTGAGAAAGTAGTGAGGATCTTCGAGGCCCTTAGTTAAGAGCAGAGCAAGGCCCTTTTCTCATGTTTAAAGAGGTCTGTTTCTGCCTGATTCAAAAGCATTTAAGGGACCAGTTCAGGGTAAACCCCAGCTGGGATAGACTCCAGCCCACCCTGCAGCCCAGAATGTAAAAAGCAGAACAGATAATAAATGAATGGATGGATGTTTTTGTTTTGCTCACACGGTTGTGCAATTTTGGCAGTGCTCTCTCCACTCAGGTTAAAGGTGGCTGAATATTATTAAGTATTTGAACATCTTATAGCCTAAAAAATATCTACATATGAAGCACATTTTGGTAAGATGGATCCCTGCAGACACATCTGTCTTTCCCTGGGGCATCCAAATTGCTGAAGCCTCGCGTTCATGCTCTTGATAAGATCCAGCTTTTATCCTGTTAAATATGACCAGTGCGACATGCCAGGCTTGAATCTTGTGAGAGGAACCTTTTTTCTGTCTGTGCAGCACATAATATGATGGCAGAGGTGAATAACCCCTCAGTTTGCAGCTTTGTGCTTTAGTAAATCGCTCCTTTTTCACTTGTGTGAACAGAAAGTGGCCGATGTTACTTTTATCGAGTGCACACATTTTTACTCATTTTCAATCTTTGGGACATAAATCAAGATTTGAGCTGGGCAAAAGGAAAATCTATACCCATGAGTTTTTGAGCTATGAGCACATGCACAGAAGCAGTATTATGCAGCTGTTACATCAGATAAATCACCCAGTAAGACATTACTGGTATTACCTCTGTACTTACAAAGCAGCCAAGAGGATGGACTTCTCATGGACTTGATAAGAGAAGAGGAAAAACGCCAGAGATGAATTCACCTGAAGGCAAAAAGCAGAGTATCAAGAGTGTTTATTTAACTTCTCTGTTACCTGAAGTGTTCTTAATGAACATGATTATATAAAAAACTTAGGTAAACACTAGGGCTGGGTTTAAAACATCAATTTAATCGATTTGAATCGATTTCCCTTTCAGTGGTTCATAATCGATCCACAAAATCCAAAGATCGATCTTTTAACTTGGGTAGTTTTTTCTTCATTTGATGTGCAGAGAAGCAGCCTGTGGTATCAACCCTGCTAGTCTTGCATGATCAGCGTTTAGCGCCGCTTTCCACTGAACAAGATCTTGTGAGATGTTACTGCAAGCAGTCGAACAAACATGGCAGAAGCAAGTAGCACCATAAGGGAATCACTGGCAAGTTTAAAAGCTGATGTTTGGATGTATTTTGGTTTTAACAAGCAAAAGATGGAAAAGTTGAGTTGGACAAAAAACAAGTAAATATGCAGAATATAAATTAAGGTATATGATTAATATATAATTAATGTAACTGCTTTTGATTCAGATCTTAACGTAAAAACAATGTTTAATAATGTACCAGGTCAAAAGGTCCCTTTTAAATTCAAAGCATTATTTTAACTGAGATATCCCAGACGTAATAAATATCAATCGAATCGATTGGAGACCTTGTAATATCGAATTGAATCGATCCAGAAAATCTGAATCGATACCCAGCCCTAGTAAACACTTCCTCACTCTTTCTATCTATTGATCTGCCAATACTGATCATTGATACCACTTTCACAGACCAATAAACTAGTCCTTATATGACATATGGGAGGGAAGAGTACCACTCACCAGGGCAAGTTTAAACTGCCAGAAGGTCGGCTTCATTAGAAGTCTCAAACAGGATGGTAGCACAGCCAGAAGGGTGCAAAACGCACTGAAAAAAACGGAACACATAAGTCACATATTACCCATCTGCACATAAGAACACACAACACAACTGCACAACACAAAAGGAAAAAAATAAAGATGTTGGACAGTAAAGTCACTGCAGCAGGGAAATATAATTTTTAGAGAAGAAGAAGAGAAGATCTAACCTGATGGGTAGGGATGGGTACCTTACACATTTGAACCGATACCGTACCGATACCGTACCGATGCCCGGTACCTGGGAATCGGTATCGTTACTCAACGGTACCAATTTTCGGTATTTTTGTGTGTGTTTATGGGGTGATAAATATTAATTTGTTTAACATTAAGATCTCAAATTTTTCCAATGTGAATTTATTTCTCAATATATAATATTGAACAGATATATATATATATATATATATATATATAGATATATATATATATATATAAATATATATGTAGATATCTATATATATATATATATATATATAGATATATATATAAATATATATGTAGATATATATATATATATGTAGATATATATATATATGTACATATATATATATATATATATATATATAGCAAAATAACATTCAACTGTTTGTATTGTAACACTGTAGTTGTCCCAAAAATTTCTTCAACATGAAACCAGTAACTTAAATGAACCACAACTCAATAAATTAACTGCAGCCCTCGTTTTAGTTTAACAATGGGTCTGATAAAGCTTTACATAAAAACATTTAAAATAACGTTATAAAGTATGAGGAACCGACCTGATAATGATAACTGATGCATGTGTTCAAGTCCGGTATGGAAATTCACCTACTCTACCCAATAGTATGCCTGCTTCTTCCACTCCCTCACAGTCACAAGGATGCGTTTAGGTACCTAAACATGGTACCATTTGATTTTATGTGAATCGGTACTCGGTAGTACCTACAGAATTCGGTCGGTACCTCTTAAAGTACCTAATTTGGTCCCCATCCCTACTGATGGGTTATTTCACTAGCCCATCAGGAAAAGAGCCCATAGAAAGAGTTTGGGAATGGGTCAAATGTTTTCTTTACTTTGAACTTCTGTCCCTCTTCATAAATGTACAAACTCAGCGCAGACTGAGCTACATTTGAGCACTGATGATATAAAGGCGGATGCATTTTTGTTGCTGAGATGGCAAAGAATCCCGTAGATCACAGATGGAGGGGACGGGTTAGACATTATACCGTGGGGACGTTACGCCAACATCACAGAAATTAACGGGTTAAGCCGGGTGTGATGTTCCCACCGAAGCCGACAGGAGGCTAGCCTATAAAAATCCATGCAGGGTCAGTCAAAATGCCGATTAAACCCTTTCACACTGCCGACGGGAGCCGATTGTTACGGGTTTAAGCAGGTTTTTTGGCCAGTCTGAAAGGAGAGTAAGGTAGAGGCAGGGGAATGAGCCAACTGGGACTCTGTTTGAAGTGCTCTATCATCATGTTAAAAAAAATAAAAGGTATATAAAACTCATTAAGGCATTATATGGGCTCTGTACTTGTTTTTAGGGAAACGCAAATCTAATGTATTACCTCCACAAAGGAGGTTTTTGCCAGTGTATGTTTGTCTGTTTGTTTCTAAGGAAGATTACACAGAAACTGATTTGCTGAAATTTTGAAGGCCCAATTTAGAAAGGATTAGATTTTGGCAGTGATCCACATAACCGCCATTAGCGAACAACTGTTTTTGCTCAATAACTGTCTAACTAATCATATCAACATGATTCGGAGTGCTAGGTGTGGCTTTTTAGGATCAAGGAATTATGTTATGATGCTAACTTTATCATGGAACTATTGCTTATAGCTGTAAAGTCAATACGTGAGCTACCGTGGAGGAGTTTTGCACTCTCTAGAAATTTTCCTGCCAGCATCCAGATAACTATCAAGAGAGGTGTTTTTTTTAGTTTCATTCATTCTAGTCAAGTTCACTTCTGGCCCATGCTTTGAATTTCCATGTGCAGAGGTTTATTTATCATTCCCACAAAGTTAAACTCCCTGCTTTGAAATAAATTTCTGAAAAACAACTCTTGCAGATTTCAAATATATGGTGGCTTATTGCATTCACCTGTAAATAAATAAAAATCCACCTGTTTTTACGAGATACTATCTTGGAAAAACAGGAATTTATTTATTTTTGATTTTCCTGTTTTTATGAGATAGTATCTCGTAAAAACAGGAATTTATTTATTTTTGATTTTCTTGTTTTTTTGAGATGATATCTTGTAAAAACAGGATTAACCGCAATGTTGAGCAGATCCGAATGGGCTTTGCGTCGGAACAACCACAAATTCCTCAGGTGTCTGCGCAATGTGGACAAACTAATAACAACACCACCTACACTGCTAAAAGACACAAGTATCTCCCAATGTTTCAAACCGAGCGAGAAATAAAACTAAATAAGGTCTAACATGCGCGACATGTTCATTACTTTTAAGATTCCTTAGTATCTCATAAAAACAGGAAACTGGAAAATAAATAAATTCCTGTTTTTACGAGATAGTATCTCATAAATCAAGAAAAATCGAAAATAAATAAATATATCCTGTTTTTACGAGATAGTATCTGGTAAAAACAGGAAAATCATAAATAAATAACTTCCTGTTTTTACGAGATAGAATCTCATAAATACAGGAAAATCAAAAATAAATTAATACATCCTGTTTTATGAGATGTTATCTCTTAAAAACAGGCGGATTTTATTTATTTTCAAGTTAATGCAATACGCCACCGTACAAATAGCTCGTCTGCTTTTTTATTTTTTATTGTTATGTTTTTTTGAGTGCCTGTGTGAAAATAAGTTTTGGAATTTTGAAACAGATCTTGGTGTGGATGTTTCCTGCGGGTTTTTCAGACACTGTCTATGCTGTGTGGGAACCAAGCAAATACTTCCCCCTGTCTTAGGGTAAGCAGGCATTATTTTAACCCTTCAATTGTCACCCGCTGGGGGTGGAGGCACCGGAAGAGACAAAATATTTGTCAGTGTGAACGTGCTGAAAGGTCGGGCAGGGAGTTAGCCTCTGGTATGAAGGTTAAAACGAATCTGGAGTTTAACGCATACGGGCAGAAACAGATAATGACAGTGATTGATCGTTTCACTGAAGGACAATACATCGGGTATTTAGACCGTCTTGTAAGTGGGTGTGCATTGTCTGTTGTGTGTAGGGTTTCATGGTCCATAAAAGATATGGATAACTTCCCACAGCTGATCCATTAAATGAAAACAGTACACCACAGTATTTAACAATCCGCCCCCCCCGCTCCAGAAACACAAGTGTGTTTTTACTTTGATGAAAACCACCAGAGTCAAAGAGGTTCAGGCTGATCCCTGGATTTAACAGTCTGGCAGAAACGTGTTCAAGCTCCAAACAGGACTCCTAAAATTAGCATGTAAGTTATTTAAGCCGGCTCGACCATGACATGACTGCCGCAAGGACTTCTGGATGGGTTCAGAGTTTCTAGACGTCCAAATATTTCACAAACAAATTAAGGACTCCATGGCTCAGTGTTTGAATGACTACTTTGTCTTTAAGATCCTTAATTTAAAGATTAGATATCAATGTCCATAACTAAATCTGCATCATTTTATCCATGTAATTGAAAGCTTATGACACCCAAAATAGCTCATCATATGGTACATCTCTTTCCCAGATTGTTTTTAACAGAATTTCAAAGATGTTCAAGTGTCAGCCTTATTGAATTCAGTAAATTCTGCTTTTATAATTGTATAAATGGTCTTTGACTCTCTTAAAAGAACGAAGTGTATGGATATGACCCTGAGCTTTGACATGTTTATAAAAGTTAGTTGATGATACAGTGACGCATTGTACAACCTTAAATGTAGCACCTAATTTCATTCATCTATGCACATAGTTGGGCTGAACAATTAATTGCAAATTAGGTTAAATCGCAATATGGCTTGTTGCAATTTTCAAATCGCAGACACTGCAATGTTTTTAACCCAAAATGTGTTGAACATTTTGGCATTGTGATGTAGTTTCTTACAATTTCATGCCTATTTTAACCTTTTTTAACCCAGTTTTTACAACTTTAAGCCTATCTTGCTCCTGTTCATCTTTTTATTTTTGGCCACTGTCAGACCATGTTTGGAATTTTTACAAGGTTTTTGAAATTTAATCCCAATCTTGCTGCTATAATCAATTTTCCTTAGTCACTTTTGAATTTTTTTGCCTTTTTTTTTCCTGCAATTTCATACCTATCTTGCACCTATTAACTTTTTCCTGCTTTCGTACCATTTTTTTTTACCCAGTTTTTACAATTTCATACCTATCTTGCTTCTGTTCTTCACTTCTCCACTTTTTCTCAAATCTTTTATCCTTAGATTGATTTAATGTCATATTGGTTTTACTATAAAATGATCTACTGCTTATGTTTGTTTAAGAATACATAAGATAAGGAACATTAAAACAATCACAGAGTAAATCGCAATTGCAATATTGGGGAAAAGAGCCAGATCACAGATTTCCCCGATTCCCTCGAATACATAAAAATTAAACATATAAAAAATAAGTTTGGTCAAAATAAATGGTCAACACAAGTACCGTGCACCTTTACATTTCAGGGGCATAATATGGGTAATGATGATAACAAATGTTACTGCGCATGTTATCTTGTGTTTCTGACTTGGTTTTAAGAGTGTTTGTTGTTATTGTTTTTGTGAAGAGGGTCTTCAGCTGCTGCTTCTATTTCAGCTTTTTCTTAACGCTGTTGTTCATAGACTACCATCACTTTTTGGTAAGATCCTTGGTAAAATCATTTCTCTTCAGATGAAAATGACAGAAACGTGATGTGAAGTTTGGAAAATGTTTGATTTTCCAAAACAGAACAACATTTTCTGGGCCATTCAGCCTTATATTCTCCTTTCTATGCCTTCTTTGTCTGGACCACTGGGCATCTGTTCTGGGGCTTTTACGAATTCTCCAGGTTTTCCAGGACTTTTTTGAATGAAGTGTATTATCATGAAAACTTTGTCAAATTGTTCTGTTTCCAAAAAACATCCTGACTTCAGACACAATCCTCCTCTAAAGAAGTTTCCTTAAGGGATGATTTGATTTCAACTCTGCTGGATCACAGTCATAAAACTTTTTCTTTCCAGGAAATGAAGGGATAATAAACAAGGTAGAAGAGGGGAGGGGAGGGGCACAAAAGAATAAAAAAAGACTGAGTGAAAGAGGTAGAGGGGATGAAAGATAAGAGGAGTAAATAGTGTGAGCTTGTTAAGTGAGTGAAGGATTACCTGAGGTAGATCTGGGTGTCGCTGGACAAAATGGATCGGATCTTTATCAAGATGTTCAAGCTGCACCATGCGTTGGCTACCTTATCCTGTTCAAAAACAGACAAACGGGGCACTTGTTCACATGAGAATTAAAGTCAGACAAAAACATAAAGACAGATCAGACGGTTTTATATTAGGACAGAAACTCCAAAATCATAATACAAGAGAAAAATCATAAGCAGCCCTGGTTTCAGTCATCATCCCCAACTCAAAGTGCAATAAAAATTCCCTGCAGCATTCCAGAGGATCATTTTGTACGTCAGAAGCCCACCGTCATAAATTTACATCACTGTCAAAAAAAGCCTGGAGACTTATTTGTAAACTTGGGGACACAAGGTCAAATGTCAAACTAGGAAAGTTTCTGCATGACCAGCAGTTAGAGACCAACCACAGAGCGGCTGCAGAGTCCAGACGTCAATAAGTTACATAAGTCTCCTGGTAAAACTCCTGATCATCATTTATATAACATTATAATATATATTAAATATTAATTAAATATCGGGTATTTCTGTGTTCAAATGTCTTTTCTATCAGACCACAAGTGAACAGTCAATACCAGTCCAAAAAAAAATCTAAAAACACAATTTCAATTTAACAAAGTCAGTTTTGATTATTATAAATGACCTCTCACTTTCCACCTCCAGTACAAATAAGGCCTATTAAGGTGCCATGGCTCCAATTTGGGAAACAATGCATTCGATGATCTTGCCCCCTCCCCAAAAGGATTAATTCAAATATTGATGGTTATTACTTTTCTTTTTCAATTTTTAAACTGTGAAAAACAAACTTTTTTGATGTATACTTTTCTATAATGGACTTTTTATACACCATGGAACATAAACACATGCTGATTCATGACACATTAAAACCTGCAACTTTAATTATGTAGGATTTAATAAGCCTTAAAAGAAACTCAGATAATTACACTGTACCAAATAGGTCAGGTTTATCGTTTTCAGATCTAAATCATAATTTCAGAAAATGCAAGGATCTGTTGTGTCAATTATTTTACACGTACTTATTTACAAATTTACAGGCAGTTTGCTACGGAAGAAGATTAGGGCCACTAAGAAAAAAAAATAGAGTCCAATTTTTTTTTCATTAATATTTCTCTAAAGAAAAAAAATCAACAATTTAAAGGAGACATATCATGCTGATGCATGATTTAATACTTACATATAATATAATAAATTTGAAAACAAGACCTTACACCCCCTTAATTTTCAAAAAATGAGATATTGTATTTTTTCTGATATCCTAGAACGAGATTTGATGCCTCTGAAAATAGGTCATTGCGAGATGTCCGCGAGATTTCAAACGTCATGACGTCACGAGGTACCTTTCTTTTTATTGGAGTAATCTGATAAAACACTTCCTCCCCTGTGATGTCCATTAGCCCCAAACCCTCACCGAGGAACACATCCAGCAGCAGGGGTATAAAACTCCCTCGCTCACTCTCCCTCATTACCAGCTCTGGCCTGTAGGGGGACTCAATACGCGGTCGCTGCTTTGAGCCTGCTGGAAAATACAGTAGAAGAAGAAGGACAGGCTGGCTCTACCCCCGATAGAACTGACCAATCAGAGCACAAAGGGCTGTGACATTGCGAGGTTACTGTAGGTCATCCTTGAGACCAAGCGTTTCAACAAGCGCTTCATAATGGCCTAAAATGAGGATTTTGAGAACGCTATTGTGGGGCAATGAAGGAACTAAATGACTTGTACTGAGGGCAGAAATGCTTTACAGGCATCCTAGTCTGGCATAGTGAAAAGGAGAAACAAGCATGATATGTCTCCTTTAACAACAAAGAAAAAAATTAGAATTCTGAGATTAAATTCAGAATTCTGAGAAAAAAAGTCTGGCTTTTTTCTGACTTTAATCTCAGTATTTTGACTTTTTTCTCAGAATTCTGACTTCTTTTTTTCTTTAGAGAAATATAAATTTAAAAAAAATTGGACTGCATCTTTTTTTCTCAGTGGCCCTAATCCTCTTCCGTAGTTTACTGAAGTCCTCATTTTAAAATGTTATTATTTGTTTTTAAATCTTTTCAAGGATCAGCACCTCAGTACATCTCTGACCTTTTAAACATTTACACTCCCCTGCGGTCCCTGAGGTCTGCTGATCACTTTCACCTCGTGGTCCTAAAAAACGGTTTAAAGACCCGAGGTGATCGAGCCTTTTCGGTGGTGGCTCCCAAATTGTGGAACGATCTGCTGCTCAAAATAGAAACATCCCCCACCCTAACGACTTTTAAATCGTGTCTTAAAACTCATTTTTATTCTTTGGCTTTTAATTCAGCATGAGAGTTGTGTGATCCGTGTCCTTTTTATGTCTTTTATGGTCTTAACCCCTTTGTTTTTTATGACTCTTATTTGTTTCTATGTGTTATTTTAATTGATTTTATTTCTTTTTTGATGTTCTTATGTGTTATTTTAACTTTGCAGCACTTTGGTAAACTTTATTGTTTTTAAAATGTGCCATATAAATAAAGTGGATTGGATTGGAAGTGCTGGTAAGCAGGTCAACAGCACAAAGCCTCTGTTTAGGAGTAGAAGTTGGAGTATCCCTTAAATAAGGACAACAGATTATTAATCATCAATGTTACATGATAAATAGTGTGTTACGTGCTTTTGATCACTGATTTCCTTACTGTTGTCTACACTGTAAATATAGTGAATACTGCACTGCAGCTTGATTTGAAGAAAATTGTGAATCAAATTGAAATTGTAATATCTGCCATAAAAATCGCAATTAGATCTTTTCCTAAATGGATCAGCCCTAGTATCAAAAATTATAATAAATGATGTTATAATAATGGTATGACAAGAGTCAAATTTTTAGATTAAGTTGATGTTATGTTAATTAAAAATTTTACGAAATATCGGGGTGCTGGTTTGGCGGAGTGGTTCGCAACCAGGCACCCCATGTACAGTATTTGCTTCTGCCGGTCCAGGTTCGAATCCCACCTGTGACCAGTTTGCAGAGTGTCTTCCCCTACTCTCTCTTCCCCTTTCACAGGCCTATCCACTGTCTCTCTCCTATCAATAAAGGCACAAAATGCCCCAAAAAATACATTAAAAAAAAAAATTACAAAATATCAATATGATTATTAAATATAACAAGACTGAAAACAGTAATCAAGTACGTTATAACAATAATAATTCATCTACAATAATAATAAAGTTATCATTATTGTAATCCTCCTTCCATGACAAGCTGCCCTTATTCTGTTAATGTGTTGTCATTTCCCATTAGTTTTCTAATGTTATGTCTTAATTTTTGTTGTTTGATTGTACATCATTCTGTCTATATTGTGAGAATAGCTGCAGCAAAGATTCAGGCTTGTGTTGTCCATCCTCTCACATGTATTTGGACAAAAGCCTCTGCTTAATGACACTGCATGCTGTAGGAACACTGCAGCTTATAGGGATCCTAATAAAATCAATCACTTAACAAAGTGATGTGAATTTTTAAGATTACAGCGGTAAAAACTCAGAGAGCCAGGGGAATGTCCACGCTTTAAAAATCTGCTTAAATTTGACAATTGCCTGTTGTGTGAACCAACGTTAACAAATCCAAATAAGCGCAGATAATATCAGGCATTTAAAGTCATAAATAAACACAAATTCTGCAAACTAAACGCAGATTTGTTCAGTTATAAATAAAAAAAAAACTCACACAAGAAAGTTAAGCATGATTTCTTTGTAAGTTTGTGTTTGTCTGCATCTTTTTGACATTGGTTTCATAATCCTCCTTGATAAATCAGATCTTTAATCTTTATGAATGATGTGGAAGAAATGTAAGCGCCTTAATGCCGTCCTGAAAGTACTTGTGGTTTCTCTGGGCCGAGGCGGGCATTGCTGTGAGATTCAGTCGATTTAAGCGCTTAAGCAGTTGTGCGGGGATCAGATGATATGGAGGCTCGACCGTGCGCCATGATATCACACTCTGCAGACACAGACGGCCTAGATCAGCTTTATGATTCTGCTGTGAACACATTCAGTGTGTGGCCCCCGTCTAGAGAGTCTATTTCTGTCCTGCTCCGCTCCTCTGTGGTCTACAGCTGCTCTCTGCACAGCTGTGTGGATCTTAATGACAGTCCAGTCAGCAGCACCACTCTGGACTCTGCCTGATTCTCTCTCTATTTCCTCGGGGCTTTGAATAAACGCTGCAGGGACATCCTCAGAGGTGGAGGACTTCTTCACCTTTAAAGCAGGGCAGGGCAGCAGAGACCAAAAAAATCCTACATCCATATTTTGTCAATTTTTTATCACAATCTGAGGATTACAAACTTTAGACTCGGGGGAAAAATCCAAACATATTTATACATGTTTGGTACTGCAGCAACAAAAACAGAGGCTGTAGGCGCCCAATATTGAACAATTTTTCTTAGTCTAATTGTTAGAAAATGCATCCAAGCTTTCAAACACTATAGTGCACAAATATGTTGACAGCATTTTGAAAAGTAGGTGGTACTGGCAGCCAGTAAAAGTCTACCTGACTTGTAAGTTTAACCAACTTTTACAAATACTGCCAACATATTTTTGATATTAATTTTGTTTTGTTTTGGTCAAAAATTTGACTAAATATTGAAGCGTTTCTATGCTTTTGATACCACAGATCATTACAATGAAGAATATTCTTTCACTTTTCTGAATATATTTCTGTATTTTTGGGCTGTAAAAATCTCTCTTACTCATTTTTTCCTGAAATAAAAATTTCCTCGTAAGTGCATTTTCCTATCTTCCTCTGTTCTCTTTATTTGGTTGTAAATTTAGATCCAATATGAGGCCAACACCGCCAACATTATGCACTGTGTCATAGTGCCTGTCTGATTTGGCACAGACTTACACAAGGTCTCTGTGATCTGATTTGCCAAGAGGTAAATAAATATAATATTATGTATAATAAATAAAGGAACACTCAGAAATTTAGCAATTCAGAGTTATGATAACATAAGGCAAGGTTATTGAAGACAGGAAAGTGAAGTTTAAATTCAAAGTTGTTTTGTTTTATTTAAACATGTGTTTTCAGGTCTCTATATATATTCATATATAATTCTTATGCATCTATTAATTTAGTGTCTTCATTTAATGAAGTGATACTACTTTGATTCATTTCTTATCTAATCTATAAAATGAAAACATCCCAGACTTCGCTGTAAAAAATGACACAAAGAACTTAATTGTTTTTATATTCCTCTGTTGATTAGATACTGCGATATATGTCGTTGTTGTTATTGTTTTTGTATGGAGGCTCTTCAGCTGCTGCTTCTATTTTAGCTTTTTCTTGATACTGCTGTTCATGTCATTTTTTTGGTAAGATCCCTGGTAAATTAATTCTCTCCAGATGAAAACAACAGAAACGTGATGCAAAGTTTGGAAAATGTTTGATTTTCCAAAACAGAACAACATTTTCAGGGACATTTAGCCTTTTATTCTCCTTTCAATGCCGTCTTTGTCTGGACCGCTGGCCATCTGTTCTGGGGGTTTTACAAATTTTCCAGGTTTTCCAGGACATTTTTTAATAAAGTGTACTATCATGAGAACTTTGTCAAATTGTTCTGCTACATCACATTTTAATATTCCTCTGTTGATTAGATACTGTGATATACACTAGGGCTGAACAATTAATTGCAAATTAGATTAAATCGCAATATGGCTTGTTGCAATTTTCAAATCAATATTTTTAGCCCAAAATGTGTTGAACATTTTGGCATTGTGATGTAGTTTTTTGCAATTTCATGCCCATTTTTTTTTTTACCTTTATTCATACACTATTTTTCCCACTGTCGGACCATTTTTACCTTTTTTTAACCCCGTTTTTACAACTTTACACCTATTTTGTCCCCATTCATCCTTTTTGGCCACTGTCAGAACCATTTTGGCAATTTTTACATGGTTTTTGAAATTTAATGTCAAATTTAATTCCCAATTTTGCTGCCATAATCAATTTTCCCAAGCCACTTTTGGATTTTTTTGCAAATCCCCCCCTATTTTGCACCTATTTTTTAACCTTTTTATGCTTTCATACCATTTTTACCCATTTTTTAAAATTTCATACCTATTTTGCTTCTGTTCTTCACTTTTCCACTTTTTCTCAAATCTTTTATCCATAGATCAATTTTATGTTAAATTGGTTTTAATAATAAAAAGATCTATTGCTTATGTTTGTTTATGAATACATAAGATGAGGAACATTAAAACAATTGCAGAGTAAATCGCAATATTGGGGGAAAAAAGTGCAATTAGATTATTTTCTCAAATCGTTCAGCCCTAATATACACTGTTGTATAATATTAGTGCAGTACATAAATACAGTATCACTGCACTGTTGTATCACCTATTCTGTAAATCATTTATCACTTATTGTATTTAACTGTATCTGAGACACAAATTGTTTCTCACATCTTATATAATAGTATAAAGAAGGTTTTGACTAACAAGTTGCTGATGTTTGTGAGTTAATAAGACAATGCTAAGAGTTTGCCAACAATTTTTGATCATTGCAAACAAAAATAATCCAAACAAGTGTTCAGGACTTCTGTTTCTGCACCATAGTATGACATAGGGATCATTATATTTTGTCTTTCTTATAAAAATGCCACTAAAATAAAATTCAATTAATGGGGTTGTATATTACACCAGTGGAACTAAACAGATATAATAAAAACATACCAGATACATGCACAAAATGCATGGAAAGCAAAGGAACCATACTTCATTTTTTAATGCAGTGCAAAGAAATTAGAGTGTTTTGGGATGAGGTGAGAACAACAATTGGGAAAATTATTTCAAAACAAATTGTATTGGATGCTAAACTGTTTCTGCTGGGCTTATATACAGAACAACCCAACATCAGAAAGAGTGAGAAGACATTCATAGACCTTGGTTTGCTCAATGCTAAGAAATGTATCGCACTACTGTGGAAATCAACAAAAAGACCAGATGTGATTCAGTGGTTAAGACAGATGTTAACAAGACTTCCACTTGAAAGAATAATACTGAAATCAAAAAAACAAAAGTTTGAAAAAATATGGAGGCCTTTCATTGATTACATACAAGACCTAAACATAACACTTGAAGAAGATGAAAGATGATTGCTGACAGTGTAGCCATTATGCCTCTGTGCAATTTGATGTTTTATTTTAATGTGCACATTGTAATACAAATACATTGCCTGTTTTTATTTTAATGTAATGTAAATGAGAAGCTATGTTCTTATTCAAGTTTCTGTACCTTATTTGTAAATCCTAAATAAAAATATATTGTGGAAAAAAATAAAATAAAATTCAATATACAAAATTATTACTCATTGACAATATTTTTTAAAAAATGCAGAAATATCCAGATACAGCTGTCTTACTCTTAATCTAATTTAGAACAAATATTATTTTTTAGGTTGAATCAATATGCATTTCCCAGCCCTATAGTAAGCGAGAGAGGAATTTCACAGGCAGAAGCATTTGGTGCCATTTTTGTGAGCAGGCGGCAACGTGAGACGGCAGAATGCAGCTCAGTGGGTAAACTTACAACTGCTCCCGCCCAGAAGCTGCCACAGCCACCAGTCGCCCCCCCACCCAGGACCCTCTTTTCACCCCTGTCCCCTTGTCCAAAGCTTCTGCTTACGTGCACAATTTCACAATTAGTCCAGGACGAGTTGCCCCCGGCAGCCTCTGGTGCTGTCGTCACAGGGGAGTATAGTGTCTCTCACACCCTGTGTATTATGTTTGCATCATTCGGATGAACAACTACCGCCACAGCGCGTGCTGCCATCTGCTCCCCCTGGTAGAATTTTCAATTACTTCTCACATCCGTGACACCTTGTGCTGGGTGGCACCTCGGGTGGGGGGTGCAGAGTTTCAGCTGTAAAGCTTCTCCTGTGTGCTGTCAGTCACAGAAACACACACAGTTACTCTTCTCTGACAGCCTTCAACACTTCAGCCCGAGGACTTTGAAGTACGTGCTCACCACAAACTGTCACTTTATTTTTAAATTAATATCACATTTCTGTCTCCTTTTTCTCACATGTAAAGTCAGTGACAATCTTCAGCTTTATACCAACTGGACATATTCACAGCTCCAAACGAGTGGGTGGTAAAGACCACACTTGCAAATAGAAAAGATTAAGAAGCAGCTTCACTACATGCATGACAACTGCACCGCTCACCGGATATCATCACGCCTGCAGGCATGCTGGGAATTTTCCTGAATATTTCTGCTGCAAACTGAAATGGGCTCACCCTAACTTCACAAAAAAATTTATCAAGGGGGCTTGCAGGAGAGTTTCTGGGGGGGCAAAGAGGTTGTTTTTCTTCACACATGCAGCTCAGCCCCAACAATGACATTTAGCAGTTTATTCATGTGGTGAAACACCATGAACTTGACTTTCTCTGGCATGTGCCTTTTTAACAGGGGTGGAATGTAATTTATTACATTTACTCAGATTACTGTGAGTAATGTGTTGTTTTTTATATATTTGTGCTTTCTTGAATAGCTTCATAGCCTCTACTTTACCAACCTGAGTAATTTCTGTGGGAGTGCTGAATTACACTGCATTTCACATAACCACTAACTTAAAGAAAAATGATAATAACTAAGCTAAAGCGATTGAAGCTTTCTATCTACTGCCTAAAACTGACCTGTTGATTGGCTGAAGTCTAATTCTTAACCAATCTTTCTGTTTTAGTACTATGAAGAACGTCCAGATTATGACTCCGTATTACATCCAGTGTCTGCTGTTAAACTGCATTTAAGATGTGAAGGTGTTCATTGAACTAAAGGATCTGGTTTAAGGTTCCAACCCTCTTCTCCATTGATTACAACACAGAGAATAGACTCAGTCTGAGTGCATTTTCAGGATGAAAGAGGACTTCTATGCAGAAGACAGACTGTGCAGCTTTAGAGCTTGTATCATTCCCCCTTTTTAATATTTTTATTCAACTTTAATTTAACCACGAGAGCCTCCTTGAGATTAAGAATCTCTTTACAGTGCAAGTAGCTGCCTGAAATGGCTTGTTCCCCTCCCCCCCCTGATAGAACTACCAGTGTGATGTCATACCACTGCTTTATTGGCAGTTTAACCCCATTGGTGCAGAGCTGAGACTTTTCAGTTGTTGGCAACATAGCAGATCAGCACTGAATTAACCAATGACCACAGGATAGATCGGTCAACCAATCAGAGTGGACCATATTGAGAAGGGGGCCTTGAGGAAAAAATGGCTTTTACATATACATGAGTAGATTTATAGAGCGCTCTTTTACTTGTACTTGAGTCAGACATTATCGGAGTTCTGCACTTTTACTTCAGTGTTTTAGTACTTTTTACCATTGTTACCCAATGTTAAGAGAAGACTTTTTTATAAATTTGGTACTTAAAATATATATATTTTTTCAATTAACAGAACCTTTTCTTAGACAAAACCAACTGAGGGACAGGGCTGCACAACTGATCATGACCTTTTGTTGTCCTGATATGAGTCTTTGCAATAATATTTGCAAAAGTCTTAATATATAGAAATAAATTACTTAAAACTGAAGTCAGATGAAGCTACAACACATTAAAGGCCACCTTATATGATTTGTTAAAGTTTAATGGGGAAAAGTTTATTAGACTTCCTTTCAATTAAAAAACAGGCTATAGCTGCAAGTAAGGTAACTAACAGAGAGAAGAGCAGAGGCTAAGACTCTAAATAATAGTTCTTATGACTTCTGTATCTGTTGTAAATGACCACAATCCACACTTTTATTATTAGATCAAATAAGTAAACTCGCATCTTGTGTTTTTTTCCGAACATCATGCAGGTCTACTGGAACACAGGTTCTATTGCGATAGCAAGAGACTTCAATGATGAGTTACCTAAACATTAATAAGACGAAAGGTCTGTGATTTGTTTGAGGAGAATAGACCATTTAGCTCAAATCTACTTAAGAAGAAAGTGTAATCTTCCTAGACTTCCTTAAAATGGCCACACTGAGCAAAATCACAGATAACAATCATAAATGATGCACAGCAGCTTCCAAACTTAGTATCAATAAGCAGCAACTTGGACAATATTAAGGAGAAACTTCTCGTTAATGGCATATTAGCAATATATTGTGGTCTTTTGATACACAGCCCGTATACTTCTAATTAACATGCTACTTGGAAACGAGCCAATGGAGAAAACTGTGACCTAAAAGTGAACTGCTGTGGTATAAATTCACTTTTCTCTACAAAGTAGCTCTGACTATTTCTAAAGAGATTTATTACTGATTCAGCTAAAGCTGAACCTTCTTCATACGAAGAAAAGCCTTTCAGAGAAGCTTTCCCAGCATTACTAACACACTTATATCCTTCTCATGGCAGGCAGCAGTTTCTATATGTGCTCCCATGTATGTGATACTCCTGTAAGTGAAGCATCGGCTCCACTCATCAGTCCAGGCGGGTCCAACACGGCTGTGCTACGGCGTGCTGAAAACAGCCCGGCCATAAATTAGCCAGATTTATCTCTATCTTCTTACTGTAACACACAGACTCCGCCCCGACACAGACTGGAACTGATCTCCTGACCTTTCCCCATTTTTATTCCTCTGTTTTCTTTTGATCCATGTGTCCCCCGTGTGTGTGTGCAGGGGAAGGAGGAGCTCCACTCGGAGGCTCGGGTTTGACTTTTGTAAAGAGCACCAGTCACGGCCGCATGCTCCGAATCATTTTCTTTAAAGCCGTGAATGATTTCTCAGAAAAAACTGTAACTGTAACTCCCTTAAATAGAAGACTTCAATTTGACTTAAGGGCAAAAGCTAAAAATAAGTCAAATAAAAAATACCCACCAATAAAAAAATACCAACACAATAAGTTATTGCTAAAGAATCTTAAAATATTCTCTCTGACCTTAACTAGATTAAAATCTTCAGTGATCCCTTGTTTTATTTACCCTTTAAACAACATCATGTGCCAACAGAAATCATACTGAATAAAATTTAATTACAGCTCTTAATTCATGTACATTCAATTCCCACAGAAACATAACAAACTGACTATTATATGAGCCCATAAACCGCAATGGAATAGAAAACTGTACTGCAGTAAATGAAACAGTTAAATAAACTTTTTAATTCTTCTGAACAACAACAACTATTAAAAATAAAACATGTATTGTATATCTCAGCAGATACTAGTTATTGTCTACTAGCTGAGTAAAATTCTATGTAAATAATCTTAAAAAGTAACAAAGATGACAGAGGGCTGCTGTCAAGAGTAAATAATAAATGTTGGACTTGTATGGCACTTAACTGTCTTCTGACCACTTAAAATTCTTAAGTAACTACATGTGAATCTAATCATTTTGCTCCACTTTTAGTGAATTCACAGTCACAGTCGGAAAACTTCTGTTTGTTGGGCGTAATGCTTAGGACTTAAGGCCAATCACAAGCCCTATTGGTCGGTTCTGATTTGTGATTTGGATGTTTTTGTTGTTGTTGTTGTTTTTTTTTAATTCTTTATTTATCAATTTTAACATTTTTCATTGATGGGTACAATTCACTTGTGCCAACATGTGCACTGGTTTATCATTGTTTTCCTTTTAAGAAACATTTTCCCATCAGATCAAAACAACAGAGGATAAAAGGGAACAAACCTTTAAGAACCTTAGGGAGTGACCAACATATTGATTCAATACGTTCTAACTTAACATTAAATCGGGCTTCTTATTTTTAATAAATACAACCCATTTTTCCCAACGTGCTAGAAACTGGTCTTGTTTTTTATTTATAAGTGCCGTCATCTGTTCCATTTTATAAATCTCAAGAGTTGTATTCCACCACTCTGATATGGTGGGTGAGTCCTGTGATAACCATCTTTTAGTTATAGATTTTTTACTTGCAACTAACAAAATACTTAGCAGAACATTATCCTTTCTTTTCCAGATTTTTTTTTTTTTTGGGTTACTTTTATTCTCTAAACGTGACCTGTATCAGACTCCTGTGAGAATTCATAGACTACATACTGTATGAAAGTGGCCAAAGTACGACTTGACATATAGAGTCAATTTGACATGACACAAACAATAACACAGCTGGAACTCAATTTGATTTTTGCATACAAATCTATGTAGGACCTACACTCTGAATGTGCTTTTCATTTTTTGTGCTGGATTTTGATGAAAAGTTGTGGATATGACTGTATGATTTCAACAATCCTGACCCAAATATCAAGCCACATGACTGCCTTTGGGGTTGAAATAATTACAATAATTCTTGCAATGTATAAACATGTGAAGTGTAAATTTTAGCCTAAACGTTTGTCTAGCTTTCTATCAGAGTGAGCCCAATTTTAGTTATTTCAACTGCCATTTACTATAAAAAACACATTGAGATCAAGATCTTTTTTACAAGGATGACCTGGCCATAGGTCAGCAACACACCTCATTAAAAACACCAGGAAAAGGTAAAAATATAAATTAACGACATATTTTTTGAAGGTGTAAGGTATCTTGCAAGTAAAGTGTAGGAGCTAAAACACAGAGGACAATTTGAAACACAGGCATGCTCAATAGTCTGACACTGTTTATCCATCAGGGTGGAGCGAAAGGCTTGAAGTAAAATGTGCTCTGATAGTTTCAGTAGAGCGAACAGTTTGATGACTCGGCCCTCTTCTAAATAGTTCATCTGTGCCTGCACAGATGAACCATTTACTTTACAAAACTTTATGCACAGTTATCGTAGATAACTGTGCATAAAGTTTTGTAAATGAGTGAACCATGACACTTTGAATTAAAAAAACACATTAAGTCCCTCTCACGCACCACATTCTTTACAAAATAAGAAATACTAGCCTTTGTCATTGTTATTTTATTTATTTATTCTTTTGAATCAGAAGTAATACTCATAAAACCATGAGAACTAACAGTTTTAAGCTTGTTTGGTTATCCATCCCACTCCTACCTCTGTGCTGAGCATCAAGTCTGCTTATGTTTTCCTACCAAGCAAACTGTTGTCGGTGTCTGTATGATTAACATCGACAAATAATTTATAATGCACGGACTTTATCTAGGTATCACTTCAGGTATATTCACGGTCAGTACAATCAATGAATAAACAGCAGTCTGTATGAAAACTTATGCCATTTTTCAAAAGGGCAGCAGTTACATCACAAAGCAGTTTTTTATGATATGTGATGAGAACGTGTTGGTGTTTGTGCCATTGCTAGGTGATTTTGCAGGTGGGTGGAGAGAAAAAGAGAGAGCCTTTTGAGATTTGTGTTAAGCCTTGTGCTTTTCAAAAAGCTAATTATGAATACTATTAAAACAAGATAATGTTTAAAGAAACAAACAAAACAACCTGGGCTGTAACTACTCTGAAAAATGGCCTTCCTCCATCTGTCTGAATTGAAAAACCTGAATTGTGGACTGTTAACCTAAGTTTGAAAAGTTCCTCTCCCCTATGCGTCTGCAGCAGACAAGTTCAGGGGTGCAGCGAAATGTCGTATAAACCCGTGACACCAAACTTTGAAACTGCAAAGCGAGGGGGAACATATGTAGGGACAGATGCTGCGGGCTGTCCTCTCTCCAAAAGGGACAGCATGCAGGGAGAGACGGAATTTGCAGGAGTTTTTATTTATATATTTTATACATTTATCGCTGCACAGGTGTCCTCTGCCCTGGGCAAACTGTGCTTTCATACTGTGGTGGTGAAAATGCCATTTACTTTAGCATTCAAGCTTAAGTCCTGTGTATTAAATGTCAGAATATGTTGCCTTTCTCCTGGTTCTAAAACAAAAAAATATGTATTTACAACTCTATACATCAGGACAATGTTTTGAGATATATATGAATGAATGTAAAGAAATGCAGCTACTTATGAATAAAGCTGCCACATAAAATGTACTACAGAACACAGAACCACAGAAAAGTCAGCCTTTACTGCCCAAAGCAAGAGGAAGAAAAAATCCTGTAAACACAACCCTTACTCCTATTTACAATTTTTCTACAGTTCATAACTTTCATGAATGACAGAAAATACAGACCTCTGTTCTTTATCATTAGATAGCAAACATCCTGAGGTCCCTTACGCCTGAGAAAAGGCCACAAACTCGTTTCAAAGCACATATTAAATTATCATAGCTTTGGGCTAAACGGACAGACAACAGCGTCTCTGTCATATGCCAACATATATTTTATCTAGAGTGAAGTAAAAATAATCCCTTGGGCTTATTGAATCAAAATGCCGAACATTTTCATCTTTATCCTGAATGGTTTGTGGGATTTCAGGACATTTGATTACGTTAATTAAAGTCACATCCATACATAAATTTCTGTGAAGTTTCAGAGAAGCGTAAACATCAGCACTGTTGTTGGAGTAAATGGAAATATCTATGGGAAATGTACATTGTCTCCAGGCCATGGAGGACTAATGTTCCTCATGAAGGCAGTGATAGTCAGCTGCGTGTTAGCAGATGTTATCTTGTTGTTGTTGTTTCTGAATGATATATCGCGAGCTGGGCGCCTCTATTCTTAGACGCCTGCGTGACAGGGAACAAATGTTTTATTGATGAGAGCGAAGCTCGGAGGCAACATAAAGCGTCTCGGTGTGGTTGTTTTCAGACTCCATTTTCATTCATTCATTCATTCAAGAAACTCCACTGTACCTCATAGAGCCCACGAGCCACGGGAAAGATCCTCCTGACCACCTGCATGGCCTGAGCGGGGTCAGACAGAAAGGGCAACCAGCAGAGAGCAAAGGCCAGCAACACTGTGGCAGCAATTCTCACCAACAGGAACAACCTACGAGAGCGGGGTCACACACACAGAAAACAGTCAGCTGACACCGATACACAACACCGCATCAGTGAACTTGGGTAATTTGTCATTTTAAAAGGAGGAATATGTGTTGTTTTAATGGCCGATGCTATCAGCAATTACAAGCTAATTTTTAATAATTACTGCTGATTGATTGATTAAACCTTATTAATGTTTTATATATTCAAAAGAACGTTTACACCAGAAACAGAAGAAAGAATACAATGTAATTATTACATACAATATATTTGAAAAGAAGTGGGAGGAAGTAAACTTTATGAAGTCCCACCCTTTTGCCATCAGTATTTAAACATTAATGCTTTCTAATTTTACCAAAGAAAAACATTTTGGGCGCCATAATTAATCAAACAATCTAACAAAACAAAACAAAAAAAGGGAAAACAATAACAAACAACAAAGTATTCATCCTTCAGTTAAGTGCAATACCTCTTGTTTCGTCCATACATCGACAAAAAATTATAAGCATTGCTTTTTGTCCTGTTGCAACCCATTTCATAATTCAAAGCATCACCATGAAACACAAAAGGTTTTCATTCTTGTGTGTGACCTATGAATTTACTGATTAAAAATTCTTCTTAAATTATCATCCCCATCTTAATCTCTGAAAACTTTTGGGATTGCAGGAGGTAATTAATTATTCTTAGCCCTGTGCATTATTTGTGCTGTTTGCAGTTCAACAATATCTGAGTTTTACTAGCTCTGACCTTAAAAATAGTGAATTGGGAGGGATTTGGGTGGGAGTTTGGTAGTGTAGTGCTTTATCTGTTTATATTTTGTAAACAAAGTAAAAATCAAAAATAAAGTGTTTAGTTCGACAAAAAAAAAAGTGAATTGTGTTCTTGACATCCAATCTCATGAATGATTCCAAGTTTTGTTTTGTAGAATGATAAGTAGGTGCTGTGAATTTTTGTACTATGAGACAGATAATCAGAGTAATGAGACTGCATTTCAAAGTTCTTCACAAAAGAGAATAAAGGATTGATTAAAGTAAAAAGTTGAGCAATTAGACACCTATGCACAAATAAAAATGAGTCTCATCTCTGGGCATTATGCTGCCTCTCAGTTAGAAAGGCCGACATTTCATTTGTGGAAAGAGTGGAAGTCTTGATGCTTCACACAAGAGTCTTGGCAGGAAGAAAATTTCGACTTGAGCAGCAAGTTTCCAGAAAGACTTTGATAAGGGTCACAGTGGACATCAGGACATTGCTGGGATATCTTTGAGTTGAGTACCTGGTAACATTTTCTGTGTTCTTAGAGCCAAACTAACTCTTTGACCACTTGCTTATATTGTTTGGCTTTTTATATTTGAGCTCTCTTCTTGTCTTAATTAAAGTTGAATCCCTCCATCGTAAATATTTTGTTGTACACTGAATATCCTGTGACTTCAGAAAACGTAGATGAATTTCCCCTTATTTATGATTTTTTATTTTTTATCCCCTTGCTTTGTTACTCGGGCTGGGACAATAAGCTTTTCTCCCGATTCGATTTTTTAGGTGCCGATTCAATTTAAATTGTGATTTTACTATATTGCGGATTTTTTTTGCTGTTGCAGCCCCAAAACTTTGGAACGGGCTGCCTCAAAATATTAAACAGGCCTCGTCTCTGCCTGTTTTTAAATCCCTCCTTAAGACCCACCTTTTCTCCCTGGCTTTTGATGCACGGTAGTTGGCGATTTTATTATTATTATTTATTTGTATTTTATTTTATGTTGATTGCTTCTTCTGCGTTTTTTATTCATTTTAATTGGTTTTATGTCTTTTAAATTGTTCCTTGTCTTTGAAAATTCATTTTGCTTATGTTTTATGTCTATTCTTTTATCTTGTATTTTATTTATTCTCCTGTACAGCACTTTGCTTCAACTATGGTTGTTTTTTAAAGCGCTTAACAAATAAAGTTGGATTGGATTGGATTTTTGCAGTCTTCAGTTAGTTTTTTTAACACCAGCGAAAAAGATGAACAATCATGATGCCTACAGACTGCATCAGGAAAAATATACATCACATGTGAGTCCGTTTTTAGGATTTATTCAGCCATGTATTTTAACCAGCTGTTTATACTCTCTCTTCAAAAGCCTGGATTGCATTTAAAAGTGGCTTATTAACACAGACTAAAATGAAGCATTTAAATTTGAAAAAACAAACAATTTTTGAACAAAAAAATCAGTCATCGATCAAACAAAAAATCCTGATACTTATGTGAATAGATTTTTCTCCCACCCCTACTTTGTACTATTTTTTTTCTTGTTATCAGTCTGTCATCTTGTGGTCATGATGAAAAATCAGCTGAACTGAGATAAAAGATACAAATATTCGATTCAAAAGTTGTATTTATGTCCCTTTTGAACATGCAGCAGAGGAGGTGACTGTTTAGATTGTAAAATCATACTTACAAGCTTTCAGTTCAGGAGTTTTCTTCAGGTTTTCTATTTAACAACAAGGATTTGGTTAATTATTTGGAGCTCTTGCTCTTTGAGTCTTGTGGTCATGGTATTAAGAAAAATGTTTTTAGTTTCACATTGAAGTTTAAAATTCTTGTAGAGCGACAGAAATGTTTGGACTGTCATGTTTTCAGAATTACATCTCAGGTTGCATATTACCTCAATTCTTTGTTCAGGCTTTTTATGTTTTTCTCACGACTAACTGGATGCAAAAAATGACTTCATCACCAAAGTTGCAACTTAAACTACAAGAGGCTTCACTGCAAAGAACTCAAACTTTTCACATTTAATATTAGAAATTCATTTCAACATAGAGTTGGTCCATGTTTTTGGTTCCCAACCATTGTACACAAATGGTTGTTTTCATTTAAGACTTAAAAAAAAGTTTTATATAACAAATTAAAGTGAAACTAAGACAGCTGAAAAATATCAACATGTTCTTAAAAAGTATGTAAAATAAATCCACAATTTTCTTGAATAAAATAAAAATGTTTCATGAATAAAATTGAATAAATAAATGAGCTTTTTAAATTGATTATTTTGCAGTCAGTAAGCATATCACTGTTTATAGCCTTACTGTATACAATCATTGAAAATGTATAAGGCCTTTTTATTTTTTCTAATTTAAGTATGTCCATTTTTATTCTCTGGTTTTTGTCAGGTGTCATGTAGAGATGTGGGAAGGGGTTCAATGTTTGTATATACGTTCTCTTGTAATATGTTTCATTATAAAATATGAAAAACTATTAATAAAGCTTAAAAAAAATAAGGCCTGGCATCTATTATGCTTAGAGTTAACATTATCATTAACAATGTGGGTTTGCACAATGTTGTCTTTTTAGGATACACTGATGTACAAACTATCCAGATGAACAATCAACTAAGAAGAACAAAATGTCTCCATGACTGGAGTCTGTTTATTATGTCTAGTCTTTTCGTCCATGTCCAATCAAATGTTTTGTTCCACTGCAACCTTTCTCTTAAAATAAATTTAAAAGATTACAAATTTTGGGAAATTTGAGTTTCAAGACATCATTAAGAAGGTGGTTTCTACTTGATCCTGAGAATAGACTGGGTAAAAAGCACAAATTTAATCCATCATTAATCCATCATTCTGAGTATTTTCATGATAACACAACCTTGTCTAACTCATTTGTTTTTCTGTGTATCGTCTTTCTCTCCAAGAGAAGCTTGAATAAAAAGTTTTCTTTGTCGACTTGTACTCTTCAAACAATTAGAGCGTACTGTCTGCAGGTCCTAAATTTGGGTTTTGACCCTTGCATTGAGGAATGCAGTGAAAGCCATGCATCAGCTGAAAGTCTTCGGCGTAGGTCAGACTATCTTGTCAGCTGGACCTGTGAAGCTGCTGGTTAAGTTGCACACACGGCATAGCTGAGGAGTTTGGGCATGGCGAGAGTGTCATCTGGACATATCTTCGTCCCCCCTCCCATCCCCCCGGCACTTCTAATCCAGCTCTCCATTTGCTACTAAATGCCCTTGGTACATTGTTACTAGATAAACAGACACTGGACACAACCGTAACAGCATCCAATCTGATTACCTCAGTCATTCTGCAGCTCTCCTGAGGACACCGCTTGCTTTATATGCTGACGTTATAGATCTCCCCTCAGTGCGCAGATGACATTTCAGCACTGAGTGGCAAAATAACAAAGCCAACACAAGACACAGATGAATAATCAGGACATAAAAAGAGTTGTTCTATTTTGCCTGAAGGTGCCTGAAACTGAGACCTTGACTAATTTCCAGAAAGTACACGCAGATGTTTTCATGATCTTTTTCTTTCAAAGATAAAATGAAAACAAAAATGTCACATTTTTTTTGCAATTGGGGCTTTTCCTTCTCAACATTCGGAACATGTTTAATTCTTTGGTCATACCAGTCAAGTGTGCAGCAGTTTGAAGTCTTTGCTGCTTTTTGAAGTCCTAAGAGCATAAGATAAATATTGCTTCTTTTTTTCTATTTCATTTTATCTTACTTTATCTTATTTGTAACTTGAAAGAAGTTACTACAGATGCATTGATTGATTATTTTCTAACAGTATTTTTATGGTTTTTTTATGTCTATAAAAGCCTGACTAGGGGTGGACATTGCAAATTAGCTCAGACTGTTACATCTATAAGCAGTAGCTCCATGATAAGGTTATCATAATAATACTATGCCTTGATCCCACACCTAGCACTTGGACTCACGTTGATATTGTTATTAGTTAGACAGTTATTGATCAAAATTTCAGCAAAATCTGTCCAGTAGTTTTTGCGTAATCCTGCAAACAAACAAAAAAACATTAGGACCAAAAACATATCCTCCTTAGAGGACCTATAAACATTAACTAAATAGGCTAAATAGATTAATAATCTAGAATAAGGAATAGTAAATGGAGGGGAATTTGTCTTTTGTCAATATTAAATAACGTCATCAGCTATATTATATAACTGAGCTGAATTCATAAAACTATTAACTTTTTGTTTACTGAGCTGTTTTCACTGTTTTGCCTCTTTGATGAAATTAGTTTTAGTCAGTCTGTCAATCATTTTGTTAATTCATATAAATGAAAATAACAGATAAGCCACTGCATTGTGTAATAAGATGTCCTTACTGTATACCTGATACCTGATTTCAATTTAGTTCAATTCAAAGCCATTATTGTTATTTGAGACAAGCAAACAATGAAATTGAGGAAGCAACTCTCTGGCTCTAAAAACAACAACAACAAACAGATATAAGAAACACAAGACCATTAAACTAGAAAAGCACTTTGAGAGCACAGATCTCCGCCAGCACCACAGTCCTCTCCCATATTGTGATTTTCACCATAAATATTAGTCCTACCTTTATTTCATCTAAATATTTAGATTCCTTGACCATGAAAACATACCATTAGCAACTGGATTCATAATGATATCTATTTTAGTTCAGCAGTTATTCACGAAAATCACATTTTTCGTCATGGCGGATCCAGACGGTGATGCGGATCAACACCAAAATTGAATCAGTTCTTCCTTTTTCCATGCTGAACATATCCTGAAAATTTCATCAAAATCCATCCATTACTTTTTGAGTTATTTTGTTCACAGACAGACGGACAAACAAACTCTCCCGAAAACATAACCTCCTTGTTGGAGGTAATAATGATGATAAAAACCCATTCCAACTGAAATATCAACAAATCAATATATAAATGCATTTCACTGCTCCTTAAAGGGCGTCAGAGGGGGCATGACTCTTTGTCATTTTAATTTTGGCTTCAATATTTGTATCATTCATTACTGCTCAAAGAAATGACAGAAGGTCTGTGTGGTGTTGAGAACTTCTTTCTTTAAATCAGCCAGAATGTGAAAAGCACTGAACTTCAATAAGAGTTTATGGCGATAGATCTGTGAACTTTTCATGCATTTCTCTGCATTTTACAACAGGCTGAACCACATTAAAAATAAACAACATTCTGTTTTTTATTGGGGGTGGGAGAAAAAAATCACTAAACATAAGTATCATGGTTTTTTGTTTGACGATTTTTAAATAGACTTTTTTGTTTAAAAATCGTTTTTTTCCAAATGTAAATGCTTCATTTTAGTGTTAATAAGCCACTTTTAAATGCAATCCAGGCTTTTGAAGAAAAAACAGCTTGTTAAAATATATTGCTGAATAAATCATAAAAACGGACTCACGAGACGTGTATTTTTCCTGATATAGTCTGTAGGCATCATGATTGTTCATCTTTTTCACTGGTGTTAAAAAAGCTAACTAAAGATTGCAAAAATTGGCAACATTGTAGAATTGCTATTTAAATCGAATTGGCACTTTAAAAAAAAAATCGTAAAAAATCGTATCGGGAGAAAAACGTATCGTCCCAATCCTATTTTTTATGAAATTATTGCATCTTTTTCGTTGAATTTTACAGTAAAGAGAAATCTTCAGTCTTATTTCTTGTTTGCTTTTAAAGACTTTAAGAAGCATCGGTCTGTTTTTAGCTGAAAATTAGTTAAAAACCTCTCACAGGCGATCCAATGGCCCTTTTCCACTAGCACGTCTTGGCCCTACTCTACTCTCGTCGGCTCAGCTCTACCCGGTTTGCAGCGTGTTTCCACTGGCCTGGTACCTCCTAAAACAAGCTAGTTCTAGTACCTACTCCGCTCTGGTTCCAAGCGAGCTGAGTCGATCCTAAAAGATGACGTCACCGACTGCCGGCTACTGATTGGTCGGACAATGTCGTCATCGATGAGTCATGAGCGTGACGACCTAGCATGCTAGTGGAAGCTACCATTAGCTTACCCTCATACGTCTTTTCTTTGCAGCTCGATTGCTCTCGTCCTCGGCTTCATTCTGTTGTAAAGCTTCCAAAACTCTCCTGTGCTTCTCAAGGGGTATTTCTTCTTGCCACCTGCAGCCTTCTCCTGCTTTCCTTTTTTACTCGGTTTGTGACAAAAAGCCACAGATTGTTGTGTCGCGCTCAAAATGACGTCACCGCAGTGCCGCTCAGCTGTTTACAGCGACACTGCACCCCGTTGGGGAGGCGACTGGCGCTAATGGAAAATCAGCACAAGGCGAGTAGAGTAGAGCCGGGTAGAGTCGAGTCGAGTAGAGTAAAGTAGGGCTAATGAAAAAGGGCCATTAGTGGCGAATCTACTCACCCTCGTCCAGTCAGGCCCTGTTTCACACATTTCCCCAGCAGGTAGCAGAAGAAGGGCAGTGCGTGGTACAGCTCCATCTGTTTGTAGTTGAGAGCGAGGCAGAAAGCCACAGAGCCAAGCACATCCCAGCCAAGGCCCAGAGACAGGACACCCCACAGGGCAAAACCCAAGCTCACTGCATTGTACCTGATATGGTTAAGGCTGATTTCCTGATCAAACTGTCTCTATTTAAAATCATCGCACCATTTTTACTTAACAACTCTGTTATGTGGTGTCACAAGTAATTTAGAAAACAGCAGCTGATAGGGGTTTGACTGGGGGCTCCTAAACATAACATATGGAACTTTTAACAACTTTTTAGATAAACAGAAACGAAGAATAACTTTTTGTAAAAAACGTGATCAGTTCTGGTGAGAATCTGTTTTTTTTCCAGACAGACACATGATGGGAAGCTGTGCCTTCAGGAGGTTCCAAAGTTTCCAGTGATTTTGGTTTTAGTCAACATGCAAAAAACATAAAAACAACCAAATAAAACTACTCTGATGTATAATCTTTTCAAACAACCAAACATTTCATAACTTAGATCTGAGCTAAACTTCTTTGCCTGTGACCCCCAAAATAACAGAGCCAACAGATGTATACTTAAATGTATACTTTTATTTTTTGGACAATGTGTTATTTCTGAGAACATCACCTCACGACAATTGTTTAATGGTTTATTAATGGGCTAAAGTATGCCATTCTAAATCGTCTGAAATTTTCTTTTGTCTCACACAAGGCATCTTGTAATCATTCTCTGGTGTCTTGTGACCCTATGGTTGGGGACCACTGAACCCAAATATTTACTGAAAATGTGGTTGTAACTTGTTACACACGGGGAGGGGCATTTTGACAAAAAGAATCTTTAAGTTGTTTTTCAACTAATATGAAAAAATTTAAAAGAGCTCAAACTTCCATCATCATCTTTCATGGACCCAGGTACATGCAAGCTCTTTACTGAAAAATAATATGTAGGTGAGAGTATTTGTCCAATTTCAAGTCAAAAAATCCCACTAGACTTGTTTTATGCCACCAAATCCAGACATTTCTGGATTAATATCTTATTTGAAGATATCAAAACTAAAAATAAAGCATGAGCTGCTTATAAAAAATAAAACAAACTGCCAATGAGACTAGCCATATTTCTCTTGAACGGTGTTTTAAAATAAAATAGAAATAATCAAGAGCATATATCAAACCTCAATTCAAGACCCTCTCTGAGTAAACCTTTGCTTGTTTGATTGGCAGATATTCTTTATCATTACAAGCAATTCAGTGACCTTTTTGCCTTTTATTTCTTGAAGTATGATATCTGGACTTTTTGAGAGAATGTGATTTGAATAAGTTGTGTTTTAGATATACCTGACTTATAATTAGACAAACACTTTTGGCTCTAAGATCTAAGTTTTTGCAGTGCATGTGCATGCCAGTACTATCATCCCAATATCCCTAAATTCCTGCCTTGGGAACCACTGAGCTCATTAAGTTACAGAGAAGTGTTTGTAATCTGTCACTTCAAGTAGGGGCAAATTCTAAATAAGAGTCTTTAGATGTTTTTTCTCAACTTATATGCAAAATTTTGCTTTTGCAAGATGCAAAATATGTTTTCATATCATAGTCTGGTATCATTTATGCTTTCCAGGTGACTATAACTAAGTCGAAAGAAACTTAGGGTACTTTTGCCAAAATGAAAGGTTAAGCATTCAATCAGGAGACCTCTAAGCCCACTAGTTCAACATAAGTATTTGAGGAGTTGCTTCATCTCTGATATGGTCCTTTGCTGCAGCATTACCCAGGCTTTGGAAAATAAAAGTTCCAGGTAGTGGCAATTTGTAATGGAACTATCAACTCTTCCACGCAGCTTCTTACAGGCTCTCCAACTCATCAACTATGTAGACTAATGAGCAGCAAGAGCCAGAACATCACAGGGGTCAACAGGTCGGGACCTCCTGTTTTGAGTGTTTCTCTAATGTAACTATAATGGTTTTATATTTGTATTCAACACGGCTCAGCTCTGCACAGTTTGGATATTACCTGCTCTAGTTTCTGTTACAGTACAGACTGCATCAGTACCTTTTTCAGGTAGGCGAAGCCATCATAGCATAGTTGAATTCGGGCATTAAAGAAAAAAACAGAGAGGATAGAGCTGTCCACCCCTTTGTGGCTTTTGTAACAGTTAGGAGATATGTTTGTTCCAAAGACAGTTGCAAAAAGCAAAATATATTACTGCTTAAAGCAGAGGGGTGTTTGGAAAGATTCTCTGACTATACAGAGATCAGCAGTGCCTCCATGTCACATTTAGTACCCTACTGAAAGTGACACAAAAAACTGTGCCAGGTCCTCGGTACAATCCAAAGTGAAGAACCAAAACATCCAGAGAAGTTGAGCCAAGTTGGGCAGATGGCCGGTTGTGGAAAAGCCACAAAAGAGGGTGGCAAGTGAACATTGGAGTCCCAGAGCCACCCACCTTCAAGCTAACTCACCATGGCAGTACAAATCGCTACTTTATCCTACCTACCTCACCATATGGCCATAAGAGCCCAAACAGCATTCAACAGACTCGGACTCCATACATGCGAGTTCCAGGTAGTGACATGCTGATACTAGGTTCATCAGTTCATAATCATAATCACCTGTATAATCAGCAACAACCAGGATTGAATACCCCAGTTAAAAGTTATTGAAATAATTAGAATCTTAAATCTCCACAAAGGCTTAATAAATATAAAATAAACCTTAAATGTGCTCTCCAAGCACAACAATCGCAGCAATAATGGACTCCCAGTGAATAAATGAGAATATAGCTGTTGTCAAAGGATACTGGAAATGGCCGTAATCGATGAGGATGAGTCCTGGGTAAAGCAGGAAGCAGAGCAGAATGGACACCTGCAAAAAAAAAAAAAAAAGTATAAGTTGTTAGTCAACTTTGCAAAAGTCCAACCAGTTTAATAGCTGTTTAAAAAAGAACATTTAAAAATGGATATAAGATCAAAAATAGCTACAAAACAAAGATAAAGTGATCGCTTTCTTCATAAATGTCATGTCATTAGACTTATTTATACTTCAAGAGATGCTAAATCTGCACAGAACAAGGCTCTTGTCATTGCTGATGTAGAGGCCAGATTTAACACATTCGGTCTTTCAAGACATTTTACAAACCAGCTCATCATAGGAGTGCCAACAGTAATCTTTAATCAATGCATTGTGGTGCAAACATAGATTTATCAATGCAGAGAGGGTCAGTTATTGTTAAATCTTGCAGAGTCTATTGCTAGACTGCAGTTTTGTTTCTGAGGAACTTAAAACATAAGTAAAGGAAGGTTGTGTTTTTGCTGGCGTAAGTTGTCTGTTAGTTTGTTTGTTATCAAAATTGCACAAAACTACTTGACGTATTTTGCTGAAATTTTCAGGAGATGTTGGTAATGGTTAGATTTTGGTGGTGATCCAGATCACTGCCATTAGCTAATGACTGTTTTTGCTCAATAACTGTCTAACTAATAATGATACCAACATGATTCTAAGTGGTAGGCGTGGGTTTTCAGGGTCATAAATCATATTCTTATTGTAACTTTATAATGGAACTATTCCTTATAGATGTAACAGCAATATGTGAGCTACCTTGAAGGAGGTTTGGGCTCTTTCTATTTTGGTTTGTAATTCAAAAAAGGAGTTCGTATTTATTTGACTGCTTGTATTTTATATCTAAAAAGTATCCTGGTGCAGCAATGAGGACAACTGAGGATCATAATCACTGCCACGCATCATGGTGCCTTGAGATCAAACTGAATTAATGATTGTAATCGAATCGTGACACTAGTAACAGATCAATTTGATTTTCTGAAATTAAATAACAATGAAAGAAACTGCAACACTTGCCACTTTTCAGTAAAAGACAAACCTGTGTTTCAGAGAAGAGTTACCTTTCTTTTAGAGGATCCTTCCGTCAAGTATAAACAGTAAACGACCACAGCAGGGAAGTATATCAACAAATCAGCCACCAGAACTGAAACATAAGACAGAGATACATGTATACTGGCATGTTTGACAATAAAAATACAAAAAAACAGATTATGAGTCTTTATTATCCATCAAAACAGTCCATGATTTTTCCTGGTATTAACAACGTAACATAAAAAAGCATAATCTTCACAGGAGCAACTCTCTACTATCTAATATACACTAATTATACTTACAGTGTAAAGCAAATAAATCATATTTAAGTGTGTGCGGAAACTTAAGTTTATTTATGTCTTTGTTACTCTACCTGTAGCTCTCATGAATAATTTGTGGGCTGGACTTTCATAACCTCTGGACGTGTGTAACTCCACCCAGTCAGGATTTATTATCTTAGCCCTGCAGAAAAATACAGAATGGGAACAAAGAAGTTAGTTTTAATCAACTTGTTTATTCTATATTCCTGTGGAGGAAAAAACTTTGACAGAAACACGGAGTTAATAAGAGTGACCAGCACACTAAAGACAGAAAACAAAGCTGGAATCTTTTTTTTTTTTTTAAATTCTATCATTGACAGAAAATGTTCTTACACATAAGCACAGATGAGGCTGTGGTAGGCCGTCAGAGGAGGATAGTCCAAACCCCAGTAGTAGAGATCGTTGTCAGTGGTGTTGAAGTACCTGAAGGAGAAGGAGGGTTTTGTGGGAGTGGTGGATAAATGCTGATTCAGCAAAATTCAAGTCACTGTTCAAAGGCAGAAATCCTCTGATGATCATAAGCAAACATATCAGCTGGCATACAAATACTGCACTTCCTGTTTAAATGTTCACATATTTGAAGCTCATGAGATCATATTTTATCTAACCTTTTAACCTATTTTGCCAAGCTGCTGCTTGTGTAAGAATATAAGCATATATGTATGCATCTGTGCGTGTTCATGAGTGTGTGTCGTTGACGGTTGCAGCTGCTGACATGCTGCTGTCTGTGGTTGTTGGGGTTCTCAGCTTTGATTCCATCCAATACTGGCTGTGGAAGTCTGTGTGAAATGTGTTTGCACTGTCCAGATAAACAAGTTACGACTTCATCGGGCTGAAAGATTTATTGTTTTCGGATAAATCACAATTTTTGAAGTGCTCCTGACTGACCCAGGATCTGTTGTGTCAACTGTTTTACACTTACTGTTTTACAAATGCAGGCAAATTGCATTCATGGAAGTGTTGGTAGGTAGGTCAACAACACAAAGCCTCAGTTTAGGAGTTGGATTTGGAGTAGCACTTAAATACAGATTATCTATCATCAATTTCAGATGATGAATAATGTGTTATGTGCATTGATAAATGATTTTCTTACTGTTGTCTGTACTGTAAATATTGTGAATATAGCACTGAAACATGATTTGAAGAAAATCGTGAATTGAATTGAAATCGCAATATCTGCCAGAAAAATCGCAATAAGATCTTTTCCTAAAATCATTCAGCCATACTACCTCGTTAATATGTTTTTTTAATTTTCTACCATGCTATTATCAAATCTTTTTGTATGTTTTTAATTCTTGTTATTTCTATTCTAAATGTTAGTTGTACAGCACTTTGGCTCAAACTCTGCTAATTGATGAACAAACTAATCATGATGGCAGCTCACCCAGGACAAAAAGTTACTTAAAGGAGATATATCATGATGATGCATGATTTAATACTTACATATAATATAATAAATATGAAAACAAGACCTTACACCCCCTTAATTTTCAAAAAATGAGATATTGTATTTTTTCTGATATCCTAGAACGAGATTTGATGCCTCTGAAAATAGGTCATTGCGAGATGACCGCGAGATTTAAATTGTCGTGACGACACGAGGTACATTTCTTTTTATTGGAGTAATCTGATAAAACAGCTCCTCCTCTGTGATGTCCGTTAGCCACAAAACCGTCACCGAGGAACACATCCACCCAGCAGCAGTATATAGATCCCTAGCTCACACTCACTCATTACCAGCTCTGGCCTGTAGGGGGACTCAATACGCAGTCGCTGCTTTGAACCTGCCGGAAAATACAGTAGAAGAAGAAGGACAGGCTGGCTCTACCCCCGATAGAACTGACCAACCAGAGCACAAAGGGCTGTGACGTTGCGAGGTAACTGTAGGTCAGCCTGAGATCCGAGCATTTCAACGAGAGCTTGATAATGGCCTAAAATGAGGATTTTGAGAACACTATTGTAGGGCAATGAAGGAACTAAATGACTTTTACTGAAGGCAGAAATGCTTTACAGGCATCCTAGTCTGGCATAGTGAAAAGGAGAAACAAGCATGATATGTCTCCTTTAATAAATTATCAATACTTTGACTGTCAATTGCACTGTAATTACTGTTTTAGAAAAAGGTTGTCTTACACATGGAAAAGGAATCTTAATGCTATAATAATCGTTATTTTTTACATAGCAATTTTTCAAACTCAAGTTACAAAGTGCTTCACAAGGACAGCAATAATTTAAAACATAGCAGGTGATGGGGGGAATGAGCCCCTGGCAGCCCCACTGAGTCCGCCCATGTAAGCGATGTTTGGTCTTAAAACAACCATACTCCTTACATGTTTCCAAGAATTCAACCACTGTATGTAAAAAAAAAAAAGAAGCTTCTCACTGACCATTGCTGCACAGGGAGGTTGTAGGTCACTTCTTGCCAGTGCCTTTGTGCTTCATAGTCCCCAAACATGGGGGGTTTGCCCGCCCCTGGAGGACAAACATCACAGCTGTTAGTCTGGTGAATGGGAAACTTTATGAATGAATGACAACAGGGAAGCACTCAGAGCTGATTAGCCACGATGTTAACCACTATAAGCAACGAAATGATATCTGTTACACACATTTTGACTTGGACCTTGCAGGAAAATAAACGCAAAAAAGCTACAACAGAATCAGGAAACATGGTAACTGTGTTTACATTGGATAATACCAAACGTTAACAATAAACACAAAACATTCAGGTACCTGAATATGAATTTAATGACACGCCCCATCTCGTAACAACTCCGAGCAGCATACACAGTGATACCAGACTCCACGTCTCCATAATTTCGTCAGAAAAACAAAATTAAATAGGAGAAATAAAGGCTCATATCCGCTACATTCAGACTGTTTTCGAAGCCTGTTTACACTTCCTGTACACGTCATGCGTGAGTGTGTTGCGCGTTCTCACTGGGCGCTGCTTGCTTACGTAGCGCTGAGAGCTGAGGCGTTCAAGAACAGTTGGAAAGATGAGATTTAAATTAAAAATGCCATGCAGCATAAGTCAGGTTCACTTTATCACAACATTTAATATTACGACATGTAAAGAATGAGTATCGCATTTAAACTGTGTTTGAATGATACGAAAGATACATAGTTGAATTGTATGTAGTTTCCCAATCAATTCAGAGAAGTAAAATTCTCCATGTTATTGAATGCAGCTGTGGTTAAAGCAAGGTTTATTACAGATTGACGGATGCTGCATATAAATAAAGGCCTGTTTGTTCTCTATTATTTCTTGAAAAATATCACTGGTTGATAGCAACATGAATTAGTGTCTGTTCTCCAAAAGCAAACAAACAATTTAAACGATGAAGGGTGATACATCACGGTGTCTTTGCAATAATGGCTAAACTTGATTTGCTGACCACAACTTGTCCTCTCTATGATCACAGTTAGTAATAACAAAGTACAAACATGTAATAATGTGGGCTTGCATCAGTGATTCACTGTACCCATTTTAATTTAGGGGCCATGCTGGTCTCATGGTGTATTTATCAGCCTTTCAAATGTGTATTCATAATGATTCAGAAAAAATAAAGGCTTATTCAACCATTTGTTTACAAAAGCAGGCAATATTATTTCTTTTCTGATTTGTAAATGAGAAATCAAGTTCCCTCTAATGGCATAAACTGAGGAGTTTTGTGGTTCCTGGGGAATTTCTCCCTTGGAAAATTGAAAAACTCAAACAATTGTGTTTCGATAGAGTAGAAGTTGTCTGCTTTTGTGAAATAAATTAACGGCAATGACAGCTGTAATATATACATTTGTCAATTATCTCAAGTGATAAGTTTACATTTTTCATCTCCTTACCCAGAAACTATTTTAAAACTTTTAATATATGATGTGTTTATTTGCTTTGATATATATAAGAGACGACTCATTATATGAATAAAACTTATATAAGAATATATATTCTTTTTTATTTGAAAGTTTATAATGATGTCAAAAAATGGGTAAATGAATACAATGCAAAATGTGACCTTTTTTTGCTGATGACATTGCACTAAACTTCCCAGAACCTTCTTCGGGTCAGCATCTTCTGTTCTGATCTGCTTCACATGTTTATCATTGTGGGTTATTTTAAGGAATATTTGCTGTGTGAATTTGTCACATATTGCTGCTCATTCTTTGTCAAAAACATGCAAGCTGTATTGCTGCCTGTCTTGGACAGAAAAGTCCAGAGAAATACATTTAATTGTTTCTTTTTCAATGGGAACAAGATATGGAAAAATTATAAATTCACGTCCTTTCCTTTGAGAAAGAGTTGAAATTGAATTTTAGCTTGCATTGGTTTCTCCCTGATGACAAGGTATTCCGATATTGAGAGAGTTACTTAACAATGTCATGTCTGAGGTACACAATTACAATAAAGTAATCTTCTGTGATGGGGTGGTTTGTGTGGCGGAGTAATTGGAATAATTTAATTTCTTCAATGACATTGGCGTGTATTTGGGGTAATATTAATTTTGACCTTTTGTCTTCATATTTTTTCAATTTAACTTTGAACCGGAGTGAACATTTGTGGCATGCTTAAAGATGCTTTTTTAGATGTTCTTGAGATTTGGCTTTAAAAGCAAGGGATTAGCATGAAGCCTAATGACATTTGACATGCACCTCCAAAATGCAATCACTTTATATCTGAGTCAACATTAGAGAAAAGTTCAAAGTGAAACCTCAAATAATCAGGCACATGTTGTCCATTGTGTAGCTCTATAGCTCGCCATGATGCAGGATCAGAAGGAGCCATGGACTTCTTTCTGAACCTGAATTTATAGACCTTCATGAGGACTCACTCCATTTTTATCAGCTGCTTAAGAATGACATGGGAGCCACTTTTTCTTAATTCTCATGTTATGAAATTTTCTGATCTGTTTTAAATATAAAATAAAGCAAATTATGTTCAAAGCAAAATCCAAAAATGCTCCCTGACTCAATACAGGGGTTCTTTTTAATTCAGGACAGTCCATATAATCTCAGAGGCGTTTGCAAATTTACTGTACAAAAAGCTAAAAAAGGTATGATGTGTCTCCATTATTGGAGTTAAATTCTGGAATGATGCCAACATAAATTTAAAAACTTGTCATTCTTTTTTTGTTTTTAAGAAAATGGTTTGTAAAACTATTTTTGAAGCTAATAAGTGCGATTAAGTATCTGTGTTGTTGCTTCTTTGCTTTTTTGGAGGTTGGTAGCCTAAAAAGAGTTGACAATATAGGATAGACCTTTATAACCAATTTGCTTCTGCCTATGCCTTTCAGTCATTATTTAACACATGATTCCTGGTTTTGTGATTTTGTGTCAAATGTCAATATTGTGTACAATATTTGGTGTTGTCATGACTGAATAAACAATAAACAATAAAAAAAACATTAATGAACACAGTCACCAGCTAACATTGTAAGTGGTTTGACCAGTACACCTTCAAAGTCCTGACATAAATGCTGTGAAACCGCACGTATACAGTGCTGATGGTCTGAGTTTCATCCATCAGTCAGCAGTCTGAGCTGATCGGATATTTCTGTGGATTATTGATGGGCATTTTAATTGTTCTTACCTCTGAATTGAAACTTTTTCTGTACCTCCTCCAGGAAGACAGATTGTGAAAAGTCAAATATATTTAGAAGCACATCCAAAGCACAGATTTGACAGTGAGTTTATCTCAGGTTGTACTTTTTCATTCCCCAGAGTCATGACAGGGACAGAGAACCTGTTTGTAAAGTTTACACAGTTAGGCCACACAGATGGATATGTGAGGATCTAGTCATGCTTTCTAAATAAAACACTCTTTTGATTTAGTCATTCAAAACAGTGTAATGAAGTGAATCATTTTATTGTGCTATGGCCTGGTACCAAATCTTCCATGGCTCATTGGTTGGAGACCTTTGGTGAATGCAAAGGACCACGGACAAGCAAGAACTCAACAGTGCTGTTCAAAATATTACAGTCAAGGTTTAAGACTCTTCTTTTTCAGTTTGTTCAATTATGGGATTCCTTATCCTCAAAAACTTTGGATAGTACTGGAGAAGACATACGCGACTGATGATGATATCACTTAGTTTAACCCCACAATAATCTCCTTAATGAGAATTTCTAACCTAAATTTAAAAAATGACAATGCTCACAGTTTGTTCTTTACTCCATCTTCTCTTGCTCTTAACCCTTTCATGCATAGTGGTAACTACAGTGGACAGCTATTCAAATGCTGTTCACTTGTATGTGCATTGGTTTTGCTGTTAAGGTTGCATATCAGCAAACACAGTGGACGTTTGTGCATCATTCCATACATTGCTACCTAATAGCAATGCATGGTGAGTGCTTTTTTATTAAATGCAAAACCAAGATGACCGACAGGAAGCCAGAAATGCTGAGGGCCCCAGGAATATGTTATAAACTCTTCTATAGCAGGACACACATGCAGGTAAAAAAAAATATGATAGCGTCAAGTAACATCCAAGGATTAATATCACTGTTAAAATTTCCAAATATTTATTTTGTAGAGGGGGAAACTCGTAATTAATCACGTCCACTAAATTGGCCGCCATGCATCACGGACTATGTTTCAACATTATTTCTTACAATTACTCTACATTTGCTGGCCTTGACAAAACTGATTTGCTGGGACTTTTTTGAGTAAATCAAGTGGCATTTGTTATAAGAAGGTAATTGATGTTTTCATTTTTAAACAAAAACAATATTTTGCACATATTATTTCAATAACATGAGTAACAGTTAATGTCTATGGATTTAGTTAGTATCCATCTATTTCTTGTCAATCTGTTGGATGAAATTGCACTATACCAACCTTTAAGCACTCCAAAAGGGAAGAGAAAATCTGGCCCTGACAATACAAGAAGTTAAAACTTTCCTGGGAATAAATCTGCTCATGTCACGAATCAGATATCCATAAACCAAGAATGTACTGGTCATTACAGGCAGGTCTTCATCTTGATTTTATAATAAATGCAAAGTTGCACCCCACCTACAGTGAAATGCCAAACAGTGTCCAGGCCACCCCCTGAAATAAGGTTTGGCTCTGGTAACCACTGGCTTCTTCTCACAGAAGTAAAAATGCTACAGATGCCATGATGTGTACATTTGCATTAAGTGTCCTGTGGATGTGTGCCCCGGATGCTTTGCCAATTTCCAAACAAGATAGATTGGAAGTGGACATGAGGGGAGCATATTGATGGGGGAGGGGATAGCAGATCAGGAGGAACAAAGAGCATATTTACACTCAAAGACTATACATTTTTCTTTTCCTTAAGTTCAACAACTGTATTTGGCACTTCTTTTAAAGCTGTGTTTAACACCTGTTATTTGCAGCATTTGTTACTGCCTTGAATGTCAAAATTCCATGATGTCAGACTGAACTGCTCTCCAATCTCGTTGTACATTCTGTATAATGACAATAAAGGCCATTCTGATTCTGATTCTGAACTGAACTGCTCTGAAACAGCCTCCTGAGTTTGGGTCCCGACCCACCAGCTGAGAACCACTGCAGCAGAGCATGAGCATCTCCAGTGTAGCTGTAGTTTGAGGCCCTCTGTGTACAGATTTGTGTTGTACAGTGCAGACCCTCTCCTCTCTCTCTCCTCACAAAGTAAATCCCAGCCCAGGGGCATCTCCTCCTCTGTGACCTTTTCTTCTGTTGACGCCGTCCTCTTTGTTCCCAAGGTGTTGGGATTTGCTGGCTGAGACACGTTTCTTGTGGTTGTGGCATCAATTATGCATAAATAATAATAACCACGGACAACTGCTGATTTGCAATGACACTTTCATTACGACGGCAGCGGCCTATAACTCACTGGTAGCCATTAGTTATTAATGCCCGGCCACGCCAGCTTTACTTTGTCATTTATTGCTTCATCTCTATGCCTTTTTAAATATTCAGTAACTGCTGTACCTACATTTACTGTCTGTGATCTCCGCCCAGCAGAAGGCTATAGCTTTTGGTGGAGGGTGACCTAGTTATGATGGAGGCCTGGGCCTTGCTGGCCAATGCCACAGGGTCGTCTATCACAGGCTTACATACAGTCAAGTTTGCTGTGAGTCAGAGCTGATGATTTTGGCTGTGATGACATGTATTTTTACATCAATATCAGAACAAACAAGAAACAGATTCAAAAACAACTCTTTTCTTCTAAACATACAGTATCACCTTTCTTTAACGAATAAGTGTTCATTATTTGATTTATGAATTAACCTTTTGACTTCCAAACTAAGAAATACATTCGCAACAAACTGTTTGTTGGTAAAATTGTTTCCCTTCTTCTTCATTTTGCAACATTTCAGGTCTTATTTTTCAAATTACTCAATGGGCAAGCAGACATGTTGGCCAACCACCTGGGTGACTTGCCTGTTAAGGGTTATCCTGGGCATGAGTTAATTTCTTTCATTTCTGCAACAACATTTTAGCTTTTTTATATGAAAACATAACAGAGAGCAAATTTAGATATTTAGAGGTTAGAGTTTTCTGAGGAATCATAGGTAATTTGTTTAATCATCAGATGTATTTCCTTCAGTTATATTATGATTGTTAGAGGATCTGGAAGTATGTGAAGTTTTTTTTTTACTCTGATATGTGTTCTTTTTGTTAGATTTCTGAGAAGCTATGATTCAATTCTGATTTTTCTAGTTTTCAAACAGTAATATTCATTCACAGCAGCACCACTCATTCGATACGAATTGGTGTGACAAACATTCAAAAAGACAAATAAGAAAAAACCGACAAAGTCTTTGAAAATTTTAATTGCACTAGTAAGGCAGCAAAAGGTCAACCACATGGTTACAATACCTGTCAAAGGGTCAAGAAGAGATAAGAAAGTAGTGATTTTAAGTTTGAAGTTTACTTTTTAATAAAGAACCACAGTTTCTGGTGATTCATGCCACCAAAAGGTGAGAAACTTCTGGCCCTTTTCCGCTAGCCCTACTCTACTCGACTCTACCCGGCTCTACCCGGCTCTACTCTACTCACCTTGTGCTGCTTTTCCACTAGCCCCAGTCGGCTGCCCAACGGGGTGAGCGGTACTGCGGTTACGTCATTTTGAGCGCAACACAACAATCTGTTGCTTCTTGTCACAAACCGAGCAAAAAAGGAAAGCAGAAGAAGGCTGCAGGTGGTAAGAAGAAATACCCCTTGAGAAGCACAGGAGACTTTTGGAAGCTATACAACAGAATGAAGCCGAGGACGAGAGCAATCGAGCTGCAAATAAAAGACATGAGGGTAAGCTAACGGTAGCTACCGCTAGCATGCTAGGTCGTCACGCTCATGACTCATCGATGACGACATTGTCTGACCAATCAGTAGCCGGCAGTCGGTGACGTCATCTTTTAGTATGGACCCAGCTCGCTTGGAACCAGATTGGAGTAGGTACTAAAAGGTACCAGGCTAGTGGAAACACGCTGCAAATCGAGTGGGGCTGAGTAGAGTAGGGCCAAGGCGTGCTAGTGGAAAAGGGCCATTAGTCTCATGGAGGGTTAATAGGAAGGGCGGGATGCTTTTTTGTGGCTGTTTTTTCCATCAAAAATCCTCATGATTTAACCCTCAGGGCCAAATGTTCCCTTTTGGGGATGTGATTATTTTTGTCTTGAGGTTATTTTTCATCATTACTTTTCATAGCATGTAATTTGGCAGAAACATTTTTTCTTTTTTTTACAGATTTTGAAATTTAAAACCCATTTTTCTGAACATCCTGCAGTACTCTGCATCTATAAGTGTGATATTTGATCATACATCCTCTGTTGTATAAATCATGATCAATCATTTGTTTTCAATTTGCAGGTCAGGCTTCAACTGGGTAAAAAATTAAGATATCAATGAATCTATCTATATTTGTATAACACCAACTCATAGCAACTGTCAGCTCAATACGATTCACTATAGAGCAGGCTGAAGCCATACTTTTCATTGTCTATAGATACAAAAATATGCATTTATTCATATACATATATAAAATAGACAAATATACTTACATACATCTAAACCCAATATGAATCCATAGTGAGTGCAACACTGGGCCAACCGACAGTGCAGTTCATCTGTGGGAGGTTTCCATAGCAGAGAAAGAATTCACCTCAGTTTGGCAGATCTGCTGCTCCTGCAGACTGGAATCTGCTGCAGGAATATTTGGGTCTGATTAAAGGAATGAGATGAAGAAGCTCCAGGTTGTAGATGCTTTGACTTTTCCCTTTCTGCTCTGTGACTTTGAGTCGATTAGTTCATATGAGTTTATTGTTTTTTTTTTCTGTATCTTGTTCTGGTAAACATCTTGGTCAGGATACTCTTTGAAGTGAGATTCTTCATCTCAGTGGGGCTTCCCTGGTACAATATTTTTTAAATAAAAAAAAACTGAATAAAAATAAAGAAGTTAGTTTTTACTATTTCCCTGTTGGTGAACCAATTTTAACCCACACTTGCAGAAAATGCCATTCTTCTAGGGACCAGTGTTGATCTTTTAGTTGATCATCATCTTGTGTCTAAAAGTGTTAATTAAAAAGATCAACAAATCTTGTATGAGGGGATATTTTTCGCAAAGACATCAAGAGGATAAAACACAAAATCTGGTATTAGAGGATTAAAATTCTGAACACCTACATCAGCTTTTAACTTGTGAAGAAAACTGAAGTTGGTGAAAAAATGTGATGCTGCGAAAATAAATGCAAATGCATTGACTTCAGGCGCACGCGACTTTCTCCTTTAAACTGACACAGCACACAATTAAAATGTACATAGCAAACTTATTTTGCAGATATTTGATGACATATCCCAGACTTTGTTCTCTAAAAAAACAAACCAAACTGACGTCTCTCCTGCATTTTTTACATGGGAAATTTTAGTTTTTTTTCGTAAAAGTGTCAGTACATTATGTATTTGAACTTGCATATAAAGGGCTAACTTTAATGCTGTAATAATGTAGGTGTTTTACTTCTTGAATTTCATCAATATTCCTACTTTTTCATGCTTGTAATTCTGATAATTTATGGACTGCATACCAAAACTTCATTATTATGATTGTTATTATTGAATCAGATTTATCAATGAGTCATTTGTGGATAAGGAAAGCTATTGTTAGTTACAGTGTTATATCAGACTGAACAGTCGAGGTGTTATGTTACATACTTCTCTTTAAATATAATCGCCCAGAGGTTTAAACAAAGCATGGCACACTTCACCGAAGAGCTGGTGCATCCATCTTAATTGATATGTTATTCTGAAAGAATTATTATTTTATCCCTCTCAAGATTAACAGATAAACCGTTACTGTTCCTTTAACATGAGAGGAAAACCACAAAGACAGTAAGAATTTAAACCTATTATTTCAGGTTATTAAAAACATAGCAAAACTACAAAACATCAATTTGAACTTAAGAGTTGAAGTAAATTTTGTTTTATTTGGTGTATACCAGGAGTGTCCAAACTATGATTCAGAGCCCAACTGCAGCCCATGATCAGCTTTTAATTGGCTCCAAGCAACTCTAAAAGCTACAATTGCATATGGCCGACACCTAAACATGAATAAGACGGAACAAATCACAATGTTATGCTTGTATCAAGGTTTACGTTGTATATTAAGCTGCTCATCCTGAAGCTCTGTCGCTAGAAGTAAAGTTTGACGGCTTCATGCAGGTTCCTCTTGTTTTGTGTCTGGATTCTCTCTCTGCTGCACGAAGCATCTATCTCATTCTGGACTGGGAGCCCAGTCATAACAGAGGGTCCTTAAATCCTCTTGCCCCCCTTCAATACACTAAAGGTGAGGCATCAGAGTCACCCTCATATTGTCCTGCCTGAGACCCTCAATGGAAAAAGCTCACACACCCCTGGTTTAGACCATAAGAACTGTGAATAGTGTGTACTCTGGTATTTGGGAAGTTTTTTTATACTGTTATTATTGACTTTGTGAACAAACATGAACACTCCATACAAGCATACACACACTCAAAAAGATAAGTAAATAAATAAATATAACAATGAATACTAAATAAGTATCAGCAAAAATAAGTCGTGACATAATCATAATGAGTATTACAATATTAAAGGTTAGATTAATAAATATACAAAATGTAACACAAATGCAAGTATCTGCTTTCATAAATTGTTGTTCTCTTGACCAACGCCTAACATAATTATTTATTAAGCTGCTGGCTTCTGATCATCATATAAACCATGTGATTCTGTAATAACAATGCTAGGTATTTATCCACCAACAATCAGAGTAGTTGTAAATAAATGTCTAAAGATATTGTGGTGGATTTTGATTCCAAATAGTTTAATAACATTCCTTAAAAGCCAAATCAGAGGGCATATGATATTTAGAACATTTTTTCAACTAATACACAATGACATTAGACTTAATTTTGCATGGTACAGGCATTTTTCACCATATAAAGAATAACTTTTGATTTTGATTAGATACAAGTCATGATATAATGATCCGCCTGTAAATTGGAGAAAGTCTTTGAGAGAATGTGATTTGTAGATTCATTATTTTTAGCAATGATAAAAAAAAAAGATGTAAATCCTGTTCCAATGCCAGTTTATGCATTTATCTTTTAATGGAGCACTAAAAAAAATAGGTAAGTTAATTAGCATGAGGTATCAATGGGTAGATGTTGGACCAGCAGTCTTGACAGAGAAGCTCCGAAACAAATTAAACGATCGCTTTAAGCTGTTTATTGTATCAAACATTTACTTAATCCTGAATTAATACTTTTTAATTAGCATTATTAGTTTCTCATTTTGGTCCCTCACTGTAAATCTGAGTAAAAACTTAAGCTAATGCTAGTTTCATACCTTTCTCTAAAGTGTGGCCTTATTTAAAATATATATTTAGTCTTAATTATGTCTGAATAATAAACTGCTCTCTCTCTGGTTCACACGCTGCTAAAAACACTCCGTGAACTTTGTTTAAGTCTCCCTCTGTGGACTTAATATAGCCCGCTCTTAGATCTGTGGGAACCTCCATCCACTCTGCTCCACCTGTGCACAGGCACGTGCAGCTGTATAGGTCACTAATGAGGGCGCGCGTGCGTGAGTGCGAGAGTGGGAGGGCGCGCGAGGGCGACTGTTTGCTCTTTCGCTGAGGACACTTGTCCAATCAGCACTTTGTATTGTGAACTATACAACAACAATAACGCGCAAAACAGCGGGATACAATTAATTAATGGTTATTTTAAAATAAAGTATATTGTACCGGTGTTTGAAACATTAGTAAACCGTGAAAACAAATTCTAACGTACAATTACATAAACGCTAAACCTTTAATTTAACAGCTGGATTTATATATTCTTGAAGCATTTGGTCAAGTGAAGCTAATGTTAAATATGCTTCAAATGGCCTTTTTCCTCATTTGATTTTAAAGGTTTAAATTAACCTCAATTTACCTCAATAATTCCTTCCACAAAAAGAGGCTTTATTATGATTGTATTGACCCACCAAACTTCTTATCATGTCCAATATGTTATATAATTCATTTTATATTCATTGTTATTATTATTTAATCTAATAGGCTACCTGAATGATATTCTCTAACACACAGTTTTCAAGTGAAATCTAGCACTAACACTTTTAAAAATGATGGTTATGTTGGTTATTGGTCAAATGAACATAAATATAATATACTAGAGTTAGTTTGTATATTCATTTATCATTCTTACTTTCACTGTCACCACTCATTTTTATATTTTAGGACATTTTCCCCTATTTTTAAAAACTACTTTATGATTGTATGTATGCTTGCATTAATAGTTGTTATATCTGTTATAAAACTTCTTCAAAAGGAAAATAAAAACAGTTAAAAGAAAAAGAAATCCAGCTCAGTCACATTCATAGGGCCTCGTTTCTTAAAAACAAAAATAATCCAGTGGATTGACTTGAACCAACTATTATTAGAGTTTATTTACCTTTTCTGCATCACTTATCCTTTATTTTGTCTCTCATTAAGGTTTAACCAGCTCACTAAGGTAAAGGTTGAATTGCAGTTTGTAAAAATGTTGCCTTTTCCCATTATTCAGTCTGCAACTTAAATGCCAGTTTCGAGTTGAATTAAAAGTACTTTGCCCCAGACAGAGCAGATTGTCCCTGATTATGAAGAGGAGAGTTGAAATATTAGAGTTAAACATTAATCTTGTATTTAATCTGAGTACAATATGATAATTTGGAAGTGTAACCTTGACTCTATAAATACTGAGCTGTGCAAAAGTGTTAAATCTGAATTAATTTAACACTGGATTTCTGCTGTGCCCCTGCCTATGTCCAGGTGAATGCTTGTGTTCTGTAAAAGTGAAGCTATTTATTCTCCTTTATGTCTTTCTCCAAGCATGTGTTCAAATCAATACACAAAAATGTAAATAAAGCTAAATTATTTGACTGGTTTTCTAATTACATTTCATCCAAAATTAGACACTGCACTTTAAGTTTGTTGCACAGTTCGTAAAGATGATTTACAATCAAAAGGCAAAGTCTTCAAGATAAAGGGTGTTTGATGCAGGTTTATTTTCAGTAATTTGAGGTTTTATCTCCCCTAAGATGTCTGGTATCAGATCAGAGGCGTTCACTTACGCCCCCCAGCGGCCTGAAGCTGCACTGCACCGTCTGCCTGCATCAGTGCGCGGCTGCAGCTTCAGACATCACACTAAACAATAACCGATTGTTTTATTCTTTTACTTTCAAATTAGGAAGCATAATTCTACATAAAACACGAGCGGATCGGAGCATTATTTTTTCACTTTGAGATTCATTTTTCAAGACTTTATTTTCACAGGTTGAGGAGAACTAGATCAAACCGGAATCAATTTTGTATTTATATTTAAATTTCAGCGTTTCTCCCATTAGAGACGAATGAATTATACACAGAAAGATGCTTTTAAGACTATTACAATGCACCTCAATGACAAAACTAAGTGCCAGCAAAGGCATGGGTATGAATATTAAATTCTTCTGACAAAAGAATCCAAATAATGAGCCAAAATTTTGATTTAAAACAACAAAGACAGAACCTTAAGACTCCTTATTTCACGAGTTTACAAACTGTATTTAATAAATTAATCTTGGGGGATTGATCGTCTGGAAAATAGGCCAATAATAATCGATTTAATTCTATTTTTCTGAGTGCTGGAATTTGTAAATATATTATTCAAATTAAACAATGACATTTAATCAGTGTATCCCAGTATAATAATGTTGAATGAATGTCTGGTGACGCTGGGGAGGTCTTCTGCACCCTCAGCACCTTCAGAGAAAGGCAGCCTTTCTCTTTCTCATGGGGATCAGATAAAAATAGCGCACAGGCAGCAGCAGCAGCGGCGGCGGCGCAGCTCCATGTGCTGTTAGTGTAAAGTGATTATTGGACACAAACTGAGAGAGTGTTACCTTTATGGACCCGCAGCGGCGGAATGCGGAGCGCGCAAAGAGCCGAGCGGCGCTGAGGGAAGAGGGGATTAAAGAGTCCCGAGCGTGACCTCCAAACGTCCATAATTATCAGCAAAAACATCCCAAAAAAACGTTAAAAAACAATTAGGATGCCGCATTAGTCACCATTAAATTTCGGGGTTAATTCAGCCTATTCAAATATAGTTTCTCTTTATTTACATTTTGGAAAATTGCAATTATGTCACGAAAATTAAAAAAGTAAACACGTTTTAGCCTAATGTCAATGAATAACATTCTCTATTTTTAAAGGTTTCCCTCATTTTTAACCGTTTTTGTTTTATTAAATATCCAAATTATTTGTTGTGCCTTTTCACTCCATTGTTCCTCAGTATTTCAAGACATCTTATTTTATTTCTTATACATTTAGAATAAAGAAAAGCATCTCTAAAATTGTGTAATACACTCTGAATTAGCTTCCTGAGTATTTGTGTTTGAGTATCTTGCATTTCTTATTGTGAGGAGTAAATGAGAAAATAAAATGTATAGCATTAAAAATGTTTGCGCTCTAATAAGCGTTATTACGGTAAAAGCAAATAAGACACATTTTAAACAGATACATTAAATCATGACAGTGCGATCTTATGATTATAAAATAGCAAATAATACATATATATTATTTTTTGTACACTGCAAATATGTTTGTTTTATTTCTATACTACATTGTTACAAAATTACGCACGCGAGATTGTTAATTCTGGATTATATAATAATCAGTTTGTCCCTGATTGTGTAAAAATTAAAATTCAATGTCATTTATATCAACATAGAGCAACAAAAATGACATAACTGCAAAAACGCTGACCAATGAAAATCCAAGGGTTTGCTGATATTAATTGTAAATACCTCTGATTATTAATAAAACCTAATATGATGTGGTATATTGTATATTTGCATCAATACATAAAATTTTTAAATAAAGGCTTTTCAGTTCTAAATATCAGGTCATAATCAATTGAATACTTTATTTCGCAAATTCAACAAGGCAGGTTTTAAAATGAAAAAGGCTTAAAGTCTTGACTAATGAAAATTACAGCTGTTTATATTTCTAAAATTAAGGTTTAATTTGTCTGTATCTGACTTTTCAGGAGCTGAACGTTCAACATTTTTCCCACATTTTTAACTCCAGGACGTTTTAAATCAAACCATATCAAATAATTTAGCCACGAGAACTGACTGTACTTATTTCTCAGATTTATTTACAAATAAATTCAGTTTACAACACAATATAGCTACATAGAATTACATATATTTAACTTCTTTTTTATTTATAAACAGACTATTTTTCAGAGCTTTTTGTGTCTTGTATGAAAAGGAAGCAACAACAAAATGTCCACTTCAGCTTCCGATAAAAAATAAAAACACAAACAGGAACAGAAAGAAAAAACACACAGGTAAAATCTTTTTTACAAATATTTACAAATATTACCTGTACAGAAATATCCCCTTTTTTTCTTTTGTGTCTTTTTCTGTGTTTCAGCAGTCTGTTCATCACAGTCCTCCAGTGTTTCTCTTTTTTGATTTGTGCTCTTCACGGTAAAAACTCTGACCATGATTGACTCCAGGAATGATGGCAACAACAGGGCAGGTCATATTATTGAGAAGATTCTGAGTTTTTGAGTTTGAGTTTTCAGTGGATTTGTTGTATGTATAAAATAATTTAATTTAAAGCCATATAAGCAAAGATGTTTGTTTAAAAAAGAAGGAAAGACAAACGGTGATGAATGTATCCCTAATATTAAAGCATCTGAAGCCTGATCAAATGTTTCGTGCTTAGTCTTGATTTTTAAAATTATTGTTCTTAAGGTGTAAATATTACACGAGAGGGAAGAGAAAAAGCTTCAAATATTGTGCAAGTTTCTGTAATTAATGTGGTTACTCTAATTAATTACCAGCGATTCTGTGCGTAAAGACACACACAAAGAGCTTCTTTTAACTCCATCTAAACGCATACACCTCAATAAAATGATTAAATTGGCTGATTATTAAGCAAAATTAAATTCTCTGGGTAATCATCTATATATAATTACATTTTTACTCAATTAAAACCACTTTCCACCTTACATTTTAACTATTTCTCGCTTTCTGACCCATGCATTCAATCAATTCAATAATATTTGATGCCACTTTGTTGCCATCATTCTTAAGTGTTCCCACTCCCCCGTCCTCAAAAAGTCTTTGTATAAAAATAAGAGTTTATTTTCTCGCCTTTATAAGTCATTGTGAAGGCCATTTGGACACTGCAGCCACCGTCGCTGAGGGTAAAACATGTCCAGAGATGATGTTGGACGGCACGCTGAGGATGGGAGCGATAGCCGCGGAGGTCCGGCTCAGAGAGAGGGACTGCGCGCTCAGCAAGGCCGACTGAACCGTCACCGGAGGCCGCAGGAACGTCTGCGCTGCTCCCGGCGTGGACGAGGACGCGCTGGAGACCCCGATGATGTTCTCTATACTGAATGACGGTCGATTCGAGGGCTCTGACTTGATCATCGACGCCGTGCTGAGGCTGTTGAGCTGCAGCTGGAGACTCGGGCTGAGCTGCGAGTTGAAGGCTTTTCTGTTCAGCTCCGCGGAGGGAAGAAGAGGGACGCCCGGGGGCAGCATGTGACCCACTGGGGGGATGTAGGGGTACTGCAAAGCCGCTGGATGGGAGTACGCGGCCGGGTGGATGCCGTAGTGCCTCCCGTAGGGGCCCCCGAGGCTGTACGCGCCGAAACTCTGCATCATGAGCGCGGTTTGGTCCCTCAGCATGTCAGGCTGAACTCGCTTGAACCTTTTCCTCCTCCTCAGAAAGCTGCCGTTGTCGAACATGTCCTCTGAAGCCGGATCCAGGGTCCAGTAGTTGCCCTTCCCGGGGTTGCCAGGCTCGCGGGGGATTTTCACGAAGCAGTCATTGAGGGATAAGTTGTGCCGGATGGAGTTCTGCCAGGCGGGGAACTTTTCTCTGTAGTAAGGGAAGCGGTTGCTGATGAACTCACAAATCCCGCTGAGGGTGAGCTTCTTCTGCGGGCTCTGCAGGATGGCCATCGTGATGAGGGCGATGTAGGAGTAAGGGGGCTTCACCAGGCTGCTTTTGGGCTTCTGGAGCCCGCTGCCCGGCTGCTCGTGACCCTCCCCTTTCCCCGTGCCAGTCTCTCCTTCCCCTGCGCTCTCGCAGCACGGACTCCCTCCACCAGAGCCCATCTCCTCCTCCTTCTCCTCCACTTCGATCTCATCCTCCACATCGTCTTCATCGCCCGCTTCGCCCCTCAGGTCGTGCAGGATGCCCACCCCGGGGCTGTCGCAGTCGCTGTCCCCTCTCTCCATGAGCTCCTCGTCTCCTTCGCCCACTACGTCGATGTCCACGTCCTCCGCCGTGAGCACAGTTTGGCCGGACATGTCGCTGGCTCTTTCGCTGCCTCCAGATAGGGTCATCTCACGGCTTCCTCGCTCTCTTAATTAAAAAAATAAAAGTCAACGGGAGCCCAAAAAAAAAAAAAAAAATCAGCCGAGTGCGCGCAAACACACACGCCGAGCCTTCTGGATCTGCTCGCTCCTGCCTCCAAAAGTCAAAACGCGGCTGAGAGGACAGAGAGCCAGCCAAGTGACAAAGAAAGTTCAACTTCTTGGAAATATCTTTCCACTCTGGAAGCGAGCAGGCCTGGTAGAAAAGCTGCCTCGGAGTTATTCGGCTGTGCGTTTCTGCGCTCCGGCGTCCCCTTCTCTGTGCGCGCGTAATTTCCTACCCGAGTGATATTTGGAGAGCCAAGTCGAGGTGACACATGCTGCTTTTAAAGGCCGGAGCTTTTAAAAGGACTGTCTGATAGATTACTTTTCCCAGTATAAGATATACTATCAGTGCGGGCCACGTGGTGCGGTGACGACACACGCCCCCTTCCCCTCCCCTTTCCCCCCCTCTCTCCTCTCTCTTTTCCTCTCCTCGCTGTTAAACCATGCAAACTGGAGTTGTTTCATGGATTTGTCAACAATGGGACATCAGCAATGCTGCTTTCCGCTGATTTCTGTGTTCGTCCGTCATAGACCATTTAACGGTGGCAGAAGGGGGGAGGAAGGGGGGCAGAGAAAATTGGCCTGTGATTGAAAGATCTGATGCGCATTAACGTTGCTGCGTAAAATCAAGCCAAAGTTAACTCTGAGGAGAGCTGAAGAGTGAAAACGACGACAGATAAGTTCAGTAAATTCTAACCATACGCATTTATTTGCTTAGATGTAATTGTGCATGCATTCATTTTTAATATAAAGTGTTTAGTGTTGTGCGTAAAGAACATTTTCTACAAGATTTTGAGCATCGTGAATGCATGCCTTGATAGTTTTGCGTAAAGAAGGCTTTATCCCAGGAAGCGTGGAGATTTTTGCAGCTTAAAATGCATGCCCTAATAATTCAAGTGTCAAACCCCAGAGCTGCGAATGCAAAGCGTGAATTCAAGTCTATTTATTCCTGCAGGATTAGCCGAAGGTGGGAAGAATATTAAGAAGAAGCAGCAGAGGCAGCAGCGGCAGCAGCTCCTGTGACAATGAGTGGAGAGAGAATAAAGAAATTTCCTTAAGAGTTTGAAGAGGTGCTAACGACCCCGATCATTGCGCCGTTTTACATGTGAAAAAAGTAGGAAATGCGGGCAGCGGGGGAATGCAAAGAGAGCATTTATTCACAAGCATGAAGGTGAGCGGGGAAGGCTGGGCGCAAATACGGAGGAGCTTCCTGCGCGGTGTGGGAACGTTTGGGAAGGGAAGAAGCAGCATTTAAGGAAAGATACAGAAAAGACTAGAACAGAAAGACCCAACATTTAGCTTAAAATCGTATTTATTTAGTTGTCCCACTCGATTTTTAAACCTTTAATTGATTTTATTGGCAGTCTTTGAGCAGGTTAATGAAATAATCCATAATCAGGGCTAGTCAATTATTTGTGGCAAGGCTTTATATGAATAAATTACATCACACTGATACATGAAAGTGAAAATAAGATCTAACTGACGCCTATCATCAACCTTTAGCCTATTTGTAATCATCTAAGAGGCTGAATAATTATACATTTAGGGGGGTTAATTTACATAAATAATTATTTTCTGCCTTTTGCTTATATCAACGTGCACTTCTAGCCTCCAGATGAACAAATGAAATGTTTGTATTTGAGCTGATTTAGACAATAAATCAACATTTTAATACATTTTCACAAAAGCATCTGTAATCTGATTCTCCTATAAACTGCAGTCTTTCGATTTTGTATCTCTAGTTTGTATTGTTAATTTTTGGCTCATTCATGTTTGTGTTTGAGAGCTTCTCAGTCCATGCGTCTTTTTCCCATCAAATATGAAATTTCTGCCTTACTCCTTTCATTCTGCTCATTTTTAAATATATTTTCTCCACATTTTTGGCCGCGATATTCCTCACTTGTATTATTTTACGCCATTGTTGATTTACAATGTGTGTCCCTATTGTTATTTTTCATCTTTGCAACGTTAGAACACAAAACAGCTGAAACTCTAATTTCATTCGAAGTCAGTTAACTATACTCTGGTCAATAATCTATCTGTATTTTGCATTTCATGATATTTGGGGTTAATTCTGATCCCTTAATCGCCTCCATCCAGCACGCAGAGCACTGATGCCGCTCCGCCGTGACACCTCTGCTGCTCCCGGGATGAAAACGGGATTAATAGGATGGTTCATGATGCGCAGTGCGGGTCAAAAGAGGAAACATGTCTTCCAATTAGACTCTCCTCCTCCTTCGTGTTAATCTCTCCGTGGCCTGTGATCTGCAAGTTCGTTTGTATAAATTATTTAGCTAATAAACCAAAGTCTGGGGAAAAATTCTCGGTGCGTAAAAAGCGGAATTTCTTTATTTATTCTGGATGTTGCGGGACTGAAGTAGGGCAGGGAAATTTGGAGATTTTCAGATGTATTGATACACTTTAATGTTGATATCTTAGTTTTCAAGTAGGTTACAGGTAAAACCTTTACAAAACATTGATATAGTTTGTGCTAATGTCAGTCGAAAAACAGATGCAAGGCCTGATGCACAGTAAAAAATATTCATCACAGGGAGTTTAAATCATTTTTTTACCACAAGGTCATCTACTGTGAATGCTAAGACTAAATAGGGAACAATAATTTAAATTTTAGTCTTTCAAAGCAGCGTTATGTCATCAGCAAAAATCCAAAATTACTAATATTTCTTTGATACAATGACAACTAAAATATAAACCCTTTATAACTGGTTATTAATCGTTTTTAAAGACTCCAGATCTTTACTCCTTCCCTCTGTCTAACTGCACAGCCATGTTGACAAAACTTTAAAAACTTTCTTTAATTATCAAAACAATAAATTTCAGAAATTCCCTGTGTTGGTCTTCTGCTTTATGAAATCTTCATGTCTTGCCTTAACCACCAACTTTTCCAAATGTTGTCACTGCTCTTTCAGGTGTTTACCTTATTTATCTGTTCAATAAGAATAATAAATTACCTAATACTTGGTTCTCATGGCTTTAATTTGGGTAATAAATGGCTTAAAACTGGTTGCTCATTCAGTTTCATAATTGGTTCTACGTATTTTCTGCAACTACGACAGGAAACTGTGCTGAAACTTTCACAAGAGCATTCTTGGTGTTTAGAGAGAGCATGGTGTGCAATCCCCAAAATGGGTTGGCAACATGAAATGTATGAACAATGGCTTATAAAAGACAAGACAGCTAAAAAAAAAAAATGAAAAGAAGCGGCACAGTCTCCCTCACTTCTGTTATAGTTCCAGCAAATAAGTGCTCAAAAATATTGGCCTAAATGTGTGCAAATTAACCTTGTTCTTGCTCACTTTGGTCAAAAATATCAAAAGATTGTTTAGTTTAATTACATTTGATACCACCAATTAATTATTTGAATAATGTACAATTTAAGTAACATAAAACACAAGCTATACAGTGGAACTTTATGGAAACATCCATTTTTTGACATTGTGAAACTGTTGAAGTTTGAGTGCAGTTTTTGATCATGGAAAATGAAAAATGCCAAATTTTAGGTATCTTAACTTGTAATTATGTTGCTGTGGTGTCAAACATGCATCATTATCATCTCATTTTACCAGATTTATATCAAAGTTTGTATTTCTGGCATTGTGGCATATCTTATTTCTTCACTGGAAAAATACACGTCTTGTTTTGTCGTCCAGCTTTGAAACACAGTTCTGTTTTTTGGTCAGTATCACTCAGCCTTAGCCATAAATCAGGCAAACGATTCTGCAGAAGATGTTTCTTCAGATCAGATCCCAGATCAGTGTTTTATTTGCTCTAATATTTGACTCATTTCATGCATTTCCTCAGAACAACAAACCCCCTTTTCACATCTCTGACCTTATAAATCCTAAATGGTTCTTCCTCGCACTGAAGGTTTGTTCTGGAGCCAATGCGTCATTTTTGTGCTTTTAATAATGGATGATGACATGTTTATCACAGTTCAATAAAAGGAATAAAAGGGCTTTGTGAGGCACTCTTTGCTTGGTTTGTCTTTGACATTTTTGGAATATTTTGAGGAGGTCACGGAGTCTTCCCCAGAGTCTTTCTGTCTTCCTGTGTGAGTGTGGAGGCTGTAGGTAGATTCAGAACGTAAATGTTTTAGCTTTGAGCTTCAGGAAGCCAGAAGTTAAAGCCAAAATAAATAAGAATCAAATATGAGTTTCAAATTCTGCAATTGTTTTCAGTGATTGAGATGTTTTTTAGGTACTGCAGTGTCCAAATTGCACAAAACTGGTGGACAATGAATGTAAAGTTAATGAAACTGGTGCAGTCTGCCCACTTTTTGAACTATTGCTAATCAGTTGTTGCAACTTAGTGTAAGGAGAATACACGCAAAGTCTAGAAATCTGGTCAAAATCAAACCGTATTATGCAGAATTGATACATGAATTTTACAATGTCACGTTTTTTGCTATATAAACAGCCTCTGTCCCTTCTTTGTAACATTTTATGTAATATTCTGTGAATATCTCTTACTGCATAAGCAACATTTGGAAAATCGATTTGTTTGCAACATCAAACAAAACATAAGATCAAAAGTCACTGGATAACAGCTGAAAATTGGATGTATGTCTTTGGGCTATTTCTGAATTGCACAATAACTTTGCAACATTTAGAAAAATTGGTGAAACTAGCAAGGTGGTGGTCAACCTTCAAGCAATTTACATAGGTTTAAGGATTCACATTAAACATTTTTAACCAAAGGTGAGCATTGTACAAATACAAATTAACCATTTCAAACTCAAATAAATTAGAAGAGCCATTTTGAAATTTAATCTGACTACAAAACAGCATTTTTTCTCTCAAATCTGTTTAAAATACAGAAATTATGATCAAATGTACAAATGAGGGAAACTTCCCTCTTTCAAACCAATTGAACTCCCTTTTCCAAATGTTTCCAACACATTTTGTGCAATCAAGAAAGTGTCAGGTTTATACTCATTTTTTAAAAGATAAAATAGTAAATGTTAAAATTAATTTGTTTCATTTGTGTTGAAATGGCACAAATATGTTGGCAACATCTAGAAAAGAAAGTGTAACTGTCAAGAAGAGATGTTGTCAACCTATTGGTGCAATTCAGACAGTGCTCTGTCTTTGTTAATGTATCTGTGTAATGTAACCCTCTCATATTAATTGCACAACTACAGTTATAAATTCAGCCATGTGGTCTGCTGTTAGCTTCGCCCTATTACATAAGTTGCCAATTTTAGCAATGAAGAGAGTTTCAGGTTTTGCTTGTGATTTTTAATTTCTCTGGATTGAAATTATATTTTCAGAATGTATTTGTTTCCATTTGTTATCATATTGCACAAATATGTCTTGACCATTTAGAAAATCCTGCTGGTATAGCAAGGAGTGTGGAGTTGACAACTTTTTAAAGCAACTTTTTTAGGAATTCACCTGCTAAAGTTTTAAATTAAGGAGAGCACAGGGCAAACTGCACTCACTTGAGTAACATTGGATTACACCAATGAAAATATAGTTAAATTTCCCCTGGCACAGTCTGAGTTGCACAAATAAATTGGAAATGTTTGGACAGATGGGGAATTTTCCTTTCTACAGTTTAGCCCAATGTTCCTCTAAACATTTGCAGCATTATTTGTGCTTTTAAAACAATGCTTCATCTCCATCAAATTTCCTTATATATCACATCAAGCAAAATAATAGTTGAATAAATCCTTAAAGACAGGGGGAGGGGCCTCCTATCACTCTCTGCCCCTGTCCTCTAATTCCCTGAGCCCACCCCTGGTTAAAGCAGGTGCAGCTGCCCTCCCTCTTTAAAAAATCAGAGTGTCAGTGTAGTGTGAAAGGCGGTGTAAGTGCTGATATAACCCGGGTAAAACAGCACCGTGAGGGGGTTTGAAATCGTCCTTCCTGTGATCTTTTGAAGCCTCATAAATCCGCTTTTATTCCTCCGCAGTTTGTTAATGAAATGTACGTTTTAAGCACACATGCACGGCTTAGCGCCACAAAAACCTTTTAGGATAATAAGCCAACTCGCTCCTGCATGAAGCCATTAAGAGAGCAGCATGTGCGCGCGCGTGTGTGCGTGCGCGCACAGGTGATGGAGGGGAAACAGTCAGCACATGTGATCATCATCATCAAGGTCACACAACAAATAACTGTGATCATAATAATGTGAAGCTCCGCTGCGTCTCGCTGTCTGAGCCTGGAGATCTGCGCAGGCGCACCAGGTGTCACAGCTCAGGGTCACGTGCACGAGGGGGCAGGTGTTTGCGTAAAAGCGGAGGGGGATGTGGCAGAGATGCTGATTTTTTAATTAAAAAAACATCAAAATATTGGTAAGAAATATTTATCTAAAGCATTTTCTCCTCTTTTTGGGGACATTTCTGGCACTTGAGGTCATTTTTAAGAAATCAAATTATTTTTTTAACAATCAGATCAACAAATAAACTTCAAATCACCATTTTTTAAACGGGGAAAAGAAGTTTGACCAGATATTGAGAAAGCACATTTTTTAGGCATCAGTGTTTGTCATTTTAATCTACATATAACATTAAACATGGGGAGCACTTGCAGAACTGCATGTATTTCAACAAAGTTTCTTTATTTATAGGCTCAGAAACGACATTTATAAAACAGCAGATTAAAACAATTGGACCAAAATACATTTTAAAGCATGTTCAGAGTCATATAAAACAAAAGTAAAGACCAGTCTTAAAAGATGGCAATCCATTTATTATGATTAACTGTCATATTAATCATGAAACCTACATGTCAGATGCTTCCTACCGTCTTGTAGGAAGCATCTGAGGAGATTTGCATGAGTCCAGGGGTGCTGCCAGATATTTTAGGGCCCCTACAAGATGCCACATGGGCCCCTATCCCAAAGCAGCTCTGCAGAGTTTCTCAAACCAAGCATCTGTCAAGCCAATAGAAGATCTGAAGAAAAGAAAGTGTACTGATTATAGTCAAGTAGCTCTATATAGAACTGCAAATAAGCTTGAAACAGCAGAGAAAACACCTCTGAAAATTCTTAAATAAATGATAGGTTTAACTGTGTTCTATAAGAAGCTTTCTGGCTGTTTAACCAGTTCAAGACTGAATACAATCAGATAAATGACAAAAATGTCCTCAAATGGATTATCAGTATAATGTATCAAATGAGATATGAAAAATCTATATGTTGAATATAATGGGCATTTTGATTTTTGAAGGATTTTAGCAGAAAGTGAAATAAAACTTTAATCTCCAAAAAATTAGAATTTTCTGGCTATAATCTACGGTCTTGGGCCTTAAAGGGTTAATAAATGCTAAGTTAAACTATATTCTATAAGAAGCTTTCTGGCTGTTTAACCAGTTCAAGACATAAGGTTTTTATTTTAGGATATAATATGTCCTCATGAATCTCAAACATGTTAACTCTGTTAAAGGTTTTTTTCAAACTTTTGCAGATAAAGTGTATCTGCCCATTTTCGTGACCTGTCATTCAGTCATTTAGATGTTTGAAACACGCATAGAAAAGCTAATATCCTCAAATAAAGGCTCAAAGGAGATGCTTTTTTAATATAAATATGATTTTAAATGAATTCAGTGACACAAAAGATACCTCAATTTTACTTTGTTGCAAAGGAAAACAAGAAAAACATGTTTTTTTGTATGGGAAGAGTTAATCAATCTAAAAATGTATGTCAAATAATGTAACAGGCACTAAAACCCTTTTAATCTTCTTTACTTTTCCACCTCTGTACATTCCAAGCACTGAATTTTAAAGAGAATAAAGAAGCAGCTTTAATCATAAACAGCAATTCTGCAGATTCTGCAGACATTTAAGCCACATGAAAGCTAATTACAGCTTTAAGCTTGTCTATTTTCCTCATTTTGACATAGAGTGATGAGGTCATTTATAGTCAACTTTATAGTCATGGTGCTGATTTAGTGACCCACTACTAATATGAGGGAAAAAGGGTCTTATGGACCAAAAACTACCTCCAAGTGATCAAAAGTTGGGCCATTTTTAGTTATGTATTTTTTTTTTACCTTTATTTAACCAGGAAGTCTTACGGAGATTAAAACTCTCTTTTAAAAGAAGGGAGACCTGGCCAAGGTCGCATCCAATACGGAGAAACAGACTTAAAAAATAAGACAAAACATTAACAACACAACAACTCACATTTTAAAACAGGCTTGTACTTCTCCGTCACCACTCTCTTAATGATCCTTTTAGATTTTCTCAACAAGGTCAATGTCACTTTCTTTCTGTTTTTGGAGGCTGTTTTGCTCTGTGAGAAAAGGGGCCCCTGCACATGTGTGGCCCCCTGTCTGTTACTAACAAGGTGAGGCAGAAACTCAGAATTCATCTGAGGGCCTCTGCTGAATCCTGAACTTGTTTTTATAAAACAATGTGTGCTTAGATGTCAAAAACAAAACATAAATACAGCACTGATTTGCATAAAGCTTGGAAAGCTGATTAAATCACACATTAACCTTTGACATGAGGCCTAATGTGGCATCAAATCATCTGTTTTGACACCATGTTAAATTCTCTGAGGTGCAGTTTAGGTCGGGACAGCAGCCTGCAGGGGAACAGAATAAGAGAAGGGGGGAAATTAGGATAATTCTAAGGGCCCACGACTTACAAGGAAAATATTATAAAGATGAATATTTTTGGCATAGATTATAAGAGCACAGACATTCCTTACATCATGCACTTGTTTCCTTTTCTTCATTTTGTTTCTCCTCCAAAAAAGACTCACTAATGCATTAATTGCTGTATTTTTAAAAGATTAAAAGGAAAGTCTGTTTGATTTACAGTTTAATTCATTAATAATTGAAGTTATAACATTCAGGAAAGGGGCCCACGCCTGGATCTGCACCCAGGCCCCCTGCATTACAGCAGCACTGATGGTCATGATGAGCTATTTACACAAAACTGCAGCTCTTTAAAATAAAAGTTTTTCTTCGTGGAGGTGTTATTGAAGCAGCTTTGCAGGGCTGGTTTGGGTTGAGGCTTACATTGAGATCTGCATGGCTCTATCAGGAAGAATCAGGTTATTCTTTGGTTATTTTCTGTACAAAATTGAAGCCGAATGTCAATTTTTATTTTATTTTTTTTAGCAAGAAAAATTGATACTTTAAATGCAAAACCCTGGCTCCACACATGCACTACACTGTAAACAGGTTTCTGTAGATTTTACAATAGCTTAATAGTAACAAGACATCAGTAAGTTACTGTCTTCACAGTAGCATTATTCTATTTTAATTACCAGTATGCTAACTGGATTTTCAAAAACAGCATCCACCATATTCTCATGTACAGTATCTTAGCACTTTACTATTCTATGTCTTTAATGCATTTTAAATTCTAGTTAACCTCATTTAAATGATAAATGATAATCTATAGCAATATAAAGTTTCGTAAAGAAAAAAATGACATACATTTATTTTTATTGACTCAAATATTTTTCTCAAGCACGTGTTTCAAAAGGTGAAACATTTACTAAAAGGAATCTTGCTCTTTTTTCCATGGGAATGTTTTTTCTCTTAATCAATAAATCAACTAATCTTTATCTGTTTGGTGGCAAAGCAAAGCAAATGTTATCTCAATACATTATTAAATAGAGTAGACTGAAGCCATGTTGGTCTGTTGCTCTTTGCAGTGACTGCACAGACCTTTACAGGTAACTGTAAATATCACAGGAAAATACTGTTACATTAACAACATGTGTTACAGTTTATGTATTAAAAATCATAAATATAAATGATTTTAACATGCATGTTTCACTTAAATGTGATATTTTTGCACCAGTCGTGGACACTAACAGGATACAGCAGGCAAGCGCGTGCATAAATGCGTTACTGGTCGATGCGCGGGGCCTTTTTGACGCAGACATTTACGCTAATAGATGCAAATAAACCCCACTTCTCACTTGTTTTGCCCATTTTCCTCCTTTTCTCCTTTCATTGTGTCTTGGTTCCCATCATACCGACATTTCTCTGGATTATTCTTCATTTGTTTGACTTGCCTGTAGGATGAAGAGCTGATTTGGCCAAAATAACCAAATGCAGGCCTTATAGGGTAATTAAACCTGCTCTTAAAGACACAGCATGTTCTGTCTTCAGAAGTTTTCCTGTTCTTTTAAGGCTTTAGTCATTGGCTTCACAACCTTTCAAATTAAAATGTTAATCGAAAAGCAAAAAAGTATAACTCTTATTAACTGTGCGCCAGTGACGCCATTGATGCTTTTGGTTCAACATTTTTAGTATGATAATGAGACAAAAATGCATATGGTGTTTCCAAACAAACATAATAACAAACAGAATGTAAGAACATGTCATTAAAAGGCTTCTAAACTCGGAGGGTTTTTAGTTCATGGCCATTTAGCGCCTCTTAATGATTTTCATGCGGCCTACTAATTTAGTCTACTTTGGGTTTTTTTAGGCTTCAGCCTCGCAAATCATGCATTAAATCTAAATTTCACATTAGAAATTGTATTTGGAATAAAGTTATGTGGTTCAATCCCATGAGTTGTCAATTTATGATGAAACCCTAAATGAAAATTCCGAATTAGAAGATCTGAAAGAGCAGATAAATAACCGAATAAAACACACTTTCTACAAAAATAATACCCATAAAGCTTATAGGCCGGTTTACATAGTGCCAGCATGTCTCAATAATGCCTCAATATTGATATATTTATGTAGACTATCTCCAGTGCTCCTACGAAAAATGCGCTCGTGCAGGCGAGTGAGCAAATCGCACGTGGGCGTTCATGGTTTTAAGGCGCATATCTGTTGTCACCTTTGATTATCACATCTTTTGCCTATTTAGCAGTTTAATCGAGCCACTGAATATTGATATTATTTGATTCATGACAGAAGAGGAAATATAGGGTCCATGTATAATAGGTAAATAAATCAAAAATGATATTTTTTTATTCAGGAAATGTCACAACAGAGAGGGTGATGTTTTTTTATATAAGCAAACCCACTTCTCTAAATATTGACAACTTACTCCTGCAATTTTCAAAATTTAAGGGGGGACAACTGCATTAATCATGTTTAAAGAAGGCTTTTTTCCTGAATAAACCAGCATGTAATGAATGCTTCAAACCTTTAAATGAGAAAGAGCTTTATTGGCATGAATGTGGGGGGTTAAAGCCGAATCATTTTATAATTCTCATGGGTCCCAAAGTTCTGCTGGCACCCCTGAGTACTCTTGTAACAAAATGTCACATTTCTAAATAAATTAGCTTAATGTCACCAATTTTAGTTCTGTTATTATAACTGTGTCCTCTCTCTAATAATAAAATACACTACAGGCTAATTCCATCATGCAGATGTGGACTCGCAGGCCTACAGTAGGTTTAAATCAATCATCCAAATGCTGCCAATCACTGAATCAAACTATTCAGAATAATAGAACATTACTTAATATTCAGCAAACACCTAACACTAACATTTGGCACAATTTGCCCTCTTTGGGCATTTCATGAGTCCAAACATTACTGGCATTTTTTAGCACATGCAGGGGGGCTGTAAAGGGGGGAAATTGGGACATGCCTGACATGGGCCTGATTAATAATGTAGCAACATTTTGGTAAAGGTGGTTTAAGAATTCTAGATGTTTAACTTAAAAACGTTTGTTAAATAAATAATTAGGCATCTTAGCACACTCACCAAATGATATTGAAGCACAAAAGGCATTATTTTAACACTTTTTAGAGGGAATAGTTTTCTTATGCATTATGCAGTTCATCCAAGTGTCCAAAAGAAATGTCAGACTGTTTAAATAATGAATAACAGCTTGTTTTTACTAAAAGAAATGTTTAAATGTTGGAACGTGACTAAGGAAGACAGTTTATTCACAATGTTTAGTTTGATTTTCAATGTTTCTCCTTTGCCTGAAGCTGAAGTCTTTAAATAGATCAACTTGATTGTAATTACAAGATTAAAATTAAATCATATTTTTACAATGAATTTGTCTTATGCTTATTTTGAGAAATTATGCAGAGCTGGTTTGTGATGGGGCCCAAAATTTCCTGGCAGCATCCCTGCATGGAGATGCCCAAACACTGACAGATGTTTTAACAGTACTCCCTCTTTCTTTTGGTTTTGCAATGTAGCAAAAATAATCCGTTTATTTACACTAAAAGTCCCTTAACTGTCTATTTCGTTCAGATTGGATTAAGATAAATGGGAAAGTCTCGTTTTGGTCCGATCTTGTGGTCTCAAAACCCCCAAATCTGTCCCTTGGTTGAAGAACAAAACTGCCTTTTTAATTTTTGAGAATCATATCGGCTTCACTTTGAGTTTTATTCCTCCAGCTTCCTTGCGCACATTTCACCGTCTCCTCGCTCTCCTCCCGCCCGTCCTCCGCGCTCTCCTCCCGGCTCTCCGTCATCAGCAGCCCCGGGTGAGCCTCCTCTCCTCCTTCTCCTCCTTCTGCTGCTGCTGGTGGGAAAGTGACACCTCGTGCTAAATGCAGCCGGATTACCATGCCAATGTGTCGTTGTTAAGTAGGTGCAATGTCACCCAGTTTGTAGTCTTTTTGTCATTCAGATTGAGGCCGAAGAGCCGAGCATCGTGTGGACATCAGCGGCGCAGAGGTTCGGGCTTGTAAACGGTGTCAATTGGAGCCTGCAGCGGGTATTTAACACGGTGTCAAAACACATGCAGCCTGGATTTGCACCACATCATTGTCTGTGTGAAACCACTGCAAACAACCCGCTAACACAGACCACTGGTGATAAATGGTGGGACCTGGGCCTTAGTAAATAAGTCAGATCAGTTCAAGAAAAAGTCACCAGAGTGCGTTTTTCCTCATTTGTGCATTCAGAGGAGAGGCTGACCAGAGATTTTAAGGCCCTATACAAAGACCTAAATTAGGCCCATCTACTCTGAGCTGATAGCATTTATAGGAAAACACTTACAGGTGACTCAGGTGCTTTTAAAGTAGAGATTATCTTTATTTTGACCAAAAGAAAAAGAAGGGTTTCTCTAAATTGCACAGAATACTGTTTTTCAATGTTTGGACAAGTGGATGGATGTAGGCAAGGTCAAATTATTACCAGCCTATTTGTTGACTCTAGCCTTGTTTGGATTGTTGTATTTGTTTCAGTAATTATATTTTCTATATAGATTTGTTTGAAATTAGCTTCCAACATATGGAAAAATAGCCTCCAACATATGGAAAAAAGTGGCAGGGGTAGACCTTTTCGTTCCTAACTTCGACAAGTGCTGCAAACTTTTGTCAAATTTAGATGTTTGTCCTCGATATCTAAATCAAAATAAAGAGAGAACTGCATGATTGCAAAAATATGTTGACAACACTTGGAGAAGTGCCCCATTCCACCTTTTGCCCTCAAATTTTTTCTAAATATTGCCAACCTGTTTCCACCAATTGGAAAGTGCAGTGTGCAGTTTCCATAACAAAAATAATTTTATTTTCCATTATTAGGAAACTGGATTTTCTTTCTTCGCATGAGCTCTGTGAATATTTTGCACCATCAACACTGCACAAATAGGTTGCCCACATTGATTAGTTCTATACAATAAGAATAAAAAATGCCTGCACATTAGTGAGTTTTATGACTTGTATTTTTATGCAAGAGTTTTTCCTTTGTGTTATCATCAAAAAGACAGAAACCAAAATGTTAATGCATAAATTTGTTGTTAACCTTTGGAAAACTGAGTTGAAGAGCCCAGTTCCTCTCTTATTGCAAAAATATTTGAAATGTTGCCAATCAGTTGTGTAATTTAGACTGTGCCAAGATTTGCCTGCAATTTCTTAATAAAATAAAAAAAGACGATATCAACTCTAACTTGGATTTATTTTTAAGCAGCATTATTTCATCAGCATTTTCAACAAACGAGAGCTCTGCCTAAATTGCAGAAATATGTTGACAAAATTATCTGCAGTTGTTATCTATTAAAATACCACAATAAACTCTTAACTCTGGGTTGTTTTGGTCACTGTTATTGTACAGGAGTTTGCAACATTTATTTTCAAAAAGAAAGGTAAAATTTGCAAACTTTTATAAAAGTTGGCTGATTCTACCCACTTAATCCTTTTCAATCCAAACTTTTCACATTTAACAACCTCGATGAATCTGCCTGCTATTTCAAAGATTATAAAACAATCTAGTTTTAGTACTTTTGGGTTCCATTTTTATCATTTAAAAGGTTGAAAGCACAGTCTGAACTGCACAAATGTGTTGGTAATACCTTGAAAAATTGCTTGACAAAGCTTATGTGAATCTTTAACTGTCACATTTTCAAATCACAAAGTGATTTTTGTAACACGTTGTCAACATTACTTACAACTCCTGACAATATCTATCTATCTATCTATCTATCTATCTATCTATCTATCTATCTATCTATCTATCTATCTATCTATCTATCTATCTATCTATCTATCTATCTATCTAAAAACATTAAACCATAAATGTGGTGTGTTGATGACTTCTAATCTGGTAATATCTTTAACCAAAAGAGAAAAGGGCGCCATCTCAGTTGCACTAATATTTGGAAAACCTTTACAAAGTCCAAGTTCCATCTAATTTCTCAAATTATGACAACTTTGAGTACAGTTTTAACAAATCAGAGCAACGAATATCCAAATATTTTCAGCTTAGGACTTCCACTCTCCCATTCCAATGATTACATTGTGATGACCCTTGGAGCACCAGGTTCTTGACAGTTAGCTACTTTTGTCAAAAGCTAAATTGGCTCATGGTAGAAACCCCCCAAAACACTGCAATTGCAAATGCAAAGCTTTGCCACAAACAAACATGCAGATCTGGGGAACTTGGGGGCTCTAAAAACCTAATATTGCATATCTGTTGTTCACAAGGCTAATGCAAGTTTAAATATGTTGTACCCAGAATGATTTTTTTACATACTGATGTTTAGATTAAAACAGGTTCTGTTTCCCCTGCTCAATAGTAAAAATAAAGCAGTGTACGATAAATTCAGTAAAAATCGTGTGGTGTGGAAGCCCCTCTATATCTCCTCTTAATGTTTCCAAATGAGGCCGTTTTTCTTTTAACCCACATAAAAAGGAGAAGCCTCATTCAGAGTGACCCCTGAACTCAATATCCTCCTGCTCATTGATGCATACATATATGTAACATCACACCAAATTACCTCCCACATCCCGCCTGCCCGGCCCATAATAATATTCTTCACATAATCTGTCAAGTTCTGCACAAAGACACTTTACCTCCTCTCGAACCCAATTACAGGGACAGTAAAAGAAAAAAGAGATAAAGGAGGAAAGAGGACTTCGCTTATGTCGTCTAGAGTCTATTTATGCCTCTTTTAGGCTAATTATTTCATGTATATTCCTCTTCAACAACCGTCTTGTATTTGCTGTAGAAGGAGCATCCTTATTTGTTATTCCAGTGAAGAAATACTCACCATCCCACATCCTAATCAAACCCACTGCTGTCTGATGAGATTAAGCTCTGCACCTTTAAATTGTCAATTACTGTGAGGTTAAGTGAACTGAAGAGAGCCAGTGATTCAAATCAAGCGTTACAATTTACTGCACATGGATATCTGACTTCATTTTAGACTCCGCCTCCCTGCAGACGATACCCTGATTTATTGTTCAGAGAGGTAATACAAATGTGAGGATAGTCTGATCTTAGATTAAATAATATTTACAAAAAACACACATTATTGACAAAAAACAGTGCACCTTGCTCTAAAAAGAGTGTTGTCAACAAAGCAAACTTTTCCAGAACTGTTGATCTTTTTTTTCTGTTCATTTAGTTTCTTAATTATTGTCAAAAAGTGAGATTAGTTGTTGATGTTGGTTATTATCAAAGCACAAAACTACTCACACAATGGTTTCATTTTATTACCTTATACATGTTTTTGAAAAAAACACGAGACATGCATGGAAACACAGGCTGTTACTAAAGCCTCAGCCCTTTTTTTGCAATGTGTCATTGACTTGATGTAATTTTTCTTTTTGATTGTCTTATTTGCACTTAACTGTTTTTGTTACCAACAAAAATATGACTGAAGGATAGAAAAGGTTAATACTTTATTGATGCCAAAGAAAACTTGAAGATTTTGATTCATTTATGTTGGGAAATATCATCACGCTGTGTCGTATACTGGCCTTATGTTTACCATGAGAACTGTCCAGAGTTTTTATTTGAGAATTACTGACCACCAAATAAAAAAAGAACCACCCCTTTGGTAAAATGTATGCATTTGAGATGTCTTTAGGAAGCTGGATATGTGACTGTCAACTTATTGCATGCATTCTGTGTACTCTACATTTTCTGCTGCATCCAATAAAAGGAAAAGTTTCACAAATAATATTTTTCATTTTCATTTTTTGTGTTTCTGTGTTGCATAAGTTGTCAGTGAATGTTTATTCAGCGTTTTAAGAATCAGAAATCGTAAGAAATTTCTTTTACACTTACCTTGTGTAAACCCAGTAGTTGCTTGTTAATCACTCACCAATTAGGCTCTAATGCTGCGTTCCAGGTGGCCCGTAACTCGAAAATTTCCCAGTAAAAATCTCCGAGTTCCGACCTGAAAGCGTTCCAGGCAAAATCCAACTTCGATTTGAGTGCAAGGAATTATGGTATGTATATTAACTAACATGGCAGGCATTTTAAGATTTATGCTTTATCAACTAACTCATTTGAGTGAAACAGAAACGGGGAAACGGCGCGCAAGATAACAGAAGCTTGTACTTTACAGTGTTTGTCATTATTAAGAGGCTACCTTATTGGTTAGGCAGTGATGTGACGTCACAAGTCGTAACTTGGAGCACATCGATCAGGTACGAGTTCACGGGTCTGAAGTGATGAGTTTGACTGCTGTTCCAGCGCACGAGCTACAGGTGGGAAAAACACGAGTTACGGGTTGCCTGGAACGCAGCATAAGAATGACCTCTTTTATGGAGACATTAAAACATAATTTTGTTTCAAAGTATCATAGAACTCGAAGTGCTCCAAGAGCACAAACTTCCATAAAGACATTTCCAAATGTATCATGTCATTTGTTATAAAAATGTGGAGAACTGCCCAATCTCACACTGTTGAAAAAAATCTTGAATAATTCCCAGATCCACATCCAGATTCTGATTATCACTTCAATCTTCATAATCATGTCTCCCTTGTGTCATAACTGGTTGTCCCTGGATTTGCCAATTCCATCATTAAGTTATTTACTTATTAGCAAAATGTGGAACACTGCCCTACCTCACAATGTTAACAAATCCTTAAAAATATCCCAGATCTGCATCAGGATTTGAATAACCTCCAAAGTCTCTTCAGTCCTTTCTTGTGCAGTGATCAACATTCCCTGAAAATGTTGTAAAAATCAGCTCATGACTTTGAGAGTTATCTTTCATACGGAAAAAAGCATAATCTCCTTGCTGAATGAAATAAACTAAGAATATCAATGGCAGGATATCAGATGAATTAAATGTCTCAAACTCAAACATTCAAATCTTGTTAACGTTTAAAGAACCTTTTTACAGGTATCTATCTGAAAAGTTGTGTAAACTCTCACAGACTTTAGCTTTGGGAACTGGAGGTGCAAAAATGCTGATTCACTTCAGCTTTTTTGGACTCAGTCCTCCAACACTCTTTAGTTTAGCTGATTAAACCTTTACCAGTACAGTAAATTATTGTAAAATATATCTAGGACATGTTCACATAGTCTCTTAATTACTATATTGTACCGTTTGAAGTGCAAGCAAATCTAAGGTCACCTTTAAAATGTGACACTCTGAAGTTTCTTCAAAACTGTCAGTCTTAATGTGGGCACTCCTGGTATGGAGTAAAACAGGCATAAACATGAACTAGAGTTGAATTTCCATTGTTTGATTGAATGATAAAGTTTTCATGTGTAATGCCAATGACTTCAGCTGGGACTCAACTGAACCAGAGCCTCACCAAGTTCAGGCTCAAGTCAGAAAGCAGTAGCATTTCATGTGAATATTTTGCAACTCGTTTTTCAAAGATAATGTCCAGTCATTTTGAGACTGACGCCTGATGATGATGCACCTTCAACAATAAGCAGACCTACTCATGAAAGCTTCAACAAACAGGCATCACTTAGTACTTCAGTTAGAGGGAAGGTAGATGTGCTTCCCCATCCTCTGGCTGTGCTGCGACATGCTGCTCAGCTCCGCCCGCCTCTCAGTGGCGTTAAGATTTGACTTTTAGGGAGCTTCATCTCACGAAGAGCTCATGCCATAAAAAGCAAACTTCCCTCACTTAAGTCATCCTTAATCATTTCAACATGAACAAAAACATTTTCCCAAAGCAGAGACTTTTATTCACAAGAACAACGTTAACATGCGGTATCATGGGTTTGTCATACATTACATATTTTATGGAGCATACCTTTTACTCCCCACAGAAGTAATTAAGTGGTGCATGTGTTTCATTGATAAATAATTATCTGTATGTTATTTAATGTAGTAAGTTATTAACAGAATTTTAGATCATTTCATTGAGACATAGCGTATTTTGATGGTGTTATATTAACAGAGTTTTGAGTGTAGGATGAGTCAGACCCTCTTTCTACATTTGACACTATGATATTCTCCCTTTTCAAATACTTAAATTACTTTTAAGTGAAGTTAAAGGGACTCTAATTACATACAGTACACCAAAGACAATCTATATATTTCATGAAATATCACCTGTTTAGCTATTTATGAAGAAAAAAAGGATTTTCTTAGCATCCTGACAAGGATTTACCCTCCAGAATTTTTTTTCATGCTTAAAAGCAAAAACAAAGAACTTTTCTCTTTTTTTTTTTACTTGTTGAAAATTATAGTTGGGCTCTTGCTGTTTTCATTTTAGAGGGTAGAGATGGGAGCTTCAGCCTCTTGCTAAGAGTCTAAAATTGTCTATGGTCTCAACTATCAACCACATTTTTATACTGGATTTAACTGCACATCATTCTATTAAACTACAGATGGTTTTCTGTCTCTAAAACACCAAAATAGCAAGAAAAAGCATCTTTTTCTTAAAGATAAACCTAAAATAAAAAATAAAGGCATGTAGTCTCATTTAGAACACATAAAGACAGCAAAATCCCACTTATGGGAAGTGAATATGAATAAGCAAATTAATATATTTTATTGTTGCAATACATGTATTTGCAAATACAAAAACGATATTATGATATTTCTCTCTCTTTTTTGACTATGCTCTTCACGTTTAAACTGTTGAACTTCAAAAATCTTAACAGGTAAAAGGATACATAACTCAAAGCTGTCTCTAATGTAGTCAAAGAGAAGTACAAGTGAAGTATATGTAAAAAGGATTGCATTCAGAAAAAAGCATAGTGAATTTGCACACAGTTACTGTCACTTCTTGCAGAAAGGTCCATTAATAGTTTGGATGAAAAAGGCTACCATACAAAGAAACAAATTAAATCTAACCACAGGGTTTTTAGGGTGTATATTTACTGCAGTCTTGCTCATATTACTGTTTTTGCCTCTAGTTTAAGATTACACATGTCCACATGATAAAGCAAATAACTGAAAGGGTGCTATCACCCAAACAAAGTTAGCACCCTCACACCCTCGCTGGGAGTCCAGAGGAAGTCACACATGCATCAATATTTTACCATCCCTGCAGAATCCTCTTTAAAGATGCAATCAATGCCTCCTATTCATTATCCATGTGTATGTCTTCTAGGTATGGCCTTTGTCATTAAGCAATAATTCAGCCCTCCACAGTCCCACATTACTCCGCTGCTCCATACTTTTACAAATGCCTCGGGGCTATAAATACTAATGAAATCTCTTTGCTTAATTTGATTTTGCTGGTACACTTGCAGTTATGGCTGAACTTTCCCACGAGAGAGGCTGATTGAACACTTTCAAGTCCTTATGGAAGCAGGAAAACATTCCAAAGAGCCGGGGAGATCATTTCCATAATTACCCCGATTGGCAGCCTAATGACCTTCTGCGACAATAAAAAGATCTCTTGTTAATTCCATTTCTGTCGCTGACATTCAAGAGATTCCTATCTTACATGTTTGAGGCTTCACAAGATAACAAGTGTACTTTTTTTCCCTCCCATTTCGCGGCGCGCAAAAGAGCAGCCCCATTCAGATTAGTGGGGGGGACGAGGCTCCGCTCTGAAAGGGACCCGCTTGTGCCCGCACGCCTCGTCCATGCAGCCCCCAAAATGTTGGATAATTTATGGGCCTGAGGGAAGATTATAAAGACGGATCTTTGAGGCAATCAATTCTGGTGTTGCGTTTTGAATGGTTGGATAGAAATGAAGTGCAGAATAATTAAAAAGATCACAAGTCCCCCCTCGCATGTAATAATGAGCGGCTCCAGAGGTGGTGGGCTCTGCCACAGCACCGCAGGACGTAGCAGGCTTTGATTTGATTGAGAGGATGTCCAGCTTGGTCCGACACACTGACAGCACACAAACATGGTGCTTTTGAGACTTGGTTTTGGTATGCAAGTGCAAGGGCCTTTATGGTCCATGGGGCCTCAAGATAAGTCCTTTTAGAGTGGTGAGAAAACCTGGAATGGGCATCAAGCTTTTCAGATTTTTGTTTGTGCCACAGTATTGTACACTTACAGTTTTGTTCATCGTGGTCATCCCCTCAAAGAAACACTACTGCCATCAGTTTTAAACCTGAATATAATCAGTGAAGGTGAAAATCTAATATCAGGCTATTACAGACCTCCAACATTGCCGACTAAACATCACTACTAAGTTTCCAGTACTTGTTCATTCACTTTCTTTTTCTGTAAAAGACTTTGTTCATCGTGTGACCTGTAAGTGTTCATGGCTGTGTCAGAGCCTTGCAGAGCAGACAGACCTGCCTGATTCTGAAATCCTGCAGGTCCATCTTGCCAGCCTCCGTTGTCCAACAAATTCACTTGGCTGAATTCTTAATGGCCCAATAAGGAAAGAGAGGCGGGAGCAGTAGAATGCGGACGTGACGACGACCAGAAGTTGAGATCCGGAAGTCCAGAACGGACATGCCGATTAGCCTATTGTCCTCATAGCTGCCTTGTGAAACTTGGCGAACTCTGCCCTCCTCAGAAGTTTACTTGTGGGGATTGTCTTTGAAGGTGTTCATGTCACATATAAGTGTTAAATGAATCATCTGTGTGGTACAATTTACTGTAAGATGATAGTAAAAGGCCGTTAGCTGTTAGCAGCTAAGTTAGCGGCTAACGGTCTTTAACTGTTGTAAGCTGTTAGCGGCTAAGTTAGCCGCTATGGCTAACATCCATGAACTGTTGTTAGCTGTTGTTAGCCATTAGCCGCTACATTAGCTGCTTTGTATGCTACATTATAGGAGGCAACCCTGCTTGATGTGGATTGGTCTGTGATGAATGTGATGAGCCAAACGATTGTCCAATCACAGGGTTGTGTTTTTTTTAACGTTCTGCCACTGAAAACAAATTCAAAGGGCTCCTACCCAGAAGGACTAGTGAAATATTTCTGTGGCAGATATATTTAGCTGTCCATCTGGCTTGTCAGGTTACCTGAAACCAGGGTCCAGACGGAAACGTTTTTAAAGTGTTTTGGTGTTCACCTCCATCAGTGTTTTCAGGGTGTGGCAACACACGGTGCATGGACTTTTTCGGATGAAGGTTGCACATCCATCTAGGAACAAAAACGACAATTAAAAAAAGCTTTGGATGTCTACAAGCAACTAGTGTGCTGTGTACTGTACTTGGTTTCTAATCCATACAAAAATATTCAGACAGATTTGTTGTCCAGACAAGAAAGTCCTGTGTATCCACGAGTCCACTTGCCATTGTTGTTTGTGAGACATTTGTCACAAATGTGGCATGCACACTACAGCGTTTTTAGTTGTTCTTGCAGATCTGTGTGAATGCGCATCATTTTCACATTGTCTCTGTTTACACACAGAGCGCTTTTGGAAACACAATGGAAAAACCTTTCTGTTTTTGGTGACAACATTTTCATGTAAACAGAACCTAAGTCTAAAACTCAGTTCACATTTGCAGAATAACCCTGAAAGTAGCAGGACATTATGAGTTTTACCTTGGCAAAAATAAGTTGGTAAAAACAGGAGATTTAAAAGAAATTAAAATTTGTCACTAGAAATCAGAAGTGGGAAAAAGTCACTGTTTTGCAAGTCCCAAGTAAGTCTCAAGTCTTTAAACACAAGTCTTGAGTCAAGTCTGAAGTCATAGGCTAAAAATTTTCAAGTCCTTCCAAGTCATAAGCACCTTTGACCAAATAAAACCCCCCAACAAAAACCAGGACAGTTTCATCACTTTATAAAAAACAACCAGGACAGTCAGGGCAGGACATGAAAACAGGACATGTCATGAGAAAACAGGACACTTGGTCACCCTGGGCCTTAACTTTACGATTATTTTCAGCTAACGTCAGTCTCAGTTTTTAGCCACAACGAGTTTACGAGCAATACCATTGTTACATATAACAGATGCTAAGCTAAAGTTACCCAAAATGATCTCACAACAGGTTCCAGACCAACTTACCTTTCTTTGTGCAGCTTCAGGTGCCGAACAAAGTTCAACGTCGTCACCTCTCCGTCTGTTATTCTCACACTGCAGGTTTTGCAAACGTCAATTCGTTTTTTGTTTTTGGTATCGTAGTTTGTGAATGCAAATGAAATTATCCTTGGCAGCATGGTTCCGCATCTCTGGGTTGTTCCCACACTCCTGCAGTCTTGCGCTCAGGGAAGTAACTGTGTAATCCAAACCCCGTTTGTTTATTCTTCTAAACCCTGATTGGACGTTAATAGATGCATTCAATGGGGCAGATCCTGTGGGAAAAAATACTGTCTCGCTGGAAATGACAAAAATCAGTTACTTAGTCGAATACTCTGAATGGGAGCACGTTTTATTCAACAGACTTACTGAAAATTTCAAGTGTTTTCAAGTCATCAGACTAAAGTCAGAGTCAAGTCCCAAGTCACTGATGTCAAAGTCCAAGTCGAGTTGCAAGTCTTTGATGATATTGTCAAGTCGAGTCCAAAGTCTTCAAAATTGTGACTTGAGTCTCACTCGAGTCTAAGGTGGGCTTTACACGAGTACGAATTTGTAAGACTCTGGTAAAATAAACTATCGATCTGGTGATATTGACACACGGAGACGCGTATTTGTCCATGACTCCGCATCTTTTTTGAAAACGGGTCTGCAAGTGGATATCTGCGTATTCGTCTTCATGCCGTAGTTGGTATAAACAGATAAGTCAAGACGGTGACCTCATAGCATCCCTCCTCCTCCCCGCCCCCCAACCCATGCTGTCACACACAATAACAACAACAATGGCGGCAGCCGGGCTCATTCTGATGTTGTTCCAGCAGCTACAAATATTGCTACGACTTTTATACCAACATTTGCTCACAGAACACCGACAACACCAGCTATAGCAACAAGTGTTCATGCAGAGACGCAGAATGTTACGTGTGCACGAGCACTTGTTGACGGGCAACCCGACAGGATTTTGTGCTGTCATGTAAATGCACAAGCCTATGTACAATACGATGTGTAAACAGCGATACATATTTTGATGCCGACGCCAAGACAATACGGGGCCGTCCTTGTGTGAGGAGGGCCTAAGTCACATGACTCGAGTCCACACCTGCTAAAAATACACTTAAAACTGCAAGTGAACTCCTGACACTGTCTTAATTTGACAAACAAGCTGACAACATTTGGTAGAACTCATTCTTTTCCAGTTGAATCAAAGCATTATTTTATTACCATCATGAACATGGCCAACATATTTTGCTCACATCTGGTTAGAAATATTACTGAGCATCATTAAGTTTCTGTAAAGCCCCTTAAAGGCCTAAAATGTCTTCATGTCATACAAATTAGAGTTTGATAGATCCCAGTAGACAAGGGAGAAGGGTCTTGTATTGGTCTTTGCTTGCGGCCTCCAAATTACCAGAACTGCCCCTGCACACAAAAGGGGGTTTCACCAACAAGTCCACATTGCAGATCAGGCTCTGAAGACTGTGCGGTTGTCCAGCAGAGATCATAAGCAGAGGCTGTTGTCAGAGGAAATGAGGAGGAGGTGGGGGTGGAGGAGGTGGAGGCCTTGTTGCTATGATGTCTAAAGTCATGGTGACTCAGAGCTGGCATGAAAAGTGTCTGAGGCGGGTTGTTGTGAATAAGTTTCACAGAGACCACAATGCTGGGAGTGTTCATGATGTTAAAATAAAATCTGCCCGCTCTTTGCATGTGAGTCAGAGTCAAAATGTAACATCTGTTGAGTGTTGAGGAGTTTAAATGGTAATCTGGGACCTTTTTATACCGCTGAATTTATTAGACTTAATATGAAATGTGTGTCTCTGTTAGGTCTTTATGCAGACAACTTGTTTTCCCCGCTCGTTCTGAATTTTCCTCCCGTAGATAATGGACAATTCTGGGGGTCAACTTTGATGCTCTAGCACAGGGGTAGTCAACAGGGTGGCTCTCATGGACCCTTTGAGGTGTCCCCAGTGACTATTTGGGACAAGCACATGCTATTACCACACAGCTTATAATTTTGTTGACTAATTATTACCCTCAAAGTTTCCATCAACAACCTTTTTTCCCAATAAAACTAGACAGTAACTAATAAAAACAAGTGCACAAGGACAAAAACTAAAACGAATTAACTGACATTTTTGTCAACATTTAAAAACAAGATAAAAATGTTTGACAGAGACTTAATCAAATCAGACCAAATTTCATCATGTAGAAAGAAGGAACAAGTTAGGAATATATCCAAACACAGATACTTTGGTTGTGTGGAAAGTTGGATGAGTAAGAGAGACATCCAATTACAGCTGCCTTAGCTTAGTGGTGGTGGGATAAGTTGTGGAGCGATCCAATCAGAGCTGCTCTCTTTATGAAGTTATATATTTATGTAGAGCAGGTTCACTGCTTGTTGGTTCTGGTATTGTAACTGAGATGCTCTTCCAGATAGCCTAAATAACAGTGAATTGCATTTCACACATTTCATTTATACATTCAACTTTTACTAGCATCCAACCAAGGGTTACTCGATGTTTCATTTTATCCAAGTGTAAAACATGACTTAAGAAATAAAAAAAAAAAGCTGAACACTTTACCCTTCGTGTTTTAGTCGACTAAAATGTTGTGAATTCATCAACTGAAACTAGACTAAAATTTAAACAATTTAGATGACTAAATTATGACTAAAACTAAAAGATATTTTAGGCAAAAGACTATAACTAAGTTACAAAGTGCTGTCAAACTTTACTCTGATTGAAATAACTATTTTTAATCTAAATTTTTGTTTTGCAATTAAATATTGCATACATTGAAACACTGCTAAGATAATATTTGCTACTGTTTTCTTTAAACTTTGAGGTTTGTGGGGTTAAAGGTAACACTGATGTGCTTATGCCAAACTTCTTCCTCCACTGGTGCCAGCTAGAACTCTTAAGGTATCAATTGTACAGAATGAATCATGAAATTGAGACTGCTGTACATATCATATATGTTTAACAGATGAGAAAAATATAAAAGATGATTGTCAGTATAATGTCACAAATATTTATCTTTGGAAATATTTATTTTGAGAAATCAATACTAATAAAAAGTAAACATATACAGTGTCATATGAAGCCCATTAAATTCACAAAATTATTTACAGTAAGTCTATGTTTAAGCTACACAAATTTTGGTTACTCAGAGACATAAACTCAGACAGTAGCCCTTCACAATGGCCGCTTCAGACAGCTTTGCTCCACCCATGGTGGCTGTGCTGACCTCTGAACTGAAACTTTCTTCACGGCTGTCAGCCAAGCAGTACGGCGTCCTCCTTTCGATGAGCTCCTCATCTGTAAACTCTGGCTCAAAACTGTAAGGACACCCATCATATTCAAAGTTCTCGTCCACAACATCTTCATCCAATGGATATTTGTCCATTTTGCACAAAACTGGAAGAAGAGAGTTGTTGAGTAGCCGGCGGTTGCCGCTGAAACAATGAGCCGTACTGCGCATGCGCGGCAGCCGTGAAGAAAGTTTCCAGTTCAGAGGTCAGCACAGTCACAAAAACATGGGTGGAGCGACCCCGGACTGTGATGGAGAAGTAGCCCAAGCGGACCATGATAAAATATTAGTGAAACTAATGACTTTTTGGACGATTAATGCAGTTTTAGGAGCGGTGCTGTATGCCCTATGTGCTACCATTATACGGATGTCCGCCACTCAATTTTTGGATCTAAATATCTCCCAAAATCCAGTTTGGATCAGGAAAGCCTTCTGGGTGAGTATAATGTTCTACTTCATTCTATAAACAATGTGAAAGCTGTAGAAACCGAACTTATCCTTTAAGGCTCAGAAAAGTTGGACACCCCTGTCCTTGCAAGATAACCTGTATATGAGGTAGCCCCTGTTTGTACAGATGAAGTCTGAGCACTGAATATCATTCTGCTCGGCACTTGGTCAACTCAACAATGGCATACTGAAAACAGAGCTGCAGGCAACAGTTCATTCAGAGTGGATTTTAGGGCGTTTATACACTATAATTGAGAAACAAAGACTGATTTCATCATACATATTCGAGGCAGTTTGTGTGAAACATCTCATGCACTCCTGATGTGTGGGGTTTTTAGTAAATGATGCAGAAACCTGATGAGATATGCTGTGAAGTTTTTCTATTTGATTGGGCCCTCTTTCATGAGATATCTTTCTACTAAACTGAGCTGCACAACAACAATTAGGATGACGAGGAATCTCAGATACAAAATGGCTTCTCTGACTTTTTAAGATTAACAGTAATGGAATCATCGTTTTTCAATGATTTTCCCTCTAACATTTTTACAAATATTGACTTTTAAAGTATTAATTGAGAGGGTAGGCGCTGTTTTTTAGCAAAACTTTTCATTGATCATATTTATGCAACAGTGAAAAATACATAGACCAAAACAGAAAACCATAAATCCTAGTAATAACTGAAATTGCTTCTGAAAAACTCCCTCCAGCTCCACATACAGAAATACAAGAGAATATTTCCTAGCTCGGCTAATATGAAGGTGAACAAATCTTTAGAAAGAGTTCATCTTTTCCTTTCTCGACAGCCTGCAGTCGTGTTAAAATCTCTCTGTACCTAAGTGTAACATAAGCCTGACATCTTTAATAGAAAAGTGCGTAATTCTCCGTTTTAAGTCTAGAGGTTGGTGTTTTGTTGTCACCATGATGGGCTAGAAGAGGGTATACTTGGCTTAGGTTGTTGGGAAGGGAAGGAGTGAGAGGTTGGTGTAGATCCAGTTGTGCCAGACAAGTAAAGTTTTAAACTAAAACAAGTTTGAAACATTATGTTCCTTGCTGTTTACAAAACAGTCACATTTTTGTTCGACTCTGGCCAGACTTTTCAGAAAAAATTAAGCAAAGAGAACTTATGAAGCAGCAAAAGAAGAGAAAAAGTTTGGCAGAGAAAACAAAACAATAGTGTTTCCTCTGTTTACTAAAGGATTCCATTTTTGGTACATACTGGTTGGACTTTTCAGACCAAATTAAGTTAACCAGAACTTATGAAACATCGAAAACTTGCAGCTTTCACTTCAGAGCTTGGAGACGAATTTAGCAACAGCAAAAGCACCTCATGCCATTTAGGGCACTGCAGTGGCTTCTTTCAAGGAGGATGAAACAGAAATATAAATTTAAACTGGATGAAATGTTTAGTACAGACAAACTAGAGGAGCTCCAAGAACACAAACCTGGCAACCAAGGCATTTCCAACATTGACGGGCAAGTTACTGTTAAAAATGTGGAAAACTGTCCCATCTCACAATAATAATAAAAAAAATCCATTTTCTGCAGCTGGTTCAGATCACCACAAAAATATTATCACTTCTTCTTATGCCATGACCAACATTCACTAAAAATGTGATTAAAAAAATCTGCTGAAAAGTTATTGAGCTATTAGTGAAAAGGTGGAAAACTACCCTATCTTGCAGTGTTAACATATCCTTAAACAAAACTTCTTGGATCCACATCCAATTCTGATCACCACCAAAACTGAATTTAAAAAAGAATCATGTATTGCTGATTTCTGATTTCTGATTCTGAACTAGTCAATATATTTCACTTGAGCATAAGCAGAACCTCTAAAAAGCATATCCTGCAGATGATTGGACTTTCGTTCCATCAGTCACATTCGTTCGGGGCCAATCAGATAATGTAGTAGGTATGCACTACTGTTGTGGCATATGGACGTGACTGTGAACCAATTCATCAAAAAAAAGCCTCAGCAATAACACATCAGAAGTAGAGTGAAAATATCCTTTTCATAGAGAGGTTTGTAGTGTTTTTATTTGTTTTCATTTCCTAATTAAATGTGGTCCAGATATGATAAAACTGCTCCTCAAGCTGTTAGCATCCATGCTAATGTCTGCAGGAACAGTTGCTTCCTCGTAGCTCCCGCCTTTTCCTGCCTCGAAGGACTTTAATCAGGCCATCATGCTTCTGGTCACTCGTTATCATTGTAGATTGGAGCTTGGCAAGATGGATCGGCAGTCCAGCTGAATGGCAAGGTTAAAGGTGTAGTCAGCGATGTGGGAGAAAACGAGTGGAGAGGTTGTTCATAAACGAATTTAGACCCGCCTCTCCCTTCATACCTCACCCCTGGCTCCACCCCGAAAGCTGATGGACGTGCATTGTCATGGAAATTGCGTAGCTGACCAACGTAGCTAAGGTAACCCTGACAACATCACGACAACAGTTCATTCTGGCAGATTAGACAATAAGATGAATGCCCGACGGCTGTTACTGTTATGTGAAGCACCACCCAGCACGTAGACGGCGACATCCGCGTCCATTTTCAGGTCTTTCAACTGGCGGATTTCCCTCCACCGTCGGAAAGCAACACCTATGTTGACCCGGGTCTTCGCTTTTTCATGGTCATAGCCCTTCTTTTTCACTTTTCACTCCTCTGACCTTTTTCTTTTGGGCTATTTTTCAGCCATTGCTACTGCACCTATTGTATCTCTCTCTTAGGCTAACTGCGCACGCTACCCAACCTACGACTCCCCCTCCCCCCTCTGTCTGATCTGCGCATGAGTATGATCGCCCCCTGGATGTGGGGGGGTGTACCCTGTTTTGGTAACTAGGCCCGAGCCACAGTATTTACCTGCTGAAGTCCAGAGTCAAGGCTGTGTATTGAAACGGGACTTTTTTTTTCAACATGCTGTCAGTGGTGACATCTTGTGGATGGAGAGGAGAAATATGGTGAATTTGACAAATACTGCATTAGATTAGAAGATTAGAAGATCGCTGACTACACCTTTAATTCACAATCTAACAACTTCTGGCAAAACACAACCACTTAAAGAAAAGTGTTAAAGAAACAGTCAGCATTGAGAACACAATCTTTTGACTTATTGCTCAGGTCCAGTGATTTAGCCCGATATGGTCAACATACTGCATCTGAAAAGGAAAATACAGCCCGACCACCCCACATGATGAGATGTAAACATTTCATCATGTTGGTTTACATCTAGTTAGTAGAGCAAGTAGCAGTATATTATTCATTAGGAGCTACAAACCAGGCTAGAGGTGGACAGGTGGCTACAGTTTAGGCTTTGCAGACCTCAGCTGATGATGCTGACATGCTGTGGTTCTGACTTCAGTTAAAAGTTGCCATTTATGAGTGCATTTTTTATATTTCTATAAAGGAAAGTTGTAATTTTAATGCTTGATCAACTTTTTATCATAGCAGTCAGTTTTGTTACAACCCAACAAAATGAATAAATAGGTTTGATGTAACTTATAGCATTTCACAGCACAGTCAAAGTTCTGTTATTTTTACTTCTAATTCTAAACAAAATCCTCTGCGCCAAGACTGTCTGTAAATAGCCTGTTTCTTATCTAAAGGGACTTTATTGAAGTTAAGCAAAGGACGTCACTTAAGGCAGTTAGCAGATCATCAAAGTGCTGCGGTTAATAGTTATTTGGCCTGCTTCTCCTCGGCCTAATGTCTGGTCTGAAGAACCAAAGGAGGCTAAGCAGCTAACAGGGCCATGTGACTGGAGTTGAGAAAGCAGCTCAGAACAGCAAATTCAATTATCATGTTAGAATTCTGCATGAAAACAATCTACACTAGGAATTAGACCTATTCCTGTCAGATGACTCCAGTTAGAGGAGATAATGTGGTTTGGAGGGGCCTTACACCTTCTTTGAATGTTATCAAATGTTTACAAAAGAGCGTAATGTGCTAAAATGCAATCAGATCTACAGAGCAGCGTTCACTTTAGAGAGCCTTGTGGTGCATTAGGGCTCATAAATTCTGACTTTGAGGATTTCTGAAGAGGTAAACATAGTGAGGACACAAAACTGAAGATTTTAGTGATATTCTCAGTTATAAAGTGATATATCATAGTACATAGTCTGACTATAATGGAAATCTAAAAAAATAATCTTAAAGGATAAGTTCGGTTTCTACAGCTTTCACATTGTTTATGGAATGAAGTAGAACAAGATACTCAGGCAGAAGGCTTTCCTGATCCAAACAGTGCTTCGGGAGATATTTAGATCCAAAATCTACTCCTACTCCTAATAGAGGGCTACTCCTCCATTACAGTCTGTGTCGCTCCAGACATGTTTTGTGGCTGTGCTGACCTCTGAACTAAAGAAGAAGAATGTTTGCCTCAGCGCATGCGCAGTACTCTCTGGAGAGCTGTTCTTCTCTTTGCCTCCGTGTCCTCCTTTTGATGAGCTCCTCATCTGTAAACTCTGGCTCGAAACTGTAAGGACACCCATCATATTCAAAGTTCTCCTCCACAACACCTTCATCCGATAGATATTCGTCCATTATGCACAAAACTGGAAGAAGAAAGTTGTTGAGTAGCCAGCGGTCTTCCTCTGAAACAATGAGCCGTACTGCGCAGGCGCGGAGGCAAGTGCTCTTCTTCTTCAGTTCGGAGGTCAGTACAGTCACACAACATGTCTGGAGTGACACAGACTGTAATGGAGGAGTAGCCCAAGTGGACCATGATAAAATATTGGTGAAACTGATGAGTTTTTGGACGATTAATGCAGTTTTAGGAGCGGCGCTAACATGCCCCGTGTGCTACCATTATACGGATGTCCACCACTCGATTTTGGATCTAAATATCTCCCGAAGCACTGTTTGGATCAGGAAAGCCTTCTGAGTGAGTATATTGTTCTACTTCATTCTATAAACAATGTGAAAGCTGCAGAAACCGAACTTATCCTTTAAATAAGGGGATAAGGGACATCAGGACAACCTTATGACTAAAACTGGATGTCAATAAGGTACTTTAATGCACATTTACACACTGCTGTGACCCTTGCACATGCTTAAAGGGATTGTTCAGTATTTTTGAAGTTGGGTGGCATCCGGCACTTTACAACAGTCAAGGAAGTGGCGCTGCATCTTTAAAGGAGACATATCATGCCGATGCATGATTTAATACTTACATATAATATAATAAATTTGAAAACAAGACCTTACACCCCCTTTATTTTCAAAAAATGAGATATTGTATTTTTTCTGATATCCTAGAACGAGATTTGATGCCTCTGAAAATAGGTCATTGCGAGATGTACGCGAGATTTCAAACGTCGTGACGACACGAGCTTCCTTTCTTTTTATTGGAGTAATCTGATAAAACACTTCCTCCTCTGTGATGTCCGTTAGCCACAAAACCGTCACCGAGGAACGCATCCATCCAGCAGGGGTATATAGGTCCCTAGCTCACATTCACTCATTACCAGCTCTGACCTGTAGGGGGACTCAATACGCGGTCGCTGCTTTGAGCCTGCCAGAAAATACAGTAGAAGAAGAAGGACAGACTGGCTCTACCCCCGACAGAACTGACCAATCAGAGCACAAAGGGCTGTGACGTTGCGAGGTAACTGTATGTCATCCTGAGATCCTCGTGTTTCAATGAGAGCTTGATAATGGCCTAAAATGAGGATTTTGAGAACGCTATTGTGGGGCAATGAAGGAACTAAATGACTTGTACTGAGGGCAGAAATGCTTTACAGGCATCCTAGTCTGGCATAGTGAAAAGGAGAAACAAGCATGATATGTCCTCTTTAAGAAGATCAAGCTGAGGCCAACACCATTATTAATGGGTACAGTTTTTTAGCATAATTGTGTGAGTTTCAGATAAAAAACAGACAAAATTATGTTAGATCCAATATATGATGGAGTGAAACATTTTTAGCTCTTTATTTTTCCTCAGTGTGAATTAATATGAGTTAGGGATGTAACGGTTACCGGTAAAATGGTAAACCGATGTAAAATTTCCCATGGTAATCATTACCGTGTCCTATTAAAATTACCGTTATACCGTGTCTGATCACCACACTGTGTCAATAACTCACAGTGATGCTGCTCTTTGACTGGAAAAGCCTGAACTACTGTATGTATCTGTCCTTGATTAAGCAGCCTCACGCACAGTTTGCATTGCTTGGCCTTTGATTCTGAGAGCAAATGTTAGAGACACAGTGGAGACCTTTCCTCCCAAAACGGACTCTGAAGTCTGGTTGAATTATGGATTTTACGAGGATGCAGAGGGGAAACTGATAGAAGAGAGTCACCCTGTCTAAATGATTTCAATTCTGTGTAAAAGTACTTTTTGAACATTTTGAGCAAACTGCAACAATGCCACAATAATAATGATAACTATGATAATTTTGGTCACAATAACCGTGATACAAAGTTTTCATATTCTCACATCCCTAATATGAGTGACAGTTACGCAGACATTTTTTACACCATCATACATTCTACCCAAATTTTTACCTCAAACAACTCAACTTCAAAAATACTGGAATACCCCTTTAACAAGATTTTGTGAGGTTTAAGTCAGTGGTTAATTGATACATCAGCGATGTAACTGATGACACCACAGCAGCACAACACAGAAAACAGAGCAACAAAAGAGGACTTCCAGCAATTTCTGTAGAACTAACTAGAGAACGACCAGTGCTAGCAAGGTTTAAGGACTGTGGCCTTCTGCCCATTTTGAATTGGCTTCTGTAACAGTTAAATGAATAAAGACATTTTAATTACAGCAGCAAACACCATCAATCATACACATTTTCTGCCATACTCACTTTGTCAAAAGGTCTCATTTACAAAGTATATTGCAATATTCATCGTCAAGCATCAACATTCTTGCAGTTTACTCTTGTTTTGTGTCTGAAAATGATGATAAGCCATCAGTGCCTCCCATTTCTGTGACTCAGAAGGTCATCCTCACCCTGACTAGGTGGGAATCCAGTGATAACCCTGCATTACAAGGGCCCGTTGACAGGTGATAACCCACCCATAAACCCTAAAACTTTAACTTAAATACACTAAAAGTAAGGAGCAGCAAGTGGCTAAGTCGTCCATGTATTCCTCTTTATGCAACCCTCGATGTAAAAAGTTTTGACATCCCTGATTTAGACCCTGTGGAATGTCCGTTTGTGACGCTGCATCTGGACAAGATAGTAATGCTTCTACATTTTCTAGCTCATTGTGTGTATTTATGTATCTGCAGTAACTGTATTTGCAGCCCTTATGGGTTCAACAGCAGTTTCACGGTCATCATGTTTAAAAGGTTTTAAGAGTATAAATCGATGGAAGAGCCAACATTTTTTACAACACTTAAGATTATTTTTTGCAGCATTTTGTGCCTTTATTGACAGAATACAGAGTGGCAGTGGTTAGGTTTTTGAAAGCAGGGCGAAGGGAGTGGGGAAGGACACTATGCAAGATGACCACAAGCTGGATTCAAACCTAGGGGTGTATGGGGGTCGTGCCCTGTTGCTCTCAACTCCACCAAACCGGCACCTCTTTACAACACTTTTTATTGATCATATTAATACAGCATTGAGGAGAATGACAGTAAATAAAAAGGTTTTTACATAGTATCACATCACAATGTAATCAGGACATCATCAATATCAATAATGATAGTGAGAAAACAAAATATACATACAGTAATAAACATAAATGTAGTTAATCACTTAAATGACTTCTGATAAACTGCCTTCATCATCACCAGCCATATCATCTTGAAATTCTCTCTAGATCAGAAACAGCAAATTGACCCACCACACCTATCCCCCTCAGCATGGAGATCTTAACCAAATCTAAATCGCAGCATTAATTAAATTAAAACTTCATCTGAAATGCGCACTTTTATTTTGCTTGGTCAGCATGTATTTGTTTGATTTACATAATAAGTGTCCGCCTGATTTCTCCCGCCAAGACCCATCTGCCTGCGTCAGGTTTTACTGCACCCCGCAGAGACCTTCAAACTCTTGGAAACACACAAAGACCCCATTCTCCTCTGTGTTGCTCTTCTTTATCACCCAGCCCCAGGGCACAGGAGATGTGCTCAAACCCGGGCATTGTCTGGACAAAACCACATATTAAATTTGTCCTGCATAAGCCGTTTCATTGAGCTGCAGCAGGAATTCCTTTGCTGGGTCATTCATCTGTGTACATGGTTTGGACACACATTTGAGACAAAGCAAGCCAGTCAAGGATAATATTGAGGAAGCTACATACATTTCAAGTTTCTCGGTTTGTGTCATTTCTGTTTCGTGCTCTTTCGCCGTGGATTCCTGCAGCGGAGGGGGGACATTGTTGGACTGTAGCTGCGAGCCATCCAAAAATGTCTCCCTGCATATGTAATGTTTTGCTCCTCATTTGGAATTCTGGATTTCCCCATCAGGAATGTCAACTGAATAGAAAGAGAGGGGAGCTAAGAGAGCTCTCTATCCACAGACACAATTAACAATGAATAAGATAGAGCAAAAATCTGATTTAAGCTGAGCAGTGTCCTGTGGAAAATTAATCAGTTTTGTACTTGAACAGTGCATGAGCTTCTCACTTGTTTGTTCATTTGAGAGATGAATAATTCCTTTTCATATCTGTAACTTCATTTCTGCAGCAGGCTTTAGCTTAGCATTTTATGACCATGCTATTGATTTTTGTGCTGCTTGCTCTGTTTTAGTAAGGAGAGGTTTGTACATTTAAATTAAACAAATAACAATAACTGTGAAAGAAAACAGCCCATTTTTGAACACCCATCTGTGATATTTGACACTTAAAGTGTCTTGGTGCACAGGGTTTGTCTTAATTTTACTTGAAGAGCTTTTCTTTTTCTTTCCATTTACACTCTCTTCTTCCTATCAAGTATACACTTCAACCTACACAGCAGAACAGACAGATCATGCTCCCATTGAACAAACATGGACTGGATTCATGATACATCTTGTAATAGCCAAAGACATTTTAAGTCCTTAATATGTCCCAAACAACCACTTTTGATTGGGCAAGGACTTGCTAGAGGCACAATAATCCTCCAGACATGTTAGTGTTTGTTTGTAAGGTATTCTTTGGGCTTGGTCCTTACAATGCAGGATAACCCTGGTTATAGCAGCCATTAGACTTTGTCAACTCCAAAACAAATCTCAAAACTCAAAAAGACTCGGGGAGAGTGGATCTTACACAGGATCAAAAAATGTCCACCTAAACTGCCTTACCTGCCCCTCTATATCCATGGACACAACCAAAACCATCAAAATAAAAGCCTTAATATATGCCCAAATATTTTAGATAATAATACTTGCAATAATAAACACACTTCTCTAATCACATTTAAACAAGATAACAACAACTAAATAAATAACTGAATTTAAAGGATGTCCTGTGAATAGCTCCAACACTGGTTCTTATTTACCCAAATCAGATCACACAATTTATGCATTTTATTTGCCCAACCAAACAGTAATTGGTCTTCGGGAGCCATAGGCCACAGAAAAATTGGATAGTATGGGAACGGTGAACAGCAACGAAAGGCATGTCTGGAATGCCTTATGACTCCAGTATGTTCAATTTTCATCCAGCTCACTATGATTTGTCGTATAATGTCACATAGATGACAAAAAAGAGCACAGTACACTTTGAATGTGCGATAATCTTGGATGAAATCAATCAGGATATTTTACTTGAAAGTAGAAGCATGAGACGGTACAGTTTGCAAAGATCTGAAAACAACAGGAGAGCAGGCTGGTTGCAGCATGGACAAAAGTATGGGGCTTAAAGTAAATCAGCACACAAAAACCCCCACGAACAGGGAAGCTATGTGTTTATTCACGAGAGCTTAGGTGAAAGTTCTACCTTCTATTTTTTACATTAGCATTTGGTGGCAGGGTCACTTGCTTAAGAGTCAGTCTGCATGTTTTAGCCGGGCTTGGTTTATATGATGTAGAATAGCTGACTGGAGTTCAGTCTGATTGAGAATACAGGCTGGAAGCTGAGGTGTGAATAACAAAACGCCAGCCTACAGGCACACCTAGCCCTCAGAGCAAGCTAAATTCTGATTCATATTTCACCCTAAAAACACAATCGAGTCACTTAATCCAAATTCTGTCACATCTTAACTCCACATTGCTTTGCACCCAAAATATGCATTCAGATATGGGCCATAAGCAAATGGACACACCCAAATAATATTGTGCAAAATATTCAAACTGTGCACAACATGCCCTCAGAATCATGCTCTTAATGCTTGATACATAAAAAAATATCTTCTTTATTTGTCTGATCTCTCGGTTTTCAACAGTAATTCAGTACATCACTGTTGATAACATGCAGAGATTAACCAACGCCAGTACCCCCAGGACTATCTGGCTCCAGGAAGGGTTTGACTTCAGACTTATCTTATAATATTTACAGGTTTATGGGCTTCAAGATTAATGATCTGTCTAATCTTTGCCTGGAAGATATTTTGACGAAAAAAAATAATTTCAGGATTACATGGAAATTTCAACATTTCAACTGGTTTTGCTCACATAACCATGGAAAAACACATGCAAATAGATAGAACATTACTGGGTAGTTAAAAAAAAACAAAAAATTAATAAGCTAATGTATAAAAGCACAGAAATCATTGCTTAGATATTAACGACAGTATTACAACAGTATTTTAACAGAGGTGGTAATAAATCTGATTTCGCAACTAGCCTAAGACTGGTGGATGAAAAACTGAAACTGATTTGGATAAAGAATTCGTAAATTACCAATAATTCTTGGTACATAGTTCTTGGTACATGCACAGAAGATGCCTTCAGGATTCTGTGTATATTTGGTCTCAGCGTGTCTTGATGTGTCTTCCCCTACAAGGGGAAAATGCATCAACCTCGCAAAAATCTTCAGGCAGAGAATTGCACGACCAGTTAGCATCGTTTGAGTAGAAAGAAGCAAATGTTTTATGTGTGTTTTTGTCGTGCTAAAGGCCAGAGTGGCTGCAAGCCTGTAAATAATGGCAGCCCATTTGGATAGGAGCACAAATACTGCAATGGCAGCACTAATACAAGAGCTAGACAACATTTCTGTCTTTAAATAATTGCAATGAATGTTAAATTCTCCACACAAAAATGTCAAGAATCCCGTTTCATCATTACTTGTCAAGCTTGCATGATGTAGCTCTCTCCTCTGTAGCAGTGCACATCTTCTAGTTTGTGTAATTTATTAATTCCACTAGCCCAAAGTAATCTGACAGAATGTTTGTGTCCAGTCAGCTTCAGGATTTCTTTTTTTCAGGGTTAGTGGTCCAGTCTGTTTTTTGCACTCAACTAGTAATTTAAAGACTGCAGGCTCTAGCTAGCTCTGGATGTCACATGTTGATGTGTCCTTGAGCGAGACAGACACCCTAAGTGGCTTTCAATGCTTCGTCAGTATTGTCCAAATAGATATGAAAGGATGACGGTGTGTTGGTAAATACAGTTGGAGACAGTGACCTCAGTTTGTTCACAAAATATATACCTACACTGTTAAATGAAACAGACAGACAGGTTTGGAAGCACATACCTGGTCAGCACTTTGCTATTCATCATTCCTGACAACTCATCTGCAACACCAGCAATGCCATCCCTACTTCTTTCCAAGGCGTTTACGTGTGAGATTTAAGCACACAAGGGTGCAAACCCTATACTTTCAGCTGTGTTACCAACTGCTGTAACCAGAGGCAGGCCCTACAGAAGTCATCTCACAAACCAACCGAGCCAAACCAACTTCAGAGCATTGTTCAACTGGGCCTTGAACTGGAGCCCCTTGGTCCCCAGCTTGAGTCTTTCTGAACTGAGAAACACTGCTGCCAAAAAGTAAGAACTAAAATAATGTCCAGTCACACTACAACATAACCTCTCCAGCCCTTCCATACCTCTTGAAGGCATTAACCAAACCAAACTCTCTAGACTTCTGTTTTCCATGGAGCAGTTTTCTCAGTTCTTCTGGATAGCAGCCTATTGAGAGAGGGCAGAACCTTGTTAAAAGAGATACTCAGCAGGTGATTGGAGAAACAGTCACTGTTGTAGGCTTGCAGTTTCTTCTTGCTTTTGACACAACAAAACCAAGCTCTTGGCTTTTACATATTTTTCCGTAATGATGCTAATTGGTCTTGGCTTTAGCTTGAAGCTTTAGCTTTAGATTAGATTTAGATTTATTGGTCCCCTGGGGGAAATTCATTTCCACTAACTGTACATTACAAAGAAACAACATTGCACCTCACAGACAGCAACAACAATAAACATACAGCTGAAATAACAGTAAAAGACAGTGATGATAACTATGCAATACAGTGACAAGCTACAGACAGATCAGCGGGGCCCGCTGTTCAGGGTGGCTATGGCTGCAGGGATCGGCCTTTTCCCAAGGCCCTGCTAAACTTGAGTGATCTGTACCTGCGCCCTTAGGGTAGTGGGATGATATGAAAGATCGATCCGTCTGCCCGCAAGGGTTATCATTAAGAACCAGGCTTTAGTTCTAGTTTATGGACTTGGTAAATAGAAGAGCTTATATAGCAGTTTTTCCAATCTCTTTGTCTACTCAGATAACCCGACATGCCAGACGGACAATTTCATATATCTACTAAAATATTTCAATAGTTCATCTGGGAAATAGCCCTTCAAAAATGTTTGAAGGGGCAGAACCTTCAAAAACAACAGCAGCTTGTGATTGGACAATTGTTCTGCTTGTCAACTCTGTACAGACCAATCCATATCAAGCCAGGCTGCTGTGTGATGTAGCAGCTCGCGCTGTTGCCATCAGCTTTAACAGCCCCAGACTATTGTCTTACATTAAATTATGTCACACAGATGTATCATTTACCACTTACATGTGACATGAACCTCGTCAAGGACAATGCCCACCAAGGTCTTCCTAAAAACTTCAGAGGAAAACAGATTTCGCAGAGTATCACTGAGTGACCATGATGACCATAGACTAACCGGCATGTCCGTGGAGGATTTCCACATCTCTCCCAGTTTCCCAGCAGTGATCCCTGGTTTGGAGAAGAGCAAAAACATGATTTCTTGTTAGACAAGCTCCAAGCTCCTCTGACAAAGAATAAATTGAGTCCATCTCTGATAAAAAACGCAGATATTGAGACCACTTCAGAAGCGGCCATTGTTTTCAAACATGCAGTCACTCCCTGGTGTCGTCACGTCCGCAGCTCCTGCCTCTCTTTGGCCACTAAGCAGTTGTTAGACAATGGAGGTGGGCAAGATGAACATGCGGGATTTCAGACAATGAATCAGGCAGGTCTGTCTGCTCTGCAAGGCTGCGACCTAGAAGCAGCTTCACACAGATCTCAAGAGAGTCTTACCCAAGGACCGTTCACTGTGTGACAGCTGGAGCTGGGCTCTTACCTGCAACCTTCTGATTACTGACCAAGTTCACTGTCTGTCTGTGCCACTGTAGTTCTTTTAACTGTAAAATTTTCTTGCATAACATCTGGTCCTGGAAGTCAAAAGGCTGACTGAAAGGCCTGAAAGGCCTGAAAGGAAAGGAACTCCTTTATCAGTGATTTCTATAACAGTGTCTGCCTCACAAACAGTTACAGCACCGTCTACTGCGGCCTCAGTGTGCACCGTCCACAATGACCCTAAGTCATTGTCCACAGATTCCTCTCAATTCAGCCCATTAATGGCTCTGTAAACATTAGATTTCTTTCAAAGACATTTCCAGTTACCTTAAATTGTATTTGTCTGAACCAAAGTCATCTGACAGGAATCTGTTTTTATGCTGCCGCTGTCGTACAAACGCAGCCCTTAAATACAATCTGATTATCTCTGCTACAGTCATTGAAACATCAGAGAGGTGAGCGTCTGAGGCTGGCCATCATCCTCTCACATGATGGGCTCAGAGTTGTGTTTGCCTTTTTACAATAATGCTCTGAATTTAAGACCAAACTCGTTTATCACTGCTAAAGCAGTAAAGTAAATGTCATTACAGTGGCTGAGGCTAAACTTGGACGAATCCAATAACAGCTGTTAAAGGCTGTAAAAATGCTAAGCTCACAGAGACAAGCTTGACTTCTCTGTTCTGTTTATCTAATTTGAGTTTAAAGCAAGTCCAAATAGGAAATGACGCTCAAAAGAAGATCTGTCCTTAGGTAAAAAAAAAAAAAAAAAAAAGTGAGCCCAAAGACGAAGGCTAGTGTGGCCACATATAGGAACCAGAAACAGGAAATGCAGGATGTTATCATTTTTTAGATGTTTTATTTTTCCGATTATTCATTTGGGAAACAGATACTCAAGTCAACCTGCTGGTTGGCTTGCCTGTTAGGGGTTATCCTGGGCATGAATTGACCTTTTTAATTTCTGCAACTTCTTGTTTTTAGTAAGAGAACATCACAGAGAGCAGAATTTAGATATAAAGCAGCTGGCCCAGTTTTTTTTTTTTAATCATAGATACATTTTTGCCAAATTAGTTCCCTCAACTAAATTATGATTGTTAGAGGATCTAAAAATGAAAAGATTTTTCTTACTCAGAGCTATGCAGCAACAATTCACTTCTGATTATTCTCAATCCCAGCCACTTTGGTTGTGTGGAAAGGTTGGATGAGTTCAGAGGGGTATCCAGTCACAGCTGCCTTACTGTGCATTCACACCAAAAGAGGCAAAAGCGGCAAGCACGCCCGAGAAAGCGGACAGCGGCCAAATATTTTAGCCGCTTTGGCCACTCGTCACGTGACTGACGTCAACGTAAAATCTTGTTTGTTATTTAAAGGAGTCGCGCAGTGGACTTCTTCTCAGCAGCAGCTGCTTGCTGTTGTTCAACTTCAGTTTAAAGCATAGCATGAACATAACGTAAAATCACCATCTAATCAGTCACGAGTGGATTGACAGGCAGGAAGCAATTTACAAAGGAGATAATATTGATTTATCCACGACATAAAACTTTTACAGTTTTGAAATATACTAAAATCCTGTGGTGGTAAGGAGCACGTATTTGCACAGTGTGTGTGTGTGCGTGTGTGGGTGTGTGTGTGTGTTCTACAGGAGCCAGAAAAAATAGATTGTGGCAGTAAGCCAATAAGATTGTTGCTGAGCCCTGGTGTCATCTCATTCAGATGAAGCAACACATGCTTGCATGCTAGGCTAGGCTATGTCTTTGCCACAGACAACACTTCACTTCGCTATTTTCTGCTATTAATGCACATTTTTTTGAGCTCACCAGAACAACTTAACACCTCCGCTACACGATCCCAGGCAACATTTTTTTGTTGTTGGTCGTGGCAGCCATAAAGGCGGACATTAAAAAGAATTGGATGAGCCAGAACACAATTTATAAGCTTTTCGGTATCCATGACGGAACTAGGAACCGAAGTTCCATGCATTGTTCTTTAGGGCCTGCTAGGTCGAAGGACATCTCTACTCTGATTGGTTGCCACCATTTGCCGCTGAACTGCGTCATAGCTAATTACCATAAAGTTGACCCAGGCTCAACTTCTCATCTGGTGCCGCTTTTGACGCTCTAGCCGCTTTAGCTGCTCAGGACGCTTTGGCCACCCAGGACGCCGGGCTCTCATTGAAAATGTATTAACCTCCGGCGTCCTTGACGCTTTTGCCTCTTTTGGTGTGAACGCACAGTAAGCTTGGTGGTGGTGGGATAAGTTGAGGAGCGATCCAATCAGAGCTGCTCTCTTTATGAATTGATATATTCATGTAGAGCAGGTTCGCTGTTGCCAATTCTGATATTGTAACTGAGATGCTCTGCCAGGTAGCCTAAATAAAGGTGATTACATGTCACCGAAAAGTTAAATTTATTTGTGTTCATTTATACGTTCAAACTTTCCTAGCATTCATTAAAAGTTAATAGATGTTTAATTTTGTCTAAGTATAAAACATGACTTCAACAATTCACGAAACATAATAAATTACCCTTTACACTTGATATATTAATCGTCTAAATTTTACAGAAGATGTTGTTGGCTAAAATGTAATGAAGTTACATCAACTTGAACAAGACTAGGATAATAAAAAATCTGATTCAGATCAGTGTGATCTGCAGTGTGGCTGCAGGTCCATGGTACAGATCTCCCTCCTTATGTCAACACTCATATTCTTTAAAGAAGAAGTCCACAGGGGACTCGTACTGTTTGCCCTCATGCTGCTGGCCCTGACACGGTCCATTCAGTTGGCATCTGTCTGTTGATCCTGAGTCACAAAGTTCACTCTGTGCTCGTGTCCGTCTGCTGTATGTCGTGATCTTTGCCACTGTACTCCCAGGAGAAATACTCATAAGCATACGGGTGTATCTTCTCCTGTAAATCTGAATCAGATTATAACGTCTGCTTTCTCTTTGGACAGTCGTTGGATTTCCTGTATGAGAGTGTTTATGCCTCCGTGTGTGGTATCACCTCCCTCGTGTATTCTAGTCCAGTTACTCAGCTCTCACATGAGGATGACAGCCAGCATCTGGTTTCACTGTAAAATTAGTCGGACATCGATAGAGTCACAAGTGTCACCATGTGGCCGCCCCACACTTCACTACAACACACAGAACTTACTGTAACAGAGCAGAGACTTGAACCAGAGGCTGACTGTTCTGGACCAGGCTGCTGCTTTCTCTGGTCAGTCTGTCATCGAAGAAAACATGCAGGGTTTACCACAATTAAATCATTCTTTTATTTTTCATAATAAACTTAATGGCTTTAGCATTCAACATCAAACATGAATAACTGTTTAAAAATATGAGCATCATCAATCTCTGTCCTTTTGTGCAGCGCTGAAGCTAAGCAGCCAAACAGGCTCATGTTAGATCTTATGTCGTATTGTTTAAAGAAGACAAATAACTCAGTGTTGATCATTTATAACTGAACTGTGATGACTCTTTGCCCTGCAACAGAACCTCTGTCTCTTGGATGTATTAAAGTGTTTGTCTGAAATGTAGAAAAACACAAATGAAAGTCATAGCAACTCTATTCAGACAACTTCGTTGCACAACTGTGCATGCATAATATACAGATTTGATTCAATTCAAAATCAAGTTTGGATTAAAATCTCAACAAACTCCCTTTAGTGCAGAATAATAAAGCAAGTGCTTATTTCTACTCTGGTCTACCATGCACTAAGAAACAAGAAATATGTTTCGATCAATCCTTCTTTTGTATCCTTCTTTTTATGATTTTGTTTTGAATGTATCTTTTGTACGTATTTTCAATAAATAAATGAATCAGCAAACATTGTTGGTGTTCATGGACAGAGGTTACATAAAAACAAGGGTGAGGGAGCAAGTTTCATCTCGTGCAAGAAAGATTTACCAGTTCGTTTCCGAATATGAGAGGGTTCCTTTAGTTTATCTGTTAATTTAATCTGAAACCCAGCTGAAACTTTGTTTTATGGACTTGTGTTGGTTGATATCCAGCTTTTATTTTTGAAAACATCAGAGAATGGATCCAGGAACTTCAGTGGCAGTCAAATATCTGTTTCTATTTGTCTTTTGTAAGAATTTAAAATTACCCAAACCCTTGTCTTCGATAACTTCATATTTTCCTTTTCAAATGTTTTCAAACCCAATCCTGTGTAACAAAGTAAATCCCAGCAGCTGAGTGTTTTGTTTCACCGCTGGCCGTTGAGTTGTTGCCCCTCTACGGTCAGATCATTTGTTCTCGATGGCTGAAGGTCTCCGTTGGCCCGTCCGTGGCAGGACCAAATTAAGAGCTGAACTCAGGATGGATGAGCACAGAGAGAATGAAAGATTGGCGTGCAGCAAAGATTTTTCCTGTTTCCTCCGCTTTTTTCCTTTTGCCGCCTTCTGTCAGATAGATGATGTGAGAGAGAAATATTATTTGTTCTGTTTTCTCTGTTGATTCTCTGCTGTCCTCCTCTGAGCTGTTATCTCTATTTTGATGACAGAACAGAGAGATGGAGCCAAAATAGAAAAGAGGTTTACATGTTTGCTGTAGGTCCAAAATCGGGAGGGAATATTTGTAATTTGAGTTACAGATTTTTATTTAACTCCACTTAAATATTTACGATAGCACAATTCGCGCTGCCATTTCAAGCGGTGATATTTCACGCCCATGTTTGCCCCCACCGTGAATGTGACAGAAACAGAATGGGGAGGGGAACGATTTGATCCATTTCCACAGATAGTAACAGAGTCGAGACAACAAAAGACAGGACTACAGTGAGCGGGGAAGATGTGACCTAGCATGCTATGATGGATGGTGTAAGCAGGGCTACACACAAAGATTATCAGGCTGTTTTTTGTCCCAACTTTCTCCCTTTCTGACCACGGCAAATGCCAGATTATTTTATTCCTTTTAAGGTTATCCTAAACAATTATCCTGTGGTCTGAGGTGTGTTAGGTGAACTTGTCCCAATAATTGGCTTCGAAGCGGGTTGGAGCCGACAGTTGATGGTGGATCTTTTCCATACTCAGTTCTGTAGTTTCACTGAGTCTGCACATCTGATTTTGTCTCAATAAACCAGGATACACGTTGCTTCTTTTCTTGAGGAGTAGCCATTCTATAGGAGTTTATTTGAAGCTAGGGTTGGTAATCTGATTTTGATACACTTTTTGTAATACTGGTTAAAATTGTCTTTATAACCCGATGGCAATCAATTCATAATGTGTTCTTAAAATAGAGCGAAAAATATCTACAGTAGGAATAAACCTGGGAAAACACCAACCAATAAAATCTTTGTATCCCACATTTCAAACCAATCAAAGCTCGTCGCTGTTCTTCCCTCCTCCTGTGCGTTCATTTTGCCGGCGTGCACAGACTCTGATTCAGTGCATGTAGCCGAGCCGAGAGGGATCCAAGTCAACTGGAGAATGCTTACCTGTCAAGTTTTGTCTTTGAAAATAAGGGAAGCCCGCTACGAGCCGTCCCACAACCCCAACCAAGCTCCAGTATCCCTCACATTTTACTGTAAGACAGGTATACAAGAAATCTAAAATAAACACTTTGTTTTTCTTGGTTTGTTCTGCTGTTGGCTCTAATCTCGTGATAGCTGCCACCCAGGCTACCGCAGGTGGCAGTTCTCGCGAGGCTTTATCTTCTTCTTCGGTTTTATGGCAGTTGGCATCCATCATTTTGGAGCATTACTGCCCCATTCAGGCTAGAGACAGAGTTCAGTTTGGAGAGGCAGAGGAAAGTTTTTATAATTATATTGTCACATGAGAGATTTACGGGACAATACTAATACGGGAGGACGGCGGGAAAGAGGATAAAATACGTAAAATACGGTAGTTTCATGGCCAAAACGGGAAATACCTATACCCCGATCAACATCAGGGTGTGAGCACTAACTGACGTTGCATGTTTTTTTTTCTAACTTTACTATGATAATGAGCCCTGAGGAGATGCTACATTGAAATTCATGCTAGTTTTCCAAAATTACAGACCCTGGCTTTAATAGTGTAATAGATAGAAATGTTTATTTAGATAGATAAAAACTTTAATAAACACTGATTAAAATAAAACAAATCTGGTTAAGATACTGTATCTAATCAACTGCCTTTGTAATAAACTTTTTAAATTGTAAAGACACTTTAAAGACACCCTGTACTTCGACCACCTAAAGTCTCTGTTACTTGCAACAAAAAGCAGCTGATCTGCCTTGAATTCTGTTTTTAGCTCATAAGAGGGTTTTTAATTATATTGATGTTGATAAAGGAACTTCTTGTGACAGCATTTGTCACAGGGCTGTTTGATTGAGTCTGTTTCTTCTTAGAAACACCTTGGATTTGTGATTGATGATTTGCTGTCTTTTACGTTTCATATCGGGCAACTTGTAAAGAAGTTTAAGTTGAGATTGGGGTTTTATTTTAAAGGAATAAGTCTTGTTTTCATTTTGTAGCTGACACTTTTATGCCTCTGCTTGATTATGGTGATATTTTACATTGCGTGCATCTTGCCTTAAATTGGTGGATGGTGTTTATCATGGAGTTTTAAGAGAGTTGGGTGGCCCTCTTTGACCATGCATAGAGTGATTTATAAGGCTATAATTGGCCTTGTTCGCCCATACTTATGCAATAGTAGTTGTATTCATGTGAAAAGTGCTGGGAGCTAAAGAGTTCAATCTGTGACCGAGTCAGAAAGTCTTTTGCTGTCAGTGCCAAAGTTCCTTTTCAAACAGGCACATGATGTTTCAGATATGCTGCTCTTAAAAAATGGCATCTTCAACAAAAAAAATGTGTCTTGGGGAGCTCAGTGATGTTCTTCTGGTTAAATAAAGTTTTAATTTCAATTTAATTCCTTCCTTCTTGTGTTGTAAAATTTAATATTGTGGTAATGAAGATAGTTTTAATGTGTCTTCTATGGTAATGGAAGTGGCCAAACTTTGAGGTTTACAACAACTATGTGCTAAAATGCAATCAAGAGGGATTTAGAGGGTAGGCTAATGGCAGTACAGTGGTGGGTAAAGAGAGAAGGCTGGGGTGTTTTTAGTGTTAGTCGAAATACAATCAGCAAGGCATCAACATAAGTGACCCTTAAAACCAATCCGGTTCATCCTTATGTAAGAGGGGACATTTATCTTTAGAGTGATCCCTTGAAGCTCTTCTGAAATTTTGTCTTTACAAGCATTGACAGGAGCTGCATGGACAGACAAATCGAAACAGACGGACAACCAGAAAACAGAATTTCTCGGTTCCAAGTTTTTGTGCAGTGTGTTTATGAAGGTACAGAAAGACCAAACAAGCATGCCCAAAACATTGTCACAAGTGTGCAAAAACTTCCAGTCTTTGTGTTTTACTGCTGTAGAGAGAGGAAGCCTTAGTTGCCCTCAGGGTCAGAGGTTGCAGCTCAGTCCAGATGAAATACTTCATAGCTGTTAGATTTTCTGGTCTGATCATCAGAAGGGTAAGGTCACCAAATAATTATTGATCCAGCTGCCACAGAAAATGTCCTAGACAGAATTTAGTGTGTGAGGAAGTGCTTCGAAAATGTTGAGAGAAGACCAGCAGCATCCTTGAAAAAGAAAACCACTGTTTTTTTCCTTGCTTACTTTGTCTAAAACTCCTAGAAAAGAAGACTAGACACTATGTTTAACTTGTATTTAGCTTACATTTATTTTCTGTTCCCTGACTGTAGATGGTCCTTGGTTTTCAGACCGTTAGCTATTCAAACTCAGTGTGTTATGTAAGCTTGTGCATGCTATACATGTCACTGTTTGTGTGACTCAATAAAAAAAAAAAACTTTAATCCCCTTTATTGGCCATTTGGAGACATGTAACTAACAAGACATCACAGAGTTCTGTGACGGACAGAAGTAGTACTGTTGTCAATGGACAATAACATGATTTAGCAGATACAACAGATATGCCTTTCTGAGCCGCTAAAATAACAAGAAGTATCACTGATACACAACAAAAATGTCACTGAATGTGTCAGATGACTTTGGATGCATTTAGACAAACAGAAAAACAAGCATAGATTGGAATGAAAGCCACTGCACAGCAGTCAGACAGCATGTGGTTCAGCAGTTTACAGGGAGGATCAAAAGAGGAAAAACAACCATTGTCCAGAGAGATAATGTGGGGATCTATTCAGGAATTATGACACAGTGAAATGTATGTTTATAGAGATTTAGGTGGTTTGAATCAAATGGAAGAAACCTCTGGGAACTGGAGGACAAAAGAAAAATCCAGGTTACCTGTTGATGCATGTGTGTACCGTAAATTGGAGTTTTGTTGTCAAAATTAGTGAAATATCTGGATGAATTCAACACTTCATGATGATTCAGGATCAGAGGATACTAACAGCTTATGTGTGGAAACCTGCAGTCTGTAGCTCTTGCTGTCTATATTGTAATAAACATTTATACTTTTACAGACCCCAAAAAACGCTTTTCAAACTCAAAAGATAAACCAGAAAGGCTGAATGAAAGGTCTTCAAAGTAAGTATTCCACTTACACTGATTGTTTATTGAATGAAGACACAGCCATGTTTATTGATAAGTTTGTCAGTTGCTCGCATTAGTGTTAGCCCAGGATGTTCTTATTTTGCAAATGATAGTTTCAGCTCCATAACATTACTCACAGATATAAAACTGATATTTAAAACTTTGTTAGAATAGTCCACAACTCAGCAGTAGATTATTATAGTAGGGTATGTTGATTTGATGCTGAATGGCTTCAAGTATTGCTGATGTCTAGCCAAAATGGAGGGGAGTGTGACGGCTAAGAAAATGGGCAATAACAGGTTTTAAAAAATCAATGATTCATTCCAATGTTAAAGTTTCATTCATAAAAAGAAAATCTTCGTTTGAGAAAAGTGGGGAAAAGTCTACATAATGTTGATCTCACCCTTGAAGATAAACCTGATCAGTAATTTTTAACAATACTCTCTATTACCTTGAATTCATTAATAGTGTAAACAGTAAAGTCATCACTTACTTCTTGTAAGGCACAAGCTGTATGGCGGTCATGTTTGTGCGGTACTTCTTCCCAGAAACGGTGACATAAACGGTCATGTGTCTCTGTTTTTCAGGCCGCTCTGACTCATCCAGTGGCTCTGAGATCATCCTATAGAGACTGGCCATCACCCCAATTATCACAGGCCGCTCTTTGTGTCGTATTTACCACCACTGAGAGTGAATAAATGAGTGTTTCCCTCTAACACCGCCATCATCATCACCTCTACCACTAACCTTAACTGTCACAGACCTATCTCCTAATGGCCAATTAAAAAGCTTAATTTTAGCCAAAACGATGTGGCGAGGAATTACCAACGCGAGCTGGCCGGGTTACTTATGTGTGAACGCTGCTTCTTTAGCATTTGGTGGCATTTGAGGGGCCTGATCGCAGGATAACTGCAGGTCATTTGTATGTTAATGACTCAATGACATGTAGTTAAGTTGAGGTGTGTAACTGAACACCTCCATGGAAGTGCAGAGGGGGGAAAGCAGGCAGAGATGTAGAGTAGAAAACAGAGTAAAGCTGAAACTGAAAGAACTTTTTTGGTGAGCAAAAATACAAAATGTTACAAGATAACATTTAGGTCTTATATTATGTAGCTGCTCTCAAGTTTCTTAATTTTTGACCTATCAAGCTTAAGAGTGTTCAAAATGAATGGAAATTTGTCTTTTTCTTGGAAACCGTTATCAGCAAATAAATACCATCAGAAGATTAGCAGCTTTTACTGCTTAATGTGAAAGCTCTAGGCTGGTGTTATTTATCTCACACCTCTAAAGAAAACAAGAAACGCAGTCAAATATCCTTTTATGCTTCTTTTCTTGGTACAGTGTTCCTCTGTCTTGGTTTCTAGGGTCTTTCCCACACTATCACTCTGTATAAGGACCTATTAGATCTGCAAGATTGCTGTTAGACCTCTTAATTGGCCTAAGGTATTACTTGTCCTAGTCCTTAGTCTTATCTTTTTTCGTTGTTATTTGTATTTTAAATCTTCCATAATTTTTATCAAAAGGGGTACTTGTAGGAGCATGCATACTTCAGCACATTTGTTTTGTTCTTCTATCTTTCCTTTTTTAATCTTGTATTATTTTGCCTGTTAAGCATGTCATTTTCACCATTTTCTACATTTCATTAAGTCTCTTGTACTGCCGCTCTCCGGCTTTGAACTTTAGTATGAGAAATCTTGAAGATTTCTTTTATTTCTCACACAAAAAAATTAAACTGATGAAAAGGCAGTGGTCAACTCTTAGACCACAATCACAACCACTTGTGACATTTTGTGTATTGAGACATTGAGACATTTTGTGTATTGTACCATGTTAACAAGGCTTTGGCAAAATCTCTTGATCCTCATCTGTACTCTAATCACCACTAAAATGTAATGGCATCTGCCTTGTACCATGTCCAACTTCCTCTGGAGATGATGACAACATTTCTTGATGTAAAAATAATTTTTGCTCCACTCCTGGCATGTTTAAGTAAGAGTTTGCTTGTGATTTGGCTCGTGTTTTGTACTTCACACCACGACAGTAGCTCCTGCCCACATTAATATCTGATTGGCCCTGAATGAATGTGATTGATGGGGCAGTCATCTTTTCAGCTTACACATATGCTTTTGAAAGATTTTTCCCAGACACTGTCTGTTGGCTGTTTTCTCAATGTACTTGTGAATCATATTATTTGCAGTACACTGAACTGTTTCACTGTTTTATGGCCCTTTTCCATTAGCCCTATGCTACTCTACTCGACTCTACTTGGCTCCACTCTACTCGCCTTATGCTGCTTTTCCATTAGCTCCAGTCGCCTGCCCAACGGGGTGCAGTGTCGCTGTAAACAGCTGAGCGGCACTGTGGTGACATCTTTTTGAGCACGACACAACAATCTGTGGCTTTTTGTCACAAACCGGGTAAAAAAGGAAAGCAGAAGAAGGCTGCAGGTGGCAAGAAGTTATACCCCTTGAGAAGCACAGGAGAGTTTCCTTTTTATTCTTAATTATGAAAAATTGTATACGAACAACTGAAAAAGAATATTTTTATAAAAACATATATATATATATTTTTCTTGTTAGCCTAGGGGAGGCACTGCCTCCCCTGCCTCCCCTGACCGCACACCACTGCTCATCGATGACGACATTGTCTGACCAATCAGTAGCCGGCAGTCGGTGACGTCATCTTTCAGTATCGACTCAGCTCGCTTGGAACCAGAGCGGAGTAGGTATGAAAACTAGCTTGTTTTAGGAGGTACCAGGCTAGTGGAAACACGCTGCAAATCGAGTAGGGCCAAGGTGTGCTAGTGGAAAAGGGCCACAAGTTTGGCATGTTGGGTAAGATACAGTATTCCCTGGTCCTCATCCAGTATAAGCTGGGATTTATGCAGACTCATGCAACCCTGAAAGGAGTAAGCGGTATAGATTACTGGTGGATGAACTGATCATGTTTTTGTGGGCACACATTGTATGCAGATTATTTTTCTAACACTTCTCTATTTTGTATTAAGGAGAATGCGCATAAGGCATGATTAGGGACATGGTTGATGCGACTGCAAGCCAGTTTGTGCTGTATCAAGATGCCCTTTCCCCCTGTCTATGTTGACTAAAACTCAGGCTGCGTTTACACGGACACTCCCGACTTAAAGACGCAAAGATTTTTCCTTTGCGTTTTCAAATTCTTCTGCGTTCAGACGACTATGCCGGAGACGTATAGACCCGCTGTAGTATGCATGCCGGTTCAGTAGATGGCGATGTAGGTTTGCAGAGAGGCAGCGCTGCGACAACACACTTACGAAGAAGAAAAACTTTTCACAAACAACAATGGCGAATAGACGCATAGACTCATAACAATGAGTCTGATAACAAATCGAGCACGGTAAGAGGCACACAAGTTACTCAGCAGACGGCCGAAGCTGTTGTTCCTGGTATTCACGCGCAGCCTTCATCTGAAAGAGTACTGTGCATGCGGTGACGTCAGCGTTTCACCCTGAAACGCTCTGATGCGGGTTTACATGGAGCTTCATGGAAAGCATTTTGTAAACTTTCCACTCTGGAGCCTGTTTTCAAAAGTTTCCATTTTCAGACAAATGCAACGAGTTTCCATATGGACTCAAGGTCAAAACGCAATCAAAACATATCGGATTTAGGATGGGGTGCTGGTTTGGCGTAGTGGTTAGCAACTAGACACCCCATGTAATTGCTTCTGCCGGTCCAGGTTTGAATCCTGCCTTTGACCAGTTTGCAGAGTGTCTTCCCCTACTCTCTCACTCCCTTTCACAAGCCTATCCACTGTCTCTCTCCTATCAATAAAGGCACAAAATGCCCAAAAAATACATTATAAAAAAAAAAAAAAAAAACGTATCGGATTTGACCGTTTTCAGCGCTGTGTAAACGCAGCCTCAGTTTCAGACAAAGTTTTTAAAATAATGACCACTCTGGGTTAGCTTCAGAAGCCCCCTTTAGTGACCTTGAGGGTGACTTCAGTCTTGTTGTTGTCAGATACTCATTCTGTCTACATTTAAAGCTTCAGGAGTGACATCATCCTGCAGCAGACAGAGGTAAGCACACGTGACTTAATGTGACCAAACGCTGCTGTGTACTGCCGTTAAAAGTCTTCAAAAATCATTATGTCAGCCTTAGTTGTTGAGCAGGGTTTTGCAGTTAAGAAATGAATCGTCCCTAATTCTACAATCACTCAGACTTTGTTTGCTGTTACCTAACACTATAAAGTAAACAGTTTGTAAGAGAGCACAGTGTCTTCATTTTTAATTCGAAACAATCCCCAAATGTAATTTAACACAGTGCAGGCCTCCTTCAATAAGCACCACAGATATTGATCTCCCCTTGCCGTGCAGCACTCCTAAAGAGAAGGCAGAAAGTTGTGTGAATGTTCTATGCAAATGTTTAGTGTATTAGCATACACAGTTGTAATTAAAGCATAATTAGAGAGACAAATGGTGCTGTGAAGCTCTGCGCCTTGGCTCCGGAGTCTGTTTATCAGCAGCCCCTTGTTTAGTCGGCTAAAACGGGTTTATATGAAACAAGCGCCGCCGACTGCTGCATTAATTGTTATCATTGCCTTGGAAAGCAAATAGGTGCCATAGCGCTGCGGACTGTGAGAGGAGAGAGCCGGAGAGGGACCGGGACAAATTAGTGTGGAAAATGAGAGTGTCGAAATTGGAGAGGGATTAGCAGAGACGATAATGAAGCAATTAAAGAGTAAGCGCTCAGCACTCAGGTGCCTTTACCGAGCTGGTTCACTCCAGCTGCTTTCAGACGCTCCAATGCAAATATATCCCCAACGGTGAGGGGAGGTAACGCTCGGTCCTAATACATCACTGATGGAGAGTGAGAGCGGAGAGCGCAACACGACACGCTGCAGAGTAATGAGAGCTGACAGACAACAACACAATCTGAGCACAGAGGACATGACACCACAACACAACTTTAAATGACACAAGATAATACACCACAAAACAACAGAATGCAACACAACAGGGTGGAAAATCATGCACGGTAGTATTTAAAGACTAGATCTTTTCTGTTGTTTTAATGACTCTGGCTCAGTGAGACTCACAATATAAGATCACAGGTGCAAACTTAATAGATACTGAGTTTGCTTTCAGACTATGAATTTGCAAAAGCTTCCTTATGGGTTATAAATGAATAGAATAGAAAAGAATAAACATTTTTTCTTCCCACACAGGGAAATTTACAGTGTTAAAGCAGCAAAGGGGACAGCAGGTATAAATAAAATATAGACTAAGTATTAAACAGTATGTGCATTATTATAAATATAAAGACTAGAATATCAAACTAAAAACTACTCTATAAGAATATTTACACATTTTAAAAGTAATGCAAATGTGGCATTCATCTCCATTACCCACATCTCAAAACAGTCCAATGTGGTCATAATAAAACCCAGATCAATCACCAGATGGTTTCCACTGAGGCATTGTTGAACTGCAGTTAGATTTTGTGCACAGGAAGGCTGTAAAGGAGGAAAAGTAAGGAAGATCCTGAGGGCCAATGACTGAAAGTGGCCCCTAAAAATATCACAGCATCGGTATTTTGTTAGATATCAATGAATCAATCAAACTTTGTGTGGCAATTCTCCTACAAAATATGTCGCACAAAGCACTTTACTCAAGGGTGCTATGAGGAGAATCTATTACCGGCGACATTAAGACTCTGCTACCCATGAGCACGCGCGGCGACTGCCGTAATGCTGTGCTCCAGTGACCTCGGAAATGGGAGTGACATCATCTCTGACTTATCAGCGTTCCAGTTGAAGTCGGAAAAAACATGCCGATCTACCAGGCTATTGTTAGCTGTTGTTAGCACGCCCTGCGTTGTTGTTCACAAATGTCACATGAAGAATGTGATTATCACTATGGCAGCATTTTTGTAAATATAAGTCTAACAATACTATGTATACAGCTGATCTAGAGTGACACACCCCAGTCAGAAGTGCAAATAAATTGATTACTACAGGAGCTAAATAACTGTTCACACTGGGGGCATCCATCCAGTTGCAGTTTCCTACTCGGAACTCGGAAATTCCTACTTCTGACTACAACTGGAACGCACCGAGAGACGTGACTGAAGCCAAAGCTCGGACCTTCCTCAGAACTCTGCATTGCTTTACAACTTCTTTTTTCAACAACTTACAGGATGCAAAGCGACGAGGTAATGTATCTCTTTCTAGTTACATAGTGGTAGTTTTTGACGTGTGACAACAAGCAATTTTTGGAAAACTTAGTATTGTAGTTTTGTAGCTGGCTATATATCGCTTCTTACAGCCCGGTGCTCTAAGACGTGTCCGTATAATATAAATTTGCTGTAGTTTTGTCTTGTTCCCGAAGTTGAGTATCCAGGCCAGTCCGACCCGACCGGAAGGCTAAGGAATAGCATTTATAGATAATCTATTTTGATGCTATAAAACTCATCTTAAAGTGTGTATTTCCATCAGGCATACATCTAAAAGTGAGACTTTTTTGTAATTACTTAGAAACTCCTCACAGTCTCTTTAAAAAGAGAATAAATAGGAGAAAGTATGTGCAAAACAACCTTAAATAACAAAAACAAACAAACCCAAATTAAGCAAATAACAATAACTAAATAGCAAAGACCTTGATTAAACAGAACTGCATGTGTGTGAGCAAAGATCTGTGGAAATGCTGTCATGAGTTCAAAATGAGTAAACACTGGAGGTAGACCAAAAACATGTTTAGTAGTTTTATCTGTGACTCCAAATTACCCTTAGGTGTGAGTGTGAGCATGGATGATTGTCCATGTCTCTATATGGCCCTGTGATTGGCTGGCGGCTGGTTCAGTGTGTACCCCGCCTCTCGCCCAATGACAGCTGGGATAGACTGCAGCCAACCTTAACCCGAAAGAGATAATTGGTGAAGAATAAGTGAATGAATGAAAATCTTAACTATAACAACAAAAATGCAACAGAAAAATGGAGAGAGGTGAAAACTGTGATTAGTAATCATAGGCTTAAAAATCACTCAAAATGTAACGGCAAAGTTAGGTGTGGAATTAAAGGTATTAAATTATGTAAAATACTAAATATCTCCTGGATGTTAATGAAAAACTTTATTACCCTAATTCTTAAAATCTGATAATACATTTTTAATATTATCATTATTGTGTTATAGCTGTTGTTTGCCATACCGTTTTCTTTGGCTAGCTTTTATCACATTCAGTCTCATTTCCATTTCATTGACCCTGTGCCAGCTAATGATAAAAGACAAGACAGTGTGAGCCAGAGGTGGGAGACAGAAAAAAAAGCTGAGCAGAGAGAAGAAGGGACGGGGGGCTGTCTATGGCGATGCCCGACATCTATGGTTGGGGGTAATAAAGCCCCTCTCAAAGTCAACAGTTCAGAAACTCCTTTTTCCTCCTAAAAGAGCTTTTAATTTTTAACACAAACTTGCACTTAGGTATGCATGAACTTTGGTAAAATCCTGCGACATGTGTATGAAAGGGCTTTAATAGATGACGGTCATGTGCTCTGCTGCTGGGTAATGATGTCAGCCCCTCCATCTCGGCCCCTCTCTGCCTCTCTTTGGGCTCCTTTGATAGAGGAGGGTCTAATGTAAATTTAATTTGGAGTGATGTATGGCAGGGATGGGTGACGAAGTGAGAGCGAGGGTTGGGGTTTGGGGGGGGGGGGGGCGCATGTGAGTGAAGGTGGAGGAGGCTCAGACAAGTGGAGACAGAGGGGTGAGGGGAGGGATGTAGGGTGGGGAAGAATATATCATTTTAAAAATTAGTGGATATATTTTCAAAGAAGATAAGACAGGGTTTAATGTGAATCAGTATAATTTATGTTCATTCAGAAAAAAAGGTTGTTTACACTAAGAACCACAAACAGGTATTATTGTTGACTGTAAGACAATCTGGCCAGCAAGCATTACATTTAATTTGTCCGATTTTATGTAGCAACATTAATATTATTATGAGGAGATCATGAATAGTCTGGGAGGGAGCAACATTTGAATAGTTCTTTCGCTCTTCGTCACTTTTACCGAGTTGCCCAAAAGCTTGCCAACATGTATGTACGCTTTGGACCGCATTCTCTCTTTCTCATACAGTCAAAAAATTGACTTCAGGTTAAGGATTTACATTGTTGAATCTGATTTATATTGCCTGCATCCTTTTGCACACATTCACATCACTACTTTCTCACCTTTACTACACTTTTATCACAAGTGGCAGGCCAACCAACCAACCCCCATAATTCGCACCTCTAAATACCTGTTAGGGTTGGAGGTACGCTGCCACAATCACACCCTGCACACAGCCTGATGCATTTGAAAGCTTTCTTCTAATTATTCTATCTTGCATGTGGCAACAGAGCTGGTCATATTGGTGCATCTAATTAACAGCATTTCTCCCTCCATAAGCGGTAATCCTGCTTTTAGATAAAGTGCTGGTTTATTGTAAAGTAAACAAACATTAATTTGTTTTTAAAGGCTCCTTTATTACAGAGAGGTATTCTGCTTATTGAGTGTTGTTAACATGTCTCCTCCAGCCTGCAGGACCGGGACATTTCCCCTCTCTCCCTGTTTACAGCATCAGCAGCTGCCCAACAGTGTATTCAAACCATACCTCTTTGCAGTTATGCCACAGTGTGCCACACCACACAGGTCCAATTTCTGGACCCAAGCCAGCTCTGTTAAATTCTTTGAAGACATGAACTGTACTGTGTATTTACTTGGCAGTAATCAATCATTTTAGTTTAATGAATTAATTTCAACTATTTAATAGATATTATGCTTCCCCACCCCTCCCCCTGAGCCACTCGCAAAGCACTCCACACCATCCTAAATAATAAGATCATCCAAGAAATAAGAATGAATGTTTATTGATAAACTTATATACCTTACAAAGTGCAGCCTTGGACAAAATAGCCACCAGGGGAGTGTGTTTGGGTTGGTGATAAGAAACCAAGCACGACCCATAAACATGCTTCTGCCGGTTTGAATCCAGCCTGTGGACAGTTTGCAGAGTGTCCAACCCCTACTCTTTCACCCTGCTGTTTTTACTCTTTTTTGGGGGCAAAAAATTAGTGAAAACCTGGTCAGAAAAGGTGTTGTGTGCATGCACAACGAAGCAGCTTGTTCTCCTGGCTCCACGGATAGACCTACCAGTATGACATCCTACCATTGTGTCACTGAGAGTTGAAGCCCATTGGCTCACTGCAGCAGGTCCATTGCAAAGCAGAGACAGTAGAATGAATGCAGACTTGTTGACAATATGGCACCAAGGACTGCTAAATTGGCCAATTACTACAAAACAGACTGGGACAGTGCAGTGAAGTTTCAGATAAACCGAGAATACAGCTGATCGGGGTTACTCATGTGAAAACTCAAAGTTTTTTAACTTAAGAAAATGTGACATTTAAGCAGTCACCGAAATCAAACATATATGGAGGCAAACCATGGGATCTTCAAAAACGTCAGACAGGGTTGGACACTGACTTGATCAGTTTTTGGGTCTGCTGTGCCTGCAGGCTGCGAACTCAACTGTCATATAAAATAAGTGGCAGAAGTGCAAGTCAGTGTGGCTGAAGTGAGTGCTACCAAAAATGCGACACCATTGCACAGAGACAGGTCATGGATATCTCAAAGCAAAAAGTAAGACTCCTAAAAGTTGACTGCAGCTGCACATCACATTTTCAGATTTTACAGTATTGTTATTTACAAAATTGTATTAAAATATCAATAAGTTGATTTCTTTCCCAAGAATGACCATGGACCATAAATAGTTTTAAGTCAACACGCACATTTATGGTAGATTAGGCATTAATAATCCCATAGAATTAAAAGGTGCATGTTTTAGGCAAATCAATCATATCAAATGAGCCTCTTTTGAGTAAGTGGGATACATTTCTGTACCTATAATGTAATTTTAGGACTGATAAACACTACAATAGTCAACAAGGTCCTGGATACTGTCAAGACTGATACATTTGGAAAGACATAGAAGTCAGGAAGTTATGCCAGTTCATTTGTGTAATTTAGAAAATGCTGTCTCCCTGCTGGTTAAGAATATGACGGCAGATCATTAAGTTTTTGATAACAGCAATAAAATAATGAAGATTTCATCATTTCCAATCCATTGTATGTGAAAGTAAAAAAAAGAATTTTGACAACCTCAATGTATGCAAATGGCTGTTGTTTCTCCACACTGTGTATGAGTTTGTCTCATTTTGAATGTTAAAAAAAATATAAAATTCCAGAATTGTGTCTCAATGACTTGGTTTTTTTGTGCTGTCTTCATACAGGTTTCTTCACAGCCTAATCTATTTGACCAGAATTAAATCTGAGCATATAACTGAGTGACTAAGCCATGCACATGTATGAAATTCTTTCCAGAAAAGATACTCAGATATACGTTGTTGCTATTCAGTAAAGCTACACCATGAATTTAGGTCCATTTTTTCCGTCCTCAGTGAGACAGGAGTGCGTCATGGAGGCTGTGTGAAGAGTCTCAGTGGGGGGAGCAGCTGGATAGGGGCGCTGCCACTTTGCCAACACTGTCGTCTTTAAGCAGGATTGATGACGATGTACGCCCCATATGCATCCATGAGGCCTCCCTCACACACATGCACACACTCCCACCCGCCTCACACACCCTCTCCGTGTCTGATTCACCCCCCCTGCCATGCAACATTTACCCTCCACAATGTGAATGGGAGGCACGCTTGCTTTTGGTTTCCAACAAGAGGGCGACATCTGAATGGGAGGCCTCAAAGACCCCCACCCTCCTCCGTCGGCCCCTTGTCTCAGTACAAATGAAGTGGACAAATGCTAAATCAATGTTTTTAGTGTTTCTCATCATCGTCTTTATCCCCCTCTTTCTCATTGTTTCCTGGCAGATTGAGGTGGTATTGATGGCCTTGGCTGTCAGGATTATCCCCCTTCTCCTTCTCATGAAGTCCTCTGGGTGTTTGTCCATGCTAACGCCATCCAGGAAAAACATTTAAATTGTCACGAGCTTGACCCTAAAACCAAGGATCTCCACTGATCTCACTTCAAGGCCAAACTCCACCTCCTTAAAGGGACTGTGAGGAGTTTCTCAGTAATTACAGAAAAGTCTCACTTTTAGATATATGCCTGATCGAAATACACACCTTAAGATGAGTTTTATAGGATCAAAATAGGTTATCTATAAATGCTATTCCTTTGCTTGGCGGCCGGGTCAGACAGGGCCGGACTGGCCTGGATACTCAACTTCAGGAACAAGACAATTAAAACTAGAGCAAATTTATATTATTTCGGACACGTCTTAGAGCACCGGGTTGTGAGTACCGATATATAGCTGGCTATAAAACTACAATACTAAGTTTTCTAAAAATTGCTTGTTGTCACACATCAAAAACTACCACTATATGTAACAAAAAAGAGATACATTACCTCGTTGCTTTGCATCCTGTAAATTGTTGAAGAAAGAAGTTGTAAAGCAATGCAGAGTTCTGAGGAAGGTCTGAGTTGCATTTTTATTAGCATCACAACAAACACACGCTCTTTTGGCTTGGGTCACATCTTTTGGTGCGTTCCAGTTGTAGTCAGAAGTCGGAAGTTCCGAGTTCTGAGTAGGAAACTGCAACTGGGCCGTCCCCCGAAGTCGGAATTTCCTACTGGGAACTCGGTGAAACCTCGCCACCCCCGTGTTGACAATCGAAGATAGATGCCCCCAGTGTGAACAGTTATTTAGCTCCTGTAATAATCAATTTATTTGCACTTCTGACTGGGGTGTGTCGCTCTAGATCAGCTGTATACATAGTATTGTTAGACTTATATTTACAAAAATGCTGCCATAGTGATAATCACATTCTTCATGTGGTATTTGTGAACAACAACGCAGGGCGTGCTAACAACAGCTAACAATAGCCTGGTAGATCGGCATGTTTTTTTCCGACTTCAACTGGAACGCCGATAAGTCGGAGATGATGTCACTCCCATTTCCGAGGTTACTGGAACGCAGAATTACGACAGTCGCCGCGTGTGTTCATGGGTAGCAGAGTCTTAATGTCGCCGGTAATAGATTCTCCTCATAGCACCTTTCATAAGAAATTGTGAAACAAAATTTAAGACATTCTCACCCATTCAGATTCTAATTGTCAACTAGAAAGCATTAAGGAAGCAAAAACCTCCACCAAGGTAACTCAAATGTTGCTGCTACATCTATAAGCAATAGTTCCATGATAAAGTTAACGGAGTGCAAGGTGAAAACTCTCACCTAGTACTCAGAATCTTGTTAATATCTTTATTAGTTAGACAGTTTTAGAGGAAAAACAGCTGTCCACTAATCGTGGTTATCTGGATCACCACCAAAATCAATCATTTTTAGGTTGGGCCATGAACTACATCTTCTTAAAATTTCAGCAAAATCTGTCCAATTGTTTTTTTGTAACCCTGCTAACAAACAGACAAAAAACACATGCCACCATAGAAATAACCTCCTTGGCAGAGGTAAAAATGTTGCAATTGCGAACTCATGTCATGTTCATAATGGAAGAATAGTTCCGTCCAGTCCCTTCTGATGTATTGTCAACAACTCTGAATTCATTGTTGTGCATTGTCACACAAAGGAGACATGTTGAAAGGTAAAGGGCATATCATAGTTAAAAAAGAATATCAGCTCTTGGAAATGAAATGTACCCCAAACTGAGTGTCCAAGATATTAACCTTCACCATGGAAATTGTGTTTTTGGCAGAATTTGTCTGTTTGTGTGTCTGTTTATCTCTTATCTGTGAGGATATCCGGGCACATGTGAGGTGGCAGAGGGCATGTGAAGGGTGTTTGATGCTCAGTATTTCAAAGGTCACGGTCTTTTTTGAGCAAAATTATGTTTCCATAGCCTATTTGCAAGCCCAACAGTCCCTCTTCCCCTTTATTTCTTTTTCTGCATATGAGAAAATTTGTGATTAAGAGTTTGTTTAATATCTCCCTTTGCTTGAATAATATTTTCTGGGGACATATGCCCAGTTAAAACTTTAGAAAACGAGTAGTTTAAGTGACTTTAATCATTACTCTCAAAAAGTTCTCAACTGATTTTGATGAAACCTTTGGAGAATACTGGTCACAGCACAAGCAAGAACTAATAAAACACTGATGGTGACCCATATCCAAATGTGGATCCAGGATATTTAAAAATGATTTGGTAGAATTCAGAGTTAGGGCAGTTTTCCAAACTTACACAAATAATTTAAAGTTCTCAAGTGACTATAATGACATTTCAGGAAATGTCTGCCATGACACAAGGAGGGAAATGTTCAATTTTGGTGTCCCTTTGAATCTGGATGTGGATTCGGGAATCTTTGTAATGAGTTGTTGAAATTGGAGGAGACAGTTTTGATAGCATTTTTATAGCAGCTGGATAATGTCAAAAATGCCTTGGGAGAGGCTGGTGTTCTCGGAGCACTACTAGTTTTTTATTTATTTATTTTTTGGATTACTGGTTATATAAAACCAGAATCGTTCCAATTTTATGACTACCAAATTTATAATCCTTTTGTTGCATCGTTGTAATAAAGATATGTCTCTCTTTTTTTTTTGGCCGTTTTGTGCCTGTATTTATATGAGAGAGACAGTGGATTGGCTTGTGAAAGGGGGTGAGAGAGTAGGGGAAGACACTCTGCAAACCTGTCACAGGCTGGATTTGAACCTGGACCAGCAGAAGCAAGTACATGGGACGTGCATGGTTGCTAACCACTCTGCCAAACCAGCACCCCATAAGTCTCAATTTTTTAATGGAATCTTTGTTATCCCAAACTACCCCATGAATTGGTCACATCTTGAAAACAATAACCAACACATCTGCCCATTATCAAGGTAAAATTGAGCAAATAAAAATATCTTATGTATGTTTGCTTTGGGTTAGGGTCAGTAAGGACTTTTGAGTCCCAAAACCCTTGTCTAGAAGACAAAGCAAATTTATTTTCACCAATTACATGCTTAAACAGAAAGAAGCACTTTGCAAAGTAAAAAGAAACCCACAACTTCTATAGAAATAAAACCATGGAAAGGAAATTGAATGAGGCTTAGGTAAGACATTAAATGCAAAGAAAAAAATAATTTGCAAAAACTAAGAAGTAAAGAAAGAGTTTCGTGCTTGAAAAATCCTTCCACTCTCCATTTATTTCCACTAATGCTGCTGGAATTCCTCAAACAATCCCTCCATGTGTGGTCATCATGGAGAAGTAGATGAAATCCACATCCTATCAGTGGATTTAATGACTTCTACGCAAACGATTGTGCTGCAAATTATGGTGGGGTTATTAAACAAAACACAGAAATTGCAATAATTGCATGTTGAATGCGAGTATTGTTTCAGCAATAAAATCCTCACCCATTAAGTTAGAATTAGTTTGGCAATGCTGGGAGGCAAAGACGCCTGGATCATGTCTCAGAATTATTGATTCAACTTTAATGTGATTTGTCTTTTTCAACACGAAGATGTTTCAGAACACACGATGGCAGCACAACTTGATGCAGAAGTTGTGTTTAACTTCAAAACAAATAAACACTGATGACTCAAATTCCCTTTATTGACAGCATCATCATCATCAGCTCTTGTAATGGATGCCGGGTGGATGAGGAGGATGAGCCGGGGTCGAATGAATAGTGAGTGGTATTCATCAGACCAGGGGGAAGCGGCAGCCAAGATCCAATTATATATATTCATTAAGTGATAATGATATCATGGTCTTTTAACTGAGAAGAAAAGGGAGCGTAATTGAATAATAACAGTTGTACAATCCCAGAGGATTGGACCCCCCCCCACTCCCTCCTCACATTCCCACCATCCTCGCACAGACACACACCCCGACTTGGTGACCCCCCGAGGGGTGGGGAGCAGGAGGGAGGGCAGGGGGATTGAAGAGCGAGGATTGATGGAATTCTATTACTCCCTGATAGATTTATTATGAAGGCCTGAGTGGACTCTCTGCTCCACTTTGTCACTCACACTAATCAGGGAAAGGGGAGAGAGGGAGGGCAACTCTAACCCCCCCGCCTCACACCTTTGTATGTCCCCCCTCCCTCCTCTCCAGCCCCTCACCAAAGACAAGGTTAGCAGCCGCCTGACAGGCAGACGCAGCGGGTGGCCATGTTGGATCCCCGTGAGCTGAGCGATCGCCGTGGCAAATGGGCCAGCTGAGCTCGGCTGACCTCCAGGGTGAGCGCTTCATTTGTTTATTAATGGAGGGCCATGTGCAACACCATAAGGGCGGCGTGTCAGGCAGAGATCAACAGCCTCTGAACAGCACCTCATCCTGACCGCCAGCAACCGACCCCCAACAACAAAACAATTTGTAAACACTTAGCATGGAGATTAGGCTACAGATCATGTCCAGTTTAGGCACATGTGAGATGGCAGAGGGTAGGCGAGGGGCGGCGGTGCATGGTGTTTGGTGCTCATTTTTTCAAAGGTCACACTTGAAATGTAGTCTTAATTTTTTTTTAGCAAAAATGTTTCCATAGCCCATCTACAAGGCCCTTAACATTCCCTTGTCTCCTTTCTTTCTTGCTCTACCTTTTATGAATTTTGTGCTTAACTGTTTGAAAATCTCCCTATGCCTGTGCAGCCACAGTAAACATTGGTGCACAGCTTGGAAAGCAGAAGCCTCAAGGGGAACCATAACAGATCATGCCAAAATCCAAAGTCTGGGTGGATTTTAGACAAGCAAGCTGAATATTATTTCTGGGGTCATGTTGGAACAGTTGATGAGTAGCATACAAGACCTTGAACATTACACTCAAAGGTCAAATGCTAGCAATAACTTGTTTGATCCTTTTAACCTCACTGCTGTGCTTGACTTGAGGATATGTGTATGCTGGCATATGCGTACATACTTTATAGTTATTGTATATTAAATTAAATATATCAAAAATCGATTGTTCCAACTTTGTTTTGTTGAATAATATGTAGTGTCGATTTATCTATACTTTCTTCCTTCTATCTATCTATCTATCTATCTATCTATCTATCTATCTATCTGTCTGTCTGTCTGTCTGTCTGTCTGTCTGTCTGTCTGTCTGTCTGTCTGTCTGTCTATCTATCTATCTATCTATCTATCTATCTATCTATCTATCTATCTATCTATCTATCTATCTATCTATCTATCTATCTATCTATCTATCTATCTATCTATCTATCTATTTATTCCCGGCATTTTTCTCCATCATGACATCTTATTATCGTGCAGTTGCTGTACATTTGTTAAATTGTGTTTCCAGAATGCCAGTCTCTCATTGCACCACACCCAAGGGTGCAATATTGGATAGAGATCTTCTTCAAGTGGAGGTATCTGGAGGAAGACATACAACCACCAGATGATAGTTTCAGTTTTAGGTCTAGTTTTCCTTTCAAACAAAAGGACATTATCATATGCAAGTGGTACATTATAAATGTATAATAAAATTAATGTACTAAAGTGAATATTCATTGAAATGTCTTTGCTTTAAGACACAGAAATCACTGCTGCTGTTTTGATATTTAAGCATCATAAAAATGTATGCCATGCTTATGGTTTTTAATCTGCTGGTAATTGTACTCAGTTATTTCAATGAAAAGATCAGGTGTCTGTCATGTATGTAATAAATTTTCCTATTTTTATTTCCACTTAAAGAGACTGTGAGGAGTTTCTAAGTAATTACAAAAAAGTCTCACTTTTAGATATATGCCTGATGGAAATACACACTTTAAGATGAGTTTTATAGCATCAAAATAGGTTATCTATAAATGCTATTCCTTAGCTTCGTGGTCGGGTAGGACAGGGCTGGACTGGCCTGGATACTCAACTTCAGGAACAAGACAATTAAAACTAGAGCAAATTTATATTATTTGGACACGTCTTAGAGCACCAGGCTGTAAGTAGCAATATATAGCCGGCTACAACTACAATTATAAGTTTTCCAAAAATTGCTTGTTGTCACACATCCAAAACTACCGCTACGTAACTAGAAAGAGATACATTACCTCGTCGCTTTGCATCCTGTAAGTTGTTGAAAAAAGAAGTTGTAAAGCAATGCAGAGTTCTGAGGAAGGTCCGAGCTGCATTTATCACAACAAACACACACTTTGGCTTCAGTCACGTCTTTGGTGCGTTCCAGTTGTAGTCAGAAGTCGGAATTTCAGGGTTCCGAGTAGGAAACTGCAACTGGAATGCCCCCGAAGTCGGAATTTCCTACTGGGAACTCGGTGAAACCTTGCCACCCCCGAGTTGACAATCGAAGATGGATGCCCCCAGTGTAAACAGTTTTTTAGCTCCTGTAATAATCAATTTATTTGCACTTCTGACTGGGGTGTGTCGCTCTAGATCAGCTGTATACATAGTATTGTTAGACTTATATTTACAAAAATTCTGCCATAGTGATAATCAAATTCTTCATGTGATATTTGTGAACAACAACGCAGGGCGTGCTAACAACAGCTAACAATAGCCTGGTAGATCGGCATGTTTTTTTCCGACTTCAACTTGAACGCCGATAAGTCGGAGATGTTGTCACTCCAAGTTCCGAGGTTACTGGAACGCAGAATTACGACAGTCGCCGTGCGTGCTCATCCGTAGCAGAGTCTTTATTTCGCCAGTAATAGATTATCCTCATAGCACCTTTAACGTGAAAGACTTGGTAGTTTTTAATAAATGCCTGAGGGAGGGACACCGGACCATATAAATAATGAAACTAACAGCTGTGACGTAGTTTCAGAACAACCTTTAAGAGGTTTAAAAGTAATCGATTTGGCTGTTCTTACTTTGGCCTCTGGCCTCAAATATGATGTTAACTGAACAAGAAAGAGGTAATGCGGGATTAGAGGGCGACACCATTTTGCAATTAAGTTAGTTGGTCATTTATCATTTGATACGATTTTTGAGTCCATGCAGTGTTTTCAAAAAATGACTCCATACCAGGAATCTGGAGGGAGTCTGAAAAGGGCATTTCATGCTTTTATTCATTCTTTCTCTGTTTCTTTACAGAATGTTCCCGGGGATTGATAAAGTATATTGATTCTGTTCTTTCTTTCTACATTTTCCCCCACTTAACTTTCTCGCCTTCTACCTGCTTCCTACTTACCTACACAGCTACCTTCCCCCGACCTTCCTATCAACATATCTCCTACCACAACCTTTCTGATTACCTTCCTACCCACCCTCCTGCCTTCCCACCAACCAACCCACCCACCCAATAATCTGCTTACCAACCCCCCAATGCTTCCATTCCACCTGCCTGTCTTACCTGCCCACCCACAGTCTTATCCATGTATTGACCTATGTTGCTACCCTCCTGTTCCCATCCTGTCAGTTAATCTGCCCACTGCCTGTTTACTTGCCTATTTACTTACATGCTTCTCAGTCATATCTAACTGCCTTCTTACCTGTCGACTGACCCATTTACCACCTGCCTAATTCCGTTCTACCAGCTCATTGACTAACCTTCCCATTTTCCTACTAACTTACTTCCCCACCAAAATACCAATCCACCTCCCTTCCTCCCTTCCTCTCTCACACTTACCTACCTCCTACCTTTCTACCGCCCTTCCTTCCTTTCTACTCTCCGCTATCTATCTGCATACCTTCTTGCTTGCAGTCCTTCCTACCCTGTTCATCTATTTATTTAGGGGTCTATGGAAGATTAATTTATGTTACCTTTGACAGACTAAAAAATCTATGTATGTATTCAAGTATGTATATGTCTGTTTATCTATCTATCTATCTATCTATCTATCTATCTATCTATCTATCTATCTATCTATCTATCTATCTATCTATCTATCTATCTATCTATCTATCTATCTATCTATCTATCTACCTTTCCTTTTCTTTCTTTCTTCTATCTATCCATCCATCCATCCATCCTTCCATCCATCCATCCATCCACAACCTTGAAGGGGATAAGCTGTATGTATGGATAGATAGCGGGGACGGAACACTATCATCAGTGTTTGTTCTGCTCAGATTAATCTGTATTTGTCACAAGTTCTGATCATTAGTAATTATGCTCATATAAAATGTATTTGAATAAAGTTTTATATTTTCTGATAACTCTAATCAAGAGGCTTTAGCTGGTTAAACTTGGCTATTTTGTAGTTTAAGTTTGCAAATCATCTGCTACTCAGCTACTGACAAATGCATTTTTTTGGCTGAGGCAATCAAAATACTAGAAAACACTTATCAAGTGCAAACCTCTGCCAGGTAGCTCACATGTTGCTGTTACACCTATAAGCAATATTTCCATGATCCATCATGATATGACCCTGAAAACTTAGCATTCAGAATCATGTTGATGCCATTATTAGTTACAGTTATTGAGCAAAAACAATTGTTCACTAATGGTGGTTATCGAGATCACCACCAAAATTGAATCATTTCTACGTTGGGCCATTATCAATATCTCCTAAAAATGTCAGCGAAATACTATATGTTCTGTAAATTTTGTGTAACCTTGCTAAAAATACAATCTTGCTAACAAAAAAAATAATACATACGCTGGCAAAGGAAAAAACCTCCTTGTCGGAGGTACTAATTCATGTACGGTAGTATTTTTTTTTTAATTTCAATTCCCAACAAAAGCCTTTTCATTCCCCTTTTCAAACCAACAGTTTGATTTATGCCTATTTGAGTGTTTAATTTAGGATATTTACAGTATGATATCCGTGTTTACACAGTTTATCCATACGGCATCTCGGTGTGAATGTGGCCACATCTGTCTCCATCCACTCCTGCTCATAATTGAGATGACTATTTCTGGTTTACAATTTGAATTTCTGTTTTTGTGTTATCCAGTCATTACTCAATCTCTGTAAAAACACTGAAATATGAGCATGAGAACAGTTTGTGCGATGGAAAAATCCGAGAGTGAACACTGTTTGATGTTTGTCATCTGACTTTCGACTGCCTTTTCTCAAACTTCTCTCACCCAAACGTTACCACCATCCTCGGCTGGTTGTTCATTGTCTTTCCGCTCTGCTGTTTACAACCAGATGCCTTTGATACGGCCTTCTATTTGTTTTCTGAGGCCTTAGCCTTGTATAACATAAAGCAAGATAAATATTTTGAAGCTTGGTGGGCACAAATAATTGATTTATGTCGCACGGCAAAGCACGACATTCCCACTTCACAGAGCTGGAGTAGAAGTAAGAAGACAATAATGTTTACCCTGGTGGTATTGTAATTAACAGAAGAAAACAGCTGCAGACATGAATGTGAGGCTGCGTCAGATTAAAGAGTGATTGTGAACAAGCACAACTCTGGCTTTTGTTTACATGTGGTGAGGGAGAGCAGTAAACAGGAGAGGGTGATGGAGTGAGTAATGCAGGCCCTGTGATGGAGAGGCTGTAGGGTGATTTGGATAAAGGAAAGACGATCATTTGATCAACTTTGCACACATTGTCCATCTGAATTTGAAGAATGTTACAGACTGTTCTGTGCCTCTTGTTCTGAGAATATTACAATCTACATCCCACAAATCAAGCATCACTTTCTCCAGGGCTGCATTGACACACCAGATAGACCGTTCAACATATCTCACCAGTCCATCTGGGAAAGAGCCCAAAGAAAGTGTTGGGGAATGGTTAGAACCTTTCAATAACATATCCAGCAAGTGATTGGCTAATCGTTCTGTCAATCATATTCATTTTGGGTTAATCACATAGTATAGTAGGTGGCTGCCATGGTGAAAAGACCAGAACATAAGTGGCTCTGTAAAACAAACTGTCTGTAAAAATGTTGGAAGTGAAGCAAAAATATAGTTTTGATCGATTATACTTTCCCTGTTGTTGTTTTTCTTTCATTTAGTAAAGGAATGGGGTCCAGATCTGCCAAAACTGCTACTAGAGCTGTTAACATCTTTGCTAATCTCTTGAAAGTCCAACCTCTTACTGATCTGAAGGACCCTGATTGGGCCATTCCAGTTTGGGCCGGGCACAATCGTTGTAGATTGGAGCTTAGCTTAATCACAGACTTTAAATCTGTTTAAGTAGGTATAATAAATACCTTTTATGAGTCCGGGCTCTCAAATGAGCAGCCTATTGCATTCATGAGAAGATTAAATTCAGAAGAGATAAAGATAAATCATTTGTTTGTTTGGTGCTTTGATTTTTCAAAGTGACATTCCAAAACCACTGTGGACTACCAAGCTAACACTACCCATTGACTCCCAGAGTTTGAGCTAAGCTAATCAGAGGTGAGCGAGCTCTGCCCATCTGTTCCTTGTTACTGCACACACAGTCAAAAGACTGGTGCCTATCAGCTTGTCATGGATTCGGGAGTGAGGCAAGACATGAAAATAGACAAAAAATACTTAATTTCTGTTACAAAATAACAAAATTCAGTGACTTCACCTCTTTAGTTTCTCCAAAGAAGAGTCAAGCCCCCTTCGAATTATACAAATATATATATGAATATACATACATACTGCTGTACAGACTTAAAACTAATGTTAGTTGCATCAAATCAAGGTAGATATGGGCTTATACTCACCTCCTTGTGCAATTTCCTTCAAAGAAAGCATGCTGTTAGTGTGTCCTTAATATTTTAGATCATATATGAAAGCCATATTCTGACAACCTCAGAGATGACAGAGCCACACATACCCCCTGAGACCCTCTCACACAAAGTCCAGGTTGGGATCCGAAGCCTAAAAGCTACTGCTGCACTAACAGCACCATGTTTAAACACGTTGCAGCTGCTTTTGATATCTTGGGAGAAAGAACACTGTGGTTTCTGTACATCAGCTGATATTTTTCCATGATCCTAGACTTGCTCTGTCCTTTCAGCTTCTCATTGTCCGCCCCGTCTCCCTCTCTGTCTCTCTCACACACATGCTGACACACACCCGCACAGAAATTCTCATTAGCTCATTAGCAGAGGCAGCTCTCATTTAGCTCTTTAATGACGGTTCTAGATGAATGAGCCTGGTGCTGATCCCAGTGCTGTGACTGGATTAGTGATAATGACTGATCTATGGGAAGTGTGACAGCCTCATCTCAACTCTCCACAGGTCTCATCTTCTAGCCCGGGGCTGGCCAAAGTGAGGTCCACAGGCCAAGTCTGGCCCTCCACACAGTTTTAGACTTTACGAGATCAGTACTGCAGAGCCTTCAGCAGATGAGATTCGTCAGTGGTCACACTAGTTTCATGTGCTTTATTGTTCAAAGAGGGTTTTTAGAGGAGAAACAGTTTCCATTACTCATTAGATTAAGGTTTTTTTTCGGCAGAATGAACACTGCATGATTTTGGTAAAACTTCATTCCGCCTTGTAAGTATTATTTGTTCAGTTTAAGCAATATAAAGGAAAGTTTATGAAGGGTACGACAAACAGTGTGAATGAATGGAATGCTACCATTGACTCAGCTTGACAGCTTCAAGTTTTTTGTTATGATTTTAAAAAGTCCACTGCAGGCAGGGACAATCCTCAGCTGATATAATAGATGCATTTGGAGCCTGTAACGTTAGGTTTATAGTGAAGTTGTTACAGCAACTGACACATCACTGAGTGCACACACACTAAAGTAAAGATGAATATAAATCCCACCTCTAGTTTTCACTTTTAAAAAATTCAAGAGAGCTGGTTTAACAATAAATTACATAAAAACAAATGAATAACTTAATTTTGTGTAGCAAAAACAACAACAAAAAACATTAAAGCCCACGGCCTTGAAACACTTTTATTTTTATAATTAGCTTTTTTTAGGTTAGAGGTAATGCCTTTTTTAATATCAGACTAGCAAGGCTAATTAAGATTATAAATCGTTATCTTGCACGTTTGGGTAAGTCGACAGGCAACAGACCAAGGATAGCCCACTTACGTACTTTGTTTTTTGAAAAAATGCTCTTTGTTTTCTTATCCAACTGAAATCACTCACTCTGTCAAAGTGGACTTTAGACAATGGTTTCTCTCCAGGACCTTGAGAGTGAGAGTTTGCCTTCTGGTGTTCAAATGGAAGTTGTAACTTGGAGCTCAGCGTAATCCCAAAGTTGAGTGCTCCCAGCACTTCCCAGCCTTACAGATGTTAAAGAAACCATGCAACTACTCTTTATGTAAGTAGCAGATAGCATGAATTCTATATCAGGTTGTGAGATTAACTTGACTTTCAGAGTTGGAGATCTGACTTCACGGGGGTTGATTAAAATTCGGACCTGGAACTTGAAAACTCAGACATTCATGTACAAATGGAATTAACCATAAATCAAAACAGAGGGCTCTAAATGTGCACTGCGGAGAGCACGGTGAAGCCCGTCTGCACTGCAATGATATGAATCCTCTGTTTAAACAGCAATGTGTGCTCCCTTATGTTGGGAAAGTGGAAGGATGGATCAAAGTCACTTTGAATCTGAGAGGACATGCCCACCCCATCCCTATTGCCATTTGCACAGATGGATATTACCTCAAACTGATAGTTAATCATATCAATATGACTTCTTTTTGGCATATTATTTATGTTACCTTGCGTATATTTTATGAAATGAAGGTGTCCAACCTCTTGATTTCAAAAGGCTCAATGTTAAAGTTTCCCAAGATTTGTCAAAAATTGTTTCATGTCACTTGTGAGAAGATTTATTTTGGTTCTTTGGACTTTCCATGAGCTCTTTATTGACGTGGACAGATAAAGGTGTGGTAGGAGAGCTATAGAGTCTATGCAGCATTCCACTTTTGTAAGTTGGTACCATAGCAGTTCCAGCTTTAGCACCATAAACAAATTCTTTCATAAATACATACTATACGTACATACACAATCAAATGAACACACACATCCCACAATAACATAAGTGCAAAGCTACATTTTTATGGTACTAAATATGCTTCTTCTCACCTGAGTCATCCCGCATGGCTAACTGTCTCTCCAACCATCAAGCCACATATTAACCCTCAAGGCCTGCTTGATCCCCTGCAGTCAGCCCTCAGCTGATCCATCAAAGCTCCTGCTCGGCCTGCGACCTCTTCTGGGCCTTCAGTCTGAGACCACAGGGGACTGAAGTCTATGTCTGGAACACCCAGCAAGACCACTGAGACCCACTGAGGCCCAGGCAGGCTGAATTAGTCAGGCCTATTATCTTTCTTTAGGAATGTATTAAGACCTTATTGGTGCTGCTTTGCGGTCTGTACCTGCCTTTTCAGACCGCAACTTAAGCCCTTGACTTGACTTAAAAAATATGTTTGAAAAGAAATGAATTGCATTAAAATACAACAGAATAATTAAATGAAAAAAATCAGCCATAAAATGTATTTAAATGATAGGAGAAGCTATTATGTAAGATTATGTTTAAGTGTTCTTTTTTCCTTTCAACAGATAAGTAAAAATCTTGTATTTGCTTGAATAATGTGGGCTTACGAATCCATTGGCACCATAAAATGCTGATAATTTTTTAGTCAGAGCCACTGCCCCAAGTAAGAACGACAATAACAGTAATTAATCTTTGCCTGCTAAACACTGGTTTCTTTATTTCAATAGCATCATCAACATTTAGATGGATTTGTCTTGGTATTTTACACAAATTGGGCTGGTTTTCACAACAGTGATGCTTTCTACTGATTGTTATGTCAGATACAGTATGTATTGTTATTGCACCCTAGTAACTCAAAAGGTCACAATATCACAAGCTTATTTAATTCACTTTCAGAATTTGTCCAGTTAAATTTCCAAGGTAATGCTTTGTTACGGTTATATAATTGGCTATAAAATTGGTACAATGACATCATTTAATACTGAAACACACAATGCATAACATTTACCTAATTCACCATGTCTTAGACATAAAAATGTGACCTCCAGTGAGAGACGCAATGGAAAAATACGCATGCAAGCAGCCCTGCTCATAATCCTCAAGTCTATCTCTTCAAAGGTCTTTTTTTATCAATTGTTAACTTAAAATTTAAAACTTTCAATCCGTGACAGAACACATCCTTCTGCCCAAACAGACAAATCAGTGATGAACTCAAAAAGAACAGAAAAGATATTCAGAGATATTGAGAGTGGGTTTCTAAAAAAAAAAAAAAAAAAAAAAAAAAGAAGAAGATAAATAAGTTGCACAGTGTTCCCCAGGTATAGTGCAATGGTTTATGTCTATGCTCATTTATGAGCATAGACATAAACCATTGCTTTATTGTTTTATTGTGAGAAACTAACTTAAAAGATAAGTTCAGTTTCTACAGCTTTCACATTGTTTATAGAATGAAGTAGAACAATATACTCACCCAGAAGGCTTTCCTGATCCAAACAGTGCTTCGGGAGATATTTAGATCCAAAATCGAGCGGCGGACATCCGTATAATAGCACACAGGGCATGTATAGCGCCGCTCCTAAAACTGCATTAATCGTCCAAAAACTCATTAGTTTCACCAATATTTCATGATGGTCCGCTCACACTACTCCTCCATTACAGTCTGTGTCACTCCAGACATGTTTTGTGGCTGTGCTGACCTCTGAACTGAAGAAGAAGAACGTTTGCCTCCGTGCACGCGCAGTACTCTCTGGAGAGCTGTTCTTCTCTTTGCCTCTGCGTCCTCCTTCCGATGAGCTCCTCATCTGTAAACTCTGTCTCGAAACTGTAAGGACACCCATCATATTCAAAGTTCTCCTCCACAACATCTTCATCCGATAGATATTCGTCCATTTTGCACAAAACTGGAAGAGGAAAGTTGTGTAGCCGACGCACTTCCCCTGAAACAATGAGCTGTACTGTGCATGCGCGGAGGCAAGCGTTCTTCTTCTTCAGTTCAGAGATCAGTACAGCCACAAAATATGTCTGGGGCGACACAGACTGTAATGGAGAAGTAGCCCAAGCGGACCATGATGAAATATTGGTGAAACTACTGAGTTTTTGGACGATTAATGCAGTCTTAGGAGCGGCGCTATACATGCCCTATGTGTAAACCTTCATGCAAGATGTTGATAAAATGATATGATATGGTGTCAGATATTTATGGTCAACAGCACAATTCCTTCACAGAAACTGACTTTCAGTGTGGCAGTCTATTTGTGTAAGAAACAGATATAAAATAAGAAAAACAACATTTACTCTTGAAAAATAAAACTCTTGATTTCTAAGCGTACCCATGCTGTGATGATCAGGGGTAGCAATCTGGTACTTTTGTGTATTTTGTTGATATTACAGCTGATAAAAGGGTTATATATGGTCAACACACTGGCTGTAAATATAGGCTGATATGGAAATTGACATTTTCAGGCCAACAACTGCTGATACTAATATAGTACATTCTTACCTCTAACAATAAGATGTCCCATAGTTGTCAGGATGCTCCTGTCTTCATGTCTTAAAGACCACTGCAGACCTATTAAACATGTGCCACACCCCTTAATACTCAAAGTTAGGCTCCTCTACATGCTATGCAGAGAAGCCTTCAGCAGTAACTAAATAATGGCATATTAACAATGAGCTAAAGGGCTAGTTGTGCCCTGAATGGTCACATTTAGCATTATTTTGAATTGGCTTGTAATAACCATTACCAAAAAGCATTTCTCTCACAGAATATGAGTGGTTACATTAACATGCAGTCTTTAACCCTTTCATAACTGGAATATTAGCAATAACGAGGTTACACACAGCCATGTAAACACCAAAACCCCTTTTAAAAAATGAAACATGCTTATATTCAGATTAAAAAAAAAACAGAAAATCACCAGGTTCATCAGGTTACTCCTTTTCTAACCCGAATTTTTGGTCATATATACGCCTATAGGGATAGTCCCATCGAAAGGAACATAAATTTGTATTCCGTGCATGTTCTACATTAAAGTATCTTGGTCTTTCGAATACAGGAAGTACTTGTAAAATGGCACAGCTCCGGCACGTTCTCGCCTTCCATCAATGAAGAAATTGGCTAAGATTAGTGTCAAGTACTGGTGATGGGTCAGCACCAGCACCAAAGCACAAACAAAGCCGACTGCTACCTGCTGCAGGCTGGTCATTATCTGCTGTGCTTCTGCCATTGTTGTTTCTGCTAGTGGACACGAGAAGAAGAAGAAGTGGAAATGATGCACATTGGGTCATTACGTTCCCCGTGCATCTGGATGTTGTCCGTGCATTGCTGTTTTGGTCAGGATAACATGTACAGAGGAATAACTCTGTAACACGCATGTAAACACGTTATTCTGAATGTTTCAGAAACCGGAATATTGACCTTTTTAACCCCAGTATTGACTTCATATAATCATAGCCACTGCTTCCTTGAAAAGCACGGTGAATTGAGGGAGGAAATCTGGCAAAAATGATGCATCCAGCACGTTGCTTAATGGATGTTTTAGCAAAACAAATAAATAATGTCCCTTTGGTGAGCTTAAATCATTCTTACAGGGCTTTTAATGTCAGTTTTACATATGTGTGATTGATTTTATGAAGCTTTTATGCAAGCACTTCTTGGGCTAACAGTGATGCTAGCAGTCATCAACATATCATTAAAAACATGGCTGTGTCTTAAAAAACAGTGTAAGCCGAATACTTACTTTGAAGATAAACTTTCATTTAGCTCTTCTGGTTTATCTTTTGAGTTTGAAAAACACCGATTTGGGTTCGTTCATTGTATACTTGTTCTCTACAGCAGGGAAGAGCTGCAGAAGAGTGCAACAGTCTGCAGATTTAATCAATCAATCTTAATTTGTATAGCGCCAATTCATAACTGTTATCTCAAGACACTCTACAAAAGAGCACAACACTCATTCTATGGATACACATTAATGTGTATGCATAGATACATATATAAAATACACATATACATATATATATATATAAATATATAAATCCAACACCCAACATGAATCTATATAGCCAATCATGAATCCCTCCATCATGGTGGCAACAATAAACTTTATGTTAAGCAGCTACTGCTGTGCACCGAAACATCCAGGAGAGTTTTGACCAAGTTGCTCTGGTATTTCACCAAATTTGACAACATGAACCCAAAATCTATACACTCGCATCAAAAGGTAACCTGTTGCCTCATGTGTTCATAACATACTGCTTTCATAATCCTTGGACTGGACAACTAACCTAAGATCGAAAACTGATCTTGCTGTGCAGTGGTTGTTTTTCCTCTTTTGAGCCTTCAGCCGATCCACAAGCTGTCTGATGGCTGTGCCAGTGGCTATTACAGCCCAGTCTATGCTTGTTTTTCTTTGTTTTGAGGCTTCTTACGGTGACCAGTTTTAGTTGACAGACTCAGTTACATTGTTTTTATCCCTGTAATAATGATTTTAGTGGCATCTCCTTCGTAATTATCGGCTAAAGTGTAATAAGCCTTTGTCCTCTAAAGAGATCTTTGTTCATCTATTGCATAGTCCAGAAGAGCAGAAAACACAAAACGGGAAATGGCAGCCACTGATAAAACTTGAAACTTGTTCATTTTCAACCAAGTGCTCTCAACCGAATATCCAAATAACATGTAAAAACTGAAACAAGGTCCAGTTCAAGAAAACTGACTTAAATTTAAATACAGGCTCAATTTAATTTTCTCTGTATCTAAAATCAAGCCTGTGATGCCAGGGATGGTGTTTCAGTGAAATTTTATCCTGTCATTCCTTCTTTGTTGACATGATTTACAGTAAAACAATGTTTACCACAAGCACTCACTGCAGTTTTAATCTTGTTTAAAGTCTCAAAAAAATGACTTTGAATTGATTTGTTTTGAGCAAGTAAAGGCCACTGGAGGTCACTTATTCTTTCAGTGTCCAACAATTGAAAAACAAATTTCAATATATCACATGCCAATTTGTGATAATCGCATCATATCAGAAATTTGATCATATTCCCCTGGGGAAATGCCATTATTACTGTGGCTTTGATAAACAGCACAGCAAATGAAACAGTGGCATTGGAAGGAACTTTTTTTTCTGTAGGAAAAAGACTGGGTACAAAAGTGATGGTAATCAAAGATTTAATGCAACATGCAAAAATGAGAGATTAAACCATTTAATGGTAAATATTTATAGAAAATAATCTTGTTGCAGTAAATATTTGGTATACGTTCATCAAATGTTCATTTTCAATTTAATCTTATTTCTCTGGAAGCCCCCATGAGACAATTATCCATACATTTCATTCTAATCAGTTTTTCCGTGAAAGTACATCTGCTGTTTCTCAAGATCTTAACGTATTTATCTCATTAGCTCAGGATAAAATTAGTGCTGTTTTTTCCATGATAATTACTTAGATTCTCAGGACATTATGAAAATATTTTTAGCTCCTATCATTTTATTATGAAGTAAGTTTTTATTGTGGGAAATCAAGTGGTGTGATTCGAGGATAACCTGATAAAAGGGGGATATGTTACAGAAGGAGCAGGCCTTTCATTTAAACAGGGGAAGATTTGTCAAACTAAACTGTATCATTAAATGTTCACTACAGAGCTATTCTGTAATTTAAGTATCATTGGGAAAATACTTAAATTTATGTCCTCTGTTGGGCCATATTGACAGTCACGACAGTTTTACCTTTTTGACTTAAGGGTGAAGAAAGGTTTTACATAGATTTTCTGCCTCGTTGAGGCCTGTCCTTATGTTGGTTCAGTCAGCTCTGATTGGTTTAGAGGTCCTCTCTGTGGTAATTGATCAGTTAAGGACCCATTTACACGAGTGGCTGAAAACTGAGAGTTTTCGTTGTGTTTATGATTTCTGTTTACTTGAGAATGGCGCCTTAAAGTCCCTGAATCTGCAAACTTTTGAAACCAGGGTCCAGAGTATAAGCTTTTGAAAAAGTTTGTCTGTCTCCATGTAAACAGGAATCCGTGTTTTCAGGGAAAACGATGATGTGCGGCACATTCGCAGTACTCTTTCAGGTAGAGATTTTGCTCACACCAAGGAACAACAGCCTAGGCCTACACGCAAATGCAAAAAACTCCTGCGTCTTGTCACTACAACCCTGTGTCGCCAACTACTGGCCCGGCATGCACACCACCACGTTTTACAGTCATTCTTGCAGATCCGTGTGAATGTTCATCATTTTCACATCGTCTTCATGTGAATGCAGAGCTTTCAGAAAATTTGAACTGCACAGTCCCTGCGGGAGAAGTCCTTTTGTGCTTACTCGCTAAAAAAATGTTGCTGTAAATTTTTAACTTACTGGCAACACGGTGCCAGTAAGTTACTGTAAATGTCTTGCCGTTGCACTACTCTATATGGATTTTCAGCATTATTAGTGTATTTTCAGTGATAGTTTAATAACTGTATTTTTATGCATGGACTCGTTACGCTGTTTCAGGAAATAGCTTTATAACTGTATTTTCAAGAAGCATCCTTACTTATTTTATTTACAGTTTTATTACTCATTACTTTCATTATTTTATTCTTCAGCTTGAAATGTTTTAGAAAAACAAATCTTGCCTTCCATTGTTCAGTTTTCCTCGGCAAAATAAAACTACAGTAGTGGCTGAATATTTTCCTTCATTCTATCACCATCGACAGTGAACTTAACAGTGAACCTGGGCCCGTATTCCAAAAGATTCCTAGTGCAAAGAGTTGCTCCTAGTGGCCAAATTCTAAGAAAATTCTTAGAATCTTGGTGTTTTCTTAGAATTTCTCCTAAAAATTAAGAGTAGATCCTCGTAAAGATAAAAGCTATTCCAAAAGAATCCTAGCTCCTAAGAGTGTTCCTAAGGTGAGATTTATTAGGAGCAGGGAAGAGGACTTTTAAGCAGCTTAGGAGTTCCCTAAGCAGAAGACAAAATGGTGGAGGGAAGCATGCTGTGCTGTGTTACACTCATTAATACCAAATTAAGTTAAGATGTTGATAGTTGAAAGTACAAAAGCATGCAATTAATACAAGTATATAATATAAAAAAGTATAAAAGTATATGTATATATATATATGTATATATATATATATATATATATATATATATATATATATACATATAGATATATATATAGATATATGTATGTATCTATCTATCTATCTATCTATCTATCTATATATCTATCTACATATATATATTATATATATATATATATATATATATATATATATATATATATATATATATATATATATATATATATATATATATATATATATATATATATATATATATATATATATATATATATATTTTGCTTAAAAAGTCTTTTTTTTTAAAGGTGCTATGAGGAGAATCTATTACCGGCAACATTAAGACTTTGCTACCCATGAGCACACGTGGCAACTGTCGTAATGCTGCGTTCCAGTAACCTCGGAAATGGGAGTGACATCATCTCCGACTTATCGGCGTTCCAGTTGAAGTCGGAAAAAAACATGCCGATCTACCAGGCTATTGTTAGCTGTTGTTAGCATGCCTGTGTTGCTGTTCACAAATATCACATGAAGAATGTGATTATCACTATGGCAGCATTTTTGTAAATATAAGTCTAACAATACTATGTATACAGCTGATCTAGAGCGACACACCCCAGTCAGAAGCGCAAATAAATTGATTATTACAGGAGCTAAATAACTGTTCACACTGGGGGCATCCATCTTCGATTGTCAACTCAGGGGTGGTGGAGGTTTCGCCAAGTTCCCAGTAGGAAATTCAGACTTCGGGGGACGTTCCAGTTAAGTTTCCTACTCGGAACTCAAAATTCCTACTTCTGACTACAACTGGAACGCACCAAAAGACGTGACCCAAGCCAAAGCGTGTGTTTGTTGTGATGCTAATAAAAATGCAACTCTGACCTTCCTCAGAACTCTGCATTGCTTTACAACTTCTTTTTTCAACAACTTACAGGATGCAAAACGACAAGGTAATGTGTCTCTTTCTAGTTACCTAGCGGTAGTTTTTGATGAGTGACAACAAGCAATTTTTGGAAAACTTAGTATCGTAGTGTTGTAGCCGGCTATATATCACTACTTACAGCCCGGTGCTCTAAGAAGTGTCCGTATAATATAAATCTGCTCCAGTTTTAATTGTCTTGTTCCCAAGTTGAGTATCCAGGCCAGTCCAGCCCTGTCCGACCTGAACGCAAAGCTAAGGACTAGCATTTATAGGTACAGCTGATCTCCTGCAAAGACTATAATGGAAATATTTTTACTTTAATACTGTCATGGAAGATTTTGTCCTTTTTTTTTACGTGTTTATAATTAATTGATGAAAGAAATTAATTTGTGGGCCACAATAAGTGAGATGGAGGGTCACTTACAGCCCTCAAGCCACATTGTGAGGCCAGCCTACAGGAGCTTTCCCAGCTCTGCTTACAACCACTTTAATTTGTTATACTTAAAAGGCAGAAAATGTTCCTTAAAGCTTCTTATCCATCACTTCTGCAAGTGCTGCATCGGTGAAGTATGGCCGCACTGTATCAGAGTCTTTATCTGTAAGGACTGGATAATGTAATACCCCCTCCCCTCCCCCCTCTCCCCCTCACGTTACCCCACGGTGTGTGTGCCCAAGGCAGTGGGCGCCCTGGCTCCTGTGACTAGTGGGTTTGCTCCCTTCAGCGGCACCACTCATCTCCCTCTTTAATGTCATTTAGCTGCGGGGTGGCCAGCGCCTCGCTCGCCCATTAATCCCATTCCAAATGCCATAACATTTCCCAAAAAGCCCCTGCTTCTTAAAGCCGATAATTAGAATGTCTATTTAAAGTTCACCGCTCTCCCTTGCCGTTATCAATTAAAAGCCGTTTAAAAGGAGATCGGTGGCAATCGTCAACAAATTAAATCTCTTCCCCGCTCTTTGACGTTAAGTCTAGAATGTGTAATGGGGGTCACAAAAGGCCTCCAAGTTGAAATTTCCAAATAGTCCTTTCGAGAAAAAAGAGCAGCCATATTTCACAGTAGCTGCCAATGAACGCAGAAGTGGTAAGAATTTTGATATGGCTTCATCGTCATGTGATGTGATTCGATTTAAGGACAATTAGAAGCAACAAAACAGAAACTGAGTGAGGTTTTTATTAACATTATCAAAGCTTTGGCTAAAAGGACAGCAAGGTCAACAAACAATGCATCAAACAGAAAAACAGGCTCTAATGAGATAAAAACTGATAAAAATCATCTTCAGAAGCTGCACATTCTCCTTTGTGCTCATTTTATTTGTGCAGTGAATTTCACGTTTTGATAAATGGCACATGGTTTACAGAGATTTTTTTTTCCCGACTGAGGCTTAAATTCATAAGTAAGCAACACAAGCATGAAGGATAAGTGAGCCTCTTTGACACAGTCTTCATCACACTGCCAGACATATTAGGAAAAAATTACATTAATGTTCATGTGGTTTGTCGCATGATTCAGGGGCTATGAAAGGTGAAACATTTACTTATAATTTGAAACAAGATAAAGAAATACTGGGGGCAGAAAGAAAATGCAATTCTCTCTTTTTTTTTTTTTTTTTTTGAGATTTTCATTCGGGAGCGTCATCTCATTACCGTCTGACGATGATACATGAGAGTCGCACACAGGAAGAGGATCATTTTCCAAAGGAAGCCCAAACCTTATTGTTGGGAATGTACCATCTGGATCTCAAAGGGCTGCGCTCCCACATCTATCTTCTGTGGGATAACACAGGAGTCTGCGCGGGGAGGCAAGACTGATTGGTGATGAATTATGTATACTTTTGGCAAATTGTGGTATTTGTCTGGCAATGTGATGCTGCACATGACATACCCAAATCTTCTCTGTTAACATCATGAGCGGGTCTTCATTACAGCGAAGGGTCAGAAATTAAATCTAGAAAAAGACATTTGAAACGTCTTTTTAGCACATTTTTCAAATAATGGTCTCTTTATTTCAAATGTATTTAGCTCGTAATGTTTTTATTTATTATTTGTTCTCTTCATTTGAACATTTTACTTATGAATAACTTGTACTCGTTTTAGTCCTCCTGCTTTTTTGCCAGCAGTCGGTTTGGCCTGCAGGCTACAGTATAATATTTACCCACTAAATCACATCACAGTATTAAACTGTTTAACAGTCTTATAATACAGTTTTTAAGAGTTTGAAAAAGATGTCCTGGGTAATTCAAGTCTGTTAAGCTAGAAGTCCATAGATTAAGAAAAAAAAACAATTTCAATGAAGTTTGGTCGCTGTGTAAACCCAAATAAAAACAGAATACAATGATTTGCCAACCTTGTAGTCAGTTTAATACACAACAGAGACAAGATATTTAATGTTCAAACTGATAAACTTTATTGTTCTGGTGCAAATATACAGTCATTTTGATTTTGATGCTTGCAACACATTCCAAAAAACTAGGACGTTGGTATGTTTACCATTGTTTGATATCACCATTCCTTTTAACAGCTCCGAAGGAGCATTAATAGCTGAGGAAATAAAGACCCTGTTTACACAACAACATTGTCACCAGGAACTGAAAGAATTTTCCTTTGCGTTTTCAAGGGCGCTTTGCGATCACACAGAAAAAATGTGAAAACATGTGCGTTGTAACAGATTCGTCAGAATGACTAAAAACACAGTAGTGTGCATGCCAGACAAGTTGTTGGCATTGTAGGTTTATAGCGAAACAGTGATGTTACAACATCCGTACAAACTTTTCACAAACAACAATGGCGAGTGGATGCATGAAGATACAGGAGTTTCTTTCTGGACAACAAATCTGTCTGGATAACAAGCTGAGCACAGCAAGCTGCACATGCTGCTCAGTCTATGGCTGAAGCTGCTTTTGTTTTTGTTGTTCCTTGGTGTGCATGCATAGCCTTGCAGAGCAGACAGACCTGCCTGATTCTGAAATCCTGCAAGTCCGTCTTGCCAGCCTCCATTGTCCAACAAATTCACTTGGCTGAATTCTTAACGGCCCAATCAGGGAAGAGAGGCGGGAGCAGCAGAATGTGGACGTGACGACAACCGGAAGTTGAGAACGGACCTGCCGATTAGCCTATTGTCCTCATGGCTTCTCAGTGAAACTTGGGCCCTCCTCACACGAGGACGGCACCATATTGTCTTGGCGTCGGCATCAAAACATGGATCGTTGTTTACACATCGTATTGTAGATAGGCTTGTGTATTTACTTGAGAACGCAAAATCCACGGCGGGACGTACCTGTGGGTTTCCACGCATGCTCCTAACCCATATTGCATGTTGGGTAATGTAGTTCTTGGGTTACTACACTCATAACATCACAGTTGTGCTCCGAGGTGGATTCAACGTCAACAAGTGTTCATGCGTGCTTAACATGCTGCGTCTCTGCATGAGCACTTGTTGCTGTTGTTGCTGTAGCTGGTGTTGTTGGTGTTCTGTGAGCAAATGTTGGCGTAAAAGTCGTAGCAATATTTGTAGCTGCTGCCACCATAGTTGTTGTTGGTGTGTGTGACAGCGTGAGTTGGGGGGCGGGGAGGAGGACGGGTGCTATGAGGTCACCGTCTTTTCCGGACTTATCTATTTATACCAACTACGGCATGAAGACGAATACGCAGATATCCACTTGCAAACCCGTTTTCAAAAAAGATGCGGAGTCATGGACAAATACGAATCTCCGTGTGTCAATATCACCAGATCGATAGTTTATTTTACCGGAGTCTTACAAATTCGTACTCGTGTAAAGCCCACCTTGGTGAAATCTGCCCTCCTCAGAAGTTTACTTGTAAGGATTGTCTTTGACGAGGTTCATGTCACATATAAGTGTTAAATGAATCATCTGTGTGGTACGATTTAGTGTAAGACAATAGTAAAAGGCCGTTAGCTGTTAGCAGCTAAGTTAACGGCTAACGGTCATTAACTGTTGTTAGCTGTTAGTAGCTAAGTTAGCCACTATGGCTAACATCCATGAACTGTTGTTAACTGTTGTTAGCCATTAGCTGCTACATTAGCCGCTATGTATGCTACATTATAGGAGGCAACCCTGCTTGATGTGGATTGGTCTGTGATGAATGTGACGAGCCAAACGATTGTCCAAACACAAGCTTGTGTATTATTTTTTTAACGTTCTTCCCCTGAAAACAAATTCAAAGGGCTCCTACCCAGATGGACTAGAGAAATATTTCTGTGGCAGATATATGGAGCTGTCCATCTGGCTTGTCAGGTTAGTGCATGCAACCTTCATCCGAAAAAGTGCTGCACATGTCATTTTCCCTGAAAAAGCTGATTCCTGTTTACACGGAGACGGATACCAAACATTTTCAAAACTCTTCACTCTGGATCCTGGTTTCCAAAGTTTGTGGATTCAGGCACACCAGGCATCATCTCATGTAAAGGGAAGGCACAAACGCAATGAAAACTCTCAATTTTAGGCCATTTCACGGGGCCTAAGGTCATGCCCAAATAGAGACAAAAACATTTTCATTTTCATTTCAATTATATTTTAAATATTGTTAATGTTAATAGTGTTAATTCCTTTCTCATAGTCTTATTTTTTTAAGTTTCACCATATAAGGAAGTTAATATAGCTTAAAGATGCTGTATGTTGTAGCCTGCTTTAATTTTTTTTTTCTATTACCTTTTTCTGCTCTCATCTATTTTAAAGTCTTTATTTGATATTCCTACTGCTATACCATGTATAAGAGCAACTGAAACAACCGAATTACCCTTTTGGGGTCAATAAAGTATTTCTGATTCTGAATCTAAAATCCTAAAACACGAGAATCCCTCAGAAGAGGAGAAACACTGTGTATAGCTGTAAGAAAGCCAACATGTAATACAGTTTGATAAATAACTTTGTGCTGGCTGTGTGCACAATGCTACGACGGAGGATTGGGGCCATGTTGAAAACCAAAAAAAAAGGAAGGTTACGAGAATAAAGTCGAAAAGTTAGGAGAATAATCTCATAAATTACGAGAATAAAGTCGTAAAATTACGAGAATAATCTCATAAATTTACGAGAATAAAGTAATCACATAAACATCTGTTTGAAGATCATAGCTGTAATAATTTAGAAGGAGATCACCATATTTTGTTATGGAAGAATGCATTATTATAAACACAATTAAATATACAAAACACCATCACTAAAATCAAACCAAAACATTCCTGCTGAAGTAAGAGCTGTAGTTTAAAGAAGAGGAGATCACCATACATGTTTTGTTATGACTTGGTTGGTAGATCTCATTACTTCGATGGCATTTGCTTCATTTTCAATCAGAAAGTCCTGTGAAATATTTTAATTTATAAATCTAAAAGAAAATATGACCCGTAGTATGAATAACATACGATCCTTTGTATTTGCTGTGATTTTGAAGATTTTACTTCTCAGTATGGGGAAGTGATTCAATTTTCTTTCACACTATTCCTCCGATATGGTAATTTGCAGATGGTCCCTAAACCGCCGAGCCATCAGCTTCAGTGTATTGACGACTCGTTTAGATGAAAACGAGTTTATAGTTCACATTCTTCATTACAGTGATCAAAAAGAGGGGTCTGGTTTGGAACTACGTTCTTTTATTGATGAATTATTGAGCCGAAAAGTCCGAATCTGTGAATATCTTTCTAAATATAGCCAAGCAGATGTCATTGTTTGAGATGACTTTATTCTCGTAATTTCTCGACTTTATTCTCCTAAATTATGAGATTATTCTTGTAATTTTACGACTTTATTCTCGTAATTTATGAGATTGTTCTCGTAACTTTATGACTTTATTCTCGTAACCTTCCTTTTTTTTTAGTTTTCAACGTGGCCCTAATCCTCCGTCGTACAATGCTGTCATTTTGTAGTCATATTTTAAATACTGTTAATGTTAATAGTGTTAATTCCTTTTTCATGGTCTAACTTACTTATTTAGTTTTCCTTAATAAAGAAGTTAATATGGCTTAATGATGCTGCATGTTACAACCTGACCTCTAATTTTTTAAAATCTTTTTTCTGCTCTCACCTATTTTAAAGTCTTTATTTGATATCCTACTCTTATACTATGTATAAGAGCAACTGAAACAACCGAATTTTCCCTTTGGGGTTAATAAAGTATTTCTGATTCTGATTCAGAAATCCTAAAACACCCTTAGAAGAGGAGAAACACTGTGTATAGCTGTAAGAAAGCCAACATGTAATACAGTTTGATGAATAACTTTTCGCCGGCTGTGTGCATGCATGCAAAGCCCATTATGTTGGATGTCGCTCTCAGGGGCGCACAGTGTCCCCTTGTTCCTCCTCCCACCTCTGACAGTGACAGCCAGAGCCTGAGGAGGTGTGCCCTCTAATAAAACATTTATATCCGGGGAAAACAGCGTGTCCAGCCCCAGCCACAACACTGGCTTTGACACCGGGGGCTCTTTTGAAGTTAGCCGCCAAGATTTAGAGGCTTTTCTAAGGGGGGCCCATTGTTCAGGCCTGTGCTCCCTTCACATTCCCTCCCCCTGCATCAAGATGTCGGGTGCTAAAGTCTCACTGTGGCTCTGCAGCCACTTCAAAAGACATGAAAGAGCTCGCTTTGACCCCTCGCTCAGTTAGCGGTGACTAAATTGGTAGATCGAAAGGCAGGGTAATTTGTATCGACTGAGTAAGTTACTATGCAGCCAAACAGGAAGGTCGTGCCTTAATGCCGTGGCCTTTGCTTTGGCCCCATAGCAACAAGACATCAATGTACCATCAGTCCCCCAAAACACTGCGTCGCACTCTCTCAAAATGATGCGTGTAAACAAGGCCCGATTGTGGCGAGACAAGTGGCCCTCAATTGTGGTACACAGGCGTGCAAAAGGAAGCAAAATGAGGACAGGAAGTGTGTGCTGCTATTTTCTTTCAGTGCCACTATGGGATAACTGTCCTGCTCAGCCTGGGAGATAATGTCTTATAATGGTGGGCTAATGATGCTCGGTCTGATCGAATTAGGCCAGGGGTCCAGTGGGTCAGAGCCCGGAGCCTTTAGTGACTCACCTTCCCCCAGCAGCTCCACACGCACCCTCCTGGGAAAGGCAAAGATCGGTGTTTCTCCCCCCCCGGCTCCAGTTTTTACAGCTCAACCAAAATTCTCATGGCGCTAAAATCAATGTTGCCATTGTTGGGGCCAAACGGCACGTCCTGACCATGGCCAATGCAAAGAATTCCAAGTGGCAGGGTCTGCTGGCCTGTCGGGATCCACAGATTTGATTATGAGGAGGGCCAACGTTGTTTTTCAAGGCTGTCACATAAAGGGGGTCTTGTTCAGCATCAGTACAATGGGACCTCTAAGTGGCATGTGAAACTGACCCTACTTTGTGCAATAATTCAAGCCTTTGATATGACAAATGTTTTTGTGCCTTCCTCCACATCTGCAAATACCTCCACTCCTCTTCTGTCTTTCTCTCTTCCCCTGCCAGATACTGTTCGAGCAAAGATGGAGTCCAACAGTGGACAGACAGGAAACAGGCTTTTAAATGACCTTAACAAACTGTTGACAGGGATTGTTTATTACCTCCGCCAAGAACGTTGCATTTTGCCTGTCGTATTTGGGCTGTAAGCTAAATAACTTGAAAATTTAAGGACAAATTTTTGTTGAAATTGGTTGGTTGTGGCACGAGTAAGAAGTGATTTGATTTGCGTTAACATTATGAGATAGGCAGTTTCCACATTTCCACTTTCCACAATGGTAACTTGGCAGAAAAAGACTGAAATGCCTTGGCCAAAGGTTGTTCTTTATGAACACTGGGAGCAATAAATACATTTTCTTTTTGTGACATAACCTTTTCACTTCAGCCACCCAAATTTTAAATTTTAATATCCCAATAAAAATCTAGAAATTTATTTTTTTAACACAACAGCAGAGATTTGGAGTGTTGAGCACCGGAATTTATAACTCAGTTTAGTGTAGTTATTTTTTTGTTTGTTTGTTTGTTTTTGATCAACAAAAACTGAAGAGAAACTCTTGCACACTCTCATGAGCACCAATGTAAAGCTTCGTACCTTGATATCATATCAATCACAACAAAAGAGCAAACAGTAAAATGACAAAAAAGCATTAAAACATAAAAAAGGCAAAAATGATAAATGATAAACATTTCTTAGAATAAAGTCAAAGTTTGGAGGACAACTCATAATTCAAAGGATTTCTGTTCTTTTAAATTTAGACTTATCTCTCAAAATATTAACCTTATTCCTTGAAACTGCCTCTCAACTTAACTCCTTATTTTTTCACAATATTACTTATCTTCCTAATAACCGGCGGGGTATATTTCAGTAAATAAGCAAAATTTTAACTGTCTAAAAAACTTCCACCATTAGAAATTTTTGGGATGATTTATACTTTTTTCTTTAAGTACGACTTTATTCTATGTTACTTGGATGTTGTTCAATTTTATAACGGAAAAAAAGATATACCCCCTTATTTTCTTTCTAATGCCTGATCCTAAAACTGTTTAGCTGTTTCTAAAGATGTTATTGCAAGAAAAGAGTCCACAAATCTTATGTTATCTTATGACAACCTCTTTGTAATTGAACATCATAAGAGTTGGTGCTTTTATTTTGAAAGGGTAGAAAGTGAGAAAGTGTACTCTGTGTTCATAGAGGTACCTGCGTAGTGGTTTATATTGAGCTAAGTATTTAATGACTTCATATCATATTTATCCGCCTTTTTTAAGCCATACAGTTGCAAATGTCAAGATGGTCTTTGATACTAAAATTTAGAAGAAGGTTGAAATGTTTTTTTTTTTTTTTATTATACTGCCTTACGATAAATTTGTTATGCAGATCATTGATCAGTGTTTTAACAAAAAACAACAGCAATTTACAGTTTCTGCATGCTTTCAGATAATGACATTAAAACAATTCCTAAAATGTTGAAAACAAAATATCAAGTTAAATAAAATAAAAGTCCTAATAATGAAATTACAGAGACTTCTTTTCTAAAATGTTCCTCCAGAGTTAAAGTGCATCATTGAACAAGATGAGGCCCAATGACCTCATGGCTGTCCAAAAGGTTTACAATATTATCCACCATTATCTGTTTGTTGTAAGGATAGGAAAAATAAGGAGGGATTCACAATATTGGATTGTTGCTAATATCCGATATGGCAAAATTTCTGAGCTTATTATGTGTTCAGTGTTACAGTCTGATTGTATAAGGATCAGATGTAAAACAAACAAAACAAAACAAAAAACAGAATTTAACTCTTGAAATAATGAAACTTGATTTTAAATGTGGCCATGCAGTGATGACACAGTACTGCAATATGGTACAACTGTGTATTTTCCTGATCTTGCAGCTGATATGTTTGACTGATAAATTGACTGTAAGTATTGGCAAAACTCCAGTATTAGCTGATAATAATATTTGAATTTTCAAGCCAATCTTAGTTGTTATCAACATACTGGTAATGTTGTGGATACATAAAAGTAAATAGGGTTTCTCAGACATAGTGCATAACTAAACATCTCCTTTGAATCAAAGATGGCTGTGCACACTGGTCCTGCTCTCTGTCTGAATTTTCTAATTTTACTGAACATAAAAAAATAATGTATTTTGTTTTATTTGAGGTTAATTGTGTTCGTGAAATATGGAAATGGTGGAGGTTTTGGTAACCATGAAGACAGTTAATTTATCATAAATTTGGGTTTTATTTGTCTAAATATCAACATTGTTTGAGCATATAATACTTTAATGTGGTTTCCATTTTGCTTAACTGTAGGTAAGGACTATTTTTTGTAGACTTGTATTGCTGTGATGATTTACTGAGTCCAGAACACCTATGGCAGAGTGATAGGCTACGTATAATTAAAGCTCCAGTGCTGCTGTAGTCTGTTTCAGTAATCATGTGTCTTGTCCAGTCAAATTACCAGGTTGGATTAGACGTTGAATATTAAATCTTTGTGTACCATCAGTTAGTGAGAGACAATCATCCTGCTGGAGGAGAAAATGAGGAGAAACAGATCCTGTTGGAGGGAAAATGTTTGGCACGCAGATAAGTTTGGCTGTTTGGCTTTTGTTGTTTGAATTAAAATAAAGGTTTCCTTCTCCGCTGTCACATCGCATTAGCAGCAGCTGCGATGGCTGCTATCAGCCCCGCTCCTGGCTGCGGCTCTGTGTGGAGCGAAGCTGACGGTGTGTGGAAACTAACACAGGCACTGTGCTGTGACCGCGTCACCTGCAATCAGGCCCAGCAGCCAGCCAGATTAATCATGACAGTAGGCAATATTTCCAACATTATTAGAAGAGAAACCTAATATTTTGGGACATCAGGGATCCCGGTGCCGGTGTCCATCAAAGTGAGAGCCTTCATTTAATGCTCCTTGGATGGGTAACCCTGGCACTTAACCCCTTTTAGATATTCCATCTCTCTCCTCTCCTCCTCTCAGCTCACACACAAACGCTCGCACACACAAACACGTACACAGGCTGATGGTTTATGATGAGGCATCCCTCCCAAACAGAGATGATGCATTTATTCCCAACACAATTTCTCACTGCCATTACGCCGTGTTTTCACAAAGCCAAACAAGAAACTGTACACCTATATCTGCCCTGTAACACCCGCTCTATTTGCTGCGGATGTGCAAAGGGCTGTGGGGGTTAGTGAAAACAAAATGGACCTGCCACACCTGCGTACACGTGTGATTGTGTGAAGGAGCAAAGATTTTCATGTACTGTGTGCCTATTTGTTTCAGTAACCACTTTGAGTCCTTTGCAGGTGTGTTGTGTCTTAAATCTATTTGTGGTGCCCATGGGGGGTTATTGTGCTTCTTGTTGCACCTCAAACACCGCTAACACTCTCCTATTTTGTTTGTGTGTGTTTTTGTGTGTGTGGGTATTGAATTTGATTTGATGTGATTGCGTCTGGCATGCAGTGTGTGCAGGTGCTGTGAATCGTAGAGATCCCAATCGTGACTCATCCTCGGTGCTCTCCTCAGCTCCCTGGACGCTTCACCCCTCAGAAGGTATGTCAATAGGACAATGTGTTTGCATATGGATTAACAAATGCTCGCACACGCACACATTCACGAGGGGAAACACGTGCTCATGTACACAGTGTCAAGTGAGCAACAAAGAAAAAGTTGAAACAAGACTCAAAAACATCTGAAGAGTGAAGGGCAGTGATGTGGAGATTGATAGTGAAATATCGATCCCTCAGATACCAGAGATTTATGATCTGGGATTGATTCTTCTTTACCATAAACAGGAGTGCAGTTGAAAGTAACAATACTAGCGCAAGCTGGTAGCTTCCGCCTGTCATACTAACATGTAATACGGCTCATAGTCACAGGCTCACTCTGCCCAGTGCTCACTCAATCACTTAGGTCAACAGACTACAATGGCAGAACACAACTGCAGTCATAGTTTGAGCCTTTTAGCTCCATTAACAGCAACGATGTGGCAGGAGATGTGTGTAGGAAGACAGTGAAGTATTGTGGACAGGGCTTAGCATTTTCCCAAGTAGCACGGGTGCTACCAAGTTGAAAAATCTGGTTGCACACGAATATTTTTAGTAGCACGGTGGAAAGTTACCAAGTAGTGTGTTTTTCTTTAATACAAAGATATGCGGTCAACAAGGAGGCATTTGTAAGCAGAATGACTAAATTTATTTGAATAAAAAACATACACTCAAAAGTGACAAACATACACTTAAAGTGAATTTATGGGCAAAGTGCAACCGAGAAACCTGGCAGGGGTTTGTTTTGTGCTGCCATGAACGCTTCTCTAAACGCGACATGGTTATTTGATTTACTGTGTTTCACCACAGTATCTTGTTTAAGGTTTGGGTTGCCCGTGACAAAAACAGACTTTCCAGCTGTTTTGTTATGCGCCATGCAGTGCTTACAATACATCAATGTGTTCTCATAAAGGAGCCATGGGAATGCTTTTTGCCAGTCAGCATTAAACTTGTACCACTTATGACTGGGAACAGCAGGGGTGTCATAAACTGTCTCTCTGGCGTCTTGAGACACAGCATCTGAAGCTAACGCTAACTCTTCCTCACCATTAATTTCGCCTCCTTCTCCATTTCTTGCCTCAATTCAGAGTCCACGTGTTCTGGTTTTGTTGCTCTTTTGAAATAATAACTGATAGGCTTCATAGTTATTTAGTTATTACTTGTTTGGTCTTTCATCTAAAATAGTTTAAAATGTCGCTCGCTGTTCTGTCTGTGTATGTTGCCACACAACCAGTCCCACTGATGCGCTGTGATTGGTCGATATGAGGCTTTGGGAGTGCCTGCTTATGTTTGTCTATACCACGCGCAGGGCGGTGCAGGCATGTTGGGTGTACCGAAGGCTAGCTAGTGGCGCAGTTAGGTCAACAAAACAAACGTTTCAAAGCTGAACATGTTTCCAGCTGAGGCTGCTTTCAGAAATACCACAGGCCACAACTTCCAATGTATTCGTACAAGATAAAACATGTTTTGAACGGTCATTTTTCGTAGTCCCATGGGTGCTACCAAATGCAAATCACAACTCCCACTGTAATTTTTTTAGGTACAAATGTAGTACCTCCTCGCACTGTCGAGCCCTGATTGTGGGAACACCACAAACCTCATTAAGCATCTAAGAATTAACAGTAAAGCAGACTATGATGAGGTGAGGAAAGAGAAACGGGTCTGAGTCCTTTAGCGCAGCAGGCAGACAGACATTATAAAGAGCTGTAGGTGATGTGCAGCACTTTTTGGGGAAGTGTTTGTTGTTGTTCAAACAATGGGAACTTTTTGTGTTTGTGAAACTGAGGAATCATACTATTAGTCAAATGTTCATTATAAAAAATGGGGATTAAATAAGCAACGTCCATAGTTACACAATGTTTTTTGATTCTGAATTAATTATTCAGAATTAAATAATTAGGAATTAAAGTTTTCTCCTTTGTGTTAACATAGAAATAGTAATTCCAAACAAAGGTTTACATGGAAAACATGTTTATTGCTTTTACTCAAGGCCTGAGGGTTGGGAACGCTTCTGATTGGACAGGGGGAAGACGTAACATAGTGACGTACTTATGTCTACCGGAAGAAAATCTCAAGTTCAGCGTCTCCAGCGTGGTTTCTAGCAATCTATCAGGGAAACCTCGTCCAACTTGGACACGGCAACTTTAAAAAGTTCCACATTTTAGTGCTTACATCCATCCACTCTTTCATTATTTTCAAATCTTCTTAATTGTCTCGGTTCAAGTCCAACGCTTGCTTCGGGTGGCCTTCCTGTTCCTGTCAGCATCCTGGGCCTCATCATGACAGGACAAGGGAGCGAGCGAGCACAGAACGTCCAAAATTAATTTAAAGCGGAATGAACGTATACATGATCGAGGGATTCTGATTTAAAATCAGAATAAACCAGCCACTCACTTCGGAATGAAGTTTATTGTCATTTTCATCCAGAAGTAGGTTAGAATCAGGTGTTTACATGGTCATTTTTTAATTTTTGTTAAAGAGGATTTAAGTTCCATTCAAAATTAAAGGGAAATTAAAATTCTTATGTAAACATAATAAACGTGCTAAAACTTTTAGGCAAGCAGATGTTGTCAAATAACTTGTATTATAACTCTTCATAATTAAGCAATAACAAGAGAAGGTCTGATGCCTTGCATTTATTATAAAGCTATACTTTTTAATCCACTACCTTTAGTTTAATATTTCCAACACTTTTATTTTTTTTAACAAAGTCTTGGTATCTGATCAGTATCGGCGATACCAGCCTGAATTTTACTTGGTGTCAGATCGGCAAGGAAGTCAGTGATATCAAACATCACTGGTGAAGGGTTTTGTTTAAAAATGCTTAAAATTCTCCAAACAGGATATAGTGATGTCAGTCTTACCGGGTTGGATAGGATACCAAACATGTGCACATTGCACAGCATGGCATGCCTATGAGGGTCATGTGGGTCCCCCAGTGGGAGTAAAAATTCAATTAGTCTTTCTGTATGATGCTCTCCATTCTCCTGAACTCTATTCCACACAGTTTCTGTTTGGGCTTCTCGATTTTGGCAAAAATCATAATGGTGGAGTCTATCCCAGCTGACACTGGGCGAGAGGCGTGGGACACCCTAAACCAGCTGAACAAAAGGCCACGTAGAGACGGACTACCATTCATGGCCAAACTCATACCTATGAGCAATCTGGAGTCACCAATCAGCCCTGGTGAGCATGTTTCTGGTCTATGAGTGAAAGAGAACCTATGCATGCTCAGGGAGAACACGCAAACTCCATACAGAGGCCCTGCCCGGCCCACTACCTGCTGTGGCACCACCACCCTTTATCAAAGTCTTAGGGCTGTAACTTTTACCCGAAATCAATTCAGTTTTATAACATAATTTTCAAGACATTCAAATCTTATTAAAAATGTATTTTCATTGTTTCTCTATTGTTCCATGCATGTGGATGAATAAATGATTGACTTGTGATGCCAAAGGCCCACTTTAGGCCCACTGGACTGATTCTTTGATATGAATCTTAAAAACAAAGAAAAAGGCAACATTATTTTCTTTGCATTTTTTTTTATCTCATATTTGTATAAAGAGTCAATTGCACTGTCCTGTAGGATTTTATCTTATATTTATTTTGTACTTGTAATTTACTATAACTGTTTTATTCTTTACTTGTAACTATCGATTTGCACTGAAAAAGTATAAGCTCTCCGATCTCATTATACATTCAGTATAATGACAATAAAGGGGATTTTGTTCTATTCTATTTAGTTCTATTAATGTGATTTAAAAAAAGAAAGATACAAATGAATTTCACAGAAACCCTGCTCGAGTGATGTCTGTATCTGGTGATCATTTCACCTTCCGGCAATACTCACTCATTGACATTTATTCTTTGACCTCCTCTGCTTTTGCCATCTGTGTACATACACTATGGTGCTGTATCTAAGACTGAATGACATATCAATCATATTGATCCCAAGAATCGCTGCTGTTTATTTGCTTGTCAAAGGACTCAATTGGCAATCAATTCCCGGTTAGTTGAATTTTGCTCATTGACTCGCTGTGTGGCAGAGTCTCTCTTGTTCTCCAAGCCTTGTTTAGGGGAGGAGAGAGGGAGACGCTGTTGTCCTGCTGGCGTGTGCCTCGCCTGTGTTCATCAGGGGGTTTGGGGTGCCTAATACACCATGGCGGTGCCCCATTTGTTTAATTTGTAAGACTCTGACATCAATTGTTGAGCTTCATTTGCCACATCGAAACGTCACATGTCAACACTAATGGGCCAAGCTGTGCGTATGCATGTGAAATGTGTGTCCTCGTGTGTGCACGTTTGTGTGTTAGAGTGAGCTGGGAAGGGGCGGGTCTCTGCATATATTCACTTTTCATCAAGGGTTGGTGATGGCACTCCTAAATTTCATTCTGTTTCATAAAGAGGGAGTATTTAAGACAGAAATAAAAAACATCATTATTAGTCACTTCAAAACATCAAAGATCAGTGTTGAGTACTTTTTTAAAAATTATTTATTTATTATTTAAACTGACTCTAGACTGATGGTTGCAACAAACTGTTATCTGGAAAAACACCAGAGGATACATTGATGACCACTTTACACAACTATGTTAAATTGAAGGATTATTTCTTTAATTATACTGCACTGTTTGATCATTTATTGAATGATTGTTTGAAGCAGGTCTAATAAAAATAGTGATAAAATTTAGTTCAGAGTAAAAACTATTCAAACTGTGATTGTTAAACCAAAACATGGCAAGAAAAATTGGGACAAATTTAGCTGGAAAATATTCTAGTCATACAAACATTGAAAACATTTTAACAACTTAAGTTTCCACAATTTTTAAAAATGTTAAATATTTATACAAATCTTATTAAGATCAAATAAAACTAATAAGGTATTTGAGTTGATGGCAAAAAAGTATGATCCACTGTATACAAAAACTGGCCAGTATGCAGAGTTGGGTACAAGTGAGATTTGTATTGATTCTGCTGATTGACTCTAGCTCTTAACTAGTCTTGCATTGCAGCTGGATCTGCCTGATTTAGTGTCTATAATAAGGTGGATCCATCCTTCAAGCTCCAATCTACAACAATTGCGTTCTACCCAAAGCAGCACGGCTCAATCAGGGAGCTTTGAGCAAGAAAGCATGACAGAAAGAAGTGACTGCTGCCACAGAGATTAGCATAGATGCTAACAGCTTTAGTAGCAGTTAAGTCAAATCAAGACCTCATTTATTTGTTAACTGAAAAAAAAGCTGGAAGCATTTCTTAATAGAGGGGATATTTTTACCCCACTTTTGGCCAGAGTTCATTCTACAAAGTAGCTTATGTTTTGAACTTCACACTGCAGCACTGCTACCTGTCTACTAGATTAATTGATTGGCCTGTGATGAATGTGAATGACGGAACGATCATCCAATCGCCTGCCGGATATGCTTTTGAAAAATTTCCAAACATTTCCTGTTGGCTGATGCCAAGACGGACTAAAGAGATATGCATACCAGTGTGATGCCTACTATTGTTACATCATGACCAGTTTAAGCTCAATGGATCGCGGTAGCAAGTCCACTACAAGTGTGTAGATGTTAGATTGGATGCAGAGTTGTTGACAACATGGAGCCAAGTGGTGCTGACCACAAAGTTGACTGGTAAACCAATCAGAACAGACTGGGAAGGGGTCTTTATCTTAGGGACAACCAACTGTTGTTGCAAAGGTTTAGGACTTGCTTATTTAAGAAAACACAGAGCGAAGTGCAAACTACAAATGAAGTTGTTGTATTGAGAACAAAAGTATGAGTTATTCATTTTCTTTAACCTTCTCTGCAGACCAAAGGCTGTCTTAGGGCTGCTGCTAACATTAGCACCGCTGATTTTGAGGTAATAAATCCTGTAGTTTACTGAGTAGCCAATTCCCAAGTCTATTTTCTAATCATATTGGAACAGCATGACCCAGATCTCTATAGCAGAATAAATGTGTACATTTTTGGACTAAACAAGAGCATAATATAATGATATGTTTCATCATCTAAACTACATTTCTCAGACTAAATAGTCCTGCGAAAACTGAAACTTAATGACCATAATTCCAGGAGAATCTGGGCTGAGCTGCTCAAAAACACAGACCATTAGGTCCTGCTGGCTGTCCTGAACAGATTAATTGTGTCCTGAACTCAATGGACCTTCATGAGAACTCACATTTGCACAGATGCTGCATGTGTGTGATAATGACCAGTGATCTGCTCGCTGTTGGAAACGATGACTTCAGAGAGGTCTGCTTCTGTGTGAGGACTCGTCTGTCACTGTGGTCCTTTCCTTTCCCCGGGCATACTCAAAAACACCAGACACACACACACACACACTGATGCATGCTCTATACAGCCATGAGCATATGCATGCAAGAATTAACTCCCACACATACACATACACGCTCACGCACAGACACACACTCATAATAAACCCATTAGTCAGTCAGCATAAAGCAAAGTGAGGCGATGGACAAACAGAGCGACTGACGGCCCACGCACCGCAGCGATAACCCCGCTGCATGACTCAATTCAGGGATGCTCGGTCGCATCAAAACATGCTCTTTGTCGCCAGGCTCCGAAAAACATGTTTGTCATGCTGCCCTCTGAGGGTTATGTGTTCCCCAACTCACAGGTCCAAGTATAATTATTCAGCGCCTCAATGGTCACTATTCATTTTCTCTTATGGCAAATCATTGTCCGGAAGTGATCTAAACATGACCGCGGGAACCTATCACAGAATATTTGAAAGCAAAGCGGGGGCGTCCAGGGGCATAATTCTGTTGTGAGGGGCTAATGCATTCACACCCACACAGATTGACTCACTCTTACAAAAGAGGCTGTGTTGTCTATTCTAGGCAGCTGGGCAGGATGGAGAAACTTGGGATTCTTTGTTGGGATGGGAGAAAAGTGAGCCTTTGTCCGAGTTTTACAGAGTATATCTTACCATACGCCTTTGCACGGCTGGTCATGCATTCAGCATTGGGACAAGGCTAAAGAAAGTTTGCATAGATTAGCAGTGTTATTGCAAATGTTGAGCCCACCTAATGTGTTAATCAGGCCTTTGTTTGTGTGGATTTTTTGATTCTAGTTGTGACATTGGGTCTGTTTGTCTTTATAAAGTGCACACAGGCAAACTGTTGATAAATGAGGTCCGTTTGAACTAAATGGACCATAAATCAAAGAGTTACCGTGTTGCCTTGAGCTTGTTTAAAGAACATTCAAGTTTTGTTTCTTAGTCATGAGTTCTAAGATGTATTTAGTGCTGAATGTGATTAACTGTTCAGAGTTGCAGGGGATTGCCAGAAAAGAAACAGTGATGGAAAATGTACTTTTTAAGTCCCTTAAGAAATATAACTTTTGAGAACAAAGACAATTATGTGTTAATCCTACGCATCCTACGTTTGCATCATTGTCATTCTTAAACTTTCATGCACGTAAAATAAACACTGGAAAACACTTTTGCCCTCCAAGGAGTTGGATGTGGCCTTATCATTCTTGTGCTGTGCTCTAATGTTCACTTGGAGCTTCACAAACACACATTTAAGAAAACCAAAACTGCTAATATAATTGATTTCATTCAACAAAAATGGGATCTTATGTATGCTTGAAACTGCCCAAAGAGGCATGGCCTAATCATCGTCCTATAAAGCAGGAAGGCGAAGGAGCTATTAACACAAACAGTGACTGCTTGTACTATTAACATAGATGCTAACAGCTTTAGTAGCAGTTTTATTAGATCTTAACTGTTTTACATTGCTACATGAAAAACGCTGAAAGCATTTCTTCATATAAAGGAGATTTTTGCTCAATTTCTGACTTCTGTTCTCTCCACAAGATCCTCTTTAAGGAAAGTCCTCCATCTTGGGGGTTGCGTTATATCATCATCAGGGGAGAAAATATTCAAATAGACTATTTTCTAACAGATAGATTAAGCAACAGGTGGAGTGGATGCATCTTTCTTATGGTAAGGGTTAATCTTCTAGGATTAAAAAAGGATTGACAACTACATTTGAAAAATGCGTAACCTTTAACGATTCCCTTAAAACACAAAGTCAAAGATGAAGTAAAGGTGCTTTGAGAGCACAAAGCTCCATCAAGGCATTCCTGACACTGCTGGCCCAGTTGGTAGCAAGAGAGTGGACTGCCTTGTTGTGACATTTAAATAAGTCTCAAAAAATGCCTGGATCTGAATTTGGATTCGGATCACCCCCAAAATCGAATCTCTTTTTCCTTGGGCTATGACCGATATTCCCTGAAAAAGTAATCAAATTGGGGTCATAACTTGAGTGTTCCTGTTAACAAACTTAAAAAAAAGAAAAAAGAAGAAGAAGTCGAAACACCTGCAAGCACCTCTTTGGTGGTGGTAACTTTGTTTTATGAAGCAGTTGTCCACCTGTAAGTTGCTTTTTTTGTAAATATGAGACAGCAGAGGTGGGAATCTTCTACTAGTCCAATTCTAGGGGTCTTGAATCACTTCAAAATCAATTCTTGATTTAAACCATTTCACAATACAATCCCCGTTTGTTAAAAAGCTGTTTATTGCAGCATCTGCTTCCAACTGCAGTGGACTAAAAGGCTGGATAATATGATTGACAGAAAAAGCATGAAATGTGTTCAGATTATAAAATATATAATTCATATCTTTGTACTGTTTGAATTTGATAATTTACAACTGATCTACGAGTCAGATCAGTCTATTTTCCGCCATTTATTTTGATAAATGATTTGTCGAGGTCCTGTAACCTCTTGATTACGATGGATTTGAGAGAGAAGTGACATTAACGAGATCAGCGCTTGAATATGTTTTCAACAAAGAACACTGTGAGCACCGTAACATAAAAGAGACACAAAACAGTCCGAGGCAGTTTAGGGATGCAAGGCGCAGAGCACTGAATCATATTTTTACAATGATGACGAACCAACTTAGTAACAGGGGACTTTTAGTGTGCAGACATGATTTCTCATGCAGGATAATTTCATCCATTCCTAATATCAACATGTGATTAAAAACAAAAAGATTTTACTGTTTCTGGATTTCCCCACACGTCAGGGATGGACGTCAGGTTAGTCACAAGAGCGAAGTGCACCAATACGGCGAGACAGTATGACCAGACTTGCAGTTGGATTTCCAGTTCTTTCCGAAGGCACTTGACATGTTTTAGGGCAAGATTCTTAGAAAACAGTTTTCAGGATTGTCCTAAAGTGTTTCCCCAAAGCTATGAAATGAGGCTTAATTTGTAATGTACTTCATAAAACTCAGGAACATCTCACAACATAATCAAGATTAAAAAATGATACAAAAGAACAAATACAGGCTGTTGTTTGAAAATCAAGCTGAACTCCCTTTTTTAAAGAAGGGGGATGTGATTTGAGTATTAAAATACATCAGCAGTGTAAGAGCGGCCTGCTTAAGAACAATCTCATGAGGCTCTCATAATGTGAGGGAAGAAGGAAATAACTTTAATATTAAACAAAGATAAACATAACATCTATAGCTGCCATAAATTTAAAAAGTGAAGGAAACCCTCAATAAAAATACACCCAAGCTAATAAGATTATTAGGCAATGTTTTAAAAGCACACAGTTGGTACTCAAATGCCAAAAAATGAAAGTCTCAACACAACTATGGATTTATTAATCCGTACCTGAGTTTTACCAGAACATCCATTTATCCATCTTACTGTTTTAAACCATTTTTTCAACCCTGACATCATATTGAATCATAAACTTGCACCTGAATACACACACACGTGGTCTTGCCCTTCAGGGTTTTCTGTTTGTTCTCCTCAGTGAGGACGTGAGAAGTGCTTGACCTGAGAGGAGGTCAAGGTCACAGGAGCCAGGAGTGCAAATTTCAGCTTCCTGTTCTTCTCTTCTTTACAACACTGGTCCCTCTGTGTTGATACTTTCTGCTTGTAGGTCAGAAACTTTCCGTCTTGCCTTTTCCTTGAATGCACTAATAGATAGGGAGTACCCTCCCTGCCAATCAAAATGAGCCTCTTGCCCCCGGCTGGGTGGAGATTGTTGTAGCAGCACTGAAGCATCCTGTTTAGTTATTCAATTACCACAAAGGCCCTGTTACCTCAAAACAAGTTTATTGAGTTATAAAAAGTCAATTCTCCTTGAGGAATGCATGGATATGTAAAACATGAAACCCTGCAGAGTGTGTGACCCTTTGGTTTTTGATATGAACGCAGAGTAAGTCCAAACTGGTGCACAAGAAGCAGGTTGAAACTGAGCAACTCTGAGGATCACAAGTTGGCCGGGAAGTTATAAACTATTGCCATTCACACTATTGGATTGTTTTACAGTCTCTTTTCCTTTTGAAGCCCCGACCCACATAAAAAGGTGAATCAGTTTCTTTCAATATTTTTGATAGAGCTCATATAGAATAGGCATTTTATTCATGTTCTGGTCTCTTGATTAAAGAATGCAGATATTCTATTATATAGGGTTGCAAATTTCTGATAAATTTCAAATTTGGAAACTATCCATGGGATTTAACAGGAATATATTTACATTTTTAGTGCAAATATTGTTCACTCTTATACTGTGTATACTTCCACCTCCATATTGATATACCCTAAAATTGTGGTGTAAATATTGTAATATGTTGTTAAAATATTGGTAATAGCTAATACTGTGTATATAGTTGACTGATATAGTATATATCAGTCAGTCTTATTTCCACTTAATTTTTACTTCTTTTCCTACATAAGGAAGTTGAATATTGATGAAGGGCTCATGCTCTCTTCATTTATCGTCACTTAGTGGTATTTATGCTATTTTTCTATTTTTATTCTAATTACTTATCGTTTCATTTGTAAATCTTTTTCTGATATTTCTCTTGTTTCCTACTGCTGCTGTAAAACTGAAATTTCCCTCTGTGGGACTAATAAAGGTTTATCTTATCTTATATAGGAGAAAAACTTGTCCTTTCTTCACATGGATTTTTTAAATATAGTTGAGGAAAATATATTTTGTATCTGGACTACAATAAGATTTCATGCAGACATACTTGAGGATATCTTAGCTATTCCTCAGTCACATTCGCACAGGGGTAGTAAGGCCACACCCCTTACATACACTAAGCATTTCTCCATCACATGTACGGATGATTCCAGAAACTTGGACTGCAGAGAATATATGGAATATATAGTCAATTTTGTGGCTAAACTATCGTCTTAATGTTATCTTCCTGCAAATACTGATACTCATCTTTTTCGGCAATATCTGCTGATACTAGTATTGTTCAGCTTATATTGTTCATCGCCATTTTTTAAACCACTGGATACAAATACCACTTTGGAAAGGGGAGGTTTGGCCCAATCAGCTTTGTTGTTATCATTTAATTGCAGTAATTCATAAGGTTAAAACAAGAAAAACACATTAACTACAACATGACCATATTGTTTTTCTCTTCCATAAAGTTTCCAAATGAGAGGTGCTGATATAACCTTGCCCAGCATCTGGATCTGCCTGATTCAGGCTGCGTTTACACGGACACTCCTGACTTAAAGGCGCAAAGCTTTGTCCTTTGCGTTTTAGAATTCTTCTGCGTTCAGACGACGACGCTCGGAGACGAGTTAATCCGCTGTAGTATGCATGCCGGTTCAGTAGGTGGTGGTATAGGTCTGCAGAGAGGCAGCGCTACTACAGCACATGAACGAAGAAGAAAAACTTTTCACAAACAACAATGGCGAATAGACGCATAGAGACACAGGAGTTTCTTTTCTGGACAACAAATCAGTTCGGACAACAAATCTGTCTCGATAGTTTTGTCTGGATAATAAACCGAGTAAGAGGCTCACACGTTACTTGGCAGACGGCCAAAGCTGTTGTTGTTCCTGGTATGCGCGCGCAGCCTTCATGCGAAAGAGTCCTGCGCATGAGGTGACGTCAGCGTTTCACCCTGAAATGCTCTGATACGGGTTTACACGGAGCTGCATGGAGAGCAGATTCAAATCTTTCCACTCTGGAGCCCTTTTTCAAAAGTTTTCATTTTAGATGAAAACGCAACGTGTTCTCATCTAAACGCAGGGCCAAAACGCAACGAAAACTTATTTGATTAGACCGTTTTTCGGCGCAGTGTAAGCGCAGCCTCAGTGTAATCAGGCAGATCCATTCAATTAGTCCGTTAGAGCATGAAGAGGTGGGAGAAATGAGTGAGATTATGGCAGGAAATGACCGCACTTATAGAGATTAGCATCGATGCTAACAGCTTCAGAAGCAGTTTTATCCAATCTTGACTGTACTTCTTAAAAAATGAAAAGCAAAAGCCAACTCTACAAACTTGTCAACAGGAAAGATACTTTTGCTCCACTTTAGAGTTTGCTATACGAAGTGGCTCATGTTCCCACCTACTGTTTTATCTGATCGGCCTGTTATGAATATTGATTGACTGAACTATCGGCCAATCACCTGCTGGATGTAATTTTGAAAGGTTCTGCCATCCCCAAACACTTTCTATGGGCTCTCTTCCAGATGGATAAGTGAAACACTTTGAATGATCCAATTTCCTTGGAGTCTTCCTCTGTTCTCTTTTCCTATTTTCCGACTCAGTTCATTGTCTCTCCACATTATCAAAACAGCTAAATTAATCACATAACACTGCCAATGTGTTATAAAATAAAATAATAAACGTATCATTAATATCAAAGTATTTTACAATTAAAGTATTTATTAGGCAATAAAATCTCACAAATCTGTAACTGCATTGCCTATCAACAAAATAAACAGAATTGAGTACAGAGAGGAAAAAAGAAGGAAGTCTTAAGAAGAAAGGAAAGCAAATCTGGAGCTCAGACAAACCTAACTGCTCATATGTCTCGGTAATAGACATGTTTTCCCATGATGTTCTGCAACAATCTTTTCTCAAATTCCATTAGCTTAATCTGAAATTACTCTGAGCACCTAACATTTTTCATTGTCTTCTCTGTAATTTCCCCACAGACAAAGAAACGCAGAGTAGACGGGGAGTGTGTGACTGTCTGCGCAGGTGTGTTACAGGTGTGTATGCCCATGTGTCATGATATCCAGTGTTTGTGTGCCTGTTTTCCTCTGTGTGCACTGTGTTCTGTAAGAAACAAAACACACCACTGTGGCTGTCACAATGCATTTAGCGCACTCATCCACTGTGAAATGTTTAGTTACTCTGTCAAACCGCTTTGGCACTGAGCCCGAGTAGCAAATTAATGTATAGCTGCTTTGCACCTTGGTGATTCGTTTTCCAAAGCACTGTTTAAATAAGGCATTTAGGCGGCGGTGTTAATCTACCAACAAAGGCTCAGCTGTTGGTAGCAGATACGACTGTCATAAGCTTCAGCTGGAAGTGGGGCTTTTCATGCTCAGATGAGTCAAACTTGCTTCACACACATTTGGCAAAATAAAGACACACACTTTGGCTGTGGTGCATTGGCTCCTGAAAAAACAGAACTCAGCAAACATTAGTCTAAATGTGAATCTGGGTTTTCGTGAGAGCACTCAGAATCAAAAAGAGGGATTGCATTTCTTCTGGTGTTAGTTTTCTCTGTTTATTTACAGGTGTAGTTCAGTATTTTTGAACATATAAACCACAGCTTATCCAGTCCATATGGAGAAGAAAATGTTTTCATATTGAAGACACTCTGTTAAGACGGGATCATTTCAAGAAGTGTCTGTTTACATGAACACTGTAGTATATCTGCCAGACCTGTAAGTGTAACGCTGTTGCAGACATACACTAAAACTGTAGAAAAAGACATTGTCATATGTTGCATACATCATCAGAAATGTAAACAAAGATTGTCGTTAGTTGTTCTCTGTGTCCTACTGTTGCTCACAGTGTTTGCAGAGGAGCAGATTTTGCCACAAGCTCATGAGCTTCTGACACCATATCCTACCATTGTTTCTGTTGTTGTCAGGTTTCGCATATTCGGTTTAGGGAAAAGACATTATTGTTTCTTAAGCTATCCATACCTGAGGTACACACAGAAACACAAAGCAGATATTTTCGGATTCATCCACTCTGTGTCCTGCTTTCAAAAACTTGCATTTTTGCGATATGATTAAAAACTTATGTGGATATATCTGAATTCATAAAGACAGAATTTACCTGAAAGCAGGGATATGCATTTCTGCATCTGGGGTTAAGAACTTAGACTAATCACAGGGATAGCTCAGGTATTTGGGAGTAGAGTTGCTTGAAGCACATGGCATTAGGTAATATAATTGCAAGGTATAGCTTCTTAGTACATACCATTCATTAGTGCCCCCAAAGGCATCTTAACTACCTTATTTGTGAAACTACACAAAAACAATATTGGCTTGATGAGATGCTAGAGTAAGGCTACGTTTACATAAACACTCCTGACTTAAAGACGCAAAGAATTTTCCTTTGCATTTTCAAATTATTCTGCGTTCAGACAACGACGCTGGAGACGAGTGAATCCGCTGTGGTATGCATGCCGGTTCAGTAGATGCCGATGTAGGTCTGCAGAGAGGCAGCACTGCTACAATACACGTACGAAGAAGAAAAATTTTTCACAAACAACAATGGCGAATAGACGCACAGAGACGCAGGAGTTTCTTTTCTGGAAAACAAATCAGTTCGGACAACAAATCTGTCTGGATAGTTTTGTCTGGATAACAAACCGAGCTCACACGTTGCTCGGCAGACGGCCAAAGCTGTTGTTGTTCCTGGTATGCACGCGCAGCCTTCATCTGAAAGAGTACTGCGCATGCAGTGACGTCAGCATTTCACCTTGAAACGCTCCGATGTGGGTTTACATGGAGCTGCATGGAGAGCATTTTGGAAACTTTCCACTCAGGAGCCTGTTTTCAAAAGCTACTGTTTTAAGACAAAACACAACGCATTTCAATTTAACCGCACGGCCAAAACACAACGAAAACTCATCAGATTTGACCGTTTCGGCGCTGTGTAAACGCAGCCTAAGATTCTTTACCTTGTTTCTCCTCAACTATGCCCCTGTCTGTGTTTGAAATGCAACACACTGTATGTGCGACTACTTCAGTACTTGTATGTAACTTCACCAAAACTGAGCAAAAGATGAGTGATTTAATTTTGATAATTGTAATAACAGGGATGTCTGACTCTACTGCAATAGCCAATATGAGCCCTTCTCAGCAAGTTACTTTGGACCCTCTTCATATTGATTTTGCTGGCATATCTGATAGTATGTTTAGATTATAAACAAATTTAGCTTTCTGCACCTTTCAGACACACTCTGTGGTTAACTTTGTTTCAACTAGATATATGCTGTCCCTCTGTGTTGTTGTTATATCTGAAAGCATTTATGCTAACTAGCGCTGGCATGCTGTTTGGCTTTCAGAAAGTGCATTTCCTTTTCTGGGTCAAATCCCAATGTATAGACATGCTCACAACATCAAGTCCAACCAGGTCTGATTGAAGAGTATATCTATATCTGAAGATAATATTGCTTCCCTATAGAGGTATGCTAGTCAGACCTCAAGAATATAAACATTCAGGTCCAGAATAGTAATTTGTCTTTTTTTTAAATCTGATTGGAAGCGTACTCATCGTGACTTCTTGGCAGAACAGTTGGTTTTTTTTATATCTTTTCAGCACAAACACGTGTGATTCTGACAGACCTACTTAATACATACACTAAATCATAATTACCTCTCTGCTGTCAGGATCCTTTCAGATTCGAAGTGCGTGCCTTTTGTTTGATGTCCTCAGATACTTCTCTCTCCTTTTCAGCTGAGTCATTATTGAGTTTTAGACTATATGAATTCCTCTTCTGTGGCAACAGTTTAGATGAAGTGTAAGATATTAGACCAGCTACACGGTGGCCTCATTTTATAGGAGGTAAAATTATGCTTTTCCAAGTTACATATGTTCTCCAGTGTGTTTCAGATGTGTCTCTCTAATGAAAGAGTACTTCTATGCACAAGGCAGCAAGTCTGCAGCACCAGGACCCCCCCCTTTCTGTTAACAGTACCAGTAGCTAGGGGTGGGCGTATTGATCTTAATATCGATAGCATCGATACCAAGCTGAGTATTGGTATCGGATCGTTACTAGCAAGATGAGATTGATACTGCAGTCTCTCTTTTCTGTCGTCTTTACTTTACTTTCCTCCACTCCGACCACCGCTTCTAAATGGCGCACCTCTCTCCCCCTATGTCAACATGTTACTGTTCCTGAACAAAAACCTATAAATCTGTTGTCAATATGGAAACAGAGCCAAAAGGGCAACGCAAGAGAGGGCTTTGTGAGCAGAAAGCCAAAGGTTAAGGTTAACTGTAGCTTACACTTTATTTGTGCAATGGAAGGTATTTTTGTTGTGATATTGACATTGTGATATATTTATATATTTTTTTACATTGCTGCTTTTTTGTTATTTTGCACGTTTTTTTTTTTTCCTTAAACGTGGAATAATTTATTACTTTTATACAGTTAAAATTTTGTTCTATTGTTGTGGTTCATTAATAAAAAACATTTTTATTGCCTAAAATCTTTGTGCTGTGTTTTACCATAATAATAATCAACCAACTCGAGGCAAAATTACAAAGTTATTCAATGATCATTACATTTCATGTAAGAAGTATCGGTACCGGTATTGGTATCGGCGATACTAGCCCTGTATTTACTCGGTATCGGATCGATACCAAAATTCCCAGTATCGCCCACCCCTACCACTAGCTGCCCAAGGCATAGTAAATTATGGTCACTTTAAATCTGTTAAGATTTTAAAAGCATGATAGTCTTCCATGCAAGAATTTTCCCTATTTATCAACTTAACACCAAACACTCATCACCAAGACCAAGATAGATGATTAATCCTGCAAGGTAGACCCTGAATGTTTGCCTGCCATTAGGAGCATCTTGTCCCCTTTGTTTGTCAATTTTTGGACAAACTTAACAATCTGTTAATGCTTGAGCTGATTGAGCAACCTAGCACACCAGGAGTGAAAATATCCTTCCTATAAAGAAGTTTGTAGTGTTATTCCCGGATATGATAAAATTCCTCCTGAAGCTGTTAGCATCTATGCTATTTCCTCAGCTCTAGATAGTGAAGCTTTGTGTCATTATCTGTCCCAATCATGGTGTCATGATTTAAAATTACCTCAGATATTTCTTGAAATGGTTGATAAAAGTAAAGTAACACAAGAATAAACAACAAGCTTATTTATAACGTTTAAATTGTAAAAGTGTCCATATACATTTTCTTTCTCTCCTCTCCTGCTCCAAATTTCATGTATGTATAAATTAGAAAAAATTAGAGAGATATGATAGCCTTATGGAAAATATAACTGACAGACAAAATAATAACTTCATGTATTAATGTAGCTTGTCTTTTATTTTTAAAAAATCATATATGTCGCAAAAGGACAAACAACAATAAAGCACTTAGCCCTGACCTCTGTTCTTCTTTTATTGGCAGCCCTTGAATCACAAAAGTAATTGATATTTATGATTCAAAGTTGGGAGGCTTTGACTCAGTCAGAAGCAGTAAAATAACCTGATTGAAACCACACATGTTGATTATTTGGACAAATAATTGGTTGCAACAAGCCTTGAATTTAGCCATGTGCTCCCACTCCCCCATCACACCGAGACTAATTGGTCCCAAAATATGGGATAAACCTTTGCTTTATTGGCACTAAACAGCATAAAATTTGACTCATATGACTGATCAAATAATATTAATAACGTTGCTGGACCCATTTGAATCTTGAGAAATGAAAATGATAGCATAATGACTTTTTGTTGCTGTTTAAAACCTGTACTACTTGTTTCTGTCCCAGCTGGTGGATTGATTACAGTCAGACATAAAGCCTGTGCCTCAGTGGCCCTTTTTAAGAAGGTAATAAAAATTACAACTGAGGACAAAGCGTATTCATCTTGTTTTCAAATCTTGTTTCTTGGTACATCTTGCTTATGACATTTCTGTGTAGCTCTTCTTGGAAAGACATCTTTCCCTGCTTTCTCGCGTGCCACAATTGTTGTGAAATTCACATTTTATGCTTTTTCTAACATCTTTACTCTGATCCCAGCTGTCTGCAGAACAAATTTTTAAAGTTTCTTTTTCATAAAATCTTTGTAGGCTTTTGATTTTGGTTTGCCCCTGAGCCCATCAGTCCCAGCCCTACTCAGAACAGGCTATTTAACAATGCCCCAATCCATGCTCCTCTCAAAAAGTGGCCATTGCTTCAGCTTTTAGGCACTCTGCAAAAATGTTTGTTTGCTGTGGCTGCACAGAAACCCCTGTCAACACATGCACTTCGCAGTGGAGTCATTTATGGTCTGAACAAACACCTGGCTCAGGGAGCGACAAAGGTTAAGGTAGCAAATCCCCTGATGGAGTTATCAGAAAGGCAACGCACATGCATTTTTATAGCACCCTCCATCCAGCTAACATAGTTTTACATATTGGCCACAGGAATTTTTCACTAGTCCATCTGGTCAAGAGCACATGGAAAAAAAGTTCCCAGAGTGCAGAACCTTCAATGAGCAGAACCTGCTCATTTGTTTATGCAGCAGAGAATGACATATCAGAACATTTAGGCCTGTCATTGTTGCCACTGAGGACCTGTACAGACCTAATTTTTCCACATGATAATCCACAGTGCTGAACAAGGGAATTATTAAAGAAGTGATGGTATGTAGATTAATTAAATCCTCATCAATCACCTATTCAGATTAACATTTGCATGATGGCACACATTTTCTAAAAGATGGATCAAGAAACAGAAGAATAGGAGGATTGCTCTTGTGTTGGGGTTGTAGATGGAGTGTTTTTTATATAATATGTGATCTTTAAATTAAAAACACAATCTCTCAGTTTAAGTGCTCAAGATCTCATTTAGCGAATAAGGCTGTTGTAGTGTTTTCAATAATAAGAAATAACTACAAAGATGTAGTCAAACCTTATCTTAAACTGTGATTTTCAACAAAAGAACCATGTTAAAGCCGGGTGGTTAAAAACTCCTACTGGTCATTTTAGGTTTTACCTGAGATTTAAACTCTGTCCACCTGTTTTTGAATTGAAAATGAAAAACATTCAAGAAATATTTTGATCCACAAAAAATACTTAAGACACTGTAGTATATATGCCAGACCTGTTAGTGGTGCTTTAACGCTACTGCAGACATATACCAATACCGACAAAGAAGAGCTTGCCATTGGAATTTTGCTTTTGTATGTTTCCTTAAAGAGACTGTGAGGAGTTTGTAAGTAATTACAAAAAAGTCTCACTTTTAGAAGTATGCCTGATCGAAATACACACTTTAAGATGAGTTTCATAGCATCAAAATAGATTATCTATAAATGCTATTCCTTAGGTAGGTGGTCGGGTTGGACAGAGCTGGACTGGCCTGGATACTCAACTTCGGGAATAAGACAATTAAAACTAGAGCAAATTTATATTATTTGGACACGTCTTAGAGCACCGGGCTGTAAGTAGCGATATATAGCCGGCTACAAAACTACGATAATAAGTTTTCCAAAAATTGCTTGTTGTCACACATCAAAAACTACCGCTAGGTAACTAGAAAGAGATACATTACCTCGTCGCTTTGCATCCTGTAAGTTGTTGAAAAAAGAAGTTGTAAAGCAATGCAGAGTTCTGAGGAAGGTCCGAGCTGCATGCTTTATTAGCATCACAACAAACACACGCTTTGGCTTGTGGTGCATTCCAGTTGTAGCCAGAAGTAGGAATTTCCGAGTTCCAAGTAGGAAACTGCAACTGGAACGTTCCCCGAAGTCAGAATTTCCTACTGGGAACTCGGCGAAACCTCGCCACCCCCAAGCTAACAACAGCTAACAATAGCCTGGTAGATCGGCATGTTTTTTTCCGACTTCAACTGGAACGCTGATAAGTCGGAGATGATGTCACTTCCATTTCCAAGGTTACTGGAACGCAGCATTACGACAGTCACCACATGTGCTCATGGGTAGCAGAGTTCTAATGTCACTGGTAATAGATTCTCCTCATAGCACCTTTAAGAAAACCAGCCATTTTTTAGCTATTTTTAAGCAGGACAGATACATTTAAAGTCCATAACATGTTCTCTATTATGATGATTCATGGTAACTTCAAACTGCTCACTTGTTCCACCTCAGCTCCACAGATGTGGACAGAAGTTTCCATTTTTTCATTTGATCCAGAAAACAGCAGCCTTTAGACTGTCCCCTTACTCCCCATGTCCATCAGTAAATTATAATAATTCCCACTGCAGACAAGACAAGAAGTCTTTAAGTTACAACAACACTGAATTTTTGTGATATCTATGAATGCAACCTTTAACAGAATTTATGCTTCTGGCAAGTTATTTTGACATCAGCACACTGCCTATAAAATCCCCTGGAGAAAGAGATGTTGCTGTATCATACCCTAACTTGCACCATATAAAAGCTGGAGGAAGCACAATGGCTCCTCTCTTGACAGTAGTTGGCCTGCAAACCTCTTTAGCTTCACATTGCTCTTTATGGAAGTTGTGGTGCTTTTAAGTGATTCCCCTTTAAACAGACTTATTTCTTGAGATAATACCACATATATTCAATTTGAGAATGTTGTTAACTTCAACCACATGGGTCGAAGAGTTTCATAATGATAATCAATTGGATTAGTGCAGGCCTTGTTCTGGTGGTGATAGAAGCACAGGCCTGACTTTAGAGCGGGCTTGTATCCTCACAGGCAGGTCACATGGTCCACAAAGTATATAAATCAACTTAAATAATCTAATAAGTTTAAGATTAAATCAGTGCATGGAAATCAGAGAGAAAAGCTTCAATTGTGGCTTTAAATTTGTAGAGCTGATACACTCCAAAGTGGTTTTGGAGTCACTGAGACAAATTGAAATACAGAGACCCTTTGATGTGAGGACCTTTTCAAGACTTAAAGCTACAGATAGAAACTGCGTGACTCAGCAAAAAGTAACCTCATGTTGATTTTAAGCAAAAAATAATTATCAGCAAGTTACCCAACCTCACAAGACATATACTTTGTGTGAACAAGTGCAGCTAAGTGCATTGTTAAATGGTGGAGAATATTCAAATCAAGGGCTGAATTACATAAGAAAATCTACAATGAATTATCTGCACAATAATAAGTCTGGTCCAGGCCTTGTAAATTAACTTCAGCTTTTAGATAACTTTTCTACAAAACCCAAAACCAGTATAGTTGGCACGTTGTGTAAATCATAAATAAAAACAAAACACAATGATTTGCAAATCCCTTTCAACTTATATTGAATTGAATACACAGCAAAGACAAGATATTTAATGTTTGAACTGGTAAACTTTGTTTATTTTTTGCAAATATTAGCTCATTTGGAATTTGATTCCTGCAACATGTTCCAAAAAAGCTGGCACAAGTGGCAAAAAAGACTGAGAAAGTTGAGGAATGTTCATCAAACACTTATTTGGAACATCCCACAGGTGAACAGGCTAATGGGGAACAGGTGGGTGCCATGATTGGGTATAAAAGCAACTTCCCTGAAATGCTCAGTCATTCACAAACGAGGATGGGTAAGGGTCACCACTTTGTGAACAAATGCGTGAGCAAATTGTCCAACAGTTTAAGAACAACATTTCTCAAAGAGCTATTGCAAGGAATTTAGGGATTTCATCATCTACGGTCTGTAATATCATCAAAAGGTTCAGAGAATCTGGAGACATTACTGCACGTAAGCGGCAAGGCCAAAAACCAACATTGACTGCCCGTGACCTTTGATCCCTCAGGCGGTACTGCATCAAAAACCGGCATCACTGTGTAAAGGATATCACCACATGGGCTCAGGAACACTTCAGAAAACCACTGTCAGTAACTACAGTTCGTCGCTACATCTGTAAATGCAAGTTAAAACTCTACTATGCAAAGCCAAAGCCATTTATCAACAACACCCAGAAACACCGCAGGCTTCGCTGGGCCCGAGCTCATCTAAGATGGACTGATGCAAAGTGGAAAAGTGTTCTGTGGTCTGACGAGTCCACATTTCAAATTGTTTTTGGAAACTGTGGTTGTCATGTCCTCCGGACCAACGAGGAAAAGAACCATCCGGACTGTTATAGGCGCAAAGTTCAAAAGCCAGCATCTGTGATGGTATGGGGGGTGTATTAGTGCCCAAGGCATGGGTAACTTACACATCTGTGAAGGCACCATTAATACTGAAAGGTACATACAGGTTTTGGAGCAACATATGTTGCCATCCAAGCAACGTCTTTTTCATGGATGCCCCTGCTTATTTCAGCAAGACAATGCCAAGCCACATTCTGCACATGTTACAACAGCGTGGCTTCGTAGTAAAAGAGTGCGGGTACTAGACTGGCCTGCCTGTAGTCCAGACCTGTCCCCCATTGAAAATGTGTGGTGCATTCTGAAGCATAAAATACAACAACGGAGACCCTGGACTGTTGAACAACTTAAGCTGTACATCAAGCAAGAATGGGAAAGAATTCCACCTGAAAAAGCTTCAAAAATTGGTCTCCTCAGTTCCCAAACGTTTACTGAGTGTTGTTAAAAGGAAAGGGGATGTAACACAGTGGTAAAAATGCCCCTGTGCCAACTTTTTTGCAATTTGTTGCTGCCATTAAATTCTAAGTTGATGATTATTTGCAAAAGAAAATAAGGGTTCTCAGTTCGGACATTAAATATCTTGTCTTTGCAGTGTATTCAATTGAATATATGTTGAAAAGGATTTGCAAATCATTGTATTCTGTCTTTATTTACAATTTACCCAACGTGCCAACTTCAATGGTTTTGGGTTTTGTAATATTTGAAAACTCAAAGTAGCTTTACACTGCAAGTCATTCACACACACACAACCATCCACTCTCTCATTCACTTACTGATGGTTCAAAGTTTTCTACTCAAGTTGTCCATCAGCATTACATGGGGTACACACATAAAGATAATCGGGCTGTTTTTGTCCCAACTTTCCCTCATCCAGACAATGGGCAGCTGGATTCTGGACCAGTTGAAATTTGTGGAGGAGTCTGTGAGAAAGACCAGAGATTATACAGACAGTCTAAAAGCCCTGGCTTGTTTGGATGAATTGAAAATTGACACCTGCCACCCAGTCTGAATGGGCATATGCCTCTGATGCTGCCAAGAAACAGCCCAGTGAATGAGTGTACTGTATGTTATGCAACTCCTGACTCATGATCTTACATCTCTTGTGTCAGTGCAACAGTCATAAGTGGTCTTTGGCTGGCTACACACAAGTCAATTTGAGGCCTAGTTATAGGCCTGACATGCCCCTCAAAGGATCTAATGTGGTGTGATCCAAATAAAGACTTGTCATGACGTTAGTCAGTCCAAGTAAAGGGTGCGGTGACAGTTTCAGCTTCCAAACACTCCCTGATTTTGTTTTGTAATAAAACATCTTTAGCATTTATGACTCCCAATTGGACTGCCTCCATGTAATACCCGTGGTTGTTGTCTATAAAACACAGGATGAGAGTCATGTTGTCAGCTTGTTGGATTATAGCAATACGCCAACATTCTAATCTTTTTGTGGTTTACCTCCCTACGTGTCCTTGATTAGCTCGAACACTGGGAGTTGACGTATACAGCTAGCTTGCCTCTGCCTACAGTCATCAAAAAAACTCTTCAGCAACTCTAAACAATCCTGTGTGCTTGTTGTAACTTGTTTTACTGCGTTATGCTACAGTATCTTCTAATATCATCATATTATCTTCTCCTACTCATAAACAGGGGCTTTGTTTTGTTGATTTACTTCCACAGTGGTTTGCACTAGAGATGTGGCATTCGCAAACAAGTCAAGTCTTTTGAACAACTCTTTTAAATGAACAATGAGAATCGATCCGCAGTTGTGAGTGAGCTGTTTGTTTGCAAGCCAATAGTAAATTTTAGGGCAATTTTAATTTAAGGTGAAGAAAACATCATAGATGCTTGCTACAAGCTGCAACTAGGACCTACGCTAACTGATGTGGATCTTCCGAGATCGATCTCAATGTCCCTCCACATTGTTGGAACCGTTCTGCATCATCAGCAGGTATCTCAGGATCACAGGTGTTTTACCCCTTGACTTGAACACCTCTCCTGAGTGGGGCAGCAGAAGGGTTCCAACTGTGGGCTCTTTTCCGCCACAGCCATCTTTTTTTTAATGTATTTTTTTGGCATTTTGTGCCTTTATTGATAGGAGAGGCAGTGGATAGGCTTGTGAAAGGAGGTGAGAGAGTAGGGGAAAACATTATGCAAACTGGTCACAGGCGGGATTCGAACCTGGACCAGCAGAAGCAAGTACATGGGATGCCCGGTTGCTAACCACTCCGCCAAACCAGCACCCCAGCCACAGCCATCTTGAGCTGGACTCAGCTGCTGTGGCAATGTCCCTGGTGGCTTTCTTCAGCTGATTAGGTTCCAGCCCAACCCTCTGCAGGAAGTAGTTCCCTGATTTTGCTGGGAAATCGCGGCAGCCGACTTCAATGGGGTAGCTAGTTGCATGCCACCCCTTTGATATAGCTTCATCAATGAGATAAGCTAATTAGCGGTGGGCTAGTTTTCTTTGTTACTGCACGCACAGTCAAAAGAATGGTGTCTATCAGCTTGTCATGGGAGTGAAGCAAGACACAGAAAGGAAAAATAGTAATGAGCCACAGCCATACTGCTGATGTTTTCAGTAATGCATTGAAGGGCCTGATAGCAGAGTTTGGTTCCAAAAAAAAGAGGTATCATAGAAAACGCAGAAAAGAAGCAACCAAGTGACAATCAGGTTTGTTGAAAAGTGACCTCTGTTCTGCTGACAGTCTTTGTCTCTTGACCTTCTGTGTCCGATCATACCAACCCAGCTGTATGGCCAAAGTTCAGACACAAGGCCCTAAGGTGTTTTCTGATTGATCCAGCTTGCAAACAATGAAGGCTGTGTCTCGTGCACACAGTTGCCATCTCGGCGTGGGTCAAAGAGCCTGCCATCTTTGCTGCCTCTCCTGCAAACAGTTGACACATCATGATGAGTGAAAGGTGTGCTGAGAGAGAGGGAGCGGGAGCGGCATGGTGGGAGTAATGATACGTGACAGAGAGGAGGAGAGAGAGCTTTGTTTGGGTCTGAGTTTGTTGCCGCGCTGCCTAATTGAAGGATGTTTTAATGCTGTCGGAGGATGGCAGGTTGGAATAATCATAGCTATTTGTTTACGCTGCAGACACCCCGATTGACTTTTAATGGCTGCAGCTTGTGTAGAGCCTCCAAACACCCATGTGTATTTGACTTTCATTACTGTGAGGAAAACATTCATGCATTTCTTCTGCTTCACCCTCTTGGTTTACAGGAAAACACTGTATTCTTTATTTTGATGAGCTGGTGAGGTGGCCTGTTGGTTGTGGGACCGGAAGATTCTCCCCTCCCTGTAGATTCAGCATCAGTGCTAAAGTGGCTTTGACTGTGTCTTCTTTTCCCAAACAGAACAACATCTCATCTGGCCTCTTGATAGTCAGTGTTTACGAAGCTATGTCAGTCCATTGTTTGTTTGTTTGTTTGTTTGAGTTTTGCTGAAGGCCAGAGAAGTAAAGATCAAAACTGGGAGCCAGACAGACAGCTAGGTCTGTCATTTAAAACATCTCAGGGTTGAGGCTTAATTCTAAACGAAAACCATGCCGCAAAAGAAAATTAAAGTTTCCTTCCATCAAAATCCAGGCCAAAAGAAGATCTGAAGTCAATTAAAGGGCTAGTTCAAGGTTTTTGAAGTGGAGTGGACTGTAGCTGGTACGTAGCCGTACATGGTGCCACCAAAAGCCTCATAATTAACCCACATGTAGGTTGAAACCACTCTTAAAACTGCGTTGGGCCAAAAATACCCTACAGTAAGATTCTCAAGTTGTTCTATTACAAGGCTTTCAGTGGCACAATGTACTATTATCTACCAGCTCCTGTTAACCCCCAGACATTTATTAACTTTTACCATAGGCTTCTAGCAACCCCACTGCAAAAAAACCTGAACTAACCCTTAGGCTACAAACAATTCACTGAATAAAAATCAACATATCTCAAATAGTTCCTTAAATTAAAATATAGAACTATATGTTTATGTCATTGAATGTGAGTTTTTTGTTGGTAAGAAAATCAACTGAAGTTATTGTTGATCCCTGAAAATAAAACTATGAACACTGGATTTTTTAAACTTTTATTAAGAAAAAAATCTCATGCCTCATTTCTCAGTCGGGTGCAGAGAATTACCAGCTTTAAATGCATTTCATGCACAGTCAAGGGTCATTCACAAAAAAGGAACATATTAAGAGAATCAAACTCTGCTCAAACAAATAATATTGCCTTCTTTTTCAAGCTTTTGTGACAAAGTTGACAAGAAATATATCAGGTTGTAGACAGGCGGTAACAATACATAACAATTGTGCAATCAAGGACCTTTGGCTTCTAGATTTCCAAGATATAAAGCTCGCAAATCTGCTTTCCACTTTTTACAATGAGACGTGTAACTTTAGTCCATATATAGCGAAAAGCCTGTGTTAAAGACATAGTTAAGCTGTCTTTAAAATCAGTAGTGGTTGAAAAAGGTTAATAAAAGATCATTCTCTGAGTCAAGTCAATTACCTAAACATCTATTTACGTGTACTTAAAGGTGCTATGAAGAGAATTTATTTCAGGCGACATAAAGTCTCTGCTACCCATGAGCATGCGCGGCGACTGTTGTAAAGACGTGACCCAAGCCAAAGTGTGTGTTTGTTGTGATGCTAATGAATGCAGACCTTCCTCAGAACTCTGCATTGCTTTACAACTTCTTTTTTCAACAACTAACAGGATGCAAAGCGACGAAGTAATGTATCTCTTTGTAGTTACATAGTGGTAGTTTTTGATGTGTGACAACAAGCAATTTTTGGAAAACTTAGTATCGTAGTTTTGTAGCCGGCTATATATCTCTACTTACAGCCCAGTGCTCTAAGACGTGTCCGAATAATATAAATTTGCTATCCTATTTTGATGCTATAAAATTCATCTTAAAGTGCATATATCGATCAGGCATATATCTAAAAATGAGACTTTTTTGTAATTACTTCGAAACTCCTCACAGCATCTTTAGTAACTAACACAGCACATAATAATGAATGAAAGAAAAATATAGTCTTGTATTAAAAACAAACATATACAGAACACATACACTGAATATCTGCCTTCGTTCAGCCAGTCAACTGTCTGAAGAGCTCCATTTAGGTGCCAAGTGCTATAAAAAAATTTTAAACTTGGAGTAAAACAATTACTGTCCCATTAGACTTTTGGGATTGGTATTTTTTTCCAATCCCACACTGTGCTTCCCTGACAGGTGCCTAGTTTGGAATTGTTTATTTACCCCTCTCCTTCCTCTTGCTTTCTTTGCTGCAAGCCCTTTGAGTTACATCTGTTGTAGGAAAAGTGCCATAGAAATAAAGTTTGATCGATTGATAGATAGACTAATATGTTTTTTGTCTTTCATGAAATCAACATGCTCCACTTTAAGACACCAGAGTACGAGCTGCAGGCAATCATTAACGTGCTGACTTTAAAAGAGGCAGCAGTTTATTCATTGAGAGATAAGTTTTGCCTGACCTTCTCTGAGGCAGGGTCAGAGGTGACCTCACCAAAGGGGATCCAAAGATGGCTGCTGATGCTTCTTCTTCTCCCGCTGTCATGCCATTGTGAGCTTCCAGGGCAGACACTTCCTGTTTACCAGATTAATAACAAAAGGAGCCTTGTTTTCCTGCATTATTACTACCTAACTCATCTTCAGGAGTCATGAAGTCAGGGTGACGGGGGGAGGTGAGGGGCAGGTTTTGTAATATACAGCTGCAGTTGGGGGTCAGTTTAGTGGGAGTGGGACCCTTTTTACTTACCATTCTCCCTGCAGTTCATAATGGGGCATTGATGAGCTGGTGGTAGGGAGCGAGAGGATGTTTGATGGGGGTCAGAGGTGAAATATTCAGTTTCCGCTCAAAGGTTTAAGACGCGTTTGCCAAATGGATCAAATATAAAATTTATATGGATGAACACAATATATTAGTGATTAGTTGATTTGTGAAAATCAAAGCTGATGAAGACACCAGTTTTTATATAAATATTTCATCTGATACAGATACTGATACAGTGTTTTTTCTTGTCACATCTTTTGATATCATTCCCTAACAATGCCAGTATTTCTATGCCCATGTTTATCCATGAAAGCACATCACAGTATGCCCGTCAGTGCATTCACTTCTGCCCAATAAGAAATACCTTCTCTAAATGAGCACTTGACTGTCTGTATGCTGGATTAAAGTTTAGTTGATGTATATATAAATTCCCATAAAGAAGATATTGCCACTTGTCCCCTGCAACAGAAATAGACTTTATGCCTATCAATACTGAAACGTTATTCATTTTAATGAATGAATGAATAAAAACTGCAGCTAACAACTGTATATTAAGCAGTTAACTCTCTGTTTTGTTTGAGGTTCCTTAGTTTTTGGCAATTTTTGTCTTCAATAATGTGTTGTATTATTTAGATTATATATTGCAACATATTGTAGCTAATCAAGCAGAACTTTCAACTATTAAAACTATTTTTTCTGTTTAGAATTGCAAGTAAATAACTATAATTTGGCATCTTAATCAAGTAATTATAATGTGTTTGAATAGCTAGGTTTTTGTTGTAAGGCAGTACATTAAAAATATGGATAACAATGATGGTATATTTCAGCATTTAAAATATTATTTATGTTAAAAAGCTTTTACATACCAGTGTATTAACCATAACAAAAACATTAAAAGTATTTGATGATGGTATAAAACATAGGTTGATAACTGTGTGAGTGTGTGTGTGTGTGTGTATATATATATATATATATATATATATATATATATATATCAATCAAGCTTGTCAAGAACTGCATTTTCTCTTAAAAAAAAGGAATAAAATCTAAATTTTCATTTTTATTTTTACTGTGTTTGCCCAGTTCGTTCCTAATTAAATGCAGACATAAAAAATCCAATATTTTATAACTGGGGCAGAAATAAAATCATTGAATCTTATCTGCCCATTTTATTAAAAATGCAATTATTAACAAAAAAAATCTATTTTCATTGATAAAGTGTGCATCCAGTTTGGTTCAGTGTCTTATTTTTTTAAAATGGTTCCTGTACTTTTAAGTCATTACAACTTTCTTTGTTTTCGATCTATTCCGAATATAGATTGGCAATGTTCCTTTTATATTTCTTTGTCAAAATACCAAAACCTACTAATTTGTAATATTTAAAGAATTGTATCTGTGCATTTGGGAGCATTTGAAGCAATGCCTAAATTGACTTGTGCTTATGATTCTTATAGCTCTGTTTGGTTATTATAATACATATAATCCTATTATAAAGAAGTGTCTTTTTGTTTGTTTTTGGGGTTAATCTTTTCCATTGAGAATTAAATAACACCTTAAAAAAGCCTAATACCTTCGTCTTAAACACATTGTATTGGTACATATTTCAAAAGGTACATATTGACTAATGTAAGTGTCATTATGACTGAGACTTGTGATTTATAATTACAATGAAGCAAACCACCAAATGCAGAATATGATTTAAAAGTGCACTTCAAAATTGTGCAGGATTTGAGTGGTGATAGTTTTGATAATACCAAAAATCCTGCTTTCTGCTGTTAAAATAAAATCCATCCAACACTTCACTGCACAAAAAACCTCCTTCTGGGAAAAACACACACTGCTCTGGTGTTTAATTACATTAATATGCACTATCAGTCGTTGGTAGCTCTTCAATTATGAATGAAGATGTAATGACACTACCATTAATATTTAATTAAAGGGCAATAAAGTGTTATTTGGCAGCATTACAAAACTAGACACTAATAAAGGGATGTCTTTAGCCAGTAATTATTGGAGACTGAGGAGCCGTTTCCCTCTTAAAATTTGACTGTCTGAAAAGGTAAATACGGAGGACACTCAGAGGTCACCGGCATGTATATATTTATGTGTTCACTCTCTCTTGCAGTTGTCAGGGTGTCTGTGATTAAAGCTGTAGAATCGCCAACAGCACCAAGGTGTAACGATCCTATTTAGTCGCAGTGAATGTTTTATCTGTGCCTCTTTTCTGCTCAATACAAAACACAATGTGACAGCAGCCCAACAGATACAAATCAGGGGAATAAAAGGCAGAAAAATGGGAACTATAGTGATGCTAAAAAGCCCTCGTAATGCTGTGAATGTCCTTCTGTGTGGTAGCCTCCAGCCAGGTAAACAACTCTCTCAGAGGTCAATACACTTTACTCTGCTCTCTCCTTGTCTGACTAAACTGTGGGGCACTTTAGCTGAAAACTGTCAAACTGTTTGGTATTTCAGAGCTTTTCTTGATACCACGTGCTCGAATGGCTCTGTATCCATTTGTCTTGTGTTTAAAGGTACTGAAAATATTAAAGCTGTGTTTAAAAAATGATTATACTTCAGGTTTGCACCTTCTTTTTACACAAGAATTGTGACCGGAGTGCCTGAGTCCTTTAACTTTTGAAACTTGAGGTCCAGAGTGAAAAGTTTAAAAAAAAGTTTTGGTTTTCATATCCGTGTAAACAAGAATCCCCGTTGTTAGGGAGAATGGTAATGCATGACGCATGCTCTTTAAGATGAAGGTTGTGTGCGCACCTAGGAACAACATCAACAACAACATATATGTCTGACAACTGAGCAACATGTGCTTCTAACTGTGTGCTAGGTTTGTTTTTGTTCTACTAAGAAAATGTGTGTAAATATTCTGACCAGTGGAGATGCATCAGTTATATTCACCAAGGACACTACAAACTCACATCACCAACTACTGCGGCATTATTGTTGCACCATCTCTGTTTGAACATGGAGAGCTTTTTGAAATTATCCAAACCAAACAAGCTGGTGGTGATGGTTAAAAAAAATGTAGGTTTCTATGAGGACCCAAAGAGCAAACACAGAGAAAAGTGAGTGTGCAAATAAAAGTAGTTTATTGAATAAAGAGGGTTTAGAAAAGGTGGGGAGAGGTTGGGGAAATGATGAGGCAATGGGAGGGAGGCTGTAAAAGCTGAGCACATAGTGACACTGGAAGAGACAAGAGAAGCACAACTTAGTCAAAGGCTGCGGTCGAAAAGTCATTTTTGCTTTGGAAGGTTCCTAATGGAATGAAATGAACCGGAAGTAGTTCGTGATTAGAGCTGTTTGAATAGTTTAAATGCATAGGAAAGGTGGCTCAATGCTTCCTTTATTATCTCCTTTAGCATAGGATACACCGGACCATCCTTTAAGGAAGGAGAGGAGATTATTCTGTCCCACAATTCTCCGCGGCAACAGCTTTTATAAACAGCGCGTTATCCGACTGCTCCTGAATTCAACCGAATAATGACAAACAAATCACACAGACCATGTGAGTTACCACTGCTGTTCAATCCTTTCAAAAGTTTACCAAAACCTGCCTTAACTTTCCAGTAGTCTGATTCGCCGAAGAGAGCAGACATTTGATGTTGAGAGAGAGACATTTGATGTTGATTATGTTTTAAACTTGGTTCAATATTAATAATGTGTACACCATTAGATTGTGGTCTTAACAATTTATGCCTTTCTTTCATTCAGTTACCATTTATTTTCATGCATTCATGGTGTTCATGTTGATAATGACTACACAAATTTATTTAAATCCTCATTTACAACATCAGTTATGCAGATGTAATGTTTGCCAGGTTGTCTGAAAGGAACAACATTGTAATGATACATGAGCACTTCTATGATGTGTCTTTCTTTTGTAGTCCACCTTCGGAAAATGGTAGTTTCAACGCAGCAGTAACATCCGCTGTCATATGATGATGTGGCGTAGTGAAAGTGTAGTCAGATTCTCTCTGCATGGCAGTTTTCCTTTCCTAAGTCCTTCTGAATTCTTCTTTCTCCTTTCCTTAACCTCATGACGTTTTCCATCAGGGTTAAGGAAAAGTGGATAGGAAAGGGCTTAGGAGGTGACTATTCGACCGCAGCCAAACTGTCAGACCAGAGGTACATCAAAAACTCCACAAAGAGAGAACAGGAGATCAAAAACTGGAAACAACCAACATTACCACTGAAGATGCAGGAATAATCTTGCCCCATGAAGAGTCTTCAGGAGGCTTATGCAGTGGTGGCTGATTAGCAGATCTGAACCAGGTGTGCAGCAGGAGGGAGCTGCTGCAGCCAGAGGACACACCCCCTCAGTCCTGTGAGGAAGCTGCAGCAGCGGGGAGACAGAAGAGGGGCAGGAACAGTCTCGAAACAAAATCACTAAACCAAAGACTCGTCACACAAGGACCAAACAAGGCAAGAAATGAAAAAGCTGTGAATTATGGCTTGAATTTGTCCGAATACAACAACAGAAAGCAAGCTAACATGGTGTTCACTGACAATAGCAGGAGGAATGTGGCTTCTTTGCTTTGCTAGCAGTTGCAGCTTCCATAGGCATGATAGCCTATGGAATTTTTTGAAAATTTGGGAATTAATTTTGCATCCAGACAAATTTAATGTTTTTTCCTTGGACCAAACTACACTTTGGTGAAAAATTTCATGTAAATCCATGCAGTGGTTATTCTGTAATCTTGCTAACAAACAGACAAACAGGCAAGCAAACAAACACTGGCAAAACATTACCTCGTTGAAGGAGGGAACAGTTCAAAATCCCAACACTTAATGAGGAGAGAGGCACCCATGTCTTCTGCTTCCTAAAATTTTATCCTCTACAACCCGACCTTTAGACTGCTGAATGCTTCCCATTACAAAATGATAAACACATAAATAAACACCCGTAAAATGCATTTACAAGAAAACAAACAATTGCAGACAGAGCACAGTTTCAACCAACACTTCTTTGATTTGAAAAATCATATTTTGCTTTGTTTACTATCTACAGTGTTTACTATCTACTATTTCTACTGCACAGATGAGGTCAAATATATCCAACTTACCATTTTGATTGTAACAGAAGTCATTTTACTTCATCGCAGTGGTGTTGAACTTGTTTTATTATGTTTACTTTCATCACATAAAAGTTCAAAATTTTGGTCTACCAATAAAATTGACTCAATGATTCAACCTTCCAGACTTGTTTACACACTTTCCAGAGAATTCGAGATGCTCTTTAGGCAGGATTGAATCCAAAGTTTGCCCAGGCGGGAATGCATGATGCCAACAGGCACAAAGCAGTGACTCGCATCAGACACCCATGCGGTGACATTGAGATGCTAAAGCTGTAGCTTGTTTACACAAGTCCCCCCTTTTCTTCTCTCTGAGGCCACCATTTAGTCACACAAAAGGCACAATGTGGCCCTCAGCTGTGAGTGGGCTGGCCCGACAAGGCGAGCAGTCAGCTGGGGCACTCTGGTTTGCTCTGGAGTGGATGTTTACACGAGTGGGAGAAAGCATTGTTTTCACTGAGAAGGCCATGATACACAAACAACTTTCTGAAGTCATTACAATGGCAAATGCTGCCTAATTAATGAAACAGTTATCTTTGTATGGTTTTAGATTCAGTATCTTTTTACCAAATTATTAGCTGTGCACTTGATTAAGCCCTGACAGTGCCACAGAATTAATCTTTACACATCTGAATTTAACCTTTTCTCTTCAAGACTTTCCATCACTTTTGTCCCAGGTCAAAAAAAATCAGAAAAGCTGTTGAAGTCTGATTACATACTGGAATCACTTCAATCAGATTAAAACTTAAGTAAATGCTAATGTAGCGGTGCTGCTTTTCGTTTATGTTCTAAATCTTAACATTTATGTCCATATAAGTAAGAATTTCATGATATTGTGTTTTTTAAAAAAGTGAAACTACTGCCATGTGTGGGTAGAAAACTGGTCCCCAAAACTAAAATCAGTTTTTGCAGATATCTGGAGCCTGGTGATATGTATTTGAAAAACACAGTCACCACAGAGCCAAAGGGTGTTTCCTACTTTTTCCAAGACACTTTGGCATCTAAGATTATGGGTAATGTGATTAGTTTGTACAAAATCAAATATTAAAATGAAATAACTTCTTTAAGCCCATATCCCATTACTTTCTCATTGAATGCTCTATCGTATAAAAACTTATATTGCATAAGAACAGTGAAATTTTAGAAAAGGCAGTCTCATTTTTGCACTAAGAAATCCTTAAGAAAAATTAAGATGTAGACCCACACCACAATCCAATAGCTTATCTGTTGTACAAGACCCAACGTGAAAATGTCATCAAAATCTGTTGAGAACTTTGTTGTTGTTTGTAAAATGCCCCAACTGCCCTATCTTACATTGTTTAGTCAAATTATGTTCCTTACTTTTTAAGTTTTTGTTATCCTGTTTCACAAGTAAAGACCACACCATCAACAGGATGAATTTGACAATTATTTATTGCGTATAGTGGATAACAAGCAACATAGTAAGTATGTGAAGCAGATAACGGTTTGGGAAAACTTCACCGGGAATTCACCATAGCTCCCGGGCACGACGAACCCCCTCTTTAAGGCCCTGAGGAAGGAAGGAAGAAAGAAGTTTTAAATAAGGGGAGGGAGGGAGGGATGCGTCATGTGTGCGAAACAAAAGAGGGAAATGGTCGGTTAGAATTTATAGGAACACAGGAAGAGGCGTGGTTGAGGTGTGGTCCTGCTCCTGAAATTATGCTTACAGCTTTACTAGCAAGCAAACAAATAAATGCCTTCAAAAGCATGAAGGAGGTAATTAGAGCAACGATTTCTTCAACTGTGGTGAATACATTTGATGGCTTGTAAAGGTCTGTTGAGAGATTATGCTTCTCAACCACTGACTATACCCACTTTTCATAAGACCCTATGCTTATGATGGGAAAAACTCTAAATTTTCTATGTTTTTGTACCACTGTTTCAGTTTTTATGACACATAGGGAGTCCGACAAATCATAATCATTTCTCCTTTATTCTAAATCTCAATTAAGACTTCTCCATCTTTTGATCACATTATTCTCCATCTCTTTATCGCAGCATCAGGAATAGCTGTATCCTGAATGTGTCCATCTCAAAGCCAACTTCCTACAGAGTGCAGGACTGACACGCAGGCCTCAGAGCTCCCTGGGCGTATATTAAGTCCAGCTAATGAGCTGGTCAATGTGACGGGCGGCGGCTGTGATCGATGTCCCCTCTGAATTGATGTGCTCTGCAATGAAGGACACTGACCCACCGAGAAATGTTGATGAAGTAGCAGCCTGGAAACTCTTCTGCTCACAGTCTGAGAGGAGTCTGTGAACACTGCTGCGAGGACGGGGTCATTTCAGTGAACACTTGGTAAGTTATCAGTGCCATTTTGTGGTAAATGTTAACCCTGTGAATTACAAGTATATGTCAGTGAATGGTTGATGATGGTGCTGTGAGTGTGGCAGCCATTTTGAGAAACCAGCATGCAAGAAGATTAAGAAATTGTTGCAATAGAGAATAAAATAGTTGAAAGATTTGCAAATGAAACTGAAAATATATGCTTTATACTGGTGTTGTATCAAAGACTCACACCCAGCTCTTCTTGACATTTTATTTAAATTACAGATTGGAATAAGTTCTAAAGGCTTATTTTGATTCTAATTTTCAATTTTTAAAGTTTATCTTTATCTCATACTTCTCCTTGAGACTCGATCCGATTGAACAAAGATATTTTATTATTTTGCAGCTGGGTTGTGATTTAATATGTACAGTATACACAGATTAGTATATTTTTTCTGTAAAGAAATAACAAAATGGTCATCACAATTCCAGAATTATTATCTGTGATGTGTTATATTACCTATTTGATACCATGGCAACAAGAATGAAAGTCATAAATGTTGGGCTTTTTTCATTTTCAATAATCAAATTTCTGTTTGGTTGAACATCTTTATCACTAATTCAAGACCATTAGGTTAGGGTGGCAAGCCCAGAACAGGCATAGACAGTAGAAAGAAACCAGAGCTGTTGAAAACATGGCTTTAAATTTGCTGGAAATGCCAATTTCCACTGTTCAATCAATCAGAAAACAACTGTTACATGAGGGAGGGGGCCTTAAGGTGGCAGGAGCATCAATAGACTGTCTAGACTTAAGCAATCTGGTTGACTTCGGCTCAATACGGCTCGCAGTTACTGCTGTTTCCACTGTCAGATAAAGAGAAAAGACACCCAACTTAAGACCCATGTCATCACACTTTTTGGCATCCCTCTGAAGGAGTGTCGCGAGTACCAAACCAGCCATAAGAGATGGAGCCAAAACTGCTGAAGTCTGTTGACTGGTCACAAAAAATCACCAATTCACATGCAACAGCGGCTAAAACAAACAAACAAAAAAAACATATGTTGCTATGTTCAATAAGCTGTGGATTAATATGACTGATTTGTTTACTGCTGCTACAGTAACAATGCCCCATGTTGTACTAAAAGACCTTCCTTGTCACTCTTTGTTCACAGTTGTGGTCTATGCAGGTCCCTTCACTGTGTCATGTGGCTGTGATGTCACGCATTTATGTTGCAGACATGATCCTCACTTTCTAGCTGTCAAGTAAAGGAACAGCTGGCAGTGGAAACACAAACAAGACTAGGGTTACTGCTCCAAGCTGAATCAAACTGTACTGAACCACACCAGACCACTCAGAGAACGAGGAAATAGTGAAAATAGAGGTGAATCAAAGAATTCAATGTGTGTAAAACCAAGGCTTTCTTGATCATTTGAGCATGCTTGTGTTGGGAAGAGGATTGTGAGAAGACTCTAGCAATCACCAAAATTAAATATATGGATATGAGTTCAGGTATGATCTCTTTAAAGATGCCAGATTTCTGTACACATGTAAATATCATTCATTTTAAATGATGAAGTTTCAGAACATAACCTTAACTATCTTCAGAGCCATTTCTAACCAAAAGGGGAAAAGCATGTTTGTGTTGGCAACAAGTTTATAAATGGGGGGAACTGGCAAGAAGCCTGCCACTTTTTCAATTATTGCCCCCAAATCTGTGGGATTAAAACATTATATTAGAGCAGGGGTGGGCAACTGGCGGCCCAGGGGCCATATGTGGCCCTTTTTTCTACTGTAAAGCACTTTGGTAGGCTGCTGGCTGTTTAAATGTGCTATATAAATAAAGCTGACATTGACATTGACATTTACCACACTCAATGCGGCCCACCAATCATTCAAAACAAACTGGAAATGTAATGAAACAAAAAAAAAAAAAACAGTTACTAAGTATGCAAAAATATTGCATAAATTAGGATCAGTGATAAAATATGTTTACTAATGGTAGATTGCCGGTAAGTGCTTTGTTCTTTAAAAGTAATTGAAGTTCTTATTTTGCTATGATTGTACCTCTAAAAATGTTTTATGAGGCATTAAAATATAATTTATAGTATTGGTAAAAAACATATTTGGAACCAATAGTAATGGCAATATATTTGTGCTTTAAAAACTAGTAAACATTCATACTTTTATTGCATCATAGAGAAGCTTAATTTAGCTCTAGTTATGTGTCATGCTCAGTAGTCATGAATTTTTGATTGTGTTAGAATATTCAAGTGTTGGTAAAATCCTTTGTTAAACTTTTTCTTTGCTATTTTTGTTTATTTATACATTTTCCATTATTGAGAGTGCCCAACAATACATAAAAGTGCAGCCCTCTGGCACTGAAAAAGAAATGAAGGTGGCACTTTTGGTATTGATAGTTTCCCACCCCTGTATTAGAGTATTCTTACAACTTTTGATAAGGAAAAATAAGTTACCAATTATTAAGTGATCTGAGTTTTGATTTTTTTTTTTTGGCTTTGGTAACAAAATGCGTTGATATCACAGACCTACAGTCAGAAATGACCCTGCGATGAAACCCCTCATGATCTCCATGAAATTGTCAGTTTATATGATTCTCTTGAGGTTCATGTAACATTTTTTATTAAAATCAAGGAGTATATAGACAAAGACAGACCTAAAGACCCACACCAAAAGATATTAAGATATTTCCTGAATAATGAAGTCTGAAAAGACAACCAAGATCTAAGGGGGAAAAAGCATGATTGATGATTGTTTTTAGTGCAAATAACAGCTGAGTTAAGGCATGAGTCATAGTGTATATAGACAAATGTAACACAGTACAAGGTGTATATACACACACACATAGTGATATAGTTCTATATATCTTGTTTGAAAGTGTAGTGATAAATCTGAAGACTTCCTGAACAGCCCAGCCCTACTTATCTTATATGGTGACAAATATAAAATCAGTGCACTCGATGTACGTATATGCAACACTTGCTCTGGAAGTTTCAAATGGAGAAGTATTAAAAGTTTGCACTCCTATGAACCATGAGCAGATAAATAGTTCCCCTTTTGAAAGGAATTATGGTCAGTAGTATAACTGAAACTATGTTTTCTTAATAATGTAAAACTTGATCTATAGTCCAACTTGACTCTTTTTTCTAATCATGAACAATGTATGGATTTCTCCCTTTTTGCTCATTTCAGCCCCAGTGGAAGAGACTGGGCTGAATCTGCATATAGTAATCATCAGAAGATTCCCCTGCAGAATATATTTGCATAAGATTATTACTCATTGGCAGTGACCCCGAATAAGGATGAGCCACATTACTAATAGGCTTCTCTTAATGCTAATATATAAATCCTGGGATATATATCCGCTAAGACATTAATGACTAAATGTTACTTCTCAGCCTTGTCGGAGCGATGATCAAAAGTACTTCACTTCACTTTTTTCCCTCTCATCTCTTTAAAATTTCAGTTCCGTCTTCCTTTTCTAACTAATATTGTGGATAAAAGATTTCTGTGTGTCAGGCTTAAAGAGGCCAAATTATTCAGGGCCTGTTGGAGAAAGTTTCTGCAGCACTGCCCGAGGGAGGCCTCTGAAGTTGTCCTGGGACTTTGAGCTCAGTGTGATTGTACTATGTCAGAGTTAAAGAGGGAAAGTCACAAGATTTGTCCTCTTAAGATGAAAAAGATTCAAATAACTTTCATGTTGTGCTGCTGTTCAGTTTTTGTCAGTGAGATGAGCGATTGCTTTATTTGAGATAAATTTGATGTCGCTCATTAAAAGTGTCCCTCTTCCATCTGTCTTTCCTTTCCTTAACTGCACATTAACCAATAAAGATAAACTGTCTCCCAAAAAAAGGGCCAGTGTCCCACCCCTGACTTGTCTGCCATCCGCGGGTCCTTTTCAGTATGCAACACAGGCAACAACTCAATTAACCAGAAGCCCCCAGCCATCGCAGCAGCAGGCTGCCTCATAATATTTCCCATAATGTTTCATCCAATTTGGAGAGTTTGACGTTTACCCCCTGCAGGACTGCAGCCACAGACAATGACTGAAGGCGAGGGGGGCACTGAGGTGGAGGTGATGTGTGTGAGAGAGAGTATGAGGTGATAAGGAGTTGAAATCATAGCTGAGGCCTGCCGGCGAGTATGTATTATCACCCTTTTTCTTCTTTAACCAACTCCTCCAAAACTTTGTGGGTATATATTTTTCAAACAGGGTACAACACTGTACAAAAAGAGAATGGGCATAAATACAGACGTGGACAAATTTGTTGGTACCCCTCCATTAAAGAGAGAAAAACCCACATGGTCACTGAAATAAGCTGAAACTGACAAAAGTAATTACTGAAAGTCAACTAATGAAAATCAGACTTTGCTTTTTGAATTGTAGTCCAAGAGTATTATTTTAAAAAACAAACTAATGAAACTGGCCTGGACAAAAATGATGGTACCCTTAACTTAATATTTAGGTGCACAACCTTTTGAGTCAATCACTGTAATCAGGTGATTTCTGTAGCTCTCAGTGAGACTTCTGCACCTGTCCACAGGTACTTTGGCCCACTCCTCAAGAGCAAACTGCTCCAGCTGTCTCAGGTTTGAAGAGTGTCTTCTCCAGACTGCATGTTTCAGCTCCTTCCACAAATGTTCAAAAGGATTTAGATCAGGGATCATAGAAGGCCACTTCAGAATAGTCCAGTGTTTTGTTCTGATCCATTCTTGGGTGTTTTTAGCTGTGTGTTTTGGCTCATTATCCTGTTGGAGGACCCATGACCTGTGACTGAGACCAAGCTTTCTGACACTAGGCAGCACATTTCACTCCAGAATGTCTTGATAGTCTCGATAGTCTTGAGATTTCATTGTACCTGCACAGATTCAAGACACCCTGTGTCAGATGCAGCAAAGCAGCCCCAGAACATAACTTAGCCTCCTCCATGTTTCACAGTAGGTACAGTGTTCTTTTCTTTGTATGCTTCATTTTGTGTCACACCATGATATCAAACAGCACAGTGACCACTTTTCAGCCTTTAAATAGGCAGACTGACTGATTACAAGTTTGGAGACACCTGTGATGATAACTACAGGGCACACCTTGTTTTAACATGTCCCTATGGTCACACCATTTTCAATCCTTTGTAGGGGTACCATCATTTTTGTCCAAGCCAGTTTCATTATTTAGTTTTTTAAAATATTTCTGCTGAACCAAAATTTAAAATCAGTGTCTGATTTTCATTAGCTGATTTTCAGTAATTTTTTATTTATTATATACTTTTGTTATTTTCAAGTTATTTCAGTGACCATGTGGGTTTTTCTTTCATTAAATGAAGGGTACCAACAGTTTTGTCCACGTGTGTATATACGCATGTGTTAAAGAGAGAGTGTATAAGGTGTTCCAGGAAATACTGCACACATAGTTCAGAGGCCCATCATATTACCTGATGTACCTTTTTTTAGTGTGAAGGGATTTTCTTTAAAATGCACTTGTAACATTTATCATTAATACGCTGTGCACTCATGCTGGTAAAACAGCAATGATCACGTGCTCCCATTGCAGCCTGGCATACCCCTGGTACCTGGTCTAAAGTCTGTGGTGCAGTGTTTTTTTTATTTTCTATTTTGAACACATAAAAATAAAACTGATATACATCTATGAGATCAAACACACACTTGTTTTGAAATGCAGTTTAAAGTTAACAACAGGATGGAGAGCTGTGTGACACCCTGGCTTTTTGAAGTGCTCCTCAGCATGCTATTTTTATGTGTGCAACCCATGTAGCTCTCCCAGAGATGAGAAAACAGGCACAGGATTCATGATTATCGGACAGCACTGAGCTACACTTATGTTTGTATACATACATATGAATCTCACTGATGCTTTCGCTCACAGATAATAAAACAGACTGTACAGTATGTTTAATAGATGCAAAAGAGAGCAAAGCCAGGTTTTCCTGCTTGGAAAGTGGGGAAAAAATGTGTCAGGCCAACATTGATACTTGATGTTAGGTAAACAGGACTGTCACAAACATAAACCTGTCTGATCCTGTTGGTTTTCACAACAGATGTAAAAAAAAAATGGTTGACGTTTTGGTTTTAAAGCTCCGGGATGCTTTAACAAACTAAGCACTTTGATCTGAGCTTTATGGTATTTTATATTTATTCTCTGTGATCTGAATTTTTGGCACAGTTAAAGGAGAGAAATTAAATAATCAAGCCACCATTCTAACTAAAAAAATGGCAGCTACCTGGCTTGCACTGATTTAACCCTTAACTACCAGCTCAACTGTTTGGCAGAGGTCATCATTAAGTTCCAGGATATTTAATGTTTTAAAAAACAAAACAAATCAAATAATTTGTTGGTTCCATTAACACTTCAGGGAACAGAGAAAACTACAAACAACCCCAAAACAGGTATTTTCTTGGTGTGGGATGGAAAAGGTTTAAAGGCCAACAGTTGATTCTGTGATGACACAAAAATGCACAAATATTTGGGACAAAATCAATTAGAAAAGGCAGAAATGTCTGTAAAAATTTGCAACAATAATTAAAAATAGATGATATCAAGTTTGACCAACACAAAAAATGTTTTGGATGAATATCAGTTCTTTTGGTATGTTTGCAGTTTTTTCTGTATCATAGAAACAAACAATGATGTTATTTAACATATTAAATATTCCTGAATTTAATTACCTCTGCCAAACAGGTGACCCGGGAGTTAAACGAAAGTGCTGACACTGTAATCGGTTTGATCTATGTTATGCCCAAACAACAGCCACGTATACCATGTATAAACAAGGCACATATTCTGTCCTCTATCTTCCCTGCTCCCTCTCGACAGCATACTTCACGCTATCAAAATACGGCCAGTTGGGTCACTCCATCTTTTGTCACTCCTGGGTTATGACTTGTCATCAATTGCTCTGTTTATTTTGAGAGCCTCTGGTGTGGATTTTCACAAACTAATGGCCCTTTTCCACTAGCACGCCTTGGCCCTACTCTACTCGGCTCTACTCGATTTGCAGCGTGTTTCCACTACCCCGTTACCTCCTAAAACAAGCTAGTTTTAGTACCTACTCCGATCTGGTTCCAAGCGAGCTGAGTCGATACTGAAAGATGACGTCACTGACTGCCGGCTACTGATTGGTCAGACAACATCGTCATCGATGAGTCATGAGCGTGATGACCTAGCATGCTAGTGGTAGCTACCGTTAGCTTACCCTCATAGTCTTTCTTTGCAGCTCGATTGCTCTCGTCCTCGGCTTCATTCTGTTGTATAGCTTCCAAAACTCTCCCGTGCTTCTCAAGGGGTATTTCTTCTTGCCACCTGCATCCTTCTAATGCTTTCCTTTTTTCCTCGGTTTATGATAAAAAGCCACAGATTGTTGTGTCTTTTAGAGTAGAGCCGGGTAGAGTCGAGTAGAGTAGGGCTAATGGAAAAGGGCCATAAAGGCCTAAATGTGGATTCTGGAGCAGCCTTCTTTTAAGTCCTGGCTTCACACCACACTTTATAATTAAATAAATATCTCCAAATTAGCTGCCCAAGCCAAGAGAGACAGGAGAATACATCCATTTGACTTCAACTGCACGACGACCACTTGGAGGGCCATAGCCTGCATATTTTGGGCCAGGAACCAACTACTTTTCAATTAGCACACTCTTTATACATGACTTGAATGTATAACACTTATTGGTGTCTATTTTACCTCATTGTTTACAGGCAAAGCAATGCATCACATCATTGTGTACATTGCTTTGCCCTGATGCTGCAGTTGATTATCTGTTTGTTCTACCTGTATTGCTCAGAGGGTATCCATTTGCCTTACTGCCTGCCTGATTTCATGTAAATGTAGCTAAAACAAGACTTTTGTAGAGCCTCCTGTCTTTGTCATGACCCTCCCTTTACCCCTTCAAACTCTCCCTCAGTCTCTCTCCATCTCCTTCGTTCTCTCGGACAGAAGAGGTCTCTGCAGCTCGTAAGTGACGGCGAAGGAGCCAACCCGGTGGAACTGATGCCCCTGATCAGCGATGGTCTGGAAAAGCATAAAGACAGAACAGGAGGAGTAGGAAGAGGAGAACGCTGAGACAGCACTTCCACCAACCCACAGAGGGAGAGGAAGGAGGTAGGTAAAGAGGGGGAGGAAGAAGAAGGAGGGGTCTCATTTATGATTAAAAGATAGGCCAGATAACCCTGCAAGCCTGGCCCATCACTCTCCTTTAAAATGAGGCTCTAATGGCATCAAGGGAGGAAGGGGAGGCTTGGGCATCATTAAGCAGAATCTCTGAATGCTTAACCTGGGGTATGAGGCCTCTCACATGGGGAAGACTCCACATGAACTGTGAGAAAGTTGGAGATATAAAGGCTTGGAGAGTTTTTTGAGAATACTGTCAATTTTTTTAAGCTTGTATTTCTGCTCTGGTCCAAGGAATCTGCAGAATGTCCTGGGAGCAGAGAGATTATTAGATATCGTATGTATGTGTGTCGTAGACTGTGTGTGCATGTGTGTCACTGCTGAGTCTCTCTTCAGCTTGTCGCCCCTAATGAGTAGGTGATTAACGATAATGTATCTCATTAGTTAAAACAGGTTTGATAATGACAGTGTGGCACTGGAAGCACCACTCAAGACTTTTCAAACATGGCTCTTTACAACTGGTTCAACCTTAACCTAGTTGGTTTTCCTTTTTTCATCATCATTATTGTTGGGCGTTTTTGCTGTCATTTATGAAATACAGTAAATGAAAGTTGTAATGTAGAAAAGGGACAACAGGGGGTATTTGAACCCATGCCATTTGCTTGGAGTACTGTTGTCTTGATGCATGGGAAGTGATCCTCCCTCTAGTGGACTGTTTCCTTTATGTGGCGGAGTGGTCAAGGAATGAGTCCAAAACATGGAAGAGAGTTACACCCTGTTTACACAACAAAGAAAAAAGCCAAAAAAGGAGTTTTCCGGGGAGTTTGCGCCTTCCATAAAAACAGTGTCTGGAGTGCCTGAATCCTCAAAACTTTTGAAAGCAGGGTCCAGAGTGAAAAGTATTAAAACAATTTAGTATCCATCTTCTTGTAAACAGGAGTCACCATTTTCAGGGAAAATGATGATGCGTGGCACATGCACAGTACTCCTTCAGATGAAGGTTGCGAGTGTAACTAGGAACAACAAGGACAGCTTCGGCCATCTACTGAGCAACATGTGTGCCGCAAAAGATAATCAAAAATAATCTGGACAGATTTGTCATCCAGACAAAAAACTCCAGCATCTTCAAGCGTCCACTTGCCAGTGTTGTTTATCTGAAGTTTGTCTTCGCCAGAAAGTCTACACATGTTGTAACAGCGCTGTTTCTCTACAAACCTACAACAACAACTACTGGCCTGGCATGCACGCTACAGCGTTTTCAGTCTTTCTTGTAGATCCGCATGAATGCGCATTGTTTTCACATCGTCTCTGAGTGAATGCAGAGCGCATTTGAAAACACAAAGGAAAACCTTTCCGTTTCTGGTGACAACATTGTCATGTAAACGTGGCCTAAGAATTTAGCACTTCCCAGTTCCCAAGACTGAATTTTAGAATATCCTTTTTGCCTTTTTGGCTGTACTCCAAACAATATGTGTTTTACAGTAAGTTTAACACTTGATGGATAAATGATGGCAGACAGATTAAAACTTAAAGGTGCAGTGTGTAGAACTTGGCATTTTAGCGACATCTAGCATTCAGATTCTCAAATGAACCTAACCGTAGCCAAAACGTCACGTCGCTGAGCAACGGAATCCTGTGAAGACCAAAAAGGATCCTGAACACAGCACACAATTTATGTTGTGTGTGTGTTTATACACACAGTTTGAATCCCTAGGACAGAGTAACAACTTTCTATGCATCCACTGCCATCCTCTCCTCTTCTTCGCCTGCATTCCAGGTAGATTTCAGAACCGGCGGACAGATTCACGCTTCGTTCTTTTTGGCCCTTAAAACCACCTGTAGACAACACGGCGGATCAATATGTCGGCCTACACAAAACAGCAGCCCACGGTAATGTAATTTTTTTAATAGAGATTTTTCTAACTAAATAAAAATAAAAAAAACGTTTTATGGGGATGATTGTACTCCTATTTCAATGGATTTTCCATACAAATAGAAACATATATCTCCTATATTCACCGTTTCTGTTTGGCGAAATGCGGTGGATGTATAAAATGCCACATTCTACACACTGCACCTTTAAAAAGCAGCATGAATTGCTTTCATTTTCTTTGCTATTATCTCTATTTTAAGGTCTGATATACACAGAATACAATGCTGTCAGCTAAAAGCACCAACACTACCATAAAGTTTTGCAGTTTTGTGCAGTTTGCTCTTGTTTTGAGTCTGAATGAAGAGTCTAAAAATGGAAAATCAAGTGTAAGTGTCCAATTCTCAAGCAGCCAATATAATGGCAGCTAGGGATGACCAAGGCCCCTTGAAATTAGGACACTCCAAAATCTTTACTAATTTTGTTTTACTGATACTGATCTTTAATGATTGCCATGTCAAGCAATCAATGAAAAACTGTGATTTAGACTGATTTTTTAAATTTGTAATAATTAAGCCTCCATGAACCTACATTGGATCTGTTTCACTAAAACTAATCCACTGACCGTAGATGCATTAAAGTGACTCAGTCTTACATACATTTTTTGTGTATGCAGCCCTTGTTGAAAAGTTTGGACGCCCTGAATTAAACAGTAACATTTGGATTTGAGTTTAATTATAATAAAAGTTGTGTATCGGCTCCTTTTGGTAAGTATTTTAACTTCAAGTGACAGGACAGTCTACCAGATCTTGCAACAACAGGTGTAGTAACCAAAGTTGTTGTTCCCTGTGCTATAAGGCACATGAGAAAGATTTCTAGTTCTATAAACATTTTCACATTTTCTCTTAAACCAGTTTGAATTCTTCCCCTCATTCTACCAGAAGTGTCTCTTCCCACTTTATCTCTTTCTGTGTAAAGGGCAGAACCTGCCGCTGTCTTACAGTCTGGATCCAGAGGAATGCTAATAGTTTGAAACCCGACCCAGTGTCACTCTAGTGCTACCCAAACAGGGTGTCCTGAAACCCACACCATGAATGTTTCCATCACTCACATTGAGATATCAGTATCTTTATAGTTAGAAATCTTCCATATTTTACCAGCCCTTCTACAGCTGCCCCCCATAACTCTTACTTTGCTCAGTCTCAAGCAACGTATCCGTCTTATTTTTGGGAGCCGTATCTACAAAGTGTTTCAGTCTGAAAGAAGATACACTGAGGCGGCTGACGTGATGCCACCAGTTGAGGCAGGACATCAATCATGATGTACAACACTTTCCATTTTTGACAACATTTCAACAGCTTGGGAACTCACTGCTAAAGTGCAAACCACTGAACAGAGTGTTTGAAATTGTTTTGACTCTTAGGGCTTGTATAATGACTTATGTAGAAAGGTTTTATCTTAACTTGTGAGCGAACATGGTGCTTTTACAACGTATCATAAAAATTAGTTCTCACTTACCCACATGCTTATTACTCAATTTCTCTGAAACCACTTTTTAAAACTGAGTGCTTTTGTACCAAAAAAGAACTACAATAAGTCTATTATTCATTTTTATTTTCATGAGGTTGAGGATTAATTAGTCTTTTATTTAATATAAAAAATAGTTGCACTTATCCTCTCCTACAAGGTCTGTTGATTTTACAGGTAGCATGTTGCCAAAAAGGTGGTGCAATAACCCTGATAAATCAGACTTTTGCTTTAATATTGAGAAGACAAAGCAACAGCTTCATTGGACCTGGAAATGCCCAAAAATTGAGGAATTTTGGTGCATGTTTGACAGGTAATGTTTTTATCTTTTCACTTAGTATTGGAACCTACATTTTTTATGTTAGGCATTTACCCCAAAGGTCAAACTAAGAACAAAAAAAGAAGGCTTGCTATAGATATCTGTCTTCTTGTTAAAGAATAAAAACATGAACTTTGAAAAACAAACACTGGTTTTACAAAATGTCTTTGTTTTTACCCTTGGAAAAAAATAACTTATACATTTAAAGATGAACAGGAACTTTTCCACAGTATTTTGGATCAAACTGGTCAATATGTTAGGTATAGGTACCCGTCTAATTTGCTAGATGAAGTATAATTAAAGTGTAAGTATCTAGGATAATGTACTCTTTAGTCTTTAGTTACTTGTGTAACTAAGTAAGTGTTTGGAAATGGGCTTCACTTTTCCAGAAGCATATCTAGCAGGTAACTGGATGAAGACCCTGAGCCACTTTGAGAAACATACTCTTGTCACAACATGTTAGAAGTGGACTTAAACCATCCTTAGTACAGAGAAGTTCGTAGTGTTTTTATTTGTTTCTCATATGCTAAAGAAATATGGTTCAGATCAGATACAGTTGCTATTGAAGCTGCTAGCATCTATGTTATCTTGAAGAGTTCCAGGAACTGAAGAAGCTTCTTGGATAAAAAGCGAAACGTCTTCCCAAAACTTAACACAGTTCAGTTGCCTTGATTTTGAATCTTCAAGATAACCATGACCTGGATGAAGGAGAATCTACACAGACAGACCTCGCATCTATGCTACTCTCAGTATAAGTAATCACTACCTGCTGTTGTCTCCCACGTAGCTCCCACGTCTTCCTGCTCTAAATTAGTCTGATTGGACCATATTACTTTGGGACGCTCATAATCATTGTAGACTAGAGTTTGACAAGATGGATCTGTGTGAATACAGACAGTAAAGCAGGCCGGTCCAGGGGCAAAGGAGCTGCATGCTACTCTGGAGCCATTGCTAACCCCCTCGATAACATAACCTCAGTGGCACATTTCCACTTTTCCTCCGTGTATACTTGTTTAGATTGGTTGCATGCACGCAGAGACAAATGCTTTTTCAGTGTCTTTTCAGTCGGCCACTCTGGACAGCCTGTTTGTGTGTTCTCAGTTGGGGGAGGGGGTGTTGACAGTAGGGGAAATCCCTTTTAGCACGTTCATAAAAGCAGCATTTAGCATTGTCACAACAACTGCTTAGGATAAGCCAAGCGTCCATTAAACAAGGGCAATGATGCACTACAAAGTCACATCCCCTGAGCACAGCGGCCTGCAGACCGCTCTGCATAACTTACTGCCCGCGTTGTGTACAGTTCCTGATACACCACAGCACCGGAGAGTTTTTCTGAGTGATTTCCAGTGTGAAGTTATGGTGTTGATTAGCACAGTGACAGGTGCCATGATTAAAATGGCCGATAGTAATAGTGCAGCATTCATGCATTGACAACTTTGCTCTGCATGGCTTTGTGAGGGGTGATGTATGACACCATTAGGGTAACCTCAGGGCCCTGGAGGACACTTATCTCCCTCGTCACGTCCTTCACACTCCCCATTCTCCCTCCAACAAAAGGACGCCTGCTCCCCAGTCTGCATGCTTATGAATTGTGTGTATGTGTGTGAGCGTCTGTGTGTGCAGTATGTCTGTGTTCCCGGTTCATCCCTGGCAGTGAACATGAATACTTGTTTATGGGGAGCATGTTTCAAAGTGTCCATGTTTGTGGTTTTTTTTGTATGTCTTTGTCAAGTTAAGGTTTTTTCTATGTGGTAGTTCAGCTTTTGCTGTACTGTAGTCTTGTTTCGGACCTTGAGTCATAGATCTGCTTGAAATACACAGATTAAGTCACAAAGCATTTCCCTATATAAGGTGTGCATATTAGTAATAGGAATTCAATTTTGACAGAAAAATGCTTCAAAAGCTAAATAAAGGTTTTGACAAATATTAAGATTTCTGCTAGGGATGAACACTATTATTAGAACAATATCGGTATCAGCAGATAGTGGCCTAAAAAGTTGAATATTAATATCTTCCAATATGAAACTTTTGCTGGGCAAATAAATCAGCTATACATAACTGCCTCTTATATCAGCAGTAATAATCAACAGTAATAATGGAAAAATACACCAATTTGCTGTATTTCTTCACCTTATAATCACTGCATGGGTGCATTTACAATCAAGAGTTTCATTTTTCCAAGACAGAAATGGTTGTTTTCCTGTTTTACCTCTGTTACAGCTTGCATCAACAGTATAAATTTAGTAGACCGAGATAAAGATCAACAAACAAATGTCTTTGACAAACATTAGTCAACAGTAAAATAAAATAAAACATACATCTGAAGTATGGGTATTATTGCTGTTTATTCACATTTGTGTACTTGTGAATTTAACCAAAATTTGACATAAAAAAAGGTTTGAAATCTGAATACAGGCATAATACCTAGTTTGCCCTTCGTCCGCTATTTTGGATTCATGATGCAATATCTCGATATGATAAATATGTGCAAAGATGATAGTTTCATGACACCGAAGACAATGGTTTGGAAATTTACCACCTAGTAGTTGGACACAGTACTGCAACCTAAAGGGTTGCAAATATTTGTCAACTGTAGTGGACACCATGCACGAAGGGGTTAAACTTGACCTCAAAAATGTAAAACATTCACAGACAGAAATCCCGCTACTGGTCAGTTTTCCTGGCCAAATTGAATTTTCTCTTGACACATTGCCCTTTTATTTTACAGGAGATAACTGCAGATTCTATGATAAAATGCTGATAATTTACATAATTCAGTGTGTTTTCCAATCTTTTGCCATTTACAGTAATTTAATGCAAAGATTTTTGCTTAAGGTAGCTGGAGATATCATAGTAAAATACCATTAAGTTTAAAAAAATCAGTGTTACAGTGTGTTTTGAGTTTCTTTTACGTAGTGGCTCATGTTTTGTAGTGCAGCAGCTCCCCCCTACAACATCCTCAGATTGGTCCGTAATTAATGTTGATGGATGGACCAATTATCCAGTCACCTGTCGGATATGTTTCTGGAAAGGTTCTGCCCATTTCTAAACACTTTCTTTGCTCTGTTTCCCAGATGGATTAGCAAAGTATTGAATGGTCCACCCGGTGCGCCGAGTTACAGAAGTTTTGCATGAACCATCATTTTGCTTTGAATCATTCCTCGATTCTGTTTTTAAAGATCCCAACCCACCATGCTAATGCTATTGCAGTGTTTCATCAACTCATTAAAATAAACACAAACAAAAACAGACCAAATAACAGGATGCAAGCAGTCTGTGGTGCCTTTGACTGGGATCCTAGAGTATAACTTTAGTTTCTGGAATCACTCCTTCATTTAAATCCCTCTACTTTCAGAGAGTTGAGACAGGATTAATGAGGATTTTGTTTTTGATTTGGCAACCTCTGAAGTTGTAAAATGGTGTCTAAAAGTGACATAAACAACTCTGCACTCTTCAGAGTCAGGTTCCCTCATCTCATTGATACTTGAAACAGCATGACTAAATGTTTATGGTCTTTAAAAGACCTACAGTAAGTCCCAAGTTAAGCCAAACTGAATCCTTTACTAGTTTGAATCGCTGCCATAACGAACATAATGTCTCAAAGAGCACCATGTGTTCTTGTGCCCATGGTGACGTTCAAAGTGCAAGATAACTGTAAACACCTCTTCGCGCCCATGGGGCCTGCCGCTCGCGCTGCGCTGGGCAAATGTTTGTGAGAACACCTCGGTAAACATGCACATCCTTGGGGGGGTCAGCCAAGGGGTGGCTGACACCCAACACACCCTCCAGCAGCACCATCGATACTGCAGTCATGTCAACGGAAGTGTAAGGCAATACCCAGTTTTCCTAACAAGTTGAACCCAGCCGGAGGCATCGTGGCATCCCGAGACTCCAAACACATGTCCCCTCCCCACTTCAAAAATACACACACCCTTATTTTTGGCGGCATGCAACCCCTTAATTATTTCAGTGGGCTGAATTTGAGACGATTGGGTTCTTAAGGTTTGGCGGAGGGCAAGGAGTCAAGATACTGAAGAACAGCAAGAAAGAAACACCGAAGGCGACAGGATATTTAAGGGAGGGCGGGCGGAGGGAGTCGAGTTTTAGAGGATAGACACGTACACTTGCTAAAGAACACACAAACTGCTGTCCCTGTCTCTCTGCTGCCTGACTCTGAGCCCCCTACTACCCCTCTGCTGATGAGAAAAACAGCCACAAGTGCTAAGCCCCCTCTCTCCCCAGGACTGAAAACATTTTTAATTGAGGCGCTTACGATGAAGTGCCAGCTTTCTCAAGTTGTGGACGGTGGTTTCCAGGTTGTCTCAGCGTAAAGATGAGGGGTGAGGGGGCATTGGGTGGGGGCTTTGAATGTGTTAAGAGTGTTCGGTGTCCACACAGCCATTAGCAAACAAACCTAGGTGGGGAAAGCGAAGATCAAATTCAATGTCCTCTAAAGGCCAGTTCGGTGATTTATGCCAGCACTCGATGCACAGCTATAAGGCAGAAACACGATGAAGGTCAACGCCAATTGAGTCGCAACCTCGTTCGTGTTCGACGCAGTTATCTGCTTTTCTTACTTTGAAATTGGCTTTTGTCAGAGCTATAGTCAAAGGTCTTTTTAATTTGGACTGCTGTGAAGTATATTTTAAAAATGAAGAATCCATTATTTAACACAGGGGTGCTCAACAAGGTGCCTGCTAGGAACGTTATTTATTATTTTGATTAATGTTTTATTTATATCTGAAAATTGTCTTTGACTTTTTATTTATTACCTGTATATCATGCAATGCTGCTGGATATCTTAATTTCCCGCAATGTTGCTCTCAGGGATGTTTAGAATATTTGTAATTCGTTATTTATTATTTTGATTAATGTTTTTATTTATATCTGAAAATTGTCTTGACTTTATGATTTTTATTTGTTACCTGTATATCATGCAATGCTGCTGGAATCTTAATTTCCCCGAAGGCATCTTCCTGAGGGATTCAAAAAGTTATATCAAATCTAACGTCTAATCTTTAACCCTTTCATGCATGAGTTACTATATTGCAGTGGAATATTTTTTTCAATGCTTTTTTTTTACTTTTACAAATTAAGAGTCATGGTCTTTTTTTTTCAATATTATATTTTGAAGTAGTTTTATATCTGTCAGCTTCACTGTAGGAAGTTGTGCAAAAATCTCATTTTCTTTATTTTCTTTCAAATGCAGACATACACAAAATATTGCTTCATCAGAACAAAAAAATGCTATTTGAAAAAAAATAAAATTGTAGTTTTTTTCCCCTTATTTAGACTACAGTGCAAATACAAACATAAAATCTCAATAAAAAGTGCTTTGTTGTTGTAACAATCAGGATAAGTACATTCTTGAATAAAAAGGAAAACAAATAGCAGTCCTCAGAGCTGCAGTTTAGACCTATAAATGTCTGAACTGTGAACTATAATATTTAGCCTTTAACTACATATACTTCTGATCTTCAAGCATGATCAAATTCTGTCATCTCGACAGTAGATGCAAAAATTAAATATTGTTTTTTATGCAGACTTACGCAAACAGACGGTTGCTGCCTGTCTCCAGTTCAGAGTAGTTGGTAGTTGTACTCGCCGCGGTATACGACGAACTGTAGCGGCATATTTTGCACACAGTGGTGTTTTGTCTGCAGTCTTCTCACCGTTCTCTCATCTTTTACACGGGAAGCCAAAATATGTCCACACAACCGAATTATTTGACGAATGAGCGTCAGCTAATTCCTCGACCTCATCTTCCTCCATATTGAAACGAGTGTTTTGCTACGGTAGGTGAGGAGGGTATAAAAATCTCAGTGGTGTGTAGCGCCCCTTCGTGTTTTTTAGTTTGTGCCTTTATTTCGTCATTTTTTATTTCGCGAAATTTCGTGGCACGAAATTTCTTTACACCCCTACTAAATACCAAATACCAAATTTGCCCTTCATCAGCTGTTTTGGATTTTGGATGCAATATCTCCATATGGTAAATAAATAAATAAAAGTACAAAGAGATTATTTATATGAAACTTGAGACAAGGATTTGGGAGTTCACCAACTAATAGTTGGACATGGTACTGCAACATAAAGGGAATAAAGTTGATTCCAAATATCTGTCTACTGTAGTGGACACCATGCACGAAAGGGTTAAAAATAACACAAACTACTACCACACAACTTGAGATAAATTATTTTTACTGTATTTTTGCTACTAAATCACACTTAATAAATAAAACCAAACAAATGTAACACATGCATCACATTTTAAAACTCCCCAGTTTTCCTTTACTCCGACCTGCATGGGGTCAAAGTTTGCACAGATGCTGACAGAAAAATAAGTAATTTAGGATTCATGTAAGCATATTGTTCTCATATGATGTAATAATCTGTGGTAAAAAATAAAAGAAAAACATACATGGTTGTATGTAGACTATCAAATCCATAATATGTATTATTGTTTGTTAAATTTTACTTTACTAATTGAGAACATTAAATCAAGCAAGTAGACCTCCATAATACTCACTTTTAGGGTAGCTCTCAGGCTGAAAAAGATTGGTGAACCCTGATTTAACATTTCTAACTGTAACAATATAAAGACACTGTTCTAAACTACTCTCATTAATCTAGAAGCTCCAAGGTATTTATTATAAGTGAATGATTGTGATCACAGACAGGAGCAGACTGATCTGTATTTAATCCGTTGTTATCACTTATATGAATTTATTACCAACACCTGCTGTTTGCATCTGAAGATGACTCTGTGTTGAGTGATGTAATGGAGCAGCATGAATATAATTAGACTAATGATGCATTGACATGCAGTGTCATGCCAAAATGTGGGCAATGAAGGCAGACATGTCAGACAATCAGACTTTAAATACAACTTTTACCTGAGTTTGGTTTTGTGATTGCTAAAAGAAATATTAAAAAAAATAGAACAGTATGATCATTTTAGTATAGCTTTTATTCTCAGCTCAATCTCTTAAAACAATGTTGCTATTTTTTTGTCTTGTCTTTGTTGTTAATGCATACCAGCTCGTAATAACAGTGATGATGATGCATTAGTTTGAACACCATTTCCCTATGTGGGTGCCACTGGTTTAGTGTCATATGTGCAGCCACGTATTCCGAGGCTATAATTTCACCACATGTTCACTTCAACATGTTTTGCCCCAGTCTGTCCTACCCTTTCATTTCAGGCTTTATCAAGTCCCAGCATAAGTAAATATGAAAAAAACAAAACAATAATGAATTATGAAAACTGTCTTGAAGCCAAACGAGAAAGAAAATAGTAATGATAAAGTTATGTAATAATGTTTGTGGTGCTTGGTTAGCAGCCCTATTCTGTTTGTGATCAAATCAAGAAACAGACTTTAATGTTAAACTGCCTTATTAGTAGTGAATTAACTTGATTTTAAAACATAACCTAGAAAAATTTGAAATGGACCACAAGACAGACAAATTTCAATCTAAGTCAGTTCAATTCAATATGCTTTTTTGGCATGAAGATTGTGTAAAATAATTAATAAATCAATATAAGTTCTTAATTGGCTATCATTCTGGATTATTAACTATTCTGCTCTTGATGACAAACACTGTACTTCGCTACAAAAAGATTAAGAAATGTTCAAAATGATAGTACATATCGGCACACTGAATATGATAAAAAATAAGAATGAATGAAGGAATGAATTTTTAACTGTAGACTTTGTCTCTTTTGATGACGTTTAATGTTGTAATTAGCTGACAGCTGAACAGCAGAGTTGGTTAAAAAAGTTACAAATCCAGGGATTTTACAGATAAATTTGATGTAAAATGTTTCTCTAAGTTATTTTTACATGTTACATCAATATCAGTAAGAAATATAAGAAAATAGAATCAGCTAGAATGGTCAATGGCTTACCAGCTGAATCCCATATACCCCCGATCCAGACAACTAACTCTGTTTTAACATGGACCCACGCAAAGAATATCTGCATGATTTTTTAAAGTTTTATCTCAAAAACTGCCCTATCTGACGTGTTAACAAATCTCTTAAATAACTCCTGGATCTGGATTTGGAGCACCACCTAAATCTGATCCGTTCTTGTATGTGTCATGACCAAGATTTCCAGAAAATTTCTTCACAATCTCATGATATATTTTTGGGTAATCTTGTCTATAAACAGACAAAAACAGGTGGAAGCACAAGTTCTTTAGCAGAGATAACAAACCAAACTGTCCCTCAATAGCAGGATTGTATTTAAAATAGCAGTTAACTTACCAAATACATGATAAGTACTGATTTTGATTCATTTAGAAATAAAATGTCATGTCCACATTTGTATTCTATACTTCTCTGTGAAATGTTACAATCCCATTTTACCACACTCACACTGATACAAATATTTGTGCAGTAATACAACAAATAAAGAAACGTGGAATCATCCTAAGGAAAAAATAGGCACAAAGCCTCGACAAATCGAGCTCAGTCTAATAAACATTGTGCAGAGCTTATCAGTACTCGCAGCACAGATCAATACAGACTGAATGAGAGTAATAGCTTTCACCTTAAAACACACAAATTCTAATTAAGGCTCCTTCTCAAACAGACACTTGACATTTTGAGAGCAACTGTTTGGGTGCATCGGAGCTTCAATATAAACATCTAATCTGGGTCTCTGATGATTTTTACATTTTTTTTTTTAGAGTCAGCGACAAAAAGGGGTGAAATGAAAAAGTAAATGATTTTCTGCTGGATTCTCCTCTTCTTGTATTTTTACTCTGCGTTCACTATTTAAGTTGAAAAGTAAGTTGTACAAATGACCTACAGAGTTCCCGGCTCCCAAATGGCAAGTCTAAAAGGAACAACTCCGATAAATCACGGAGCGAAACTCGAGTCCCGGGCTGTTGTCGGAGATTTATCGGCAGCTGTATTTTTCTAGTGTCAACTGATGTTCCATAAGACTTCGCCAGCGTCTTACATTGCTTCCACCCATGCTCCCACCACGCCAACACCCACCCAAACACACACGCTCCCCCCAACACACACACCCTCCGCTTCTTCACTCCATCAACAGCCGTCCAGCATTTAAATTTGAGAGCTATTCCTGTGAGACTGTTAAACACGACAGATTGAGATGAGTGGCAAACCTCTATGCTAGCATTAGCCCACTTATCTTATTAGTGGGGCAGCTCGGACACATTTGATACCCCCCAGGCTACTGCTGCTGTTGGCCTCAGGGAACTCGCTCTGGCTTCAAAGAGCAGATCTGGCGTCCTGGTGGCTCAGCATGCTGAGACGCATACCACAACGATGTCGGTTTGAATTCAGTCCGGGCAGTTGCTGCACATCTTGCTGTCACTCTATCTGTCCAATGACGAGTCAGAGTAAACTATTTGATGAACAACAAGTTCCCAAATAGTTTTGATGGATGAGTGAGAGTAAAAAAAAAAAAAAAGGAAAGGTGCTTTGAATACTTAAACTGATTCTGATCACTATAATTACTTCATATGACTTTAGATTGACCCCCATTTGGGAGACAGTGGACCCGTCCTGATTTTAAGTTCAATCTGAGAAAGGATGTTGAAGCTCAGGCAGATTTAACATGGCAAAAGTATATTTATTTAATTGTAAAGAATAATAGCAGACCAAACGCCAGGATGCATTTCTAGTATTTCTCTGCACCATCAGACTGGAATGTTTTGCAGAATGACTTAAAGCTCAAGGAGCTGGTGTCCTTAAATTATTTTAAATGGAAAATGAAAGACATGGAAGCATACTCTATCTAATGCTGATGTTTTTAACCCTATAAAGCCAATTGTATCATATTTGATACCTGCATTTATAATACCTCTTTCTACTCAACATCAACAATTCCAAAAAAAAAACATCTGAATACAATCAGATAAATGATAAAAATGTCCTCAAATGGATTATCAGTTGCCAAAAACACCTAATGTATCAAATGAGATACGAAAAATCTATATGTTGAATTTTACGGACATTTAGACTTTTATGGATTTTAGCAGAAAGTGAAACAAACATTTCAGCTCCAAAAAATTAGAATTTCCTGGCTATAATCTATGGTCTTGGGACTTAAAGGGTTAACTAGGCTGTGATATGGCTCATAGATGTCTCGTTTTTTATTCCATAATGACGTGCTTGTAAATTGTTTTTGTCTCTTTTATATCCATCTGCAACTTTTGTGTTTTTGCTGCTGCCTGTCTTGGCCAGGTCTCCCTTGAAAAAGAGGTTTTTAATCTCAATGGGACCAACCTGGTTAAAAATAAAGGTTACATAAATAAAAGATAGTACAAACTTGAAACAATGAAATGCAATATGCAAAAATATTAAAACTGTAGTCATGGAGGGTGTTGCACTTTTTATCTGGAAACGTATTGTACGAAGCACAACAAGAGAAAAAAAAGCAGAAGAAAAACTTTATTTTCTTTTTATTTCCCTCTTGTGATCCAAACACATCACCAAAATATAGCACTGACTGAGGCAACACTGTTTTGCAAGACAACTGCCTGCTATCATTTCAGCTGCACACACTAACAGTCCAAATAAAGCCAAAGCAACCTCTCCTTACATTCTCACAATAAATACCTCAACTTTCTATTTAGGCTCTTCCCTGGTTGGAAATTCACATTTGCCAACCTCCAGGTGTGGTGGACTCTTCCAATAAGCCATTACATTTCAACTGTTAGCATATTGTAGTGATATAGCATGTTTTATAAAGGAAAAAGCTTATTATTAATAAAAATTAAATGTTTATTTTAGTTATCTTGCTTTATTGGTTCACAGAAGCTAGTGAAATGGAATAAGCAACCGCAGAGAGTAAGAAAATTAACATTTAGTGTTGTTATTTTCTAGAAGTGCGACATTATTTAATGGCTTAAATGAGAATTAGCCCCGATGCTTGATTAAATAATGTTGCACTTTTGGAAAATGTTAACACTAAGTATTAATTTCCTTACTCTCTGCGGTTGCTTATTCCAGTTCACTAGCTTCTGTACGGGTCGAATGAATACATATTAATACTGCATTAAAGGCCAATCAATACAGGACGCTCGTAACACTCTGGCTGAGCTCTGAGGACTTGGAGTAATAAAAACAAAATCCTAAATAACAACACAAACACACAATCATTTCGAGTTTCTCTGACGTCAGATGTTAAGAACACACAGGGTGTCAGAAACAGCTTTAACCTTTCACTTTCCGCCGTGTCGCCTGCTGCCACATGAAAGAATGAGAGCTAAAAAGGTCCTGAAGTCACTGGCGGTCAGCGTTTCCTAAACTATGGCTGGTGACCCTTCGCTGGCTCGCAGGTCTATTTCTGGTTGAAACACACATAACAAGAGTGCAAGTTGTTTTTCACGAGTGTGTGTTTAGAGGTTTCAGCTCATTCCTTCAAGATGTGTGGCCAAATAGTGAGAAAGAGACTCCGTATGGGCTGAATTTAGAAGATTTAGTATTTTGAGGTGTTTGTTTCACAAAAAGATCACAATAGGTCTTTTTCAAACATGTCAACTGGCTGCTGGAGTTGATTTTAAGACAGTTTTGAGCTGTTTCGTTTAATCATTTACAAAACAACCAGTACACTCATCATTTGCATGTTACACTTCAAGGTCAGCTGGCCTAAACTGTAAGTGACAGACACTATTTTTTATTTATTTATACCCTCTAGTAATTGTCTGATGCTGTAAGTACCACAGACAAACACTTCAAACACTGCAGTAACTTGTAGCCATGAGGCAGTTTTATAACTACAATAAAGAATTATTATGTGGTTGAATGAAACTATTGTTCACTATCCTTTATTTTATTATTTATATTTATATTAGTTGTTCTCTTAACATCACTAAAATGAAGGCATGCCCTTGAAGAGTGTTGATCAAATAAATAATTGATTAAATGAAGCAATAATAAATATATAAGTAATATTCTATAAATTTAAGGCAAAGATAAGCAACCAGTCTTCACATTAATGAAGCTGAAAACAGCAAGTTTATGCTCATAATTCAAAATTAATCAGTGAATTGCTTTTTTTTTAGATTAATATGAATAAACAGTTTCAACTTTTATATTTTAATTTTTATCTATATATATATTTTTAAAGAGGCAAAGCAGTTTTCACCCATCAGGACTTTATCTTCATGTTTTTGGAGCTGCAAACTTGATTCCTCTTTTGTTTTTATCAAAAACATTTGCAATTAACACATCACATCAAGTCTGATTATGTTGAATAATAATGGAAAAATAATTCAACGCTGTTTCTCCAGGAAGGATAAAATTTTACCTTTACAACAGGTTCTGTACATCACAGGTTCAACAGACATGGCTTTGTCATTTTTATTCATAAGTCCAGTGGTACGATTTTTCAGAAAGCAACAGCCAAAGCAAGCTCTGCTCAATTATGGCAGAAAATTATAATAACTTCAATTGATTTTGATATCACAGTTATGAAGCATTATTACTCACTGATTTTAAAACACCAAACGCATGCTTCCAAAACATGTTTATGCTTTTAACAATTTCTATTTTACTGTTAAATAATGAGCAATATATAGAGGTCCATCAATCATCTATGCTGCTTATTGCTTTCAGGGTCTCAGCCAATCACAGAGCTAAATAGAGAGACAAACAACCAATAGGAACACAATCATACTTCAGGTAATTGGAGTCATAAGTCAACATAATGAGCTTGTTTTGGTCTGTGGGGGGAAGACTGGGTGAACCCATGCATGCACAGGGAGAACCGACACAGAATCAAACTAGCGACCTTTTTGCTGTGAGGCATGTGCACTTCTTGCTGCCATTTGCTGAAATATACTTGTTAAAATAAAAGTACTTCAAAATAATGCCAATAATTATAACAGAAATTCCGTAGTATTTGTAATAATGAGAGGCAGTAAGTGTAAATACATTTAAGACTGGACTTTTACCAGCTCTGGTCAAAGCTATTACGGTTTGAATTGAAGTGTTTTAGTTCCACTTTGTATCTAACCAACATATTTAACAATTTGTTTTGTAGTGCATTATTTATGAAGGATTAACATTGGTATAAAAAAAGGTCAAAACTAATTATATTGACTGAATAATATGAATTTTAATTACCTACAATGAAGTTGCTCATGTTTTGTTTAGTGTTGTTTTGCTTTCAGAAAGAAAAGATTTTGCAATGCCACTTTTTTCTGCCACTCTTATCTAGAACAAAAAAACACAACAATAAAACTTTTACTAAAATATAGAGTGTGTGTTATACACTCATGCTCTATCCACTTTAGCAGAGCTAATTTAAACAACTTGTTCATATGTTGTCCGTCTGGTTTTGACATGACCCACTTCACTCGGCAGGATGTGCGTGATTGATGGCTCAGATCTGTAGTGGTAATGATCCGGTGTAAAGCAGTCTGTGTGTGTTACTGTAAGTAGCAACACATAAGTCTAACCTTTAGCTGCTCTCTGAAAACTGAGCTGAGACGAGCGGCTTTGATGATTTGAACCCCGTGCTTACGCATCGAGAAAACACACACACACACACACACACAGCTGCAGCCACACACAGAGACGGACAAATACTGATTTTGCATTTTGGTGTAAAGTTTATAACACCTTGACTGCTGTCGACGGCGCTAAGCTTCATGGGTAACAGGAAACAGAGTGTGATCTTTCTTGGATTCTGACGAGTAGGGCTGGAAAATATGGGCCGAAAGTTAAAGGTAGATCTCTGCATTAGGGATGAACGATATCCAGTATGTAGATATTTAAAAACTTTTTTTACTGACAATGATAAAAATGACTGAAAGTTGCTCTTTTTATATCACACCTACATCATATGTACATTTTGTTTTTGACAGTAACAGTTGAACTAAGTTTCATCTGCCCTTTTAAAAGCTGAAACACTAATTGAATCACCTGCTGACAGAAACCCTGTCCTTTTTTGGGAACTTATACTCTCACTGTAAGAATAATGTGGAAATGACTCCGCAATCTTGATACAAATTAAGGTTTAACACTTGTGTAATTGAAGAAAGTAATATTATGAATTTCTACTGTACATCTGCACCAGTCTCACAGTTTAATACAGTTAGGATTGTTAAGTTAATCATTCAATTTGATTCGATATCTCAAGGCATCAATATGCAACAAAGGGAGGAGTATCCTTTATTTTTCATATTACTGAACCATGCTACTTTTTAGATAAAATGTACAAGCAGGCAAAAAAATATGAACCCATTTCCAGCAATTAGAAATGGCTTGAGATTAATGCCAGCAGAAATGTCTTTTCATGGTAAAACAACATAAGGCCTCATCTTCCTGAACATGTTTTTCTTCCTCAGAAACAAAACTGCAGTCTATGGCACTTGTAAATAACAGTGAGGATAGCCAATAGTGTGACATCACCGTGATAGAAAAATGGCGCGGGGCACGATGTATCAGGCCCAAAACGTTGTTTTTCCTTTCCACACAGACACCCAAAACTAACCTGACATTATGTCCAGTATGTTTCACTAGTCCATCTGGGAAAGAGCCCATAGAAAGTGTTTGGTAATGGGCAGAATCTTCAAAAGTATATCCAGCAGTTGATTCGATGATCATTCTGTCAATCACACTCATTGACGGCCAATCAGATAATGAAGCAAATGGACACCACTGCTGCAGTGTAAAGGCCAGAATGTTAGCCACTTCAGAAAACAAACTCAAGGCAAAACGTCTGAGAAGAGGAGTGAAAAATATCCTTTCAGTAGAGATGTTAGTCGTGTTAAAAATTAATCACAGAGAAATGCCGTCAAGATCTGATAAAACTGCAATTGTTTGTTACTTCCTGCTGTCATCTCACTCATAGCTCCACCTCTTCCTGCTCTGAAGGACTCTGATTGGGCCATCCCACTTTGGACTACTCACAATCGTTGTACATTGGAGCTCCACAGGATGGATCTGGCCAATTATAGTCGTTGGATAAGACAAATCCAGCTGCATAAAACAGCGTTTTCAAAAATCTACACTTTGGTTGGAGTTTTCCTAAATATGCATTTTCAGTGACCGAAGATGCCGTGTACATGTGGACAGAAAAAGCTCAGAGTCTGAGACAACCACCAGGCCACTGGCACAACAGGGATGCACAGCATTATTGGATCAATATTGGAATCTGCAAATATGTGACATGAAAGCTGATCTTTGTGTATATGTCCAGATATGAACATTTCTGCTGATATTTTGACCATTTGAATTGGCCAGGAAAATCCCATATATTGGCTGTGAAACGTACTGTGTAGCATGATTGTTTACCCCATCACCATGCAATGTCCACGTTTATGGATCCAAATGATAACTTATTTATTACCTACACCAAGGAGTTTATATTTGTCTATTAGTTAGTACGATTGTGCAAAAGCTACTGGATGGATTTTGCTTTAAATTTTTAGGAGATGTTGGTAATGGCCCAACTTAAAAATGGCTAGATTTTGGTTGTGATCCAGATAACCACCACGAACAAACAATTGTTTTTGCTCAATAACTGTCTAAATAGTAATGATATTAACGTGACTCTAAGTGCTAGGTGTAGGTTTTCAGTGCCAAGAAATGATATTATGATGTTAACTTTATCATGGCACTATGGATTACTGATGTTACAGCAATATGTGAGCTATCTCAGCAGAGGTTTGCATTCTCCAAGTGCTTTCTAGTTTAAGAATAAAAATGTGTTTCTCTTGCCTCAAGTCTGTTTCTAACATAAATGGACTGTAATTACAGAAGAAACAGGTCAATTTAGTTCAGAAAATATCAGTATTGATGATAATGACTTTAGAAATGTGCATATATTACATTTCGGGCAAAAATCCATCAACGTGCATCCCTTTAGCACTCCACATGTTGTTAGCAAATACAGTGATATATCTTATAAACTCAACAAATTTTCCAGCCCTACTGACAGGTGAAGGACAGACGGTCTTCTCTGTCTTCTGACTTTCTTCTGTCGACTTCCTCAGCGCAGACACACACACACATGGACAACCCAGAATCCTCCCCATCAGCACCCCGGCGTAGAAATCGCTTACCAAGACTCTCTGCTATTCTTGAAGGAGGCGTGTGAACATGTTGGGTGGGCACTTCCCCGCTCACCTGCCTTTCTTTAGCACACTCTTTCTTTCTCACACTTTCTCCCCTCCTCCCCTTTCACTCTCTCTCCAGCTACACACACACACACACACACAGCGTCAAACACACACTTGTCACCATAAAACAGGTTGTGTTGTCAAGTCTCCTGTCACCATGCTTGTTCTTCTATGCCATATATGAGCTCTCTCAGCTGTTGGTTGCAGTTGAACCACAATTAACCCCCCACTCGCGCACACATGCACGCTCAGACACAGTTTGCACTCTCCATCTCGCTCTTTCTCACCGCTGCCCTTTCACTCTCAGCTCACAGGCTGCAACCCGAGCCGAGCAGCAGCGGAGTCATTCACTCAGTCTGTCAGTGTGTAAAGTGTCACTAAGTGAGTTTACAGCATTACTCCTCCGTGTGTCGCAATGTATGCTAACATATTACTGCACACACACTCTCTGTGACTTCTAATATTTTTAACTTTGTAGCTCCTGCTGTAAACGGTGATTAACTGTGTCAATATATCTTTATTAGTTTCTAAATCAGAGCCAAAGTTTAAATGCCAAACTCATAAACCAAGAATAAACTAAAGGAGAGATCTGTCAACGTAAATCAAAGAAGGGGTGTGACACTTAAATTATTTGAGATATTTCACATCTTAAATGAGGATACGGAAAAATATATATATTTTGAATTAATTAATTTGAATTTGTTTTTAAGATATATGCAAAGAATTAAAGATAAAGAAATACCATTCACATACAAAGAAAAAGAAATAAAGTAATTATACACATTTGAAAAGGAGAAGGAAGAAGTTCATTCCTACCCTTCATTACTGTTTCTAATGGGTTGTATAAAATATATTCTTTAACATCTATTCAAATGTATTCTACATATATACACAACAAAGCATACTGTATAAAACATAGAAATATGTTTATATACATACAAACTACAAAATACTACTAAAATATATGATTAAACATATGTTTGTACATACATACATATTAGTATCAATATAGATGTAATATACTTAAACTACTTAATATCTAAATACATAAAATTTGTACCTATACACGTAACACATTCATACTTAAATGAATATACTTATGCATATCCACATAAATATATTTATAACTTATATCCATACACTATAGTTCATATAAATCAATTTCAATGTATTGTTTTTTCTGATTTCTTGATTTATTTCCTCCATCATTCTCAATAGCTGTGTTTCCATTACAGTTTTTTGCAAAATAGAAGCGATATTTCTAAAATTTCGACATAGTATATTTGCGCTTTGAACGTGTTTCCATTGAGGGTTGTTCTCGGCAGTACCGTCGGAACTCTCGTCAAATATCATCCCACGAGATTTCACTGCAGGAAGATGGATGCGAACACTTTCTCCTTTATTTCCATTTCTATCTCCTTAAAACACTCTGTGTTCCTCTGTTGTTTGATGATTATTATGGCACGTGTGTTTTTCTCGAGAATAATGGCAAGAAAAGTCTCATTCTCCCCCTCTGTCCAAACTTCCCACGCCATGTTTACTCCGAGAGAAGTGATCATGTGACCAGGTACGTCACGTCCAGTTCCGTATAATTGCGGAAAAAGTGTTTCCATAGCGCTTTTGCGATATTTCTCTTTATTGACACGTCTGAAAAACCTCCTCTTGAGAGCGTAAAAACCTTTTTGCAATATTTGAGGGTTTTTTCGAAATTTAGGTGTTTCCATGACCAGTATTTTGTTGCGATATTCAGGTTTTGCGCAATTCGAGGGGTAATGGAAATGCAGCTATAGATAACACACTTCCTCCACTTTATTGGTTGTTAACAATTTCTATACCTCTTTTTAAAACAGATTAATGTTTGTACTCTGTTTTATCTCCATATCCAAATTGTTCCATAAAGTCATCCCATGGCTCGATATGCATAAAGTTTTCATTGTTGTTAGGTTTAATCTCCCCTTAGATTAAACCTCCTTCCCTCCAAAGCAGTTTGCACCAATAAGGACTCGATCTTCGTGTTTTGGGTTGCAAAAAAAGAAAGAAAAAGAAACATTTTTTGTTTTCTCCTACAACCAGGAAATTGCAATGAATACACTAGAAAAGTCTGTAAGTTGCAGATCATAGCGCAGCAGGTTGTGCACGTGCCTCACAGTAAGAAGGTTGCTTTTTTCCGTGTTAGGTTTGCATGTTCTCCCCGTGTGGGTTTGTTCTGGGCTCTAAACATGTTTATTCAGTTGATGGGACTCTCTATTGTGCTCCAGGCTGAGTTTTTATAAATCAATATATATATAAACCTTTAAATATACTCATTGTTTCATATTTCTTTTCAATTGTATATGGCCTGATTTCTGTTATAAATATTTGATCATAACCTTTTTTGTGTTCCTTTTTTTTTACTCCTGCTATATATTTTTTTCTTTTTATTTGGGGAGTTACTTAAAGTTCATGTTTAATAAGGAATATGTGTAAGTCTGAATTTATGCATGTAAACTAATTATTGTATAGATTTATATTGATATCAGCAAGCCAAATAATATTTTATGGAAAAGGGGTGGGATTAAAGAAGTATTACTTCTTCCCACTCTTGTACGAAATGTAAATCATACTTTTCATTTCATATGTTGCATGTTTTGTATTGTTACGTTTGTCCACTGTTGTATGATTACTGTCCCATTTACTTATTTCATACCTATTATTTCTTGAAATAAACTACTTCTAAGTAACTACCTAACTTACAATTACTATTAAAGCATTGCAATTTTTTGTTATTACGTTAAACTATTTAGCTCTTATTTTATATTCAAATACTCAAATATATGTTATTTTTCTTGTAGTGTCTTTATTTTTTATTGAAATGCTTTGTCAATAATGCCCTGTAATAGTTATAAAGCTATTTGAATTGAACTGACTCATGTTGTGCATTAGAGTGTGTACTGTATTTGGGTAACTTGCAGCTTCAACATAAATCATGTAATATTATAGATGTGTTTAGAGCTTATTGGCACTTTAAGTATTGATTTAAACTGCATGATGTTTGCAGACATGTTGCTGCTGCCAGTGAAATCTTAATAAAGTTAAATGAGCAGGGATGAGCCTATTTGTCAACACGTGCAGACTCCTACGGCTGCGTACAGCAACACTTCACAGCACAGCCAGAGCTCCGTCTAACTAAGCACAATACAGTCACGGAAAGCATTAAAATCCCCCCAACTCACTCCATCACCATTTCCAAAGTGATCTGATGGAGATATTACCTAAATGGCTGGCAAGCTGTGGGCTGCTAACTGAATGCTAATATGTGTCAGAGCCCGGCTGAGGATTTATGGCCCACCATCTGCTCACCAGCATACAGTACAATGTTAGCTTACAATGTTAGCTTTGATCAGGACCTCCCTGTTCATTCCTCCCAATCACTCATGTGAGCCTGAATTAGCACCAACTTCTTTCTCCTTGAACCTAATCATGCTCTCCGCCGCACGCTGATCATTTGAATAGTAATTCATTCACACTCTGGGGCCTGAATATTTGTTTTTTAAAAGCTACAAGAAAGCCCAATTAAAAAGTGTGTTGTTTCCAGATTCATAACATGATTAGGAGGGGTTTACAAATGAGTGCTCATTAAAGCAGCGAGGCCATACTTCCATGATATTAATGAACACTGGGTCTGCAGAGTGCAGTGTTTCAGTCTCATAACTGTTCTTAAATTAAACCCATGAAGACGCAGGTTACCCTCATTTTCAGGATTTGATTTTAGTGATGATCCAAATGCTGATACAGATTTAAGATTTGTTTTTTATGATTTATTATCATTGAGAAAAAGGGGAGTTTTCCACTTTTTTCTTATTTTTTCTTATTCTTATAACTCAAAAGGTATGAAATTGATTTTAATAACATATTCAGGGATATTTCTTCATCACACAAGGAAGAAGCCATTAGATCTTAGAGTTGACCTGATTGTCGATGCTGATCCAGAAATATATTTCAGTTATCGTCAACAATAAGGCAGGTCTCCACATTTTTCATTTCATTTCATTTATTTGTTTATTCGAACAAGTGAAAGACATAACATAAATCTTTATACCTTGTCCGAAAGGGTGTAGGATGAAGTCAGAAGACTTTTCTAGTCCTACCCCTTTGTCTTTACATATATACAGTCTAATCTGCCCAAGCTTGTGCAGAAAAACAAAACAGAAGAAAAGAAAGTATATCACAATAAAGCAAACAAAAAAGAACACAAACAACACATTTTTTTTGTTAGTTTAAGGTTGCTTCCATCTCACTCTTTTATCTTAGAGTGAGATTTATATAAATCTGTTTGAACTGTTTAAGTGATCTACATGTTTTCATTTTTTCACTACATTTGTTCCACAAATTGACTCCTTTGACTGATACACAGTGTGTTTTGGTGGTTGTACGAACTGGCTGTTTTTTGAAAAAGCATAATCCTCTGAGATTGTGTTTGTTTTCTCTTTTTTGAAACAACTTTTGGATGCCCAGTTTGATAACTCGACTGAGAATGTCAGAAATGCCTTTACCAAGATTTGTGCTCTGTTAGAAATTCCAGCACTTTTATATGAATCAACTCTTTACAGCCCTGAGTAAAGCTGTGATATTTGGAAAATGAAGGGATGGAACATAATAAGATATTGTATCATTTAAAAATCATATATCAAAATAGTACACAAGTGTGTTTTTTACAGTATAAGTCAGATTGACATAAATTAAAGCTCTAAATGTAACAGAGAGACATGGGAAGTCAAATAGCTGAATTTCCTCAGCCAAGAAAGGTCCAAATTTGTACAACTTATTAACTTATAGACAACAGATGTTGAAGCATAAACACAACATTATAATGAGACACATTCACTCAACAAGGCTGTTTTAATATTACAGTTACTGACTGGCAACAAGATGCCAGTAAGTTAATGTGAATGTCTTTAAAGTAGCATTACTCTATTTTAAATTACTGTACTATTACTGCTATTTCTATATATAGTTTTATTTATATAAATAAAATAAAAAATATAAAAATAAGGTATATTAAAACGTAAAAAGATGATCAAAACAAGACTAACATGATGAGAAATCTATGAGAACAGTTAGAACAGCAGAGATTACATATAGTTTAATAAGTAATTGTAAAATAAGTATGTACATTATATAAATGATTTAACCTTGTCTTAACCTACTTGCCAGACAATGTTAAGTGCTTTCTTGCTCTTTATTTGTACGCTTGTCCATTGTTCTGTTTGTGTTCTGTGTGATGATGTGCTTTAGCAACATGATATGGAAGGCTGTGGAAACAAATTTCCTTTTTTAGGGGGCACGATAAAGGTTCATCTATCTACCTAAATAAATAACAAGGTTGATGAACAAGTATGTAGGAAATAAAAAAGCATCATGTAAAAGCCAGTCCAAAAAATGTAGTTTTAAGATAGGTCTTAAGAGATGTTACTGATTTCATTATCTTTCCCAAAACAGCTATTTTTAAATAATTATTTAACAGAAAACAAAGCAATACTCAGACTTACTATTATAACAGTGCATGCACATTTTGCCAGGATCACTGGTCAAATACAGTCTTTGTTTCCACTTTTTCCTTCTATAAATGTATCTACTTTCCACCCATACAGTAAACAGTGTGATCAACTTATTCAAAACATATCTGACAGTGCACTTTGTCTTTGAAAACATTGTGGAAAATGTCATTTCAGGTGAGCTTGTCTCTGAGCTTATTGCTCAAACACTGTGTGACATTTAATAGAAGGCCCATAATGAACTAACCGTTTGCTAGTGATCTATATGGATCTGTGAGGGAAAATAGTGAACTTTGTGAAGAATTCCATCCAATCCATCTGTCCAAACAAGTTTATTCTAACATTTGTCTTCCTGCAGGAGCCTCCGGGCCCACGGCGTGCCTAATGCCATTTGATGAAACAGTAAAGATTCTCCATATCTTCTCCACAGTAAAAGGCTAATTGCTGTGCTGCAGTCAGATTTACGTCCTCCCCATCCTCCTTTATGCGTCAGGCATCTGTAAGCCCTCACGCCACCAGTCTCAGAAGGGGTGTATGTTATGATCCCATGTCAGCGAAATCAATCCTTATCAATTTTAAAGTTCAGGTTTTTATTTCATGGCTTTCAAGGGAGCGCCTCTCAAGCGAAAATGACTATTCCAGCTCTTTTTTTTTCTCCTCTGTCCCCTCCTCTCTTCCCATCTGCGTCCATATTGATCGTCTGTGTGTGAGGCTCCCCTGCGATGTTTTTGCCCCGTGGCGGCTCCCTGGACCACTGTCAGCGAATGCCTGAAGACACAGCTTAGTTAAATAATGCTAACTAGAGCCTGTGATCTGTCTTAGTGCAGCTCCCTGAAATTAACAAGCTCTGGTAATTGTCATGTCTCAACATTGTCTGGTAAAGGAGTGACAAAGGTCAAATGAGGAACTACAGAAGGATCCCTCTTGCTTTATTTAAAATTAATAAGTTTCTGCTCTTTTTAGTGGAGATCTTGATGCTTTATAGTTTTTTTTGAAAATTCACTGGGCTATATCATTATTTTTTTAAGAATACTGTCACACATCCAAGAATTATCCAGCTAGATTTATTTGGACCTTGTGCAAATGTGAATTGTTTGCTCAGTGTTTGAACAAAGAGGCAGAAAAAAAAGGGAATCGGTTGGAAGTGAAGAGTTAGATTTTAATCAATTAGCCACTTTAATAGACAACTAAAATTGCAATTCACACACAAATTTCATAAAGCCAAGGAATATGTTGAGTCTTTAAGATATTTACCATATAATGTGTATTGGAGGCAGCACAGTGGCACAGCTCATGAGTCTAAAGGCAAGAGGGTTCAAGCCCTGGGTTGGTCAGGCCCTTTCTGTGTAGAGTTTGCATGATCTTACTGTGCATGCATGGGTTCTCTCCAAGCACACAGGCTTCCTCCCACAGACCAAAAACATGCATATTACGTTGATTGGTGACTCCAAATTGCCCTTATAGGTACAAACCCAAAACCAGTGAAGTTGTCACGTTGTGTAAATTGTAAATAAAAACAGAATACAATGGTTTGCAAATCCTTTTCAACTTATATTCAATTGAATACACAACAAAGGCAAGATATTCAATGTTCGAACTGAGAAACTTTATTTTCTTTTCCAAATAATCATCAATTTAGAATTTAAAGGCAGCAACACATTGCACAAAAGTTGGCACGGGGCATTTTTACCACTGTGTTACATCACCTTTCCTTTTAACAAGACTCAGTAAACGTTTGGGAACTGAGGAGACCAAATTTTGAAGCTTTTTGGGTGGAATTCTTTCCCATTCTTGCTTGATGTACAGCTTAAGTTGTTCAACAGTCCCGGGGTCTCCGTTGTTGTATTTTATGCTTCATAATGCGCCATGCATTTTCAATGGGGGACAGGTCTGGACTACAGGCAGGCCAGCCTAGTACCCGCACTCTTTTACTACGAAGCCACGCTGTTGTAACACGTGCAGAATGTGGCTTGGCATTGTCTTGCTGAAATAAGCAGGGGCGTCCATGAAAAAGACGTTGCTTGGATGGCAACATATGTTGCTCCAAAACCTGTATGTACCTTTCAACACTAATGGTGCCTTCACAGATGTGCAAGTTACCCACAAAGTTTACCAGTTCGAACGTTAAGTATCTTGTCTTTGCAGTGTATTCAATTGAATATAGGTTGAAAAGGATTTGCATATCATTGTATTTTGTTTTTATTTACAATTTACACAACGTGCCAACTTCACTGGTTTTGGGTTTTGTATGAGTGTGAGTTGTTTGTCTCTCGATGTGGCCCTGTGACTGGCTGGCGACTGGTTCAGGGTGTATCCCACATCTTACCCAGTGTCAGCTGAGATAGGCTCCAGCCCCCCACCACCCCAAAAAGGACAAACAGTATATATATGGATGGATGGCTGTTTACTGGGTGGACTGTACAGGTATAGCATGTAGCCCTCATGCCTCTTAGCAAGGGTGTTGTTGTTCAACTTTCTGGTTGTTCAGGTCATTCTGTGTGTAATTTGCCTGATATTCCTCGGCCTCCAAGAAAGAGTTTGAGTAATTATAAGTTATTAATTAGTTCCTCAGCTTATGCTATTCTTTCTTTAAAAAAAAAAACACTTCAGCAACATCACATTTTTTTCTCAATCTAAAAAGAGAAACAAGAATCTTATTTTCCACTAATCTTTCTGGAATAAATTTAAAGGCTTTAGCTTCATCTGACTGCTCCAGATGGTGTAAAAGCAGTGGAAAAACTTAGTTTGACCATGTTAAAAAAGTTTTAATTGATTTACTGTGATATTTTCTGACTGCTGTGTGTGTTACTGCAAAGGTTTATAACACAAGAAGAATTCAATGCTAAGTCCTAGTTCTCCCTGTGCAGTTGTGGCTTTACTCCAGGTACTTCAGTTCCTCCCCACAGAACAGAAATATGCCCTTATAGGTTAGTGTGAGATCGGCTGTCTGTCTCATTTTGTCAGCCCCGTGATTGGCTTGCATCTAGTCTAGGGTGTACCTCTATAGCCAGGATAGGATCCAGCCACCCACGACTCTAAAATGAATAGGCAGGAAAGATAATGGATAGATATAGAGAAAGACAGTTTCAGCAGAGACAATATTAACACTTTGTAGATCAACCTTATGTTGATTGACAAGAATAAATAAATAAGTAAAGATGCCAAGCCTAATACTCAAGACTCTTTAATGTAAGAACCACCAACAGACAAATGCTTTAAATCCATATAATCTGTTTAAATTAATAATAATTTCAGTCATGTTGTTTTGTTTAAAGATTTTTTTGTTGTATTTGGAATAATATGTGCTGTTCAGACTGTTGCAAACATTTTTGTGCATTTAAAAAATCTCTCTCTTTTTATTTGCATTTTTTGATTGACAATAAAATTCTAATGATCTTTAATGATTACAAGAGCAACAAAACTCCTTTAAACTGTCATTTTTTATTGTTGGCAACCTTTAGGAAATAAAAAACAAAACAAATACAGCTCATGAAGCTTCACCCACTTTTCCAAGAGTTATCAGTGTTTTTGTACAACTTTGATTGTCTCTCCTTTGGTTGGAAAAGTTACTGAAGTATTTTAAAGGTCCTACATTTTTTTCGGGAGATGTGCTTTTATTTTAGAGAAATTAAACCCTCTGATCCTACTTTACATTTTCAAGATGTCACTGAATGTAACCTTGGAATTGTGCTTTATCACAAACTAAAATGAGACGTATGGACCCAGCAAAGACTCTTTCTAAGGTCCAGTGTTGTTGTTGTGCTTTCATTGAGAGTTTCCTCTTTTAGCAGTATCAGCAGGTTTGGCAATGAAATGAAAGCACAGAAGAAGTCGTTTAGGAAAATTCTAACAGTGTCCAGGAAACTGTCAGGCACCCTGTTTGCAAATACGGACTGCATTTATAAACAGAGGACACTGAAAAAGACATTCAGCATTGTGAGTAAGGGTGATCAGACACTAGGTTACCAGCTTTATTTTACACTGTTGCCCTAATTTTATTTGTTCCACAAGTGATCAAACTTTTCGCTGAACGTTGAGAAAAAGTTGTGTTAAATGGGCGTTTCTGGTCCATCACTACAAGTCTTCCTCTCCTCTAATGTGAGAGTGCACTGATTGAGTTTTTACTGATATATTTTTTACTCTGTTTCAGTGTTAGTATGTGATTCCTGTCCCACTTTAAGATCCTCACTGATACAAATAACCTAACTGACTAAATCACCAGTTTAATGAAACAGATCATTGTCATTTTTAACATGTAATGTTTAACAGTTTAAGACCTTTTAGCAACCTAAATATGCAGTAATGATGTAAGTGTTTTCTACAGATTTAAAAAGTGCTGAAGAGTTTGAAATGATTTACAATAAAAATTCAGGACTTCTGTTTCTGCTGCTGTTTTTACTGTAATCATAAAAAGTCATCAAACTGTTTAATTCTAACGATTTCTTATTTACCAATTAAGAAAATATGAAAAGGATTGTGTTTTGCCATTCAGGCCGAAAATATTAAGATATTACATGTTTCCTACTCTGCTAAACCCAAATATTAGGCATAAAATAAAAACAAAAAGGCTCAGATTCGATTTGGGCTTTACATTTCTGTGTTTTCTCTTATTTTTGGATGGATTTTATATAAACTTTTCCAACAAAATTTTAGAGTAAAGCCACTTTTACTTTGCCCATATTATCTTGACCTGCTTTCAGTACAACAACAGAGAAATAGTTCCTGATAGTGCCGAATCTAAGCATTTACTAGCAGCCAACAAAGTTTACCCCTGCGGTTTCTTTGACTCTTTTCCTTTTACAACTTGTGTCAGGTAAACATTGAAGTGCTGAAGATTAGGCCGAGGTGCTGTTGTTCACACTGTGTGCCAGAGCCAGTGTGTGTGTGTGCATGTTTGTGTGTGTGTGTGTGTGTGTGTATACTGTGCAGAGGATAGCTGTGAGGCCTCCAAACAGTAAACTAATGGTTCAGCGCTAAATGCCCACTAAGTGGGTGGGACAAGGATGGCCTGACCCCGCTGGCCTTCCCACCAGTCCCCTCTAACAGCTTGGCCTCGAGGTCAGCTCAATTTCCCCACTGCTGAGTGGTCATTACGGAGCGCGGCTTTGATAAATGCTCACGGCTGCTGCTGCTGCTCCTGCTGGCTGGAAACGCTGCACATCTCCAGGCGCAGAAATCTCCACTGTGCAGCCAAACAGATAGAAGAGGAGAGAGAAGAAGAAATGGAGTAAAAGAAAAAGAAGGAGAGAAGGAGGCTATCAGGAGGAAGAGAGCAGCACAGGGGGAGAAGCATCCGCCGTAATCCCACATTACCATCCTGCACGTGGCTGATGTTGCCTAGTAACCTGATGATCTGAGTCTGCTCACATTTTCACTTAGCCAGAAAAGCTTCAACGAGAAAGAAAGAAGAGGCAGCGAGGAGGAAAAACAAATCAGATGAAGATTGTTACAGACCCCAGCGACTGCCCCAATCTCCCCCTTGTTCTCTCTGTGGCTCTCTTTGTCTCACTTCCACTGAGACAATGTTGATAAAAACCTCTGAATGCAATCATCTCCTATTCTCCCAGTACCCCGAATGCTTCAATGTGCTGTAGTCTGACAGTGCAGGGCACTCAGGCAGATCTGCTCTGCTGATTTTCATGACCTTTGTTTCTAGTTCTTTCTTTGTATGGCTTCATCTTCAAACTTTTGCTGCAAAGTTAAATGTATCTTTGCAACAATTAAACTGAAAACAAGCTTCTTGGACACCAAAAGGCTTTCAGACTACCTAATTTAGAAAAACTAGAACGGTGCAAGCACGACATATTTTTGTAGGGTAATGCGGAAGTTAGCATTGTGCAGGTTTCCTCGACTGCAAGCCTATGCAAAGTCTCTGACGTTTCATTGTGTTTTGGCTAAATGCAGATAATATGCTATGTAGCAAATAAAACATGATGTTATTTGTGATTATTTAAAAAAAAAAAAAACTACTTTTCACAATGATTAAAGCTTAAATGTAATCAGAGTGAAAAGCCATTTGAAAGATACTATGTAACATATCGACATAAAGGCCGTTGCAATATTTCCAAAATATAACGTCTTGTTGTGACCTTGTTTGAGCGTTTCTTCATAATCCAGTGACCTGATTAAGTTGGTCCTGATGGCTGTGGCAGTAGGGAAAAATTTATTGATTATTAAAAATCATTAAGAAATGCTTGCCGTCAGGCTATTTTTGTAATCCGTATTAAATAGTTAGTTTGCACAAAACCATAAAGCACTCAGAGAGAGCAAACCTCCTACAAGGTAGCTCACATATTGCTGTTACTTCTATAAGGAATAGGTTTATGATAAATTTACTAGGGCTGCAACTAACGGCTGTTTTCATAATTGATTATTTGGGTGATTCCTTCCTTCAGTAATATTTTATTACAGCTTTTTTCTTTCTTGACTCACTGCGCAAAACTGTCAGTACATCAACAGACTTGTTTGCATGTTGTTCAAATAAATGCTCACAAACTTACTTTTTTTTCTTGAAACAAAGCAGGCAAAGTAGTAGCAGTCTTGTCTATAAAGTATTCAATAAAATAAGGTGCTGCTGAATGTAACAAACAAAAATAATCTTAATAATGAGGCGAGTCTTCTTCCGTCTCGAACATGCCGACGTGCTTTCTCAGCAAGTGCTCTTTCATAGAGGTCGTGCTCCCATGCCAGCTGAAGTCGGCCTTGCAATGTTTGCAAGTGATTGTTTGCTTTGCTTTGTTGAGCCCAACTTTTGGAGGTTTTTGGTCATTTGGGAAGTGATTCTGCCGTAGACGCCACCATTTTGAATCCTCCTGCATGTTATTATGTGCATTGATGGTCACTCGTGCACATGCGCACCTCTCACAGTAGCTTACTGCAAGAGAGCGGGCTCTTCTCCGAACTAACCGACTGTAAGCTACAATTTCAGAAACCAAAACACCAGCGATTCATTGCCGATGAAATCGCTAATTAATTAGTTGACAACTAATTTAATTATTGTTGTTCGTTGATTTAATTGATTGGTTGTGGCAGCCCTAAAATTTACCATCATAATATGATTCCATGACTCTGAAAATCCACACCTGCCACTCAGAATCTTGTTGATATCATCAATAGTTAGACAGCTATTATGCAATTGCGATTGTTCGCTGATATGTTATCTGGATTGCCACAAAAATCTAACCATTTCTAAGTTGGACCTTTATTAGCATCTCCTAAAAATTTCAGCAAAATCTGTCCGGTCGTTTTTGCATAATCTTGCTAACAGACAAAAACCTGACCTTAGGTAACAATGGTTTAAGATTCAAAAGCAGGCAACACTAAATACATTTTATAAATGTGAATGCCCATCAAATTACATGCTGGACGCCATTGTTTTTGTCATCCAGCATGAAATGGAACAGAGTGTCATGTCACATAGAAATGATCAATCAGGTTTTAGGATAACTCCACAAACTCCCAACGGTCTAATCAGAAAAAAAGTCACACCACATCCGTGCAATACCGTCTAAGAAAACTACCCAAATTCTTTCATGATCAGCAGTTTGACCATACTGTGGCAAGCTGAAGCAAATATTTAAAAAAACTGAATTCAGAGAAAAGAGTATAACCACAACATAAAAGTCATATCCTTATAAATTTACAGTTTTCTGTCAAACTAAATGATTTATTTTTTTCATTTTTTGACCCTCGAGACAGGAATTCAAGGTTCTGCTCTTACTCCACATTAAAAGAAAAAGTGCCACCACTGAAAGAATAAACCAAGGCCCTCCAAAGACGGGTGGGGGTTTATGGTTGCCTCTCTGCTTGTGTTTGCAGACCACTAAATAAGCTCCAGTTGATTACATGGAAACACACAGAGACAGTGTAAAGAGAAAGTCATGGAAGCCCCTTTAGTGAAGTATGATAATGGGTATGATGGTTTATAAATAATTATAAAGGATTTAAATTTCAAATAAGTCATCAACCAATTATATGCACTTAATGTATTTTATGATTAAAGATGGGTTAATAAAGAGTTGGGTGCTTTTTTGCCACCACAATTACCAAATGAGTCTTATTGTTGCTTTGTGATGTCAATATATTAAATCAAGTAATGATGCAAAATAATTATGCAAATTATTATTTTTCATTATTGTTTGCCTCCAACATTTGACCATGGTCACACAATAAGCGTGTAATTTTTATTTTTATTTAAAGCCGAACATTGCTCATGTTTTAAGTAGCACTGTGAACTTGACTAACTTCACATTGATGATTTTGTTTAAATGTGATGCCTGGTAACCACAGTTTGTATGTCAGTGTGATAAGACTTTGTTTAACTGTATAATGGTAAGTGTGGCGGAAGAATAAGAAGAAGCTCTCATGTTTTCTTTTGGTACAATAGGTTATTTAATGATTCAGTAGGGTAAAAAAAAATCCAATGATGAGATAACTTACTGCACTTGTGTGATAAGGCACTCCTGTTGTGAGCATGCAGTCAGATCAGCTGTATTCTACCCGGATACAGCAGTGCCATTTTTTTTAATTGGCTGATATGGACCTGTACGTTTTTTTTTCCCCCTTGTCTGCATTATCTTTTCAGCTGAGCACTGTGTCCGGTGGCAGCTTTGGAAAGACCAATGAATTTTTTTCTAGCAGTGAGAGATAAGTAAATAAATGTGATTCACTGGGGTTTATATGGCCCTCTCTCTGCTTGTGTTTGCAGACCACAAGCTCCAGTTGATTACATGGAAACACACAGAGACAGTGTAAAGAGAACACAGACAGACAGGACAAGACAAGACAACAGGGAGGGGGACAAACAGGTATTGTAGGTAGTTTAAGATAGTAGTCCAAGTGCTGTGCTGATTTTAGTCCATTCCGGGAGTAAAGGCTGCAAGGAACCAGGGACACCAGAGATGTTTTTATGGTTAAAGATGGGTTAATAAAGGGTTGGGTGCTTTTTTGCCACCAAAATTACCTAATGAGTCCTCTTGTTTGTATGTCAGTGTGATAAGACTTTAACTGTTTAATGGTAAGTGTGGCAGAAGAACAAGAATAAGCTCTCATGTTTTTTTTTTGTACAATAAGTAATTTGTGCAGTAGGGTAAAAAAAATCAAATGATGAGATAACTTAGTGCACTTGTGTGATAAGGCACTCCTGTTGTGAACATGCAGTCAGATCAGCTGTATTCTACCCGGATACAGTAGTGCCATTTTTTTTAATTGGCTTATATGGATCTGTTGTTTTTTGATTGGCTGATGGATAGTTGATTTGTTGATCTTTTTGACTGGAGCTCCCATTGAGCTCTCGGATGCTCAGAGCATCTTGCAGTGCAGTGTAACTCAGTAGGCCCTAAATAATAAATTTTCATGCATGAGAAATACCAGTTGTGGTGTGTGACATTGTGAAAAGATTCAAATGTGTGTGTCACGCCTTAAATGTGTGAGAGTTGGGAGTCCTGCCTGTGTTTCTACCCACAAACATGGTGCAGTTGGCATCTTTTGCCAAAAGTTAAGCCATTATTGTTGCCTTGTGTTTGCCATGATTACATTTTAGACTTCTTTGTCAGTTTCTGTTGACTGTCTGCTAAAAGCACAAGCCATGCAGAGCAATGTGGAAAACAATGATGTGGAAATTGTTGAGCGAAAAAAGACTAGCAATTTTACTGATTCTCCACAGGAATTGGTTTTTAATCCCCATCCTTAGGGTTGGACATGACTGTGGTAAGTCTGTTCGGAAAGGGGGAACTACCGCAAACTTTGTAGTCTTTTGCATTGAGGTCCCCCATCATGTAGTGGAGACATTAAAAACTATATAAAAACTTAATATAAACCATTGTATGGCTCTTAAAATCTGCCCACTTTCCAGATTTTTGATCATAACAATATAAAAGATGCCATACAAATACACAAATAGAGATTATAAGAGTCAAAATAGATGATATTCAGGTTTTACTGCATTAAGCAAATGCTGTTTACTCCTCTTCCACTAATGCACAGTGGCTGATAAATACATGTAAAACAACAGGAACTGTTATATGTGGTTGCCCTGTTGTGTAACGTCAGCAGAATGGTCTGTGTAACCATTGTTAGTCATTTTCAGCATGAGAGTAAAAGTAAAACTATTATCTATTACATTAAAACAACACAGTACCATTTATAGAGCATGGCAGGTGTATGTAGGGGTGCCTGTGTGATCCATGCATGTGTTGCTGTACGAATGTGTGAATGTCTTATAGAGCCACCCAGAGATTGATGTGGTGCAGCGAGCTAAAGTAGTCTCACACCTCCCCAGCTGCTCCGTCTGAGACAGAGGCCTGCTGCTTCACTTGCTGTCTGAGCCTAAGCACACATGAGGTGTTTAAAACATTCAAGCTTAAGCCTCTCTCATAGCTGTTTATACATAATCATATTGGCTCTGTACTAGGTTACTTACAATTTCTGAACATACAGCCAATGTGCTGCCATTCTTTAGCACTCTGGATGTAATGTAACGATCAGCTGATGAGTCTGGAGCCATGCCACTGCTGCACAGAACAACTGCTCAGGCATTACACGTCTTATTCAGCTCAGTTATGTCTCAAATTTACAGACACAGAAAGAAACAATATTTTGTTTTCCTGTACTTTAAAACATTTCTTTTCTCACATTTTCATGGTAATTTGTCTCTTTGATTTAAGCACACAAGGCAGCACACCAGAAAACTGTGACTGTTAAATAAACAGTCACAAACAAGTGCCTTTCAAACCAGGGATGCAAAATATTAGATGTTTGTATCACATATACCAACATCTTTAGAGTCATTATCACTTATCCCAATATTGATACTAAAAGTTGTTGTTAGAAGTTCAAAGCCTCTACTTAATTAAAGTTTACCTAAAGCAGACATGTGCAATACATGGTGAAAAAATATTATTATAGGCATCCAGCTAAGTGCAAGTGTGATGTTTGTGAATAAACTTACAGCACGTCTTCATTCTTTGACTGGTTAGTGTCCAGTACAAGGACAATACTTGGATGGGCCATACAAGCATACTGCCCGAGTGCTTTTTCCAGTGTTTTTTTATATTTACTTAAAAAACAATCCATACTGAATCACCATCTGTGCATTGGAGAGAAGACTCAACATCTTGAGTGCATCATATTGAGTTCGAATAGTTTCTTCTGTCTTCATTTAACCATCTTTCACCATCTTCTTGCTGAGTAAACTATCCTGTACTCCAGCACGCTTGGATTATTGTAAAGGTGTGCAACCTGCTGACAATAGAATACTGAGTAAAGCATTGTCATTTTAAGAGTCATAAACCCAAAAATGACCACAAACTGGGAAAAAATAAACCCAAAATCAAATCAAGTTGGAATCAGCCCCGTCTTGGAATCACTTCTCACCAAATACAGTAAATATTTGCTGGAAAAATTGGCAAATTGATATTTAAAGTTGCTATGAGGAGAATCTATTATCGGCAACATTAAGACTCTGCTATCCATAAGCACGCGCGGTGACTGTCGTAATGCTGCGTTCCAGTAACCTTGGAACTGGGAGTGACATCTCCGACTTATCGGCATTCCAGTTGAAGTCGGAACTAATACTATATTATGTATACAGCTGATCTAGAGCGACACACCCCAGTCAGAAGTGCAAATAAATTGATTATTACAGGAGCTAAATAACTGTTCACACTGGGGGCATCCATCTTCGATTGTCAACTCGGGGGTGGCGAGGTTTCACCGAGTTCCCAGTAGGAAATTCCGACTTCAGGGAACGTTGCAGTTTCCTTCTCTGAACTCGGAAATTCCTACTTCTGACTACAACTGAAATGCACCAAAAGACGTGACCCAAGCCAAAGCGTGTGTTTGTTGTGATGCTGACCTTCCTCAGAACTCTGCATTGCTTTACAACTTCTTTTTTCAACAACTTACAGGATACAAAGCAACGAGGTAATGTATCTTTTTCTAGTTACGTAGCGGTAGTTTTTTATGTGTGACAACAAGCAGTTTTTGGAAAACTTAGTATCGTAGTTTGTAGCTGGCTATATATCGCTACTAACAGCCCGGTGCTCTAAGACGTGTCCGAATAATATAAATTTGCTCAAGTTTTAATTGTCTTGTTCCTGAAGTTGAGTATCCAGGCCAGTCCAAGCCTCACCGCGAATCTAAGGAATAGAATTTATAGATAACCTATTTTGATGCTATAAAACTCATCTTTAAGTGTGTACTTCAATCAGGCATATATCTAAAAGTGAGACTTTTTTGTAATTACGTAGAAACTCCTCAAAGTCCCTTTAAATGTGCAGCTTTATACACTGTTTACTGTATGGGTAGAAAACAGACACTAACTTAGAAAGACTATAACTCTAGAAGTGATCCATGTATCACACTTCTCGAACACTTTACCATTATTACCACAAAACCATAAATAGATGGCTACAAATACATGACTAGAGTGAAGTCTAAAACACTGGCCTACAAATAAGGCTTGTTCTTCTGATGAGAAAGCCATGAACACTCTCTCCAGTGGTTAAGTGCTGATATAAAAAATAAAACACATGAAGAAACACAGGAGAAAAACCACAGCATGGTGGAGAAACTCCACATTAGAGGGGCTGAGAAAAGGTGTAAAAATAACAACTCCATGCTCCGAGGCATCCCGTTCATTTCTGACAAAACAAACACATGTCACATGTGTACTAAACATACCGCCCCACGGCCTCAGACTCTTTTAACCCACGGAGTTCAAAGCGGCTGGTCCAGGACTCGGGCACTCTTGGTTTAGTTTTCATGTCAGTGGGTGTTTGTTTTCTCAGTCCTTGTAGTTGTTAATTTGTGTTTGAGTGAGTCTGTAAATTTACACACAATTGCAAACAGTGTACAGAAAAGTGTACAGCATCTGGATATTGTTTGCTTGCATTGTGTGTTCAAACAGGGTTTGGGATTTAAATAGTTTATGTAGAAGATATGATCACAATGATGCAGCAAAGAAGAATATTTGAAGAATACACAATGAGAAGACCACATTAAATGACAGGAAAATATGTTTATAAAGTACAAACAATAGAAAAAAAGATGATTTTCATTTAAAGTATGCAACAAACTGCAATAACTAGACTGCACTGCTACTAAATCCCAATTTCACTGAGGAAGCTTTTCCAAAGGGTTTAATAAAGTACCATGTAACCTAATCTTCTACTTTCTTGGTTTTGGTGTTTGTCTGCAGTAGTGTTACAGCACCACTCACAGGCCTGGCATATGCACTACAGCGTTTTCAGTGTTTCCATGTGGACTGACACATTTCTTGAAATAATGCCATCTTTATGGAGAATGTTTTCAGTACCAAATTGTTTATGTCTCTTAGGGTGTTTTCACACCAACCATATTTAGTGCGCACCAAAGAAGTTTTGGCCCAGGTTTTGGTACGTTAGTATCAATGTGAATGCAACCTCCGCACTTTGGTGCGCACCAAATCAGCCAGTCCGAGACCTCCATGAAGGGGTGGTCTCGATCCGCTCCATCCCCCGACATTTGTTACGGTTTCACTGGTGTGTAACAAAGTGGTCCGAACTGATCTACTTTTGATGCATTACTTCCTGTTAATCCCGCAGTTGAATCTTTTGCTTACTCAATTTGTCAATTTGTTTATTCTGGTTGAGGATTACGATGATTTACGAGGGTCCAGAAGGTCGCTGATGCCGTCTCAAACACGATAAAAAAACACATTTGAAGGAAAATGTAGAAGAGAGCGAAACATAGTTGTTTGGTGTAGGAAATGGTTACTATGGTAGTATCTTCTTCGTTCTCCTCCATAGCAGGTTTGGCAACCAGTTACGTGCATATCACCCCCTGCTGTTTCAAACTGAGTAAATACACAAGTGGGCCCGGGCACGGTTCGATTTTGCAAGTGTGAATGCAAGCCAGCGGGGGAGGGGGAGGGGGCGAACCGCGCCGCAGTACGGTTCAAAACAAATGAGCCTAATGTGAAAACACCCTTAGTGGAGAAGGCCAAGGACACCAAGTGAACAGCTGAGGTGGGCAGAGTGGTCCCATGGTTTGCAGGTCCTAACCTCACAACTACTGTATTATGGCTGGCTGGGTTGGAAACTTAGTGGCAAAACAAGCTGCACAGAAACAGCATGCCTCGGACTTCACTGATCTAAATTACAAAGGAAGGCAGTTTGAAACAGGTAGCTATGCTGTGATTGGCCAGAAGGCTTAGAGCACAGAGCTGAAGACTGGGGTAAGAGAGACATCACTAAAAGGTTCAGACTTGATTCCAACTCACCGTCCCTCTGTACATAAGCCATGCTGACACAACCACTAGACTATAGTGCCCCTTTCCAACCTTTTCTTTATTTCAAAGAGTCCCAAAATCAACCTGTGACTTTTGTTCCAATACTGTTAGAGTCCAGATTTTGGGTGTTTCTCACGTGTATAAAAAGGAAAAGGAAAAGGTCTGCATGTTGTTCAGCTGCCATAAGAGACTTCATTTATTAGAAAGACTGCAGACTTCTCCTTTTTCTGCAGTTTGTGATTTCTTTGTCCTGCACCTGTAATGATTTTTGTGCAAGGTCTTTTTTGTTTTTCATGTGTGATATATCACCATGGATTTTTGGTGTCTGAGCATTAGTCTAGACCGTAAAAAAAACATTTTATTAAAAAACACAAGTTTAAATTAACAAAGACCCATCTGAAAAGGTTTTTTTTTTGCAAGATTAAGACGCAACAATAAGACTCCAGTTGCCTTGTTTCTCAATCTTCAGGATAACCGTCAGCTGGATGAATAAAATCCACACAGATGTAAGACTCCAGTTGTTCAGATTTATAACATGTGACATTTATTTCAGCATTTTTTTTAAATTTACCAGGTTATTTCCTGATTAAGATGTCAATTATTATCTACTTGAAAGGCTCATTTTAGTGGTTGATGTTAATTATGCTTTATTATTTTCTGACTTTTTAGATATGTCTAGTGAGCCATCTCAAATTAAAAAAGGTGAATTTAACTACAAATGTCTCGTTCCTGTACAAAATGAATGTCCAATTCCAGTTTTAAAGAAGTTATTGAAAGATAAAATATCATTTTTCTTGTTTGACGACATGGTGGTCTAATAAATTTGTTTAAGCACTGTTTATAGAACATCACAATTCAGCTAAAAAACAGTAAGATACAAGTTTTAGTCCATGTTGCCCAGTCCTACCTTCAGGAATTGATGTAAAATTCAATCAGTTTATTGCAAATATTCATTAATATTTGCATGGAACTATATTGTGCATCCCTTTCTTTAGTTTTGTTTCCTTTGCACTCTAAAATGACGTCTCTGTTGTATGAAAATTAACTATCACAGTGTACATTTGGCTAAAGGACATTTGTTATTCTCATCATACAGCTTGTACACCTTGTCAGATAATGTCAGAGCATCCTCCAGCGTCTCTGTTTACGTGTTTGTCAGCAGAGATAAGTGTGTTTGCACGTGCAGTTAATGTGTCTGAAACAGGAGCAGGAGGGAGGGGGGAGGAGGCGGGACGGCATAGGTAACAGATTGGCTGTGAAATATTGTGGAGTCTGCCAGAAGCACCATGATGTATTGGGAATCACTCGCTCGCTAATTACCTTAAATTAACAGTAGAGTTGGGTGTGACAGTTCATGCAACTGTTTTTTTCTGCTGCTACAGATGAATGGGCCGGGGGAGTTGATGCCAGAACGCTGTTGACAATCGAATTTCTCCTTCAAACTCCTTCCAATCAATTTCTCTCTCTTGCTACACGGGAGCAGATCTAGACGGGCCAGTGAACATGTGATGAGGTTCAGAGATTTCTGTTTCACTGACTTAGACTCAGATTTAGTGCTCTGATGATATCTTTGTTCATAAATTACCATCTGCTTTGCTTTCATGACAATATGGCCCTGCAACTTGTTTGTGATCCAACATACGGTTTTATTTCAGCCATACAAAGAGACCAGGCTGTTGTTGGGATTTTGTACCTTGTTTTTGTAGGGCTGCTCGATTATGGCAAAATTTATAATCCTGAATATTTTTGATGGATGGTGAGATCTGGATTATAAAACACTATTATCCAGTGATGTTACAGCATGTACGACATACATTCACTGATCTTTAACACTCTTAGTATCATCAAACAGAACATTAAACATGAAAATAAAAACACATGTAAAAAGCAGTTAAGTAAAACAATTTAAATGGAAAAAAGACAAAACATTTGGAACACATCATGTGGCTCAGTAATCTTCTAATTCTGATTAGTCAGTTTTCATAATCATGACAAGGATGGCACGCTTGCAAAGCAGGTTCTGCACATGCCTCACAGCAAGAAGGTTGCTGGTTCAGTGGTCTATATGAAGTTTGCATGTTCTTCCTGTGCATGCGTGGGTTCTCTCTGGGCACTCTGGATTCCTCCCACAGATCAAAAACAGGCTCATTAGGTTGATTGGTGACTCCAAATTAGAATTCAGGGTGTGCTCCACCTCTTGCCCAGTCCCAGTTGGGATAGGCTCCAGTTAGTCCATCTTTTGATGTGGTTTTCAAAGTAAAAGCATTCAAACAGCATGGCAATTTGAGGCCTCGACTGTGAAAAATGTGCTTGAGATACAGTTTCCATCAATCAAATTCTAAGTGAGTTTTAGAGTTAATAGAGTTAGCTGCTATTGTAAGGTGTAACAGTATTTACAGAAGCTCCTTTGACCACAGTCAGAGCCACAGCCTGCTATGTTAACCATCTTGAACTTGGGACAAGTTAGTTATGAGCTAAAGCCCATGTCAAGCTGCTGTAGCAGTGATGCGTTGATCTATTTCAGCACATCAAGTGAGGTTTGGGAGCACATGCAGGGTCAGCAGTTTCTTATTTACCATTCCTGATGACTCGTCTGCACCACCAGCAACATTATCCCTTCTTCATCTGAGGGTGTTTACATTTGATGAGGTATGGCGCAAGGGTGCAAGAAAACACCCAACAGGTCCAGCCCATGGGGTGCTGGTTTGGCGGAGTGGTTAGCAACCAGACACCCCATGTACTTGCTTCTGCCGGTCCAGGTTTGAATCCCGCCTGTGACCAGTTTGCAGAGTGTCTTCCCTTACCCTCTCTCCCCCTTTCACAAGCCTATCCACTCACTCTCTCTCCTATCAATAAAGGCCCAAAATGCCTAAAAAAATACATTAAAAAAAAAAGGTCCAGCCCATACCTAAATGGTTGGGCACATGGCCGGATCAGGCTTGAACAGTCTATTTTCTGGTCTCCAATGCTAGCCCTTATGGACTGAGCTGCTCTGTCTTTTACAACACATGGTACAAGTTAAAGCCAGAAAGGGTACAACTGAAAGTCTGTCAAAGGTAAGCATTTTAAATTCATGACATTATTACACCAAATAGCGTGGGAGCTGAACAGCATGCAAATAACGACACCAAACCTGGAGTGAACCTGATTGCTGTGCTGCAGTTCACATTCACAGACATCTCTGACACAAATAGGAGGTAGTGATGTTTGGCCAGTGATTGTAAAAATCCTCATGCCTCTACTCATTGAGTCAGAGATAGTTAGACACCAACTTGAATTAATGTCCCAAATCACTCTTTCTGCAAGGCTGAGTTATCAGTGGCATCAGTGTTTCCCTATTTGTGAGCTTGAACCAAAGTCTAGTGCATGAGTTGGTGATTTTGGTGCTGCAAAATTCTATTTTTTGGCAAGAGTGATACTTGTGGTGGTAGCGATACTGGTTATACATCCACTTCTACCTCTGGGTGTGTTTTGTGTTGAAGAATAACCCAGGAGTAAGCACATATGTTCCCAAATACACACATAACACACACTCACACATAGAACATTATCTCCAGCCCAGCCTAAAGAGAGCTCAGGGAGGATTTGTGGGTCTGTGGAAAGGACCAAGAAAAATGTTTTCTGATAAATTATTCACAATCCCACAATCCCTTTTGGGCAGAGTGTTGCATCGCGCTGCTTGACGCATTACACCTTCACTCTCTCTCTGCCTCTCTCGCCATGTCTCACCCCTTTCTTTCCCCTTTCCTCTTTTCCTCCATCACTCACTCACTCTTCCACTGTGCCCTTTTCCTCTCAGGTTTTCCCTCTCTCTTTCTCTCCTTCTCTCTCCCGCTCACTTTTTTTTACGCTGCGACACCAGGCCTGACGCCCCCAGAGAAGGGCCCAGTTCTCGGGCAAGCTGTCGCTGATAATGGCAGCAATTAATAACATGTCATAATCCTGCAGAGAGACAAAATGTGGATGTAGTTGTGTGTTTGTGCATGAGTGTGAGTAGATGACACCACGGACAGGGACTTTTCGTTGTTTCAGAGAGAACATTTATTTGCTATGTCTTGTGTATCATATCTTATGTTTGCTTATTTGTCTTTACATTTTTAGCATGTTTGCTGTGGATCTTTGTTGTTGGACTCGGTAGAAGAGGAAGAAGAGAGGTGGATGGTTTTGCAGCTGCAGGTCTTTAGTACATTAATGCTTAGTGGACACAGGTGTTGCACACATCTGAGGTCACAGCTTTGACACACACAGACGCACACACACATATGCTCAGGGCTTCAGAGTGTCGGTCCACTGCCAACCCACAGGCCAACTCACACTGCTCTGGTACATATCTGAACGTAGAGTTAGACTGAGTAGAAGGAGTATTTAAGCTTGAAGGTCTACCCCCTCAGCTCATGCTTTAAAGATCAGCTGTATACTGGGGGTTTGAGGAAGATACAAATAAATGATTTTACTGCAGGATTTCATGCAATTTCACATGATATATCTATAAGTTGCATCTTTTGGCTCTTAAAAAACAGTCTTCTTTATCCAAAATTTAAAATATCACCTTCACTGTCAAGTTTTTAACAAAAGAATAAATTAAAATTGGATTTCTACCCTTAGTTGTACTTTCAGGGTTATAAACTTGCAATAACCATCAGCCCAAATGCATATTTCTCATACAGCAACAGAAGTATTTGTTCAACCTTATAACAAAATGGTAGCTATATGTAGCTAAATAGTAAACAAATTACAACAATATTGAAAATTGAATCCTCGTCCTGTGCTTTCTACTTTGACAGAGTAAGTGTTGGCAAGAATCTGGTGTGACAGTACAGCACTAGAAAGCACTCTCGAGAGCACAAACCTCTGCCAAGGTAACTCACAAATTGCTGTGACATCTATAAGCAATAGTTTCATGATGAAGCTGCCATTATAATATGGTTCCTTGACTCTGAAAACCCACAGCTAGCACTCAGATTCATGTTGATATCATTATTAGTTGGACAGTCAATGAGCAAAAATGATCATTTGCTAACGACAGTTATCTGGATCACCACCAAAATCTGATCATTTTTAAGTTGGGAAATTACCAACATCTACTGAATATTTCAGCAAAATCCATCCAGTAGTTTTTGCATAATCTTGCAAACAAACAAAGATATGCCGACAAAAGCATAACCTCCTTGGCTGAGGTAAAAACAGTGGTTGGTAGATTTTGTTATTAATCAGTCACATTGACAGGTAGGCCAGAATATTTCCAACCTTGCAGAGCAGTATTTTGAGATTCTATGTTTTCGTTCTATGCTTTTGCAGCCGTCAGGTCCCTTCTTCCAGGTGCAAAGGCGTCTATAGGCACTGCATGCCTGATGTGCCTCCCTTCGCCTCAGTGTAAACTGCAGCAGACAGGTGTGACCCTGAATACCTTTCTTTAGGTTGTATCAACTCAATTGTACATGTAGACACTTCCCTAGTGCTGTGTACACATGTATACAGACTGACACAAGCTGGAACTCAACTTTGACATTATTATACACACACCTCATGGCAGACTCAGTTTATTACACTTAACACGTGGCATTTTCTACCTCTCAATTTTTACTGTATCACTCAAATACCATCACACAAACCCATTCACAAAGGAGAAGAAACAACTTTGATGGTCCTCTGTTACCGAGGTGTCTGTAGTTCGGGCATGAGTGTGTTCTCTGGTGTTGTAGTGTGATAAAATAACACATCTGAGGGAGGACAAACTCAGTGGTGTGGCAGGATCGGAGAGCAAGGTGAAACATTCCTTCCTCACTCTCAACGTGTCTGTCTTACAAGGACTCTGCCTACATGGATGCAGACCAATTTTTCTTTATATAAAATGAGGAACAGATTGAGATTCAAGTTTTTTAACTCCTGTATCCCTTTTACTTTACCGTTGAACATAAAAAGACCATCTCACTACTCATCAAAATAACCAGTATTGCATCATAAACTTGGAATGATCCTGGAGCAAACCTCAGCCAGCGCACTGCCAACACTGTCGGATGGGTTATTGTTAAAAATATGGAAACCTGCCCTTTCTCACACTGTTAACAAATCCTTGAACAAATTCCTGGATCCACCTTTGAATTGGGATCATCACGACAGTCAAATCACTTGTCTCTTGTTTAATAAAAGTCATTCAAGAACTTATTGAGTTAACAAAAGATGTTTTGCAATGTTAACAAATCATGAAACAATTCATTGATATTCATTTACATTCTGATCAACATCACTTCATATTGCTTCATTCTTGTACCAGGACCAACATTCCCTGAAAGTTTCATCAAATTTCATTCCTAACTTTTTAGTTATCCTTATAACAATCGAATAAATTCTGACAAAAGCAGAACCTGCACAGTCGTTGAAGTGGTGGACCTCGCCCTGCTCTTGCTTGTGAATGTCTGAGCCTTTTAGAGATGCACTTTTTTGATCCTCAGTCAGTTTTTTTTTTTTTTTTTAGCATTGTTCAACTGGCCCAATCTTTTGTTGCCTTTGTCCCTGCTTATTTGGAACCTTTTGCAAACATCAAATTCAAAATATGTGAATATTGGCAAAAGATGATACAATTTATCTGCTTGAATGTTAAACATCTTGTCATTGTAGAGTACTAGATTGAATAAAGGTTGAAAAGGATTGGCAATTACTGAATTCCACTTTTATTAATGTTTTAGTCAATGTATCAACTTAATTGGAATTTGGGTTTATACAATAAGGAAATTGCTTAGGCGTTAATATTTAAAAAATGTATTAAAAGATCACTGAAATCCATCAAACACGATAATATATCTGATTATTTCTTGTGAGACGTGTTGGCGGCCATCTTGGCAGCCATCTTTGAAAATTATTCCCCTCAGAATAACTGTGCCACATTTGGTGCTTGTTTCATAATTTGCACAATTCAGAATCAGAAATACTTTATCAGGGGGGAATTCAGTTTTTTAGTTGATCTTACACAAGGTATAGCAGTAGGAATATCAAACAAAGACATTAAAATAGATCATAGCATGTAAAATTAAGAAAGCAAGTGAAAATATAAAGTAAGAAGGTTGCAAAATTCAGTCTTTAAGCTTTATCAGATTCCTTATGAAGGAAATAAATAAATAAAAGGCCAAGAAATTTACACTATTAACATTTAAAATATTTTAAATATAAATATAAACAAGACAGCACTGTTGACAGTAGACCACTTTTGACCCAAAGGCGAAGAGGCATAGCACTAGAAATCTACTGATACTTGATATTACCTGCTCCAGTGAAACTTAAAGATGCTATGAGGAAATTCTAAGTAATTACAATCACTTTTAGATATATGCCTGATTGAAATACACACTTTAAGATCAGTTTATAGCATCAAAATAGGTTATCTATAAATGCTATTCCTTAGCTTCGTGGTCGGGTCGGACAGGGCTGGACTGGCCTGGATACTCAACTTCAGGAACATGACAATTAAAACTAGAGCAAATTTATATTATTCAGACACGTCTTAGAGCGCCGGGCTGTAGGTAGCGATATATAGCCAGCTACAAAACTACGATACTAAGTTTTCCAAAAATTGTCATGTCTTTTGTTGCGTTCCAGTTGTAGTCAGAAGTAGGAATTTCCAAGTTCCGAGTAGGAAACTGCAACTGGAACATTCCCCCGAAGTCGGAATTTCCTACTGGGAACTCAGTGAAACCTCGCCACCCCCGAGTAGACAATTGAAGATGGATGCCCCCACTGTGAACAGTTATTTAGCTCCTGTAATAATCCATTTATTTGCACTTCTGACTGGGGTGTGTCGCTCTAGATCAGCTGTATAATATATATGTAATGTTAGACTTATATTTACAAAAATGCTGCCATAGTGATAATCACATTCTTCATGTGATATTTGTGAACAACAACGCAGGGCGTGCTAACAACAGCTAACAATAGCCTGGTAGATCGGCATGTTTTTTTCCGACTTCAACTGGAACGCCGATAAGTCAGAGGAGATGTCACTCCCAGTCCCGAGGTTACTGGAACGCAGCATTACGACAGTCGGCGCGCGTGCTCAAGGGTAGCAGAGTCTTTATGTCGCCGGAACTAGATTCTCCTCGTAGCACCTTTAAGTATGGCAGAGAGTGACTATAATCATGTAGTATGTGTAGGAATAACAAAAACCAAATCATTTCTTGTCAAAAAAAGCTTTTCTCTATTTTAATTGAAGCCTATTATCCCCTCTCTATCTCAAATCCCCCTCCATGTTCTCTGGTTTCTGTTGTACACCCTCTTGTCTTCCCACAGGTGAGGTCGATACTTATGTAGAGAAACTCCCCTCGTCGTAGTCAAAATGAAGTCCAGCCCTGCCATCCCACAGCACCTCTGAAGTGTTGATTTAGTTACCTACCTTTGCCATTACTGCAGAGCTTCCTACAAGCATCAGCTGCCCCTGCCCTTAACAGGCAAAGTTTACAAACCTCTGGCAATTTGTACACTCCTGTTAGTGGCCATGGGAGGTGCATTAGTAACTGTCAATGCGCCCTGCCCGATGCACTGCTCTCATTTGACCCAATTCATTCCAGTGGGTGTGTCCCAGTGGCAGTGATATATACCCCCTGTGATTTTACTGATGTATAATCACTCAGCTCTCTCACAACCCACAGTTATCTTTACCTCAATAGGCTGAGGAAACAATGAGCGCGCCATACATAAGCTTTCCAAGAGGTTAGAGACGAGGGGGGTTGTTGGGGTATGTGGGCGTGTACGGTGAGGGATACTGTACTGTGGTAGGAAACAACTCGGGCGCCTATTTGTGTACAAGTCTGCATGGTTACGATCGAACATGATGGAGCTTCCTTCAGCTGGTGGTGTATCAGTGGTCCAGCGGCTATTATTGTTGACAAAATGACAAAGTTGATGGCTGAAGTTTGATGCTTGTATCATTTTAGATTTGCAGTGAAACTAAACAGGGTGAAGTGCAACAGTGTGACCATTACCATCTTGAAATAAAGGAACAAGAAATTCATCCCAGTCAAGCAGTTTTCCATATTTTTTGTGTCAAACTTCCATCCTCTGGTAGGATTCTTACATTTACAGTATTATCGCTTCAAAACTTACATTCATTTACACTTGTTGCATCATCAGTGTTTGAGAGTGGGGCCCATTCTTGGACTTGTAAAAGGAAAAACAATTGGAAAGGTTTGTTGTTTGTATTCAAGGTTTAAGCAGTATTTCAACTGGACTGTGTTTTTCCAAAGCTTTTTATTGACATTATGAGCAGACATTACTGATCTGTTTGAAAGGGAAAAGAATATTAACATGAAAAATGTTCGGTACCAAATGACAAACCAGAACACCCTCCCACTCCTGCCCCATTGCCCCTTTACACGTTACAGAACCACACATAACAACACAGAAACATTCATTAAATTAAACATGTATACACACAAATAGTAGTTAAGGTGTTGGGAAAAGAAAAAAATAAGATATTTAAATTGCCTTTGCAAGTGCACTGCTAATATTCTCATTATTCTGAAATTAAAGGTAGCCTACAGAAAACAAAGTTAATGACAAATATCTTTGGGAGCACAAGTTTTTGGTTTACCACCAATACCCATCAGGTTTTCCCTTTTACCAGCCCCCAACCCTCAGCCGGCCCGCCTGCAATACAAATATGAGATATTTCATTTGACCATTTTAATATTTACATCTTCCAAGGCCTGTGATGGCCTTTTCCGTGCCTCTGGTAGGTGGCCTGCTGAGGACACAGTAGCACAGGGCTGAGCACTTGAAGAGGTGCCACTGAATACTTAGATGGGACACTAACCAATGGGAATACAGGTTTGTTGTGGATGAGGAGTGAGCCAGCTACCTTCGACCTTATCAACACATAGTCTTCATTTTCTCCAGGTGTAATGCACTCATTGTCTGTAGAGGTCAAGAGATCTGGAGGGAGTCCTAAATTGATTTTTAAAAAATATTGCATCCTTTGCCATGGACTTATTGCACATTTTTATATTGCGATGACAATGAAAATGCAGTTAATCCTTCAAGTCTAATATAAACATGTATTATATTAATGTTTTAATCTGTGTTTGTTTTATTTCTGTATCTTACCCTGCTCTTGGCCAGGACACGCTAGTAAATACAATTCTTAATCACACCAAGGCATTCCTTGATTAATAAAGTTCAAATAAATAAATTAATAATCAATAATACTTGAGAAAGGGAGATAACTGCTTCCCCGGTGCTGAGATAAACAGATATGCTTCTACCTTTGCTCGCGCAACGCTCATGATTTGAGCCATAAAACTTAAGAGATTTCCTTCAAACTTTGCACAAATATACTCTGGTTTGGTCTCCCACAGTAAAGGATTGTCTAAATACAAAGAAATAAAATAAATAAAAGAAATAAGTTGTCCACCAACTATACAAAAAAGCCAGAACTCTTTGTATGGAGATGTTTCTCTTAGCACAAAATTGTCTATTAATTATAAACTGGAGTTCAATCACTTATTCTGGTCACTCTTCAGCACCTTAACAGCTAAATTACCAAATTTCTAATGATACCCTTTGTTGAAATCTAAGTAGGCCTCATTAATTGGTCCTTCCTTTTTTGTATTCTCTTCCCATCTCAATATTGTTAGGTTAAGACCAAACTAGTCCTCCTGAAACTCAAATTTAATAGCTGATATCAGGTCTTTGCTCGCCTAATGGCTGTGGAGCAGAGCTGGTTTAGGTTGGCTGGATGGGAATGAGATAGAAGAGGCTGTCTGAACCAGAGCCATCCCGGTGATTGTCCCTGGATGGAATTACTCTTCACCATAGATGTGGGAGCGCTGGGATAAATGTTCACCACCGTGCATCTCCGATTGGCTCCACATTGTTGTCGGGAAAGTACATTCTGTTTTCCCCTGTGTGCCTGAAACGCTCCCCTCATCCCTTCTGCTGCGTGTTTGTTATTCTTATGGCATGGTGGACATCGCCCGCTGTGAGAAATGCATGAGATTCATCCCAGCGCCCTCTCGACCCCAATGCAAAACCACAACCTCCGCCTCGGCGAGCTGTTTCATCTCAGACCCTTCATCTGCACTGTCTCTCTATTGCTCTGCATAGCATCGCATAAATCAAACCACACAGGCCCTCGCTCCCTTTCCCCCTCAGCCCAAGAGCCATACCCCCTTCTGCCCATTTTACATTGTATCTGCAGATTTAGTGGCATTGTAAATAGATAAACACAAGCAACATCTATCAATGCAACTCGTAGAGAGGGTGTGTAATCAGAGTGCCGAGCCCACGGACGGCGAGGGCTATCTCCATTTACCTTGGGATAAATCCATCGGTATGACCACCGCGAGAACACCGGAGGGGCCTGACAAATCACCCCAGTCAGACCAAGGGGCTGCTGGGCCTTATTGGCCTGGCCTCTAAGTGGTCTTCCCCTTCAGCGGAAAGGATGGGAGCTGTCAAGCATGGCCAGATTAAAAAGCATACTTTGAAAGAAATGATTTGTTATTAGAGAAAATCCCATTGTGAATCTTTAGGAGAGGAAACAAAGTATGTATGACAGCAGTGGAAGGTGGGCTGCTCGCTTTTATTCAACTCCCTCGCTCTCTTCCCTCCCCCTCGCTCTGCTTCTCTTAAGCTCTCTTTTCCTGTGTGCAATGTTTATGTGAATGCATTTAGAGAATCGGCATTCTGAGTGAAAAAGGCTATCTGGGTTATGGTGGCGGGAATCGAGGTGGTGGGATGGGTTGAGAAATTCTATTACAGTGGTGAAGAGGGTTGGAGGGGTTAAGCACAAGCAGACATAATCATTTAAAGGAGCAGGCGGGTTGTTTGGTGTGTCCTCGAGTGGAGGGTGGTGGTGTCATTAGTATGACTGTAAGATAAATACAAACACGTGGAGATCCATGCTCAATGCAAATCTACAACCCAAGAGCAGGACGCAAAAAGCAATTTTATGTAGCTGCTGGAATTTTACCTCTTTCAAGGAGGTCATGGTTTTGCTCACATTTGTCAGTTTGTCCATTTGTGAGAAAGATAACTTAAAAAGGGTCGCTTCTGATTTGATTGAACGTTTCAGGGGATGTAAGTCATGGGACGAGGAAGAATTGACAAGACTTTTTTGATGATCTTCAGGGATACTTGCAATATAGAGCATTTTTTGACATTTTTGCTAATAACCCAAAGGCTTCTTAAGTGATATTGATGAAATTTTGAGGATAATTTGGTCATAGCAGAAGGAAGGGTGATTAGATTTTATAGGTGATATGAATTCAGATGCATGATCTTATAGGTTTGCTTCAAAAGCTCAATATTGGTACTGGCAGATATGAACATTTCTCGCCATGTTGATCGCCAATATTTCAGCACATTTTTGCATGGAGATTGTTGAACCTTATTTCACATTAATCTTAAATAAAGAGTGTAAGCTCCCAAAACAGAACGGCTTTTCTGTTAGCATGAAAGTAAATCATTGTTTTACCTTTTAAAAGGGGAAGATGAAGCCTGATTTTACAGTTTCTGTCAAAAAAAAAAAAAACATTTTACTAATGATAAAGGTGTGATCTATAAGAAGTACTTTAGATCATATTAATATATGGGTATCGATGTTGATATCAGTCAAAATAAGTTATTAAATAGTCATATCAAATATTGGCACAAAACATTTTGTGCATCCCAAAGCAATTGCAAACAAGCAGAAGTTTTCTGCGTTTTTCGCTTGTAGTTTGGCTAGTAGTGTCAGAAATGCCTTTAGTGAGGTTTGTGCTCTTTAATTTCAATAGGGGAGGGTGGGAATTTTAAGCCACAGATGCCAGATGTTGTAATTTTGAAAAACAAAAACAAAAAAATAAAATATTGCAGCCCATTGTTGCCCCATGACATGGAAATGAACAACTTAATAATCTCTAGTGCAAAGCTTCTCTTCAACAGTTGAGTGACAAAATACAGATCATGTTATATTTTGGCTGCTCAGAAAACAATGGCATATTTGCAAAAGCATTATAGATATTTACCAGTTAAGAGAACCAGAGCCTGTCCTTGCTCCAGCTTAATGTTGTTGTGCTACTTTGGCTTCTTAACAGTGATTGTATTTTGGCAAATTCAAGTCTTGCCTTGGCCTTTGGTCAATGTTTGGTACTCATGGCTCTCAAACCCACTGTGAATCAGATTCTGGTTCTTTTATGGAAATACACAAAGACCAGTGTTTTGTTTCTTTTTGGTATTTTTTGGACCAGAATTTGTCTCTTTGGTGTGGACCAGAGTTTTGTGAGCTTTGTCATCAGTCAGAATCAACTGAACTTTAAAAAACTGTGAATCAGACTTTGTTTGCTCTGGACCACGTGTTAGGAGGGAAAGTGACCTTAAAAATGACCAATTTTTTTATCATTTAAATCTTTTTATTTTGATCTTTAAATAGTCCCATGCATCTTTTTTCTTTTGCCCCATCTCTTTAGCTTATACAAGACTTTAAACTAAATACATTGTAAATGTAACAGTTGCTGATTACTTGGTTATTACTATCTATTAAATAGGCTACTTGGAAAGACTAAACTATTTACTTATGTTGAGATATTTAGGTGATCACATAAAAAAAAATCTACTTTTGGAGAGTAAAAGCAGTCAACTTAATGCAAATTTCAGCGAGGGAAACGATTCAGTTGATAAAATAAATGATTTTCAAGATTCATTCAGTTGAAGAGGATTAAAGCCTGAAATGGGTAGATATTATTATTTCACACATAGCCTATGTGTTTATTTATATAACTATAACCCTTTTTAACCACCAGTAATGGGATGAAATATCGTTTGGCGAAATATCGCGATACAGTACGAGACGAAATGCATAGAGTTTGAATAAAATGGATTGCGAAATAAAGACTTCACGTCCGGTGACAGCACATGTGACCAGAAGTGACGACAACAAACATTAGCACCAACTACCTTGCCTCCAAAAAGCCGAATGATGGAGTCGAATGAGGTCGAAATTGAGGATGCTCCGCCTGGATACAAGTCATCTGTCTGGCAGTATTTTGGCTTTCTCATTAAAAAAGACGAAGACAACAATAGAGTAACTAAAAGACTAAGGCAGTGTGTAAACTTTGCTATGCTGTCATTCCGTACACCGCCTCCAACACAACAAACATGAACCACCACCTTTAGCATCACCATAAAAATGTGAAGATAACCCCGGCGAAAACGAGCCTACCGCTTGTTAGCATACACTCTCTCTAACCTCTCTAGGGTTAGAGAGAGTGTTATTGTTTGTGTTTGGCCTGTTAGGCCTTGTGTTTTCCTGTGTGCAACTCAAACAAAAATAAATAAGTTGTAATTACACAGTAATATTTTTTCTTTTTTAATTTTTTGATGTTGTGTCGTGGCATATCGTATCATGACCCAGGCATATCGAGGTGCAGCGTATTGTGAGTTTAAGTGTATCATCCCATCCCTATTAACCACGTAGGTCATTAAGAACTAGTTCTAATTTACAATGATGGCCTGACCATGAGGCAGCATTCAGAGCACTGGGCACATAAAGAAAAACATAGAAACAGAAAACACAGTTATACATGTCACACTAATACGAAAAGAGGGCGATTTTTACAATATTTACGGTGACAAATATAAAAAAGTAAAGTATAAAAACATACGAATAGATAATAAATTTGACAACACGTCTTGATTTGTTGTCTATCTTTTCAGATGATCAGATGAGCACCAACGTTCAGACCTCAAACACTTTTTACAGAAAGAAACAGGTGTATGTCATTGCTCCAGGACTTAGAAGTAATAAAGAACCAGCTTTAGTTTGTCCTCAGTCACTTCTCAAAGGCTACTTGTACAGATCATGGGGGAATTTGTGAGATATACGAGCTCCTGGTGCACTGACAGCATGGTTAAGAACAGGGCCAGGGCTGAGAGAAAATAAACATTATTTCTCTGTGGTTTACCTGACGTTTGACTTTGAGGGCTGAGATTTAGTGACACTTTTGCACCAAACACTCTGTAGACACACGGCAGTAAATTATTTGAAGGTTGGGGGTATGCACAATCTCGCTGACAGAAAATATTAGGTGCTTTTTTTTCCCAGTGTGTGTGTGCACGAGAGTGTGAGAGCGAGAGACAAGGAGACACAAAGGGAGCAAAGAGAGAGAGGCCATGTGAGTGTTATATTGCCTGTTGTAGCCATTTCACACCTCAACGGTGCCCTATTGAAACTCCTCCAATGGACAGGATGCCCATTAAATACATTTCATTTGTGTTTGCATCGTTTCATTGAGTTAATCCTAAATATTTATTAGATGTGAGCAGTAAAAAATCTGTTCGTTGAAAAGCTAGCCAGCATGTTTGACACCAGGGACAAAGAAGGAGCGAGCTAGTTTTTCCACTGAGAGTCACACCATCTGTGCTGTGTACGTGCACCAGCACAGAGAAGATACTAACTCCCCCCGCATAGACAAAACTCTTAAAACAAATGGAATAGCTCTCATATCATTGTGACAACATAACACTGGAAAGGGAACCATTTTAGCCTCTTTTCTCAGTTTTTTTCCCAAAGAGGAGAGAACAAAAAGAGAGAAATAAAATGTGAAAAAGTAGAAACAACTGCACAAACATTTGCTTTAAAAATATGCTGCATGAACAACCATTTTGATTAAGGTAGTTTGGCTATTAGACAGGGTAGACAGTAGAGGTGAGTATTGGCAAGAGCCTCACGATTCGATACGTATCACGATACTTTGGTTACGAAACGATAATATCATGATACATCACGATATGTATTGTGATATATTGCGATATTATACAGTAAACTAGGGGAAAACCTAGAGACAGTGAATATGTAACTTTTCCATTTTATTGTAATTAAAATATGTCAAATGTAGTGTTACACCAACGAGTGCCGTAGCAGCTTCAGCAACAGACACATCTTGAAGTTTGGTGATGACACAGTTATTGTTAGTCTTCTTCAGGAGGATGAGAAGGAACATGGGCCTGCTCTAGATGATTTTGTGGCTTGGTGTGATGAGTCTTCTCTTGAGCTGAACGTGTCAAAAATCAAAGACATGATTATCAATTTCAGGAAGTCTCCCTCTTTTACTCCACCTACAGTTATCAAAGGTGCTGATGTTGAGATGGTGCAGACCTGTACCCATCTGGGTGTGGTCCTTGACAACAAACTGTGTTTTGAACCCCATGTTGACGCAACCTCCAAGAAGGTTCAACAAAGATTGTTCTTCCTGAGGAAAATGAGAACCTTCCATGTTTCTACTGAAATGATGACTCTCTTCTACAGAAGTTTTCTTGAATCTGTTTTAACCTTTTGTATTGTTGCTTGGTTTGGGAACCTGAACCTGACCAACAAAAATCGTCTTGGCAGTCTTGTTAAAACTGCTGGAAAAATCTCAGGTTGTCAGCAGGCCGGGGTAATGTCTATTTATAATAGACAAGTCTTGAGAAAGGCTAATGCCATTCTGAATTGTCCCAATCATCCACTCGGGAACGAGTTTGAGCTTTTCAATTCAATTTCAATTTAGTTTATTTGATAAGGAGGGACAATGTACATTCATACACACTTAAAAAAAAATAAAATGTAAATGTACCCAAATCTAACTACCAGGCTAATTTCCATTGGTAGTCCCCCCAGCTAAAATGTAAAAACAAACAGGTTAAAAAAAAAAATACAAGTATAATATTACTATTACTATTTTGCCCTCAGGCCGTGGTTTTAGGGTTCCTAGGAGGAGGGCTAAAAGACTTCAGGTCTCCTTTATCCCCAGTGCTATTCATTTACTTAATAGCAGTTAACCCTTAGGTTGCTCTTAATTCTTGCACTTTTATTACTCCTTTGCATATCCGCACATTGCGCTTTTAGATTGCTTGGTAGTAATTTTCCATTTTGGTATGAGCTATGAACTAAACTTTTAATGTCTTTGTGTATTTTTATGTTTTATAACTTTTATGTTTTTTTACCCTGTTGTTACCTTGTCTTTTGTGTGCCCTGCTGCAAAACTAATTTCACTCCATGGGAGAATAAAGAGATTCGGATCTGATTCTGATAAATACACTTGACAGCACAGAGTGCATCAAGTCACTTAAATTAATGTTGCAAAGAAATTATTCTTGCTTTCCCTTTAACAAAGTATTGAAAGCATCCTAACCTGCAGTGCAGCTCAAACTGTAACTGAACAAATGAGGAACAAAGTGCTTTCAGTTACTGACAGCACAACAGTAAGTAAAAAAAAAAAATCATATATTTATCTTGTCACTGTCTGAACTGAATAGACTGCATGAAACAAAACCTGTGCATACATATTTATAAGTTGTATTTCATTATCAACTCTGATAAAATATGAGTTTTTATTTTTTAAAATATCGGTACTAAGAATTGAAATACCGATACTGTATCGGGAGTCAAAATATGGTGATATATTGCGATACCGAAATTTTTTCACACCTCTAGTACACAGTAATCCGTGGCCTCATGCACCAAGAAGCCTCAACATAAAGTCAGATTTTATGTGATCAATTGTGTGGTATACATACAAAATTACTTTTAATTGTACAAACTGGTTGGCATGTTTAACATGTTTAACGGACTGTTTTACCAAGTTTTACAAACATTGCCAACCTATTGGAAACATATGAAAAGCACCACATGGAACCACTTTGGGCTCCACACCACCTATGGCAAAATAAAAAACAAAAACAGGCTGTGTGTAGATTATGCGGAAAGCACCTGGCCTACTCCTCATCCAAGACGAATCTGCCGTCCCATCGACCAGCCTTCCAACCTGGTGTTCAGTGATGCCTTGTCAAGAGCTGAGCCCCATGCAAACTCATCCTTCATGGCAGACTGCTGTGTGAGCAGATTGCCAATCATGCAAGACTCCTCCAATCATGGAGGAAATTTAAATGCAAGAACATGTGGCGAATTATGCTTGAAGACTGTAAAGATTACATTTTTGGGAATGATCGTTCTCTCTTTTTGTCTTTTGCAAACACTGAGTGACAGTCATGTCTCTGCTACAAAAGTCTCTCAAAAGGCAACATAATATTTCATTTACAGGCTTTGATCAGCTTTTGTTAAATGGTTAACAGCCTTGTGCTGGTCTTTGTGTGAGCCCATCAAATGGAGCTGTTTGCAGACGAAATTCTCAGTTAGGGTTAAGAGGACTGATGAGAGGAAGAGAGAGAGAAACTATTTGTCATTGGTGGGTTAGGTGAGGGTCTAGAGGGCGAACACACACTCACACACCTGTGCTGTCAAAGCTTGTTCCTTACTCTCTCACATACCTTCACCTACACACACTGAGACAACACAGCTGGAGGAAAGGCCAAATGTCACAGAATTCTACTAAAAGTGAGTAGCCTAGAAGCGGCTGACGCAGGAGCTACAAATTCAGATGCCAGTCATTTTAAAAAAGCTAAACATACATTGAATGTGGGTGTTAAAGTTGAATTTTAGTGGTATTTGTTGGCAGGTCTAAGGGTTATGGCAAGTTATGTTGTCCCATAGGAATAAATCCAGGCATTACCAATGACCAGTGACTCTCAGGTACCTGCAAGATTAAATAGTTAGATCACATGGAACCTTTCTCTCCATGCTGATGGATAAACAACGTGAGACCAATAAGCACTGCTTGTGTTTCTCAATTGTTGTTTATGTTAAAGTCTCTGCACTTTATTGCAGAAAGACACCCTGCACTCACAAAAGTGCAATTTAACTTATTGTATATACATATGCATTTCAAGTACAAAACCCAAAACCAGTGAAGTTGGCACATTGTGTAAATCGTAAATACAAACAAAATACAATGATTTGCAAATCCCTTTCAACCTATATTCAATTGAATACACTGCAAAGACAAGATATTTAACGTTCAAACTGGTAAATTGTGTTATTTTTTGCAAATATTAGCTCATTTGGAATTTGATGCCTGCAATATGTTTCAAAAAAGCTGGCACAAGTGTCAAAAAAGACTGAGGCCCCATCCACACAAAGCCAAACTGAGGTCTAAACGCAAACATTTTTTGCCGAATCTGCGTATCATCCATACGAAGACGGCATTTGGGGGTCTGTAAACGATCATTTTAAAACCAGGTTCCAGAGTGGAAAGATTTTGAAATGCCGTATACGCAGCTCCGTGATTACTGGCTCTCCGTAACTTTTCAGATACGCTTACGTCATAGTTCCATATCTTCATTGACACGCATGCGCCACACGCGGCAACGACAACAACAAAGCGGCGTACGTGAAGCATATGCGCTGATGAAGCTAGTGACTCTACTATCCCTGTTGCAGCAAAATCTCCATCTCAATCCCCACCGAGTTGAACAAACAATGATAGAGGACACATTGAGGGACTTTTTGATCACTTTATCATAATCTCTGTTTACAACTTTTGCCGTGAGTGCGCATGCCCACTGTTTTTTTGTCTGTTTCCGCTTGTTTCCGTCATATCGTTACAGCACCCCTAGAGGTCTGGCATGTGTTTTACAGTGTCTTCATTTTTTTTTTTTTAAATACATTTTTGGGGCATTTTGTGCCTTTATTGATAGGAGAGAGAAAGTGGATAGGCTTGTGAAAGAGGATGAGAGACTAGGGGAAGACACTCTGCAAACTGGTGACGGGCTGGATTCCAACCTGGACCGGCAGAAGCAAGTACATGGGGTGCCTGGTTGCTAACCACTCCGCCAAACCAGCTCCCTTACAGTGTCTTCATGCGTATCGAGTGCATTCATGTGGACGCACACATTTTCTGAGACGCCTTCGTCTTGATGACGATTGTTTTGGAAACTGTTCAGCGTTTTGTCTTCGTGTGGATGAGGTCTGAGAAGGTTGATGAATGTTCATTACTTATTTGGAACATCCCACAGGTGAACAGGCTAATTGGGAACAGGTGGGTGCCATGATTGGGTATAAAAGCAGCTTCCCTGAAATGCTCAGTCATTCACAAACAAGGATGGGGCGAGGGTCACCCCTTTGTGAACAAATGCGTGAGCAACAGTTTAAGAACAACATTTCTCAACCAGATATTGCAAGAAATTTAGGGATTTCATCATCTACGGTCCGTAATATCATCAAAAGGTTCATGTGTCAATACACACTTGAAACTTAAATTGGATGTTATGCATGTTTTGAGATTAAAATTAGTATAATTATGTTTTTTTTAAATTTTATTGTACTTATTTGTTTCTGTTTTGCTTGTTTTTGTTGTAAAAATCAAAGACTGGTTGATGTAGGCTATTGAAAATCAACTGTATGTGATGTTAGACCATCTGTTCTTCTTTTAAAATTGTTCAAGTAGGGGCAGACAAATACAAGAGAAAATTCTCTTCCTGCTGCTCCTTTCCTATCATGAATGTGTTCGTTTGAGGGTGTAATGTGCACCTGTGTATGGATTTTGTCGTCAGCTTTCATGTAAGGAACAAATAAGTAAATAAATAAATGATAAAGTTACCATCAAAATATGATTCCATGACCCCGAAAACCCCAGAATCATGTTGATATTATTACCTCTGCCAAGGAGGTTGTAGTTTGCCGGTGTATGTTTGTTTATTTGTCTTTTTGTTTGATTGTTAGCAAGATTACTCAAAAACTACTGGACAAAAACTGTCCAATTAGTAATAATATCAACATGAATCTGAGTGCTCGGTGTGGGTTTTCGGGGTTAATGAATGATATTATGATGGTAACTTAATCATGGATCTGTTGCCTATAGATGTAACAGCAATATGTGAGCTACCTTGGCGGAGGTTTGTGCTCTGTAAGTGCTTTTTAGGTATTAGTTAAACAGTTATTGGGCAAAAATGATTGTTTTTTAGTAATGACAGCTATCAGGATCACCACTAAAATCTAATCAACTTAAACATAAAATAAAATTAAATTAAATTAAATACATTTAATTTCAGAAAAATCCATGGAAGTTTTTGGCTAACTTGCAAACAAACAGCCTAAACAGACAAACATACGCCAGCAAAAACATAGCCTCCTTGGCAGAGGTAATTATGGTTTTTGCATGACGTGTGCTGTTGACCTCTAAAGAGATCTTAAACTGGATGGGTTTTATTTGGTTACATAAATGTTCGATAAATTAGAGATAAAGCATCAACTGTGTGTGACACAATCGCATGCAGATAATTAGGGAGAATCTAAGGCCCCATCCACACGAAGACAAAACGCTCAGCAGTTTCCAAAACGATCGTCATAAAGACGAAGGCATCTCAGAAAATGTGTGCGTCTATATGAATGCCCTCGGTACGCATGAAGACGCTGTAAAACACATGCTAGACCTCTAGGGGCACTGTATCGACATGACAGAAACAAGTGGAAACAGACGAAAAAACAGTGGGCATGCACACTTGCGGCAAAAGTTGTAAACAGAGATTGTGATAAATTGATCATAAAGTGGCGTAATGTGTCCTCGATAATTGTTTGTTCAACTCGGTGGTGATTGAGAAGAAGGAGATTTTGCTGCAACAGGGATAGTAGGGTCTCTAGCTTCATCAGCACATATGCTACACCGTACGCCGCCATTGTTGTTGTCGTTGCCGCGTGTGGCGCATGCGTGTCAAAGAAGATATGAAACTATGACGTAAGCGTATCTGAAAAGTTACAGAGAGCCAGTAATCACGGAGCTGCGTATACGGCACTTCAAAATCTTTCCACTCTGGAACCTGGTTTCAAAAATGACCCCCAAAACGCCGTCTTCGTATGGATGATACGCAGATTCGGCAAAAAACTTATGCGTTTAGACCTCGGTTTGGCTTCATGTGGATGGGGCCTGAGACAGGAGCTGTATATCAAGTCCTCTGCAGTATTGAGCACGAGAAACATTTTTAATTACATGTAAAATATACATAATGTTTTTTTAACATGAGTATTGAAACCAAGCTTCATCTGCTGCTTTGAGAGCTACAGACAGTGTAGTAAAAACTTGCTAAACAATGTTGAGCTCCGCAGAGCTTTGAATAAAACTGTGACCCTTTTTAATGGAGCAAACACTTTTGAATCAAGATTAGCTTTTGTGACAGTGCATGAAGTAAAACACAAGCTAACATTCTCTTCCAGTGCAAATAAAATGAATTTTATACAAATGTGTGCCTTGTCATATAAAGTTCAGGGACGTTACAAACTGCATAATGTCAACAACATCCACTCACCGGGCAAAAGGTCAAACCGTCAAATTGGAAATACAACCGTTCTGCATGTACCATCTCAGCAGCGTCTCAGTGCTCCGCCTCAGGGCACCAATGGCCTCTTTATTGTGACATCAATGAATCAGATTCAAACTGCTTATTTCGCTGACCCAAGACATGCAGGGTGCTCCACACCGAGTCAGACCTCTGACCTGCTGTGGACAGGTTGGAGCAGGAGGAGGATTTACACGTGGAGATCAATAATCAGATTATTTAGTGCTCACAGGGGCTCTTGTTCTGATAGATGGTCCTATGTGGTCAAATAAGACCAAACCCAGTAGAGCCCTAAAGTCTTCAGGTTGTGGTCTTTTAATGGTACCCAAAAGTAAAAACCGAGAGACACAGTGAAGCTTCTTTTCATTATTCTGGCCCTTGTCTGTGGAACAGTCTACCTGCAGACCTGAAGGCAGCACCTACCGCTCATATTTTTATTATTCATATTTTATTTCTTTTTTAAATGTATTTTTTGGGCATTTTGTGCCTTTATTGATAGGAGAGAGACAGTGGATAGGCTTGTGAAAGGGAGTGAGAGAGTAGGGGAAGACACTCTGCAAACTGGTCACAGGCGGGATTTGAACCTGGTCTGGCAGAAGCAAGTACATGGGGTGCTAACCACTACGCCAAACCAGCACCCCTTCATCTTTTATTTCTAAAAACAAACTCAAGACCAACATTTTTGGTCTGGCTTTTAGCTTAAAGTATTTATAATTACCATTTCATCTTATTTATTTATTTATTTTAGTCCTCCTAATCTGATTTATTTCTCCATTTTAGATCAGACTTGCTGTTCAGAATTTCATTCCCTGTTAATTTTTCTTTTCAGTTTTGCAAAATTTCAAATTTGGTGTCTGGCTTTTTTGTTTTACCATATTATTACTGTTATTATTATTTAGTATTATTTATAATTTAGTATTATTAATTATTATTATTAATTTAGTATAGTATTTTTACCTCTTTTTTAATAATGTTTTTTTATCATATCATTTTTTAGCTCCTTAGTTTTCGTATTTTTTGAGAATTTCCTCAGTCTTTTGTACTGTTTCTGGTACAGTTTCTTTTTAATTTGTTTCTGGGTGTGTGTGCATAAGTGAGTGTGTGAGCTGTGATAGAGAGGGTGAGTAGGGTTTTTTATTTGTATCGTTTCAATCTTCTTCTTTTTATTATTTCTTATTTTAATTGCCTGTTTCTTTTTTATGTAAACCACGCTGAGCTACAAGATTTTGTATGAAAAGTGCTATACAAATAGAATTTGATTGATTGATTGTAAAAGTGAGTAAGGATTAATTAAGGTCAAATTCAAGTAATCGTATATTTGTTGAAACTCTCCAAATGACAACCTCAATCTGCATAGTACCTTTAAAGACTATGACTGAGCCACTATCCAGATTTCATTACTCATATGAAGTCATATAGATCAATATTAACTGATCATTTAACTCAATTTATTGTTTGATCTATTTATTTGTACTGATTACAGTTTAGGCTACACAAAAATATCTAAAATTTGCATAGGTGTGTTTTTTAGCCAAGTAACTACTGAAAAAAAAATACATATGTGACATCAAATGTTAAAAGTGAAGCAGTCAAAGAGGTCTTTTTGTAATCCTAAATTATGGTAAAATTTGGCTTTGTTCTGTGTTTTTTTGTTAGTCCAAACTGTTTTATAAAGATCACCGTCTGAGCCTCTCATTCACTGTAAGAATGATCCAAGGATTGATAAGTGTACCTTTCCTCCTTAGTGTCATGAAAATGCCCGTGGAGCATGATTGAAATTTGCTTTATTGCCTTTTATGCTATTCCCATTTTGTGGCCAATCCAGTTTATTTATTGTTTGGATGAGCGGTGTGCTGGGGGGCAGATTACTGCTGGAAATCTGAAAGAGAGAGAGAAATTGTAGAAAGATAAGATGAGAGTGGCAGACCATTTTCAGGGACTATTACCCTAATACTCTCAATCTCCTTCTCTTTTCCTCTGTTTTTGTTCTTTCACTTTCTTTATCCTTCATTCTTTCAACATTCATGTCAAAGTTAGGCTCCTTTCACCCAAAATAGGGTTTAGTTATCCTCTACATCTGTGATGTAAATCATGTGAATAAAACAACAGCACTGAAATCCTCACTGGACTAACACACAAAATGTGGTCACACTGGTAAGTTTTAACTTCTTTATATAAGGACATTTGCATCCAGCAGAGAAAACTACTATAAAAAAAATAATACTAACTGCAAAAATGGGGAAAATGGAAACCTTAACTCTTGATCAAGCAAAGAGCCAAGATGAGGATTGGCTACATGCAGAAAAGCTGTTGAAAGATTATGCTCCAAAGAAATTCAGTGTAAAAGAGTCTCTTTTCATCCCCATTACTTAAATCAGCATCTTTTGATGTATCTTAAGCCATTATGGGGAATATCCTTTTCTGAAATGCTGAGATGAACCTCCATCCATGAGCTTCGTCTACTGTGCAAGCTCAAATTTATTACTTCTGAAAAACAGCTGTTGTAATAATCAAAATGTGAAAGGATGCATACACGTCAATGCAAACCTGTCTGGTTATGTCACCTTTTTACAACTATTCTTCCTAATTCAATCATAATTTCATATTTACAGGAAACATGTATATTATTATTTTTATACAAATTTTATAGATCACTAGTTTGATTAAATGGATTAATAACATCAATTAACCAGCAAAGAGGAGCTCAGTGACCATTACAAACAGGTATCTGGTCCAAAGTGTAAACTCTACACTTTGGACCAGAAAAAAAAGCCGAATCTTGCTGCTGCACTAGAGTGTGGATTATATACTGGTGCTGCCTAAATATCAGCTTTTGTGATGCATAGCATTATTTAATTTGAACATGCTGGACAAATTCCCTCTTAATCAAGTAACCAAACGTAACTTTAATAGAATTGAGCTTGTAAAGTGTTTCTCTGGTCTTTCTAGACTGGAGGTCACACCCACTAAGTCACTCACTGATGGATCTGAATTTCCATGCAAGTTATCGATCCATATTAGCAAACACATCCACACCCTTAAAGGAAAAGTTCGGTTCCTGCAGCTTTTACATTGTTTATAGAATGAAGAACAACAATATACTCACCCAGAAGGCTTTCCTGATGCAAACAGTGCTTCGGGAGATATTTAGATCCAAAATCGAGCAGCGGACACCGATATAATGGTAGCCTGTAGGGCATAGATCGCCGCTCCTAAAAACTGCATTAATCGTCCAAAAACTCCTGTTTTTCACCAATATTCCATCATGATTTGCTCCGAAAGGACCGCCATTGCAGCCTGTGTCTCTCCACACAGCGCTGTGTGGCTGAACTAACCTCTGAACTGACGAGCTGTTTACATGCCCTTTGCGCATGCGCAGTACTCTCTGGAGCGTTGCGATCGCTTCCTTATCTGTATATCTGTATACTGTGGCTCCAAACTGTAAGGACGTCCATCATATTCAAAGTCCTCCTCCACAACATCTTCATCCCATAGACATTCGTCCATTTTGCACAAAACTGGAAGAAGAAAGTTGATTTGTAGCTGCCGATCTTCCCCTGAACCAATGAGCACTTTTCGCATCATAAAGGGCATGTAAACAGCTTGTCAGTTCAGAGGTTAGTTCAGCCACACAGCGCTGTGTGGAGAGACACAGGCTGCAATGGCGGTCCTTTCGGAGCAAATCATGATGGAATATCAGTGAAAAACAGGAGTTTTTGGACGATTAATGCAGTTTTTAGGAGCGGCGATCTATGCCCTACGGGCTACCATTATATCGGTGTCCGCTGCTCGATTTTGGATCTAAATATCTCCCGAAGCACCGTTTGCATCAGGAAAGCCTTCTGGGTGAGTATATTGTTGTTCTTCATTCTATAAACAATGTAAAAGCTGCAGGAACCGAACTTTTCCTTTAAGCCACCAAGTGGTCCAGTATGGATCGTCACAGTTTGGCTCAGGCCGGATCGGTAATGCCCGATCCTGTTTGTGTTTCCACAGCCAACTGAACCCTACTTGGTAAGCCAGATGCAGATAGCATGACGTCATAGCAGCGTGACACCGTGTACCCGGCTATTAAATACAACAAAGAAGAAAACACAACACAGTAAACAAAGAGCAGCGATGGAAGACATCCAGCAATTCTTCTTTTTTGTGATCAGCATGTGGCTTTTGTTTCGAAGCACAACCAAGCTTTGTTTCAGAGAATGCTGTGTGCTGCAGGAATTATCTTCACGAAGATGCATGGAGATTTAAACATGGCGGGGTTGTGTGTTGTTCCGCTGTTGCCATGAAGTTACGTCTCCTTTGACCAATCAATGGACTGCTGTGTTTCTAGCTCCACCCACTGGGGTCGGATCACTTGGCACCCCAACAGAAGGGTCCCAAAAAGTAGGATGGTACTGTTTGCTTATAAGGGGCCCTGTCCTGGTTTTAGGCTATGGAAACACCACAAAAGCGAGCCGTACCGAGACCAACCCTCTGGTGGAAATGGGGCTTTACATAACTATTAACAGTTGGAGCTGGTCTTGAACCCCTTAACTTTCTAATTGACAGTAGAGCTAAGCCTTCATTACCCCCTAAGCTACCTGGTGTTGGCAGATAGACTCATCCCTGGTCATTTCTCTTAAGGGACCTTATTGACAAGCAAAGACCAGTGTACTGCATATAAAACATCCATCCATCTCCACGTATCACTTTTGGGGTCATGGGCAGCTGGAGCCTATCCCAGCTAACTTTGGGTGAGAGGTGGGTACGTCCCGAACCAGTTGCCAGTCAATCACAGGGCCACATAGAGTCCAAAAACCATTTAGGAGGAGCTATCTGGAGTCAAGTTGGCCTAATGAGCATGTTTCAGGTCTGTGGGAAGAAACCGGAGTGCCTGGACAGGCTACACATGCACAGGGAGAACATGCAAAATCCAGAAAGAAAGGCCCTGGCCAACAGGTTTTGAACCAGTAATTTTCTTACTGTGAGGCCCGTGCACTACCTGCTGCACCCTCTGATATGAAACATGTGACCTTGAATTTGGCTACTGGCTAAACTTTAACATTAAATTGATATTTCTTTAAGTTCTCCATCTGCACTGTGCAAATGTTCATACAGAAACAAACACTATTTTACTGTGTTGAGAACTGCTACTAAACTTGATATTTCATAATGATGTCAATAGTTTTCAATCTGCTTCTTGCTTGTCCATAAAAATATTGCAAAATTGCCTACCACAGCTTATTTCATAAATAGATTATAAGTGTGTTTCCATTACCCTTGAATATGCGCAAAATGTAAATAGTGCAATAAAAAAATGGTAATGGAAACACCTGAATTTCGAAAAAGCACTAAAATATCACTAAAAAGATTTTACGATTTCATGAGGTGGTTTTTCAGATGTTTCGATACTCAAATATATCGCAAAAAAGTGGAAACACATTTTCCGCAATTATACTTCACAGGACGTGACATACCTGGTCACATGATCACTTCTCTCAGAGTAAACATGGCGCTGCACGTTTGGACAGAGGAGGAGACAGAGACTTTTCTTGCCATTATTCTCGAGAAAAACATAACTTCCATACCAGACAGCAAACAACAGAGTAATGCAGAGTGTTATAAGGAGATAGAAACGGAAATGAGGGAGAAAGGGTTCGACAAGCCTTGGCGTCCATCTTCCTGCAGTGAAATCTCGTGGGATGATATTTCACGAGAGTCACAACACTCCTGCCCAGAACAACCTTCAATGGAATCACGTTCAAAGTGCAAATATACTTTGTCGAAATTTTAGGAATATCACTTTTATTTTTCGAAAAACTGTAAAGGAAACCCAGCTTATGACTGGACATCCCTGGCTGTAAATGATTCGGCAACTCTCTGACACGAAGCAGGAGGCCCTCTGATGAAAAGTAGTTTAATTCACGATATCATGATTTATTAGAAAAAGTCTAATAGTGTTACATGGAAAGAGAAGACCAGTACAAAGTTGTTGAAAGCTTATATAGTAATAAAAAGTGATGCATTAAAGCCTGGAGCACAACACCAAACATCACAGAGAAAAAAAACAGCCAGCCTGTGACATCTCCCACTCGTCCTGCCACACTTACCTTGAGCTTATTAGCCTATAAAATCATCATATTTGGTCCCTCTGTATTTGTTTGATTACATTTTCCTCCATGCCACTGAGAATATGTGAGATGTTATGTTACACCCTATTGATTACCGGTGTTAATTAAAATTTTAATTAAAGTTTTTTATGGTCTGCGTTTCACTTGTGATAATAGTACAGCGAGGGGAGACCGCCGCCTCCATAAATCTTCTCTTTATTTGCCGCGGCTGGCCATCAACAAATACAACTGTGTACATAAAATTTTACTAACATTGATTTTGAAAATATTAATATTACTTTAAACACTGGAGATGCATTGTTCAATTTGGAACCGCAAAGCATAAAATCCTGCCGCTATAACTCAGTTAATGAACAGGAAAAGTCCATTACAAACCTATCAGTAGACGCATCATCTCATCCACATAAGCGCCTGTGATAGCAGCAGAATCATTTACTTTAAGCTGCACAGAGGACTCCTTTAATAACAGCGGGCGATGTGTTGTGAAACCCATATGAGCTCAGATGAATGACTGGTTGTTCCTGGATCTTAAGAACACAGAGGACATTATAAAAACTATCTAAATCTCATTTCTGCTTTGTGTATCTATCATGGAGATCGCTGTGTGTCATCACAGCGGATTCATTTAAGATGAAAAACACCTTCAGTCTGTTTCTCTTAGCTTAGCGTGAAAAACGAGGTGCCGTACTTTCTTTAAATATTTGCCTTTTTGAGCTAATTCTGCTGCAGTGTAATTGGTTGATAAAATAAATGAGTCAACATTTACCGCATCCAATTTGTTGGACAAACTGTTTCTTTAGGTTCTGATGTGGCCATGTTTCCTTCTGCTCTGCCATCAAGAGGACAAACAACTTTTAGCCCGTAATCTGGTGATGTGTTGAGTTTATGGGTTGCGGCAATATCAGATGTTATCAACTTAAAGAATGAATCAAACAAATTAATACTATTTTAAATACAACAACAAAAGATAAAGCCCTGGTTAACAGATGAATGCCATATGAGCTGATATATTAATCACTTTTATTCATCCTCCAGTTATAGCAGCATGGTGTAGAATCCCAAAGCTTAAAGGGATCAGGATTTGAAATCCATGTGTGAAAGCTGTTACCATCACCTTTCTGAGAAAATTTTCTTCAAAGAGCCCGTACCATACTGTGCCATCTTCTTCTGCTTATCATTGCAAGGGCAGCAACCTAAGCAGAGATGCCCAGACTTCCCTCTTCCCAGCCACTTTGTCCAGCTTTTCCCTGGGACCTTGAGGCTTTCCCAGGCAAGCTGAGAGACTTATGGCCCTTTTCCATTAGCCCTACTCTACTCTACTTGACTCTACCCGGCTCTATTCTACTCCCCTTGTTTATCCATTAGCCCCAGTCACCTGCCCAACGGGGTGCAGTGTCGCCGTAAACAGCTGAGCGGCACTGCAGTGACGTCATTTTGAGCGAGACACAACAATCTGTGGCTTTTTGTCACAACCGAGTAAAAAAGGAAAGCAGAAGAAGGCTCCAGGTGGCAAGAAGAAATACCCCTTGAGAAGCACAGGAGAGTTTTGGAAGCTATACAACAGAATGAAGCCGAGGACGAGAGCAATTGAGCTGCAAAGAAAAGACAAGTGAGGGTTAGCTAATGGTAGCTTCCGCTAGCATGCTAGGTGACTCATCGATGACGACATTGTCTGACCAATCAGTAGCCAGCAGTCGGTGACGTCATCTTTTAGTATCGACTCAGCTCACTCAGAACCAGAGCGGAGTAGGTACTAAAACCAGCTTGTTTTAGGAGGTACTGGGCTAGTGGAAACACGCTGAAAATCGAGTAGAGCCGAGTAGAGTAGGGCCAAAGTGTGCTAGTGGAAAAGGGCCAATAGTCCCTCCAGTGTGTCCTGGGTCTCCCCTGAGGTCTAATACCAGTGGGATGTGCCATGAACACCTCAACAGGGAGGCATCCTGAGCCCCTACGGGAGAGCCAGACACCCTGCAGAGGAAAAACTTTTCAGCCGCTCGTACCCACGATCATGTTCTTTTGGTCACAACCCACAGCTTGTGATCACAAGTGAGGGTAGGAACAATGACTGAGTGGGGCCCACATCAGTGCCGATGCCCCTGTTGATATCCCTCTCCATCCTTCCCTCACTCGTGAACAAGACCCTGGGATACTTTAACTCCTCCACTTGGGGCAGGATATCATCCTGACCCAGAGAGGGTTCTCCACCCTCTTCAAACCGAAGGCCATTGACTCAGAATTTGAGCTGCTGATTAAAGAGACCATGATATGCTATTTTGACTTTTATTTGCCCTTTGCCGTGCCTAACATATCTCCATCATTAGACTACTTCCATGCCTTCTGTCTCTGTTTACAGGGCCATTAGCTGCCTGAAATTTCCCTGGCTCTCTAAATAGACCTACCACTGTTATGTCATATCATTGTTTCATCATCAGTTTTTGCACGTCCTGAGCTGGCAATCCCAATGTAGAGCATAGTCTGCAAACAAGAGGTACCAAACAAGGTGCCCACAATGAGGTGCTCTCAGGGATATTTAAAAAATAACACAAGCTACCATCACAGGGCTGCATGGTATCAAAGTTTACTGATGCTGACACAGAAAGTAAACTAGAAAAGCACTGGGAGAGCGCAGACCTCCGCCAGCGCCACAGTCCTCACCCATATTGTGATTTTCACCATAAATATTACTCCTACCTTTATTTCATTCAAATATTTAGATTCCTTGACCATGAAAACATACCATTAGCAATGGTTTCATAAAGATATCTATTTTAGTTCAGTAGTTACTCACAAAAATCAAATTTTTCGTCATGGCGTATCCAGACAGTGATCCGGATCAACACCAAAATTGAATCACTTCTTCCTTTTCCCCATGTTGAACATTTCCTGAAAATGTCATCAAAATCCATCCATAACTTTTTGAGTTATTTTGTTCACAGACAGACAAACAGACTCTCCCGAAAACATAACCTACTTGGCGGAGGTAATAATTGAAGATGCATGTATTTATATTGTTCTCATATAATGTAATAATCTGTGGCAAATAGTATTATTAGGATAATTAGAAGTTAAAATGTATACATGCAGTGTCGTACATAGCCCATCATATGCAAAGTATTTATTATTTTTTGTTAAGCCCGAGTCACACATTGCCGTTTCTCATGGCGATTGTGCACGATTGTCCTGTCCGATTAATCCTGATGAAATGTGATTTGGTCATGGTGCAAGCACTACTTTATCTTGATCAGCGATGTACAGTCGTGGACGAACGCCGGAGAACGAGGAAGGATCCCGACTGATTTGAAGTGTTCAAAACTGTCATGGAGAATTGTTGCTCTCTGTATAGCGGGTTGGAAGCCTAATACATTCTGTACGGGGCTCAATCGGGCAGATCGTGTCTCAATCCTGAAAGCATTCTGAGGACAACTGAAAAGGATGTATCTGATTGTGTCCTGACTGTGTCTTGTTAAAGGTGGCACAAGGGACAGGGCACAAAACTGGGCTCAAACGGGGTGGACATGGTGTCATCAAGATGATAATTCATAGAATTCTCATTGTATTGTTAGACTAACCTAATTGAAGTGGGACGAACGTCTCATGACGGTGTATTTACAGGGTGTGTTGTGGGAGAGACAGTCATTTCTACCCATATCATGCTGACCAAACCGGCCTTGCCAATCATGCACAAATGCCATGGGAAATGGGAATGTGTGAGTCGGGCATTAGATTAGAAATCAAGCAAGTAGCCCTCCATCATACTCCTCATCTCAGCTGAACTGAGCATGGCACTGAACAGCACTAAACTGACCAAGTACAACAGAATAGACCTGACAACTAATCAGGGCAGACCAGGCCCATGTGGGTAGGGGGGAGCCTTAAAGTGGCAGGAGCTCTAACAGAGGCACTCGGATTGAGTGAGAATACAGCTGGATCAGGGATACTCAGTATGTCAAAATTTGAGGGTTTTTAAACAGGAGCCATCTTGAAAATACTTCTGCAGTTATCAAAGTTAAGGCAATATATGACTTTAAATCCGTGTTCAGCTCTCATCATGCTGTCAGCTGTAACTAACTTTTTTCTCTGGCTGAGTTTTGCGAAGCTGCTGCTAAAAAAACAATGTTTCATGATATAGCAGTTTCATGAAAATAGGCAAAAAGACAACATGACATTCAAGGACTTTCAGGGTGAAGATCTTGTTGGACGTTGCATATCTTTATTTTTGAATCAGGATTGAATGGAAATTGCTTTTATTTCCCTCAGGCAGTATTCATGTTTTCCTTTGGGAGACTATGTGAAAAATATAAGTACAGATACATTTTTTTTCTTAATTACAAATGTGTTTATAAATTTGAAAGCAAGGCCGACTCACTTTCTGACAGCAAAGCACACAATAGGATATACTTAATTTTAAAAAAATGCTTGGTTGTGATTGTGTTACTTTATCAACCATTTTGTAGGTTATGTTTAGTAGGGATGTAAAAAAAAAATATCCTTTACACTTTGTGACAATGTGAGGCTTAATACCTGCATCATCTCTTTTTTTCACTTTTACAAGGTTGCCCTAAAGTTGGTTTGTGATGGCATCATCAGCACAGAGATCACCACAGTCTGACTCCCAAAGCCCCCCACAGCAACTCTGTAAAACCAAAACTATAACAACCATATTGCATTATGTATGCGTGAAACACAGTGTTGGTTTGGTTTGGTGATTTATAGTTTCCTGGTTTCTTTATTTGGAGCAACATGTTGTGAAAAAAGTCTTATTGGCAGGAAATGAGATTGTGTGAGAAGAGGTGCGTTAAGAAATGTGATGACAGATGTGTAATTGAATGAGACGTAAAAGCAAAGGGACAGACACACAGACAGAGCTCTGTACTGGCTCATCTGTACCCAGCAGTGTGTGTTAATTAGAGGAATGTGAGTTTTAAATGAAGTGCTGAGTAGCGTGGAGCGGTAATGAGCAGAGATTGGCCTGGCACTGGGGAAGATGCTGGAGGCTTTATGGTATTTATGACCCAGGGGGCCTCTGCTTCATCCCTGTCCTGCTAAATTTCACCCACAAGCCGTTCTCCCTTAACCTCAGTTTCTTCCTTTTGAAGCCTCTAAACCTCAGATACTAAGAGTGAAATTGATTTTGAGCTAAACACACTTATATGATCTTATCTTACTGGAAACATGTAGAGCAGGGTAATTATTTAAATTTAATGAATACATTTCCATTTCATTATAACTCACTGCCTCCTACAGTTATATTTAATTATATAAATTAGATCTCTACTAAGAACATATTAAATTTGTTTTCCCTAATTCATCTTTTTTAATACCCCAGTTTTTATATTTTGAAATTTCACTCATTTTTAATTATTTTTTGCTCATTTTTACAGAATCATACTAAATATTATCATGTTAAGAGTGTCTAATTAAAAAAGATGGATAAGATAAAGATGTCATATTATAAAATCCATGAGGAATAGTTTTAAATGATCTGGACTGCAAAATTAGTTAAATTAATTGGATCTGTGAATAGTTCCATAATCAAGCAGCCTTGCTACACATTGTTTTTTCTAATCACCTTTTCTTATTTGTGCCTTTTTTTACATTTAATTGAAAGGGTTTTGTTAGCTTAAATGGCTAATTTGCAGGTTTTCCAAGCATCCATAGATCTGTTCATTTGAGAAATATTTGTTGATCTAACTTTTAGGCTTTTTTATGTTGAAATCACATTGTAAACAGATTATGTAAGTAAACTGCCTTCCATTCTGGCCCCTTCTCTGCAGTGCTGTTAGTTTATTCCTATTTATTTAGCAATATAACATTTGTATCATTTGTCAGTGTTATAAATTCTCACTATTTATCATCTAGTGCTTGTTTTCCATGAGTTTATTGTGTTTTGAGTGTTGATAAAATGCAGAACATGCAAAATTTCTCCTTCTATTTATTGATGGTGGTGGCCAACCGTCCAAAACCTACAGGCACTCCAACAGAAACACACAAGATACTTTACTTTATAGATTTAATGCCAACTCATTTTAAGCACAGCATAAGCATCTCTTGTGTATATTTATGTATATTTTTGTCTAATTCAGCCAACTGAGAGATTTATTTTCAGATACTGGTTCAGTGGATTTCTGAGTTGGCTGAGAGCAAACCTCCAGTGTGTTGCCACGACAGCTAAAAGGAACTTTGGTGAAATCCTGAGATATAGATGATAATTAATGAGTAATAATTTTTACAAATTGCTATGTGAATACTAATCAAAATAGTAAAAATTAAGATTTTTTTCTGTTCTCAAACAGGCCCAACATGGGGTTAAACTGCTACTCTCATGAAGTAAGATTTCTTATGGTCATATTTTCTTTGATATTTCATGTTTTGGCCCTAACAATCAGTTTGTTCTAAAAGAAAAAACAGAAAAAAGGAAAAAAGAAAACCTTGGGAATAAAAGGAGGTGGAAACAAAGAAAGAAAAGGTCTATGGTTTAAGTGCAGCAAATATTAATAAAGTTGAATTACAAATTCAAATTTTAATCTCCTCTGTTCTTCTCTATTGGAGATACGTTTAATTCTATCATTTAATTTATAATGATATTTATTTTTTTCTTGATCATAAAAAATTACAGGTTTACCAATGATTCAAGGATTTATTGATAATAATTCTAGTGATGAAAATAGTAATTCCTGTGTTTATACTGTACTTTTAAAAACAGAGATTTACATAGTGCTCTGACAGACATAAAGAAACGTACATAAGAATAAAACATAAGAACCCAAACAACTGAAAAATCCACCAAATATTAACCCGATAGTACTTCTAACATTTAAAAAAATATCTTAAATAATAACTTTAATGTAGAGCTTGGAAAGAATAACCTAAAAACACACCTTAATATTTTTCAACTGAATGGCAATACACAATATTTACCTCAATATTTATTTCTGTAAAGATGTAACAAGTCTAAGGCAAATGCATGTGGGCCTGTTGTATGGCCAAATATAGCTTTCCATTCAGAACTTTAAACAACTGGACAAAATAACCAATTTGCCCCATTTGGTTTACACATTTTAATGAATCATTTTTAAAGACAGTAGCATAAAAATGTAAGGAGTTCTTCCTAAATACAGTCATTTTAACTTGGACAGTTTTAATCAGTTGCTGTGATTCATCAACACTTCACTCACCAATAGTCTGATGAGCTTGGAAGAAATAAAAATCATAATTTTATCTCAAAACAAACAAATATAATCGATACTGTCAACGCTGTGTTTTGTACAGAAATATACAGATATATCTGAAAAAGTTGACCCACTGCCGAGCCCGGCCGTCAGCTCTTTTCTCACTGATTGAGTGTAAAGACTCTGGCATCCTGAGCATGTTGAAAGAATTTATTGAGACAGATTATTTCACAGTTAATCCCCCTCAGTTTTACCCCCTGCTCCCTCTCCATGCTGATCTCTTCCAGGTCAGGCTGTGAAAAGAGCCGTCCCATTGGGAACGTCTTCCCCAACGGGACAGCTCCACGGGGGCATCATTGTCCCCCCCTGCCACCCTCCCTCCCACACAGGCCTGACTGATGTGTCCTGCCATTGTTTTCTTGGAAGATCATTGGGATCATTGAGTGGCATGTTGTTTTAAGGGCTAAGCTCTAACCCAATGGATCCATTGTTGAGCCGCTCGGCCCTCGGCTGTTAGCAGCCCAGGGGCAGAGCTTAACAAGACGGGCTCATTTACGGACTCTGTGAGCAGCTCAGTGGTGCTGAGCTAAAACCAGACACTGAATGATGGGAGTTACTCAATTACAGAATATCTGCAGTTTTAAATTCCTTTCTCCGTCTGCTGTCAGAGCCTAGGGCCTGTTTTTACACTGTAGCTTTCTTGTTCTTCATTTAAGTGAAATCATTTTATTGTTTGTTTATACAAGACAGAATCACGTCAAAACAGTGAAGCCTGTAATTACGAAATCACTCTCTCTGCTTCACCCTCAACAAACAGGCTCGACTTACACAAGTGAATCCAGTTAAAGGGACATACTTTGATTTACTATGGTTCATTTAAGGCTTAATGTCAGACATCCCTCCAGGTAAAACTAACCCTTCATCATGTCAATTAAAAAATAAACCTGTTCATAGTGATACATTCAAAAATATCAAATTAAACAATGCCAACATCGACCTACCCTACGTTTACTGGCATTCACAAAGACAAATGAACATAGTAGCCAGCTTGTTATAGATATAACAGTCTATGTATCGAGACTGTATCAAACAAGCACCTTGAGATGGAGCATCTTGTTTTGAGAGGGTTAAATGCAAAACAAAAGTACAAACAAACAAACTTGACAGGCATAAGGCAAGTAGCTCACAGCTTGATTCAGGCAGCTAAAAACTGGCATAACATCCTTTTTTTTTATTGCATATAACGTTCCTTCTCCATGTGATCGAGCACCTCTGTGAACAAAACAATGTGCCCACAGCACATACACTTCTCCCTGTCCTCCTCTCAGTATCTGTCTAAAATGTCTTGTTCACTTGCCCCCTCCAGTACACCTACCAGTGTGACATCTTACCATTGTTTTGTCATCAGTTTGGCCCATTGGTAAACCCATTGCAGAGCATAGAACTTAAAATGTATGCAGAGCTGTTGAAAACATGTTGCAAATGCTGAGCTGATTACTTTCCACAAAGTTGACCTGTGGACCAATCAGAAAAGATAAGGCCTATGTTGGGAATGGGGCCTTAAAGAGGCAGAAGCTCTAACCAAGTGTTTCAAACAAAGACAGAATACAGCACTTTCTGGTTTTGTGAGATTTCATGATTGTGCAAATATCCAAGCAGCCATCCAAAGCTAATATGCGAGGCTGATTCAAGGTGAAATATTAGCTGTCTTTTAGCCATATTATTATTGTTTGGGTTTTTTTTTTTTTGCTTTTAGTGTGTTTTACATGCCTCCTTAGTGTGATTTAGTACATCTACGCACAAGATAAAAAAGTCTGCAACATCAGGACTTCTCACTCTCTGCCATGTAGCTGCCATGTATTTTTCTCTTTTTTTTTGTGCAGCTTTTGATTTTTTTTTATTTTGTTGATAGGAGGACAGTGGACAGGAGAGAGAAGAGGATGAGAGTAGGAAACTGGTTTGATTTGCTGGTCTGAGACGAATACAGCACTTTCAGGTTTTGTGAGATTTCATGATTGTGCAAACATCCAAGCAGCCATCCAAAGCTGATATGCATGGCTGATTCAAGGTAAAATATTAGCTGTCTGAGCCATATTATTATTGTTTGGGTTTTATTTGCTTTTTGGTGTGTTTAACATGTCTCCTTAGTGTGATTTAGTACATCTACACACAAGATAAAAAGTCTGCAACATCAGGACTTCCCCCTCTCTCACTCGTCGTTGCCCTGTAGCTTTCTGAGGGCGTTTTTTTACACCAACCACGTTAAGTGCGCACCAAAGAAGTTTTGGCCCAGGGTTTGGTACATTAGTGTCAATGTGAATGCAACCACCCCACTTTGGTGCGCACCAAATCAGCCGGTCCAAGACCTCCATGAAGGGGTGGTCTCTATCCGCTCCATCTCCCTACATTTGGTACGGTTTCACTGGTGTGTAACAAAGTAGTCCAAACCGATCTACTTTTGATGCATTACTTCCTGTTAATCCCGTGGTTGAATCTTTTGCTTACTCAATTTGTCGATTTGTTTGTTCTGGTTGAGGATTATGATGATTTACAAGGGTCCAGAAGGTCGCTGATGCCGTCTCAAACACGATAAAAAAACACATTTGAAGGAAAATGGAGAAGAGGGCGAAACGTTAAGGATTGGTTGTCTGGTGTAGGAAATGGTTACCATGGTAGTCTCTTCTTCGTTCTCCTCTGTAGCAGGTTTGGTAACCAGTTACGTGCATATCGCCCCCTGCTGTTTCAAATTGAGTAAATACACAAGTGGGTCATAGTTCAATATTGCCAGTGTGAATGCAAGCCAGCGGGGGAGGGGGAGGGGGATGAACCCATGGCGAACCGTGCTGCAGCACAGTTCAAAACAAGTAGACCTAATGTGAAAACGCCCTTAAACAGCTCATTTGGACTTACCACTGCGACATCTTACCATTGTCTTGTCAGCTGCCTAAGCCCATTGTTTCAGGCTGGCAAGTCCAGTGCAACACAAAGGTAATAGATTGAAAGTAGAGCTGTTGACAACATGGTTTGGCACCACAGCTGATAGATAACCACAAAGTAGACCTGTTAACATATCAGAGCAGGACTGGGCCTTATACAGGCAGGTATTTCAGTTGGACTTAAAATACAGATGGATCAAGGGTTTATTAAACATCAGTATGTGTGAATGTACTAAAATAAGATCCTTTTAAGGACCACATCTGTCCAAAGACAACACTAGCAAACATTTTTAAACATGTTAATGCTCCAAAGTATAAATCCAGAAACATTTTGCTCCATCCAGGACACTGCAGCAACAGAAACCACACACACACACACACACACTCACAAGATCACCTTTTTCTCACGTACACACAAAAATACACACACACTATCTCATATATGGAGACACATAACATAAATTTTCACTTTCACGCGTACACTTTACATGAACTGTGTCTGATCAGCGATTCTTCTAGAGGTGAGTATTGACAGGTTTTGTTATTCATAGCATATTCAAGCTATTATATTTTCTCCTCTGCTGCCATAATGTTGCCAGTGTTGCGGAACACATTGGTAGCTATCATTCGCCGGCTCTTTTTAAGAAACGTCTTGAGGCGTGACATTATTACCCATGAGCCATAAGGAGCCTATTCAATGACCAAACAGGGCTGGTTGTTCCTTTTTACGGCTGCCACACTCTTGGTGAGCGCCAGGGTTCAAAAGGGCATGGCCTCTCTGCCCTCAGAACACAGAGACACCATCTTTTTATACCTCCTTTAATCGAAACACCATGTACTACATCACAGTTATGCTTTGGGCAAATTAAGGTCACTATATTGATTTCATATTTGTCATTATGCGCCAGGCACTCGGATGCTCACAAATCCTCATGGCTGTAGACTTGTAGCCCCCACCCAGCAGTATATCACCCCTCATTGAGCCATATTTGTGCAGGAAGTGCATTGTATCTTCCTTTGTTTTGGTGTTTCTCTGCTTAAGCCAGAGTCGTCGTCCTTCCCAGAGTCTCTTAGTGCTATAAAGGAATCCAGTCGAGCCAGTGCTTTAAACATAGATTTGTTGTCTGGCATTTGTCAAAGGTCAACAGCAAACAAGCCCTTCGGTGGCCATTTAACTCTGCCACTGAACTTGTTCTTTCCCCTCGCAGCGATTTGTAATCAGGAGATATCTGCAGCTGCTTTAATCCACCCATCCCAGCTCAAAAACAGATGATTCATAGCAGGGCTGAAAGGTCACATCAAGTGGCATGTTAGTATATCACTTAAACTTTGATTAAAGATTTTTGGAATAGATGGGAAGACGACTTAATATCTGTGTGGTCCTCCTTCTCCTTCCTCTGCACCCGGAGTTCTATATATCCTGCAGAAATCAATATGGTGGGAACTGAAGAAACTATTGCTGCGCTCTCTGTGGGTGCAGTGCTCGTTCATTCATCCTCAGCCTCTCTAATGGATCATAGGAGCTCTCAGGAGCATACAAAAACAGACAAAGTTCTCTGAACCCTCTTCAGCTCAATTTTTAAACACATTCAGATACATTTTAGAGCCTTGCCTTTTAATCATAAGCTGAAAACTTGGTTTGAGATCTCAGAAGTGGCATTTTCAGAAGTCTTTGTAGGTTCTCAGTCATACAGATCATGGTAATTAACAATGAATTGGACATTTTTAAAAGGTTAACACTTGTTTCTGCATCTTTGTTAATTTTTAAACCATGCCAGAGCTTAAAAAAGTACAGTTACGGGGCACAATATTGCTTTATATATCTTTATGGGAAACAGGCAGAAGGCTTTAATCCTATCCTTACCATTCAGCTTTAGATTAGAAATTATCGTATTTATCCCTTTGGACGGCTTCCGTAGAAAATTAAGATTCAAGCAGCACTATTTATAGTAGATAAAGATATATATATAAAAAGGAAAGACATACTCTGTCATATAAATGAATAGCAATAAAAATAGAAATATGCCTACTGACTTCTGCTAGCTACTACTGGTAGATTTTTCTAGTGGTATTTAGATATTTTAGATCCTTTCCTTTTAATCATTAACTAAAAAACTTGATTTGAGATCTCAGAAGTGTCATTTTCACAACATTAACACTTGTTTCTCTATCTTCTATAATTTTTTACTGACTCCAAACATCTGTTTTAATGAATCAAACGAACCAGAGCTGAAAAAGTAAATATACAATATTGCTGTTATCATCCACATGGGAAACAGACAGGCCTTAATCCTGTCCTCGTGATCCAGCTTTGGATTTTACAAATGGTATTTAGATACTTGGTTTGAGATCTCAGAAGTGCCATTTTCAGAAGGTTAACACTTGTCTCTGCATCTTTTTATCTTTATTTGGCTACAACCATCTGCTTTAATGAATCAAACCAGCCATAGCTTAAAGTATAGACACTATGCACATTATTGCCTGATACATTTACATGGGAAACAGAAATAAGCCTCTAATCCTGTCCTTATGATCCAGCTTTAGATTCTACAAGTGGCATTTAGATTTTTGCAATTAAAACTTTGACACAAATTTGTCAAATTGAATTAGTTGAAGGAATGTTTTTGTACATGGTAATGAAAATCTTATGTTACATACTTGCTCTAATTTACTGAGGGAAGCCCCTGGCATAGGATTTGGCACAAGTACACATTACAATATGGCCACAATTATTCAACTGTATGAGGACACAACCTAGAGGACATGTTGCTTTGATTTCAAGAGACATTTTGTCGGCAAACAAAACAATCCGACACTTGTGTGATGCTTCCTCAACAAAAGAGATGATCATGGATTTTTGGGCAAATAAGCCAAACCATGTGCCTACACTTGTTAAAATTCAGCTTGTTGAAAATGTGGGTTATTATAAATATCTGGGTTCAGTCATAGACTCCAAACTGACCTTTGAGAGGAAGTGTGAGGCAGTTTGGAAGAAGACTCATCAGCGTTTGTTTTGTCTCAGTAAACTTGCCTGTTTTCATGTTGCTAAAGTTCTGATGGTTTTATTCAGTTGTGCATTTACTGAATCCATCCTGTCTTTTTCCATTGTCTCGTGGTTTGGTAGTCCATCCTAAGAAAAAAAAATGTGCTGAACCAAGTCATAAAGTAGGCAAGCAATTGTATGATGTGTTTTTATTTAGATTGTGATGTTTGTTTTTTTATGTGGGTGCTTTTTATTTTGTATTTATCTGCACACATTGGGAACTGTAAATCGCTGTCATTGTTTTAAATGTTGGGATGCTGATTTTGTTTCTGCTTAACTAATGCACTCAATAGGCACTTATCAAGAAACTTTGAACCTTGATACCTTATGAAATGATATGATTTTATACAGTTCAACACAAAACAACGCAAGAAGTTGAAACAGAGCTATATGACAGTGTTTTTTGTGTAAAGGCCTGTGAAAATATGTGCACTGCAAGCTTTTATCGAACCTCATGTACAGTTTTTGAGGTTGCATTGATGAGCCATTTTGGCCAAAAATGTAACAATAGGAATGTTTTCTACAAATGACAAACCTGTGAATGAAACAAGTAAACTTTGCGTGCAACACAGTGACTGTTTACTCTTGATTATCTTCTTTTCTTAATCGTTGGAGGCCATAATTGCCAGTGAGCTTGAAACTTGATTCACTGCCCAGTTATACCTCCTTTTATAGTAGTTTGTCCTGAATTTTTATATCTAAGTTAATTTGAAAGCGTAGACTCAATGAGAATGTGCATCACCCCAACAGCTAGCGTAATCTGTAGTGGTCCATCCCTCAACTAAAATCCCTCTGGTGACTTGTTGCAATCACACCTGTTAAGAAAGCTCTTGCTCTCCTCATGGTTTGCTTTTTCCTCATCTGAAAGTTTCTTTAAATTAGTTGTGGCTGGCTTTTTCTATGACATCAGCTGCATTCCCACCAGGCAGGCTGGTTCAGTATGGCTCAGTGCAGGGAGCAATTACTGGTGCCTCCATTGTCGTATCAGGAAAATGGTTGCCTGGAAAACTCACCTGTGCCATCCCACTTTTTGGCACCTCCCTGATACCAAACTGACCCTAAATGAGATTGAGAGCTGAGAACGCTGCTGTCTGTTGATTGGTCACAGAAATCATCAATCATGCAGCAATACAAAAATACAGACCTCTCCATGTTGAAATAGGCCATGCATAAAGAGAGATTTGTTCACTGCTGCTGCTGCAAAGACTGTCCACATGAAATAATGCTTCACAGAGTGCTGTAGTGCTGGAGGTCCTCCATTGTCATGTTGTACTTCAGACCCCATTCACTGTGTCACGTAAATGTGGTATTACGCATTTACGTAAGATCAGGGTTTACCACTCAAACCATACCAAACTATACTGAACTAAACTAGATCACTCTTTGCTATGATTTGTTGGTATTATAACCCAGCATCTTAAATACATCTAAGCTGAGGAACATTGTTAAACTCTGCCAAAAAACTGTTGGCACAAGTCTATATGATATTGCCTCTGTTTTAGAAGCCAGAGCCACTCGTAGGGCAAAGGGTATTCTGCAAACCCTCTTCATGCAGTTTCAGCTTCTCCCATCCAAGTGAAGGTACACTTTCACTTGGAAGGCCGAATCAAATTAGTACCTTAAATCCTTCGTCCAAATGGCCATTGTTTTTCAAACAAGCTGTAGGAAAGCTTGATGAGAATGAAATTGTGCTGACTCTGTGTATTCATGTGTATGTATTGTGTCTGTAGTATCTGGTTGTATGCTTTTCTGTGATGTGAGATATTGTAAGAATGTGTTTTAACTTGTGCAAAATTGATTATTTTGAAGCTGAAGTAGTAATAATGCATCTTAAGAACATTTTTTCTCAGCTTTAGCTACTCAAAACACTGCTTTACAAGAACCAGAGAACTGTGTTAAGCTTCACCTTCCTGTATCCTACAGTGGGGCCTGGCATGTTTAACAGTGTGATATATTCCCCCGTTTAGAGCACTCATGTAATGGCAGCAATAAGGAGGCACTTAAAGGTCTTTAAGAGCAGCTGCCTGTCAGCACAGAGAGAAAAACACACAGAGAACAAGCAGCACGCAGTCACACTTACACTCCCTCTTATTTGATCCCGTACTGTATATCATCTCACACATGCATCAGGATAATCGTCGTACTGTAAGCCTCTATGAAACACCAGATTATTCTGCATACTGCACGCATATTGCAAGTTCTCACATTCATCATATCCCACACAATACAGAAAAGTAATGCCCAAGGCCTGGGTAGGCTAAGTAGACCCTGTGGCCCTCTCTGGGGTAATAGAGCGATAGAATGAAGGGGGGTATCACCCAGATAGTCCTTCCCTCTCACTCTCCCTCTGCTGCTGCTGCTGTATCTGACCGCAGAGAAAGACTCAACCCCCAGCCATGACTAGAGGGTGGGGGACAATACAGGCCAATTTGTTAGGCCCCTATTTATTAACCGTAATATGAATGTAACTGTACACACACTCAGGGGAGTTGGGCGCCAGCTACAATTACCACTGACCTCAGTGTAATGGGAAACAAATTTGCAGGAATGTCGCCAGCTATCCGTCTTTATTTACAGGTGATAATGAGGTAGTGTGTTAAAGAAGGGGAGGCTACGCTGGGTCTGTAGGCAGGTAGATGTAGACAGGAGAAAGGCAAGCATGATAGGGTGTTAGACAGAAAGACGGATCAGGAGGGCATAAGGAAAGGAAATTAGACCACACTAGATAAATCAAGGAAGACAAACTGTACAGCTAAACTGACCACAACAGAATACAGAGCATCTGATAGAAAAATATGACAAATGTGATTAAAATTTAAATCCCTCCAAAATTTGCAAACTTGAGAAATCCCAGTTTCCCACTGAATTATATTGAATTGTACATTGAGTTAATAGCATAGTTTAAAATGGATCAATAGTTTAGCAGCCCCTCTGCCTCTTATTGATCCCACATCAGGAGATGGATGTTTTCTCCAAACCAACAGTCGGCTCTCTCACTCTCGGGGCGTTCTTGTTATGAGTTAAGATGCATTTTTTTGCTCCTGATTACAAATCTGATTTAGACTTTTCCTATGCCTTTATTTCACATCAAGCTTAATGGCCTTAATCAATGCCACAACAAGTCATTCAGATGTCTGCAGTCCTTTGAATAAATGGAGAGACAAACTAAAATCTGTTTAATGCCAAAAAAGTTGATTATATCCCTCAATGTGATTTGGACAGTAATTCAAATAAGTTTAACAGTAGGCTTTTCTTAGTTAAGTAATTAGAAATAAGTCTCACTTTTAGATATATGCCTCATCGAAATACACACTTTAAGATGAGCTTCATAGCATCAAAATAGGTTATCTATAAATGCTATTCCTTAGCTACACGGTCAGGTCGGACAGGACTGGACTGGCCTGGATACCTAACATCGGGAACAAGACAATTAAAACTACAGCAAATTTATAATATTCGGAAGTAAGTAGCGATATATAGCCGGCTACAAAACTAGGATACTAAGTTTTTCAAAAATTGCTTGTTGTCACACATCAAAAACTACCGCTACGTAACTAGAAAGAGATACATTACCTCATCGCTTTGCATCCTGTAAGTTGTTGAAAAAAGAAGTTGTAAAGCAGTGCAGAGTTCTGCATTCATTAGCATCACAACAAAATGCATGCTTTGGCTTGGGTCACTTCTTTATGACAGTTGCCACCCATGCTCATGGGTAGTAGAGTCTTTATGTCGCCGGAAAAAGATTCTCCTTATAGCACCTTTAATTTTGTTCAACCAACAGTCATTAGGTGTACATGCAGTCTCAACAAAGTGAAATTTCTGTCTTTGTCACCTTAAACAGGGTTCTGTTTATGCACGAACGCATTTATTACTTCCACCAATGAGGTTATGTTTTTATCGGCGTATGCTTTTTTTTGTTTGTTTGTTTGTTTGTTAGCAAGATTATGCAAAACTACTGAACGCATTATGCTTAAATTTTCAAGAGATGTGGACAATGTCCCAACTTCAAAACAGTTAGATTTTGGTGGTGATCCAGATAACCGCCATTAGCAAAAGATCAATTTCTCTTAATAACTTTGTAACTATTAATAATTTCAACATGATTTCAACTGCAAGATGTGGGTTTTCAGGGTCAACGAATCATACTGTGATGGTAACTGAAGCAATATGTGAGCTACCTTGATGGAGGTTTGAGTTTCTTAAGTGCTTACTAGTTTAATATGGGAAAAGTGACAGCCCTATCAAGTACACTGGAACAAGGTCAGAACTCCAGTTAGAATTACTGATCTAGCTATTGCTATAGGTAAATTTGTGCACTGTATTTGAGCCCATGGAAGTGAATTATCGTCACTCCAGAAACATATTTTACATATACTACACTAAGATGTGCTGTGTGAATTCTGATAACACTGGGCTGTCAATCCAACAGTAATATCACATTATGTCAAGAGTAGCAGGGGTGTGATCCTCCACTGCTCCATCCCACACTGGAAGGTCAAAACAGGCTGAATGGACCATATTAGACAGGAGCACAGAAAAAAAAATCAGCAGCAGAGGACAGGAAATAATTATGTTGCATTTAAAGTAAGCAGTACAGAACATAACAGAGATGGCAGTTCTCAGTCGCTGTTTGTCCTTGTCCTATGTCAACAAAAAATTAAAAAATCATCCATCCGTAAAACTTTTGGTTATACTTTTGGTAGAGGAAGACAATGTCAACATAGGTTTGAGCTCTTTCTAAATTAGATGTCATAGCAGTGTGAAAATGACAGTGTATGTTTCATTAAATACAGCCCATGCATTTTGATTATCAGCTTCCTTTAATTCAATTTCCACACTGACTTATTGTATCATGATCACCCCACAAACCTCACAGGAATAAAACCCCTCTCATAAACATAAAGCCCCTTTGTGAGTGTGTCCCTGTAAATATATATCCTCCTCTCTCTGCACGCCCCACTGCTCTCTGAACAAGCGTCACTAAAGCAGCATTCAGGAGGACATGTTCCTGTCAAAGATGCTAAACCATGCAAGTCGGAGCTCGGCTTCCCTGCATGAGTCCCCCTAAATGAGATGTCCGCGGGGATAATAGGACGGCCTGCTTGCAAGCCAGCGCTCTGTGTGGCTCTTTTCATGCCAATTAGACTCTGTGATATAGTCACAGCAGATGCTCCGCCAGCTCCGGGATACCCATCTGATCATGGGCCTGGTCACACAACATGGGGCGACAAGGAGATGGGGGAAGAAGGAGGCATTCTTCCCATAGAACACAAATAGTTTTGGTCATGAATAGACTGAACAACAGATGAATAAGAGTGTAAATAACTTTGGACAAAAGCTGCTTTGTGTTTTTATCCAAGCCACCTTAAGCATGCTTCTGTTTTTACATGAACACATTTATTACTTCCACCAATGAGGTTGTGTTTTTACCAGTGTATGTTTTTTGTTTGTTTGTTTGTTAGCAAGATTACAGAACTGATGATGCTGACATTTCCAGAAGATGTTGGTAATGTCTCAACTTAAAAGTTATTAGATTTTGGTGGTGATCCAGATGAACGCCATTAGTGAATGACCATTTTCACTTAATAACTTTCTAACTAAAAATGATATCAACATGATTTTGAGTGCTAGCTGTGGGTTTTCAGGGTCAACGAATCATATTATGATGGTAACTTTGTCATGGAACTATTGCTAATTGATGTAACAGTAATTTGTGAGCTTCCTTGGTGGTTTGTGCTCTCTGAGTGCCTTCTAATTATTAAAGTGATCAAAAACTTGAGAAAAGCCTTGTTACTACAAATAGACTCAAAATGTCTCACCAGTAATACTCGTAGACTTTTCTAAATCGATCAGTAGTACTAGTTAAGCCAGAAGGTTCACTAGTGGGACATGATACAAATGAAGTAGGAGGCATTATAACCAAATCCAGCACCTTGATTGGTTGTAAGGTTTTCAAAAGCCAATGGGAAGCCTGAATTTGCTTTTCACCGCCACCTTATTAGCATATAATGCTTACTAGTAGTACTAGTGAACATTTTTAAGTCTACTACTATTAGTAAAGTCTACTTACACACTAGTTGCCCATAATTGAGTACATGCTCTCCAAATTTGAGTACTAGAGGAGCTGAACTATGGTTGATATTACTGATATCAAATTTATCCTCAAACGGCTTTTGATAGTACTCAATGTTTTGGCTTTACGATAACAGATTCAGGTACTTATTTAGCATCTTTACATTTACATCATAGGTGAGCAACTGGCAGCCCATCCCTCAAAAATCTGTAAACTTGATGGCAAAACTAGATTTCCAAATAAAACTAGCAGTTCTTCAACTTCACTTTGCACGTCAAGTAGCCCTTGAAAACTTGCCTTCATTTGCAAAGATGGGTGCACAGCCTTCTGCATCAGCCAGCCAGGTTGATGGCTGAGAGCAGAGACAGAAAATAGAAATTAGACAAACCTTTCCAAAGACAGCAAGATTCTTCCCTCATCCTTGTTGGAGACTCAGTGTTTAAATCCTTGCCCCACACATCTCTCTAGCTCCCTCTGCTGCCCCCCTCCATCTGCCCTCTAGGTGTTCAATGTGTCATTGAGAACATTAACCCACAGACAAAAAAGAAAATGGCTTGTAATGGCCCCTAATGAAGTGTGACAAGAGCACAGAGCCTACCCTGCTGACACATAGGGCCCCCAAAATTGGATTAGTGATTAACCATGTTGTCCCGCTTTGAGTCAAATGGCTGCGGCGACACAAAAGTGCGCGGTGCCTAGTCTGCCGGCCCATCCTGCTGGGAAGGGATGCCCACAAGGAAGAGAGGGAAGCGGGAAAGAGGGGGTGGTCGAGAGAGGGTGAGAAAGAGGCTGAGAAGTACAGAGAAGAGGATTGAGGGAAAGATGGGAGAGCGGCGAGGTAGGGGGTGTCCCCAGGGCTCATAGCAGTGCCATGTCTGGAGGCCCCACTGTGCAGTGAAATGAGAAAGGCTCCATGCACCTGAGCAAGCCCAGGAGGGGCCTGAGGCGTTGGGAGAGCCTGAGCAGGATCCACCCCCTCACCGCTCCATCCTCCATCCTCCTCGTGACATATATCTCGCCGTGAGACAAGAGCGCCAGTGCAAATCAAACCCACCACCTATAAATTACCTCTTTCATTCTCCCTTCAGCCCTCTCTCTACCGCCAACCCCCAATCCCTCCTTTTCTGCTTGTTACTTAGGGCTGGGGAATACATCTAATTAAGAGGGTATGTCAATATCATTTATAAACATATTTCTCTTGTAAAATAAAATCATAGAGTAAGTTTCTCCGAACTCATTGGCCAGTGATTAGTGAGGTGTTGAATGAACGATTTAGAAAAGAATAGACACCACACCTTAGACCGGGTACCCCAGTGATTTCTAAATGCTGCCAACAAGGGTAAAACTACATATCATTTTAGCATCGCCACTGAAAAGTACACAAGCCACATCTCTTAAAGTGTGTCATGCTACCATTTGTATGCTATTTCATGGGAAGCAAAACTTAACTATTGATGAAAATTCAGTCAAAATCACAATCAGTGATATTAGCAAGTTGTAATAATTTAGTAATAAAAATTGGGGTGCTGGTTTGGTGGAGTGGTTAGCAACCATGCATGTCCCATGTACATGCTTCTGCCGGTCCAGGTTCGAATCCAACCTGTGACCAGTTTGCAGAGTGTCTTCCCCTACTGTCTCACCCCCTTTCACAAGCCTATCCACTGCCTCTCTCTTATCAGTAAAGGCACAAAATGCCCAAAAAATATATTTAAAAGAATTAAAAATTGGACACAATTTAGTGTTTAGGACTTCTGTTTTTATTGATGTGGTATGAAACAGGTGTTAATATCCTTTAAGTTTACTATCATGATATCATAGATCTGCAGTCTGGTAGGTCTGCTCAATATAGCAAGTATGTTGTGCATGATAACTAGGGATGGGATGAAATATCGTTTGGCAATATATCGCGATACAGTGCGTGACAAAATGCATCGAGTTTGAAAAAAATGGATCACGAAATAAAGATGTCACGTCCGGTAACAGCGCATGTGAGCAGAAGTGATGACAACAAACATTAGCACCAACTACCTTGCCTCCAAAAAGCTGATTGATGGAGTCGAATGAGGTCGAAATTGAGGACGCTCCGCCTGGCTACAAGTCATCTGTCTGGCAGTATTTTGGCTTTCTCATTAAAAAAGACGAAGATGGCAAAAACGAGCCTACCGCTCGTTAGCATATACTCTCTCTAACCTCTCTAGGGTTAGAGAGTGTTATTGTTTGTGTTTGGCCTGTTAGGCCTTGTGTTTTCCTGTGTGCAACTCAAACAAAAACAAATAAGTTGTAATTACACAGTAATATTTTTACTTTTTTACTTTTTTGATATTGTATCGTGACGTATCGATCGTGACCCGGGCATATCGAGGTGCAGCGTATCGTGAGTTTAAGTGTATCATCCCATCCCTAATGATAACTGTGTTCAATATTGCAACAACAAATTTGCTCTAAATTTGAAAAAGATTATGATGCATTTAAGCTACAATCTTCACCTATGCTATTCATTATGTTTAATTCAACACTTGTAGGTGTAAAATGTTTCTTCTGAATCTAAAAGAAATTTTAAATATTCACTTTTCTCCACTAAATTGGCACAAATAAAGCTTGACTAAAGGCTGCTATCCCTCACCTCAAATTATATAGCTTGACCAAAATATATACTTTATTAATCCCTTTGGAAGACTCCTCCCAAATGGACATTAAGAGTCCAATCGTGTTTGAAAAAGTAGATAGAAAGGTATTTACAAAGATAAATATATAGAGAAGTACATAAAATATAAAATACCTTTAGAATAAATAAAAATATCTAAATATGGCTACTGACAGACTACTGCTCCTTCCCGTCCTCTGTCTTCCTGTTACTCCTCCTCCCCCCCAGTGAGGAGCTGTACAGTCTGGTGGCCTCCTCCGGTTGCTGATGACGGTGTTCAGAGGGTGATTGGCATCATCCATAATGTTGAGCATTTATACAGTGATACAGTATATACAGTTCATGAGAGTGTTGTCAATGTATTTATACCACTTAAACCATTTTTCTGCAAATTCTGATTATTAAAAACAAAAAAGCCCAATTCTACATCCTCAATCATCAAAAAAATTACCATTATCATATCATCTTCTTACGGTGGCGTATTGCATTCACTTAAAAAAAAATAAATAACCGCCTGTTTTTATGAGATACTATGTCATAAAAACCGAAAATTATTTATTTTCAAGTTTCCTGTTTTTATGAGATACTAAGAAATGTTAAAAATAACGAACATGTTGCGCATGTAAGACCTTATTCAGCTTTATTTCTCGCTTGGTTAGAAACATTGGGAGATACTTGTGTCTTTGAGTGGTGTAGATGGTATTGTTATTAGTTTGTCCACATTGCGCAGACACCTGAGGAATTTGCGGTTGTTCCGACACAAAGTCGGATCTGCTCGACATTGCATTTTTTGTACCTGTGTTTACCACGTACCTGGTTGATAAATGCAGCAGCCAGTCTCGAAGCAAAGCATCAGGGGGAATCCTGTTTTTATGAGATAGTATCTCATAAAAACAGGAAAATCAAAAATAAATAAATTCCTGTTTTTACAAGATAGTATCAAAACAGGCGGATTTTTTTTTATTTTCATGTGAATGCAATACGCTACAGTATCTTCTGGTATCGTGACAATCATTAATTATTTTATTTTATTTAACCTTTATTTAACCAGGAAAACCTCATTGGGATTAAAAATCTCTTTCACAAGAGTGTCCTGACCAAGACAGCAGCTCATTCAACAGTTTTACACAAACACACGCAGTCATCAAACACATAAAACAAGAATTCAATACATTAAGAAAGAGAAGTCACAATTCAGACAACTTATTTTGCTTGGATTGTCCACAGGAGAAAGATAAAGTGCATGAGTCAAAACATCTGCAGCCAGATGTGTCCGCCTCCAAGTTGCTCAACATTGTCTTAAAAGTATCTAGTGACACCAGGTCTTTTAGTTTCAGGTCTTTTTGTAGTTCATTCCAAACATGTGGAACCGCAAACCTGAATGCCTTTTTTCCAAGATCAATTCGTACTTTTGGAACAGACAATAACAAAAGCTTTACTGAAAAAACCATTGAGATAAACCTCATATATAACCCCACAGCTAAAAGACTGGGATCCATAATCTTTGGCCTATAATGCACAGCCCTACTGTTTCCTCCCCCTGCCCCCCCACCTCTCCAGTCTCCCCCTCAACGTGTGGTTTCCCATTGCAATATAAACTTGGCTGTCAGAGGGGCAGTTGCAATGTGGCAAACTTGCCATCGTAACGGACAGCTTGACAAATGCAGAGGGGTGGCAGAGCGTCGTGGTCCACATACTATACCTCCTCCCTGCTCCCGTCAGTGCATCGAGGAGGGGAGAGTAGGTGATGCAAGGAGACGAGAAGGAAGAGGGGAGAAGATAGAGAGGGGAGGGAGATAGAGAGAGTGACTTTCAGAGGGATAATGAGCCTTTGAACGATGGCTGAAATGTTGCCGTCAACCTGCCCTTCTGCTGCTGGGTAATTAGGTAATCAGTAAAGGCCTAATTATGGGATCAGGGTGCAGGGAAACAATTAGCAGAAAGTATTGACTGAAAAACCATTGAGATAAACCTCATATATAACCCCCAGCCCAAAGACTGGGATCCATAATCTTTGGCCTACTTAATGCACAGCCCTCTGTTTTTTCCTCCCCCTGCCCCCCCACCTCTCCAGGCTCCCCTCAACGTGTGGTTTCCCATTGCAATATAAACTTGGCTGTCAGAGGGGGCAGTTGCAATGTGGCAATAAATATGGGAATTTTGTGGGTATATGATTAAATTGAATTTTGAAAATAAGTGTAACTTCCTGATCTTTCATGTAGATTCACGTCATTATTGCGCTGAATGTAGCAGTCTGTGAGTGACTGTGCAGGACAATCACGGGTTTGTGCTGTGCAAATAGATGTAGTGTTAAGTAGCCTCATTGGTTTGGTAAGTGATTGCAATTAAATCGTGTTGCAGGGCCCCCCTCTGACACAGCTGCCCTGTGTGTGTGCTAAAATTTGGTTAAAGGATGGAGGCTCTGCAAAGACAGAAGGCAGCGCGAGCAAACGTGGAATAAAGAGGATCACTCAATGCACTCAACAATGCACTGGCAGCCCATACAAACATAAAAAGGGAGAGGAAGAAAGAGAGAGCGCGAGAGAGAAAATTGAGCTTAACAGCCTGATTCTTAACTATTATTTATCCATTATGGGGGGAATGGAGCCGGGGCGCCGTGCGGGGAGAGGATTAGAGAAGATTTGTGGGCTTTACAAGGCCCTGTCCTCCCATCCGCATCGCTCCAGCTCCCAGGGGCTCCGCAGCCAGCGCGGGCTCAGCTTGTCTGATCATTTATCCATAATTAGAAAATTAATATTTTAGATGGCGCTATGATGAACCCATTATGGTGATGGGCCCCGATATCAATTATAACTTCAATTTCAATTTCACTTACAGCCACGGCAGCAAAATGGCTCCGGGTGGCGGAGTCGAGTGATGGGCTCGGTGCCACGGAGCATGACGAATACAGATCACTGCACATTAGGATGAGCAATTATTTGAACATGTATAAAAACTATTTACAAGCAATGTAATTGACCAGGGTCAGGGGGAGATGCGGGAAAAATGGACAGGTTGACAAATTTTTGTTCCTAGCAACAGAAGAAAAGGGGATTTATTAATTTCTTTGTGGCTGTAATTGAATTTTTGAGAGGGGTTTCTTGTTAAGTCTCTCCTGTGGACCAGGGCCCATCTCCCACAATGACCTTACATACATCCAAGAGCAGAAGATGATCTGCCCCCCCCAACCCCGTCCACACACTCATACACACACACAAAGATGGCTTTTTCTGAGGGGAGGGGGCAGAAAAACCTAAAAAAGGTGAAGGGGAATGGGAGATGCAGTTTGAGAGCCAAAAGAGAGGACATGGAAGAGCAGATAACACTGGACTTAACGCAGACTTTCACAAAACCTAGTCTGTGCAGCAGATCTGGGCAAACAACTAAGCTTTAATCGCAATTTAAAAAAATGTAGCCCCCCATCATCACAAAAAAAAAACAAACAAGATAGAATCAGAATCAGAATTGATATTTATTGCCAAGTACATTTGCACATGCAAGGAATTTGATTTGGTAAATTGTTGCAAAAACAATCAATATAGTTAGAATTGGAATAAAAATAAAGGTTAGAGGAATATAATTAAGTATTAAAATAGGTAGAATGGTGCAAAACTGATTCAGATTTATGTAAAAAAAAAATGAACAAAATCTACAAAAGGTGCAGTAAAGAAGGTGTATATATGAAGACAACTTTTTAACAGTATGACTTTGATACATATATCATATAGGCAGTGCATTCAAACTTAATATTTATATCAGCAGATATTTAAGTTTGACATTGATGCATCACGGTTGACGCATTTTAATTCTAAATTAGATGTTAAATCTCCAAAAATAGGGTTGATTTTCAATCAGCAGATTGGTAAATCCATGTTTTTAGCTTTTAAAATAACAGATGGAGCTTGATTTTACTCTTACTGTTAAAAATATTTCTTGCATGCAAAACACAAGTCCAAATATGAACAACCATATCAATATCAGCTAAAATAATTACATGAATAGAACAGATTTATTTTGAATATTTCAGAAATAGAGAAAGAAATAAACATAGAAAAATTTTACAACTACAAACAGACACAAATTTAGAGTATAGCATCTTTAATCATGATTACTGTGACTTGATGTGTTGTGTTCTGAATAGTGTAGATTTCAAAGTGTTCGACAAATATTTCAGGGTTTGTTGTCATGTTTTGACCCTATACTATTTTGCTGAAATCATATATTTATATGATTATATTTCTAAACTCTACCCACATAGATTGTTTTAAAGGACTCCAGGTCTCTTCTACCTTATAACTGATCAGTTCCTCCTATTGTGACAGTCTATGTGGTTTTAAGACATAGATATAGATCAAGAAAGCTAAACGACGCTGTTTTACTGTAACCATTCAAAATATATGTTACATATAAAAGGTGTAATACATACAAAATATTCAAGTTACTTCTGAATATCCGTTATGATATTGGTATCAGCTAAAGTATATCATGAAATCCCGGTATAATGAATATTGGCAAAAATTCCATTATCGAGCATCTCTATGTCAATTTATTTATTGATTGATTTGATGACCTATTTGTGCATTTTTTGTCATGATTTCCCCCTTCTTCCCCTTTAAAGTGTTGAAGATGTGTGTTTAGAGTGTTTGAGTTTGACAACCTCATGATGCAGAAGTGACATTTAGGAGTACTTGTGTAAAAGTAATCATGAAACTCAATACTAGACAAAATAAACATTATTCATTTTTTCATATTAAGCAGTTCCCTTTCAAAGTATAAAAACTCTGGTGTCATTATTTACATTGAAACTTGTTATTTTTAATTTCTTAATAGAAGCAAACAAGGTTGTGCAGTTATGTCAAAAACCAAAATCTTAATGATTTAGAATTCCACATGAATTTATCAAACACATTTCTTAACCCTTTAAAAACCAAGCAGTGAAGTGCAATAGATGGACAGCAATCACCAGAATACAAAATAAATTTTATAAGAAGCAAAATATTCAAATTATAATGACTTAGGGTAGTGGTGATTTCCTTTAGTGGACACAACAATAAACTTTGAATCACACTGAACATTTCAAATTTAAGACACAGCGACACGGCATGAGGTCCATTCATGGTTTAATCTAACTAATCTTGTTGTGATGATCACAGGGGGGCATTTTTTTTTTTAATCAAAACTGAAATGCACAACCACCCAGTATTTTGGAAACACACTTTCAATTGAGTTGTAAGATATTATTTCTGCACAACTATATCCATCATCTCCAATCTGTTTATCTGATACCATCACAGTCCAAATTTAAGTATCCCACAAATTATTTTAAGTTATTTTTTGTCAAACAAAATGAGTGTTTTGCACACCAGCACTCCTTCTAATGTTACAGCAGAAAGCGAAATTATAATCCATCATCCGGTCCCATCCGACCATAGCAGAGAGGGGATATTACTATCTCACCACTGCTCCAACAAGGTTAGATGAATCCCCGTAACAGCCCTAATCATACACACACTTCATCACTGAGGCTAAACCACTGCACGTTAATTATGTAGACATCACTCAAAATACACTGCTGCAGCCGCCCCGCGCCTACCAGAGCTCATTTGTCAGGAGTGTGTGTGCTGGTGTGTGTGCTGGTGTGTGTGTGTGTGTTTGCGTGTGTCGGGCAGAAAACAAAAGGTCAACAAGGTGGACATGATTTCAGATGGCCTGTTTGTTCCCTCGGCGTCCTTCAGGCCATTTGTTTTCTCTGCTGCCTCTGAAGGATTCCTTTTAACATGAGTAACAGTATCATAGATATTCATGATTTACCAATTATGTTTTATTTTAATCATTTAATTTGCATATTTGCTCAGTCTGAAGCTTATTTGCATGATCTCATTTTGTCACTTTCCTTGCAAATTCACCATTTGCTTAGAAAATCGCAGATTATAAGATTCAAAAGTCAACATGTTAGGAATAATATAAGGCCACTGACAGTCCCTAAAAAAAGAAGATCAACAGTGTTTTCTGTAAATGTCAGTGCATTAACTTATTACCAAATGTTTTTTTACCTTCCAGGGCACCCTGAGCCACTTTAATAATCACTGTTTTTAATTAGAATTAAACAAATCTTCAACAGATTTGAAAATATTGCCATTTATGAAATGTTGTTTATGAATAATGATATTTCCCAAATGCCAAACAGTAAGACATCATAATTGCCCCACACTATTAAGCATCACTGAAGAGCTAGTAACTTACAGTCCAGTAACAATTCCAATTTATTTCTATGTTCTTCATGGTCATAAACGCATTTATTATTATTCATGGAGTCATTTGTTACAAAGCATTTTAAATCATTATTAAATGCCATTTGTAGTTAGTAAAGCAGTCTTAAATTCCTATTTCACCATCTCAAGCATCATTCATCATTTTAGATTTTATTGACAGTTATTTTTTCTATTAAAATATTAATCCATAAACTGTTTAATCAAGGGATGCTCAATATTGGATTTTCGCTGATGTTTGATTTGTTTAAACTTCCAAATATGTCACTGTTAATATTCATACTGATACAAATATTACTCTCAGCAGCACAAAGCAAACATTTTCCAAATTAACACAAAACTATTTGTTTTAGAAATTGATGTGGAACAAGAAAAACAACATTTTCTAATTTTGATTAATGACACTTCTGATTTATAAAATCAGGTAAAACCATTATGGTACATTTCTACATTTTTTCAATATTACAGTCAACAAATGCAACATATATGACCAACATGTATCACAAAGTATTGACTCTTAATATCTGCCAAAGTTGCCATTTGTCGGCACCGATAATCAACTTTTAAGACAAATATCTGCTGATACTAAATTGAAAATTGTGCATCCCTAAATTACTGTGTATTACACTTTAAAGTCACCTCAGCCCTAACCCTAACTCTGATCATTACTACCACATTACTAACGCATCAATATAGAATATCATTTACTATAATACTGTTGTTGACAACATAAAGAGAAGTAATAATCCTGCATTTATCTACATATTATTTATATCTGAGCATTTTATTGTACAACTGTACATATAAACCACTCTTTCTTTACATACTGTAAACACCAATGCCTGTTCATGGCCTTACATACATGTAGAAACATTCTTATGTTTGATATATTTTTCATGTTTTACTCTGTATGTACAGTAGGCTACATACACATGTTAATGTTCTACTGCAGAGACTATCTACATTTTACTGCCTTGTAACTGTGACATATGTAGTGATAATAAAGTTGGATCTAATCTAATATATTTCACGAGTATGTATTGATGATTAACTAATGCATCAATACAGAATGTGTTGTAATATTTAACTCTTATATCATGAGTTAGGTATGTACTGATGATTAACTACAGCATTAATAAAGTAGATAATGTAATATATAACTCCACATATATATCATGAGTTAGGTATGTACTGATGATTAACTACAGCATTAATAAAGTAGATAATGTAATATATAACTCCACATATATATCATGAGTTAGGTATGTACTGATGATTAACTAATGCGTTAATAAAGACTATAATGTTATATATAACTCCACATATAAGTCATGAGTTAGGTACGTACTGATGATTTACTTATGCATTAATAAAAAATATACTGAAATATATAACTCTACATTAAGATCATGGGTTAAGTATGTACTGATGATTAACTAATGCGTTAATAAAGACTATAATGTTATATATAACTCCACATATATGTCATGGTTAGGTATGTACTGATGATTAACTTATGCATTCATAAAGAATATACTGAAATATATTACTCTACATTAACATCATGGGTTAGGTACGGACTGATAATGAATGTGATAGTACTGATAGTGATAATAAAGTTGGATCTAATCTAATATATTTCATGAGTATGTATTGATGATTAACTAATGTATCAATACAGAATGTGATGTAATATTTAACTCTACATAGATTTCAAGAGTTAAGTATGTATTGCTGATTAACTACTACATTAATAAAGTATATAATGTAATATATAACTCCACATATATATCATGAGTTGGGTATGTATTAACGATTTACTAATGCATCAGTAAAGAATATAAAGAACTATATAACTCAACCTAAATGTCATTAGTTAAGTGCACTGATGATTAACTAATGTGTTAATAAATAATATTATATTATATAATGCTGATGTTGTTGACATAAAGAGAAGTTATAATTATACATATCCTAAGTTAAGTATGAGCTAATGTTTTATGATGCTTAATAATGTGTAGTTATAATGCCCGCTCCTACACCTAACTATCATGCCCAGTCCCCCCTCAGGGTCCCGACCCAGGCTCTGACCCCCCCTCTGCCCCAGGCTTGGCCCCCGTGTTCGCCCGCTCTACGCCTTGTTTTCCTGGTGTCACTTTAATTGTTCACTGTCAGGGGCAGAGCAGCGGATAACAAGCTTAGCAAATGATGTCTGCTGTTGCTACACATTGATTAATATTTTACATGTTATTATCCTCTGTCCATTACCACAGCAAATTAAACTATAAATCACCCCCTCTGCCGGTGTCACCGGATCATAAATTGTCTCTCCCTCTAGCCGCACGCTGCACCGTGCCACGCCGCGCAAGGTCTTCTCTTTGGTGAGACAACAAAGTGGGGAAAGTGCCTGTGTTCTTTAGCCTGAGTTATGGACTAGTCACGGTCACCATATACATCAGGGCCGTGAAAAATGAGGAGTTTGTTCTGCTATAAAACAAAAAGGAAAGAGAGCACCCTGGTGTTTAAAGTTCTTACTGTTGAGGTTCATATTTGGCTGTATTACAATCAATATCATTCATAAACAGATTTATTTTTGTTTTTCTCTTGTGTATATTAAGGCTGGACGAATATCCAGCAAATCATGGGTGCAAGACTGCTGGAATAATCATTACTGTGCTGTATGTCCCTCAGCTGTCTCATTTATTTATTTATTATGATTTATTAATTTTAGATCTAATTTTAACTATTTTATATCCATCAGTGTTTTTCCCTGGGTGTTAAAGTGTTAGCATTGTTTGGCTCAATAAAAGCATGTGATGCAAATGTTTTGAAATTGATAAGCAACTATATGAACCAGTTTTGAATTAGTTTAAGTTAAAATGATCTCTTTTTTTGCAATAAATCAGCAGAACTTTTGTATATTTTACAATTTTTTCATCTCCTTTTTTCACTTTATCCAAGTCACTGTTACTAGGGCTGGATGACATTGACCAAAAATAATGTCGTGGAATTACAAAGCTGGAAATTGTTGTACATTAAATCAAATGTTTTTAAGAGATTTGGGAATTTAACACCTGTATGACTGTCAGCTGAAGGCTGTTGTTTGGTCGTGAGTCTCTTCATCCACATGCACTTCAAAGAGGAGAGTCAAAAGGTCAAACCTAGAAGTGCTCCAAGAGCACAACCCTCCATCAAGACGTCTCGGACAATATTTGTCTACTATTTGCTTCACAATGTTAACATATCCTTAAAAAAAATTAAAAGGATCACTACCAAAATGTTATAACTTCTTTCCATCCTCTTGCCATCACTAACATTTTCTAAAGTTCCATCCAAATTTGTTCTTAAGTTTTCAATGTAATTACGGGACAGTAACAAAAATTTGATTATAGATGTGAGATGTTGATAGAACAAAAACACCAAAGAAACATTAATTTGATGATTTTGATTCTAATTTATCACAATTTTTATCCCTTTATATTTAAATTCACTCAGTTTTTGACCATAAAACACCTTAATTCACTGTATTTTTATTGCTTTAGATTTTATTTCACGTTAATTTTTAATGCTAGATGTTTCCAATCAAACACTTAAATCACACCAGGTCTCTTAACAACTTTCTGATACTTTCTGGAATTGATGAAATTGAATGGATGAATGAGAAATAGCAGATAATAGCAAAAATAACATAGAATAGAACAGAATAGAATAGAATAGAATAAACCTTGATTCGTCCCGCGCGGGGAAATTTACAGTGGTACAGCAGCTAAGTGGACAGCATTAATAGAATAAAAAATAGACTTAAGTATAAAAAATAGCAGCATGTACATTACTCTACCTATATCAGACATAAAAAAGAAAAAATATAAAATATAAAAATATACAAAGGGCTTGGAAACAAAACTAAAAGCAAATCCTATAAAGATTATATACACATTTACTGAGTAATTGCACATGGGATAAGTGATTGTACATGGGTGTACTTCCACACTGTAATTGCACATTGTTAGAGGATTGAGGATTGCACATTAATTGCACATTAATTATATATTACAGCTGTAATATTGGCAGGATGCTAATATGTGCAACATCGGTTCACTTCATCATCGCTGAATGTTCACTTTTATAAATCAGAAGTGTAATTTATTAAAAACAAAATGTTGTTTTTCTTGCTTTCCATCTGTTTGTAACTCAAACAGACTGTCACCATGAAAGATCAAATAAGTTTTAGTGACGTGGAGGCTTTGTGCTCTTGACATAAAAATATTGGCATCTATTTAGATATTGCTATCACCAATAATGAGCTTAGAAATACCAACTTATCGATTATCAGCAAAAATCCAATTTTAAGCATCTCTACTTTTAATCAGTTCATATCATTAATCTATTCACAGTCAAACTGATCACATCATGTTTATCAAAGCATTTTTCAGTTCACATCATCACTATTATCACTTGAATTTTGAGACTTTCACCCTTCATATTCTTCAGTCCATTATTTTCTTTTCTGCTGTGTAAATCAAATTTTTCTCATATTTACCTTTTGGATTGAAAAAGTTCCTGTGAAGTTTTATGTTTGATTAAAAACATGTTCAAACCCCTGCCTATTGCATATTTCACTATAATATTAGTCAGAAAAATCACTGTTAGAATTTAAAAAGGCATTAACAATAAATGCAGTAATTCAAATAAAATGGACACATTATTTTCTTATCACATGTATTATTTCATACGGACCAGAGCTTCTTCTCTCTTGGGTTTTTGCATCAGTCTTCACGGTGGACAGAGATGCTGCTGCTGGTGTTAAATGGAAATTCAGATGGAGCTGTAGATAAATATTTTTTCCCTGACTGTTTCGAGCCATTTTTCCCTGGATATCATCTAAGATATCAGATGACCTTTCCTGCCTTGTCATTTTTTTTCTCATTTTCCCCACGCCGGCTGGGAGGGATGCAAAGGTGCTCCGCCAGCCGCTGGAAATCAATTTATACAGTCCCGCGTTGCATGTAGGCAGAGATGGGACAGAGCGGGCCTGATATAATGACACGGCCAATTGCATTGTGTTGGGTTGCGGGGGTCAAGTGGGGTCTGAGTGTGCCACGGATGCAGGCTTTGTTCGTACCAGAGGGGCATTAGGCAGGAATTACACAGCGGGGTCAAATGACCCAAAACCCGAGGAGGGAGCCAGGCACCTCGGGGCCCCCCAGCCCCCTCATCATCAGGCTGGGGAGATGAGAGTGACACGGGATGACACCCCAGAAGGAGGGGGGTGGAGAAACACTCGTACTAAACACTTCACCTACTGATAGGTGCCGTTGACCCTTCCTAAATCTCATCATCCCCGTCCCAACGCCGCGGGGAGATGGCGTGGGATTTTCTCTGACATCCCCTCTCATCCCTCTCTTCCCCCGTTTTCAATCCGGACTCCCGGCCCCCGAATGTCTCTCTTTTTACAGGCGCACTCATTTGTATACAGACGCATACGCCTCGATTTATTTATCCATCTGTCTGGCGGATGTAGCGGATGTTCCCTGCTGAAGATGGCAATACTCACAGACTGATCCCCCGTAAGCCTGCTTAGCATCTCCCTGCAGATACAGTCCCTCTGCGTCTTTCAATGATTTATCAATTTACAATGTTTGTTAAGATGGCTTTGCTGTGGCGTCCCAGTGGCTCAACAGCTGGAAGCCCATCACACTGAGATTTGGTTTCAGACATTACTCAGACATGTTTTCCTCTGTCTTACCTGTTTGTGTATTTGTCTGGAACACAGGTACCAACATGATGGTTCCTGGACTCATACATGGCGTGCCGAGGTTGGGCTCTGATGCCACAGAAGGCCCAGGATGTGAGAGATGCCAGAGGCTCCTGACCTCCTGACAGTCCAATGGAGTGCATAGATCTGAGGTTAAGTCATCTGACCTGACTGGGTGGTGAGTCTCCTGCTTTTTCCCATAATTACTGCTCAGAAAACCCAACTTTCTCCCTTCTCTGCTCTTAAATCAACACCAATCCATCCTTCAGACCCACCATAACCCCTCCGTCTCCAGACACTCATAACCTGTTCATACTGTAACTCTTGAATGAGTGTTGCAAATCTTATTTCATTTCTCACAAGACACAGTTTCAAAATTCAGCAAGTTAAAAGCATCCTTTAAATTCCATGTAAAACCTCGAAGCAAATATGACAAAAGTCTTCATCTGGGAATCAAAAACTGCAATGTGATGTATCTTTTCCCAGTTTTGTTTTGTTTGCTTGGGAAAGAGAGTTGAACATGACCATTTAAATGTGGGTTCATTTTTGTTGCTTTGGTTATTTTTTGTGTGAGGATTAGGGTTGCACATGCTTCTTCAATCCCCATTTCAAACCGAGGTAGTTGCCTTATGTTTTGCCTGTTGTTGTAATGTCTGTTGCTGGCTAGTATATGTCTTCTCCTTTTAGTTTCAAATTAAAAAAAGAACTCTTGTTTTTTAAAGGTGCGTTCACACCAGACGCCACTTGTACTACCTCGGCGATCACTCTCCATGCAAAGTCAATGTACAGTCACGATGGGGCGGAGCTAACCCTCCTGCGATGCGACAGCCGCTTTTCACACTACCACATAGCTTGTCGTGCAATGTCAAAGTAAAAAAAAGTTGATCTTTTCAGACGATGTCGTGTGAGGCTGTGCGGCAACAGCCAATCAGCGGTGTGTGCGTGTCTGACGGTGCCGTGACAGACAGTTCCTACAGAGGAACAATTTATGTCCGTGTGGGAAACATTAGTCAGTGAGGACATTAGTTACGCCTACACGGACCACAGGGAAACTCACAGATAATGCTGCTGCAGGGCATCAGCTGCAGTGTTTTGTGGTTGATATGTAAGTGAAAAGGATACAGTTGGAATAATGTCCGCTTGTACATCCTATTATATGACATATGAAATGATCGCGGTGAAACTCGAGCGGACGTGACGTCACCGAGCGATGGCCGACGGCAACGGTGACCAAAATGAGGTATTTTTGGACGCACGACGATAGGTCAGTGGGCGACGCGATTTTGGTAGCTGGGTCGCTTGCGGTGTGAACGCAGCATTAGTGTGAAAGGCTTCACACAAGCTGAGCTGCTTCATCACCAAATTAAAGTTGTAATTTGCACAGCCTTAACTTAATACTGTGTTTTTTCATATTAAGTTAGAAACCTGCTGTAGCTTTGAAGGCAAATAAGGAACTCCAGGTCAGTAACGCCATCTTTAAGTCAATGAGGCTTGGTGCACACATAGATTTTTTAAATCTGAAACAATTCTGACAAAGTGAAAGAGCCACATATGAAGGCAGATAATGTTAGATTTATTGGTTTTGTAGCCACAAAGAGAGAGAGACACAGGACACCACAAACCAACCGATTCATTTAACAAGAAGGAAGCGCCTCTGCTCTTGTAGCTTGTGACTTTGAGTCACGCAACTTCGATGTGAACAAACATGGCGGACAACACCAGGAGACTAAATGCACCTGTTGGTTAGCTTCCTGTAAACATCCATCCAGCTCCTCTATTCATTAGTTTGTTATTTAAAGTTTGTTGTTGTTTTTTATGTTTGGATGCTCGTGCTTTTTAAACAAATCAACAGGTTGGACTGTCTAACTTTTAGCTATATCTTCACTGGCTACGTTTGTTTCCTGCTTCAGCCTTCTCGCTCTCTGATTGGTTTTGCTCTCGTCCCTGTGATAAAACACAGAGGACATGCTTGGTTGTCCTCAATGCTCTCCACAAACAGCAGGACTACTGGCTTTAAATATTGAACATGTTGAATATTTACGTTTTCAAGTCACAACGGCCCCAAATCATGAGATAAGAAGATAAAATGACTCCTAGCATATCTCACACTTCAGGATAATCAGGTAAGATAATCTTTAAGACCTTCAGATAATCAGAAGTGGGGACCCCAGCTGAAAGTTTTACTGATTGTCGGAAAAGTGTACCTCACTTAACAAAGTAGTGAGCCAATGCGCTTTATTGTAGAAAAGAGAACTTGCTATAGATTCAAGGTTGAGGAGAATAGCTGAAAAGTTCGATGAAAACAGAACTTGTTTGATCTGACAAGATCTAAACCATTTTGACTACCCCAGTGAGCTGTCTTTGAGGATATTTTTAACCCGAATGTGACATTAAATGGTGCAGTGATGCCTTCATATGTATACTCTATATTATCACTGTGAGAGCAGGAAGATACTAAGGTTAGTGATATCCAGCTGCTGCCCTGCCAGAGAAACTTCTCATCACAACTCATGCATTTGTAGTTGCAATTTAGCAGTAGGCTACTTCTATTCAGTCATTATACAGGATGCAGTGATGACCAACAGTATTGAAAATTTAGTCTAAGTTAGCAGCCATGTATTGTGTAGAGCAGTGATCATCAACAGGCAGCCCGTGGGCCACATCAGCTTCCCATCTGATCCATAGTGTATCATCAAATTCTGATAATGGGAACATTTTCATCAAGTTTGAAGGGTATCTCCTCTTCATTCTGCCCCTACAAATACTAACACAACCCCAAAACAACTGCAGTTGAACAAAGTTTTTGCAGGAGAGACTTCATGTTTGATCTGTTTTATGGACATTCACCTGTCAGCTGTCATTAGCCAACACTTAACCAGAGCGTTAAAGACTTAACTAAATGTTGGTACAGGTGACAGCTTCAGAATGATGTAACCAGGATGTGTTCATTGTCCTCATGTATTTCACAGCTGCTTGGGTGATAGGGACTAAACATGCTATTTTAAAATAAGTATGTTAATTAGATCATATCATTTCAATTTATTGTGACATTCTGCCCTATAGCCTGGGTCAAGAAAAGAAACAGCCCTTGTACAAATATACTTGACGATCCCATGATGGAGAGTCAAAAGCACACTGCAAAAACTCAAATCTAGGGAAGTTTATTCATCTAATTTCAATTTTTAAAATCCCACAAGACTTATTGTTAGCCAAAACTGCCTGGCATGTCCACCTACACATCTTATTTCAGCTTTTAAAAACAAAAAATAAACCTTGGATTGCTTATAATGAGTTAAAAAATCTGCCAATGTGGCAAGACAAATTTCACTTGTAGATGTCTTAAAAATAAGATGTGCCGTCTGAAGCTTACATACCTTATTTTAAGACCCTTAAGGTGTAAGAATTTGCTTGTTTCATTGGCAGACATTTTTTTCATAATTGCAAGTTTTTCAGTGCAGTTTTTGGTTTTGATTCCTTGTAATTAGATACCCATCTTGATTTCACAAATTAATATGAAATTTTAGGGAGAACTGTGGATATTTTGGACTTTGAATAAGACAAATAGACTTGCTAAGATCAGAATTTTTGCAGTGCAGAAGGAAAAAACTCTGCAGATTCAATCGAAGTCTTTAAGAACATATTTGTTTAAAATGTTTTTTGACCTCTTGATGCAGCCTAACTTTTCTATTGCCTTTATGTTCTTGTGGTTTCTTTTTATGACTGCTATTGCTGTCTTTCTTGCTTTATTGTTTTGTTGAACACTGTGAATAGTGTGATATCAAATACATTTTACTTACTTACTATCCAACATTTTTATCAAATTAAACCACAGTCTTACCGAGGTAAGAGTAGAAAATGACACCAAAAAGAAAACATCAATTCATTTTCATACTTTAACCATCTTAATAGAAACACTTCTCCTATTAATACATCTTTTTAGGTTTATATAATAAGCTCCACAAATGCCTGAAGATACTCAAAGGACTTTCTGTAATACTGTTGAAGACTTTGATTTTGCTTTGATCATTTTTATGAGTATCATCAGACTAAGGTGTAAAAAGTGGATTAGTGTGAGCATAATAGCCAGCCTTATTGATAGTGATATTGGTTATTATTGTGATATTGAAATTACTTTCACACAGTAAAACAGAATGAGAGGAACTGCTTATATGTGAAGTTTAAAGCTGTGGTCTACGATTTGAAACCGCAGCCTGCCCCTCCTTCCCTCACCTCTCCCCTCCGTGTCCCAAGATCCCGCCCCCAGCTCGTGACGCCTCATAAAGCCCCCTCGGACTGAGCTACGAGCGACTAGCACAATATATCAGCAGCAAACTCAATCAAAAACAGCTCAGCTCAACTGAAAGTATCAAACACGACAGACATCTCCCTTATAACACACAGCAGTAGCCATTTCAACTGGACCGGCGGCAATGCGGGTCTGGCGCCGCCAGAGCGGAGCCGAGTGTGGGGGAGGATTTATCTTTCTCAGCCTGTCCTCCCAGCTCAGCTTACAGTGCTAACGATTAGCGGCTAACAGGCTAACCCGCTCCCCTACAAGTTATTAGCCCGTACAGGCACAAACTAACCAGAGTTATTCAGCAGACATCTCCCACTGTAGTAAACAAAGCCATTACCTGATCAACCAGGGCGAAAGCGGCGATGCTGAAGGTCTGGCGGCGGCTGAGGCTATTCGTTAGCCGTTAGCCCGCTAACAGGCCTCCACCCGCGGGCAGAGCTCCGTTGGGCCCGCGGGAGAGGGAGGCGGATTCCCGGGTTCGGCGCTAGGCATTTCCGGCTCCATGATAGTTCAGTAGCTAACGCTGCTAGCTGCTCACGGAGGTAGAGGGAGGAGGCGGGACCATGGGCAAGATGCTGCGTACTGCGTAGTGAGGGAGACGAGGGAGAGGAGAGGAGAAGGGTGGTCTGCAGCCAGACTGTCTTGGGAGAGGAGGCGGATTCGGGTTGGCGCTAGGCTTTTCCGGCTCCATGATAGTTCAGTAGCTAACGCTGCTAGCTGCTCACCGGAGGTAGAGGGGAGGAGGCGGGACCATGGGCAAGATGCTGCGTACTGCGTAGTGAGGGAGACGAGGATTGGATGGACTCATGGACTAACTCACGGACCAATTAATAGTTGCAGGTTCTTAGGCTTGATTGGTCAGCTAGTATGCAGCTTTTCATTTTGGGATATACTGAATGGATTTTTTTCGTTCTTTTTGGTCTTTATACTGTGTAGATAGGACCATAGGACCATAACAGCCTTATAAACGGTGTTATTAATATGTACAAAGCTTCCAAATCGTAGACCATAGCTTTAACCCAGATTATTTAATGTTAAGCCAAAAGAACATATTAGTCGAATCAATTAATTCATTTTTTGTGAAAAGAAGTTAAAGATTTTTTTGTTTGTCCATCTTTGCTTCCCTTTTCCCTACTTCCCCCACAATGAAAACTCTCTTCTAATTTGTTTTCTAACAGAGACACAAGCACATCTTAGAAGTTGTGGCATTGTTTGAAGTAAACTGAAATATACTGAATTATTTATTGTTTTAAGCAGTAGGGCCTGCCAATTTATTCACTGGCACAGTCCTAGGTTCTTATCTAATTATACTGATATTGTAAATTTAAGCTGTTGATGTTTTTCCTTGTATAGAATAGAATAGAATAGAAAGAATAGAATAGAAAGCTTTATTGTCATCATACTTAGTGTACACACACACAATGTACGGGGCGTAGAATTGGGTAGGGACGCTAGGGACACGTCCCTATCGATATTAAGCCACTACCGCATGGTCCCTGACACAAAACACAAGCATAGTATATAATGTTATAACTAAAAAATGCTTATATTTAATGCCAAAGAGATACACATTTTGATTATTTTATTTCTTATCCATATATTATTTGTGTTTTGAAAGGCAGCAACTGTTTGAGACCAACAATAAAAGTTTGTGGAGAAAAAATACAATAAAACCTTGGATTAAAAACATGACTTTATACGTTTATATTGTTGGGGAATACACTTGTCGGTAGTCCTTTTTTCATTTTGGTTATATATTTATCAGACTATCAAAATTTCTGATTGATTCCAAATTGTCCCACGGTTCATATATCATGCATCAATATATTTTTATCAAGGAACAGACAGAGATGTAGGAGGAGAGGTTGGAGGTAAAGAATATACCAGTAGAATAGTTTTTCTGAATATAACAGTTTGCTTGTTTGCTAAATTAGCTCTACATGGCATTAAAAAACAGTCATAAATGCAAAACGCATCAACTTTCAGGGTGCCATCTTGGTGCACTTTTATGTTCCCACCAATGTCAAAATCAAATCTACGCCCTTGCAATGTACAACGAAATTTGGAAGACAACTCTGATGGTGAGACAGAAATAAGGTATAAAGAATAAAAAAGTAAGTTAAATAAAATATTTACAAGGGAGCATTAAGAATTACAAGTGTGCAAGAGTGCAGTAGAGGGCATGATAGTGTAGACAAGCCTCTATACACCTTAACTACCTTGTGTATCTGAGATAGCAAATTTAAATCCTGCACTTTAGATAATGCGGAAGATCATTTTATTTGTATGACTTTTTTTTTTTGACAAAATGAAAGCAACAACTTTTTTTGTTATGCTTTTGTCATGCAACCACTTAGGTTTAAACATTTAGTGCTGGAACTGCAAATAAATATTTATGGAAGAATGCAGAAAATGAAAAATATCTGTGTTTCTGTCACAACTGCCAACAAAAAAGATCCATCACGCAGATCTGTTTTGAATTTGTCATTTTGTATTCACTCTGTAGAGAGGAGAAACACAAATAAAACACAAAAGAGCCTGAAAAATAAAGTGCCAGTAAAAACATGACAAATGCAGGGTTCAAACTTTAAGTGTGTGTTTTCTAACAGGACAGCATTGTCAACTATCAGTGCACCAAACTTATGCATTCAAGCCCAAGTCATCCGAATGCAAACAGCTTTCTCTGTCTCACTGGTTTATTCCGACAGCAGGCATGCATATGTAACTACTGCTGCCTGCCTGATCTAAAGTGAATGCAAAGCACTTTGGGTAGAAAAGGAAGACGCCAAAAGGAGCATGAAAGGAGGAAAGTAAGAAACAGAGCAGGGAAAAATAAGAAAAGGAAGAGTTATAGGAGAACAGAGCAAAAGAAAGCAGCGGGGAAAGAAAGAGCAGAATGGCTCCTGTCAGCGGAGGAGCCACCTCGGTGAAACACTAACTGTAGCGACAGGCTGATGAGTCAGTGTCTGTTTAAATGGCAGCTTGTCAGGCCCCCAGCTCTGAGGTGGGCTGCCGACCTGTCAGGGCCCTCGCCACATTAACCAGCTGACCCTATCATCCTTAACATCGCTCCGCCACCCAGCCGCCTGTCACTAACTCTGCCATTTGGCTTTCCAGAGAGCTGCCAGAGAGGGCAGGCACAGCCACCTCTTAGTGTTGTTTATTGATTTCTGACCCGCCGCTTAATAGTTTTCCCAGTCCCCCTGAATGGCTTTTGTAAGCAATAGGGTTTGTACATCTCGCAGATCAATACCTTTTATATTTACAATAAAATTGAAACGGCTTCTTGGAGGGTCTCGCAGCACCTCGGCATTTGTCATCCTTCTGCAAGGGAAAACTATGTCATTATCTGAATTAAAACATTTATTTCTGATTAAGAGAGTGTCCTATCTCATTAATTTTCCCCTTTCCAATACAAGGGGAATGGAATCCTATTGATTTTTCTACTTTTTACACGTCTCCACTACTGGGAAGATAATTGAGAAGTTAGCCAGAATAAATGAAGTTTCTAGTCTTGCAGGGCAGCCAATACCTTGGAAATGTGAGGTGTTTTTGTGGGAGCAGGCCTTTAATTTTGTGCCCGCAGAAGACAGGGGGACTGAACAAATTGGATTAAGGCTGGGGATGGTGGGGGGAGTGGGGGGCTGAGGGGGTGGTGGGAGGATGGCCAAGGTGGACCAACAATGTGTATGTGTGAAGGTAGGTGTGGAGATAAAAACTCTTCACTTCAGCTATAATATAACTATTTTTTTTTACTATGACAGCATCTCAGGAAGTGCAAATTAAAGCATCTTAAAGCCAATAATGATAAGTTGCCTCCCCCTTTTTATTGTTGAGGAGGAATTGAAAGACAGTAATCAATGTTTGAACTAGACCTTTCAACGCAGCGGCCCTCATTGATTAAGCATTATCAAATTAATGAGATTGAATTAAGTCGTGCTTTTTTTTTTTCTTCATGCTGCATAGACGATGTAGTTGAGGCTGGGCAAGAAAAACAAAAAGCAGATCTTATTGTTTTTATGCCTTTATTAAGCTGGATTGTTTTGGAGGAAGAATGAGGAATGACATGCAGGAAAGAGGCTACTAGTGATGCCTGAAATCTTGACACTGCACATGAGGTTTGGCTAGTTTTTGGTGTTAATGAGGAATATAAACTTTGACAATAATCTATCCATTCATCTGTTTAAGGATTTTGGTTGCTGGAGATTTTTTCCAGTTGTCATTTTGGCAACAGCTGGAGTTTGTTCACCATGCACTCACAATGCTGAAACACAGATGCAAACACTCAGGCGCACCTATAGGCACACCTACGGGCAATTTAATTATTTTGCAAGCATGATTTTTTGTACCTATACCCAAAATTTCCACATGATCCAAGTGGATCATGTCCATAGTTGCCAGGTCTGCTTATTATGTTCTTGTAAAGTTGCTTGTAATTATTGGCAGTTGTGGGTTGTATTTTTTTTAGCTTGTTCTAGAAGGGGGATTGTTGTGTCCTCAAGCCCAGGAGGGATCTGATGATATGCACCACCAATATAAGCCAAATTCAAAAGTTACACAAACTATTTTCTTCTCTAAACACAAAAGTAAATTTTACTGTAGGAACAGGAGTAAAAAGGATGTTTACACCAAAAAGAAATCTTTATAGCCAGAATTAAATGTATTTCTAATGTAGTTATTACTATTTTAACCATAAAAAAGCTATAGAGGATCAACATAAAACGTGGATAAAAGCCTGACAATGTCTGTTTGGTTACAAAAATCAAGGTTTGACAGAATGTTTAGTGACAACAGAGTTAGAAATTACTAGAAAACTATATAGATATCCAACCAACTCGTTATTTCTTTAGTTAAAAGTGTTGAAATTTTATGATTTAGTAGATTATTGTATCTTGCAATTTATGTTTAAAGCACATAAAAGATTGTTACCAATTAATCTTCAGAAAAGATCTGAAAAAAGAGAAAGTAGTTATAATTTAAGAGGAATAGAGATTATAAAAAAAAAAAAATTAGGACAAAAAAGATGGGTTGTTGTGTTTCTGTTAAAGGGATTAATTTATGGAATAATCTAACCAAAGACATTTAAAAGAACATTAAGGGGCAGTATGTGAAGAAAGTACCATTACCATTTTTGTAATTGATGAAATCTCTCAAACATTATAATTATTAGTATTATTTTGGTGGTTGTTGCTTCTTGTTGTTGTCATTAGGAATAAAAAGAATTTGAGACAGTGTTGATGACGGCTGTTTTATTTTATTATTATTGTTGTTACGAATTATGTTGATCATTGTGTTGTTGTTTTGTTGTTTTTGAAATATGTTTATAAGTGTCTAAAAGGGACATATAATATAAGATTGTTGTTCTTTCTGTTCCTTTTCATTCAATTATATACTTATATGCTTGTATGAAAACACTAACTAAATAACAGTAACCTCTCCCTTTACTTCTGTATAAAGAAATGGATGTTCCACCTCTAAACAAGAGGATGTTGAATTATTAAATTAAGAGACAAATAAGAAGAAAAAATGTGAAATTGAAATGTAATGTTGCTGAAAATCAAAACAAACGTTATCTAGATTTCTCTTAAAGTAATATATCACTTTAGACAACAAAAATAACAGGGAGATGCTTGTTTTTACCCACCTGGTTGCTTATTTAAGTAAAAAAAACCTGGCAAAGCTGATCACATCCTGAGTGCATTGCAGCTTTGCTCCAAACAATAATGCATATCCCCGCATTGTCAGTATTAACCCTTTGAATCCCAAAATTATAGATTATAGCCAGAAAATTCAAATTTTTTGGAGCTGAAATGTTTATTTTACTTTCTAAAATGTCCATAAAATTCAACATATAGATTTTTCATATCTCATTTGATACATTAACTGTTTTTGACAACTGATAATCCATTCAAGGACATTTTTATCATTTATCTGATTGTATTCAGATGTTTTTATTTTGGAATTTGTTGATTATATTTAGTAGATAGAGGTATTATAAAAGTATTTATCAAATATGATATTGGCCTTATGGGTTAAAAGGGGTGTGTGTGCGTTTTGGAGGATGGGGGGTTATTTTAAGGCTCACTGCCCTTTAACTGCCCTATAAGTTTTAAATTTTTGTTATTTTTTGAAGCATCTGAACTAAAATATGATAATATATAATATGTATTCTGGGCATATGTTCAATCTGAAGGATGAGTCTTATTTTCCAACATGTCCGGACGTCCCTACAAACACACTTTTCCTCCTTTTTATGATCTCATATTTCTATTTTCCTCCTCGTGACAAAGAGAAAGAGAGAAAAGTCACAGAGTTGAAGCGTGGTTAAATGTTGTGGCATGGCCGGTGTGCAGATTTTGAGAAGACAGGGCCGTGTGGTCAGCTCCAGTTTGCACAAGCCCAGCGCGGCTGATATGGGGGTCGTGAGAGGGGTGACTGAACACAGCAATTGGACCTCACAAACACTGAAAGAGGCCAACGCCGGCCTGCCTCTGATGCTGCCCGATCTTGCTTCGGGGACTGAGAGAAAATGTTGTCGGACTCGGAGAGGGCATCGTCCATCATGGCCCCGGTCCGCCTGTCAGCCGGCTGATTGTGGGAGAAAAGAGAGAATGAAAAGAGAGAGAAGAGAGAGAAAGAAGCCGGGAGTCTACCAGGAAGGCAATTGTAAGAGAAACAGGAGGAGAGAAAGAAACAAGTAAAAGTGAAAGAGGAAGACAAGGAGAGTATAGCCTCTGTGCACATCCAGTTACTCACACTTTGGCTTTTGGCCACGAGGCCCCTGAATGGATTCACTCCTCCACTCCATCCCTCCATTCTTCAACCAAATCTCTCCATTCCCTCTACCCATCAAGAAGCCATCCCTCTCTCCTCTCTATTACCACATCTCTCCATTCTTTGATCCTCTGAAGCCTCCCACTCCGTCCAATGATCCCTCCGTCCTTCCATCCCTCCTTCATGGACAGCTGAGTGTGAGGCTGATAGGCCGTGGAGTGAGTGGGGCATCTGCCAGCGCCCTGCAGCAGAACCATCTCTGACAGGCCACTAATTCAACCAACAGGGAGAAAAAAAGAAGCTCAACCAAACACTGAGATTATAGGTCCAGAGAAGGGGGAGAGAAAAGTTTGGAAAATGAACCAAGGAAGATGGAGGTGATGGGAGCTTCGAGGAGAAAATGTGAAGGTCTGAGGGAGAAAGTTTGGTGGGTGACGGAGAGACAACAGACAAGAGGATAGAGAAAATAATTTGTGTTTTGGGAATAGTGATATTATTCTCAGGTTTTCTATCTGAATGGAAAAAATGGCAGGACAAATACAAACTTAAAGGGATAGTTCTGTTTTTTTAAAGGATAAGTTGAGTTCACTCACCCATTGTGAGTGGCTTGGAGGATCCTCAGCAATCCATCTTTCCAAAATCAATTTTTTGGTAGCATGGCCAACCCAAAGAAATGAGCTGAATATGTTGATTTAAACTGGAAATTAGTATAGTCTCCCAGGAGTACTATTAAGGGGAAAAGGCTAAAGTCCATGTTTAAGATTTTCTTAACATGGACTTACTTTCTTACTTTTTATGGCCTTCCACCATGGACCTCGTTTTGAACAAGTCCAAATCATGTGTAAAAAATCTCCAATATCAGTCTTATGTCTGGTGCAGGTTGGAGATTTATTGCTTTTGAAACGGCTAATCTAGTCAGGAGTATAAAAGAATCTGTGGATGGTTTTAAAATTACAGATTTTGTGTCTTACGCTAATAGTCTTTTTGCACACCCACAAGGAGTGAGGACCAATGTTCATCATCATATTGCTTTCCAAGATCTTTCTCCCATTTCTCTTGGTTTCTTTATATGTTGAGAAAATAGTCGGTGTAGATTCTCATTCATCCAGGTCATGGTTATCTTGAAGATTCGAAATCTAGGCAACTGGACTGTATTAAGTTTTGGGAAGATGTTTTGCTTCTCATCAAAGAACTGAAGAAGCTTCTTGGATGAGAAGCGAAACGTCTTTCCAGAACTTAACACAGTCCAGTTGCCTCGATTTTGAATCTTCAGTATTTTCATTGTTTTATTTTATTTAAAGGTGCTATGAGGAGAATCTATTACCGGCAAAATAAAGACTCTGCTACGGATGAGCACGCGCGGCGACTGTCGTAATGCTGTGTTCCAGTAACCTCGGAAATGGGAGTGGCATCATCTCCGACTTATCAGCGTTCCAGTTGAAGTCAGAAAAAACATGTCGATCTACCAGGCTATTGTTAGCTGTTGTTAGCACACCCTGCGTTGTTGTATGAAGAATGTGATTATCACTATGGCAGCATTTTTGTAAATATAAGTCTAACAATACTTTGTATACAGCTGATCTAGAGCAACACACCCCAGTCAGAAGTGCAAATAAATGGATTATTGCAGGAGCTAAATAACTGTTCACACTTGGGGCATCCATCTTTGATTGTCAACTCGGGGGTGGCGAGGATTCACCAAGTTCCCAGCAGGAAATTCAGACTTCGGGGAACATTCCAGTTGCAGTTTCCTACTCTGAACCTGGAAATTCCTACTTCTGACTACAACTGGAATGCACCAAAGACGTGACTGAAGCCGAAGCGTGGGTTTGTTGTGATAAATGCGGCTCGGACCTTCCTCAGAACTCTGCATTGCTTTACAACTTCTTTTTTCAACAACTTACAGGATGCAAAGCAGCGAGGTAATGTATCTCTTTCTAGTTACGTAGCGGTAGTTTTTGATGTGTGACAACAAGCAATTTTTGGAAAACTTATTATCATAGTTGTAGCTAGCTATATATCACTACTTACAACCCGGGGCTCTAAGACGGGTCTGAATAATATAAATTTGCTCTAGTTTTAATTGTCTTGTTCCTGAAGTTGAGTATCCAGGCCAGTCCAGCCCTGTCTGACCCGACCGCAATGCTAAGGAACAGCATTTATAGATAATCTATTTTGATTCTATAAAACTCATCTTAAAGTGTGTATTTCGATCAGGTATATATCTAAAAGTGAGACTTTTTTGTAATTACTTGGAAACTCCTCACAGTCTCTTTAACTTTTATTTAACCAGGAAGTCCAATTGAAATTAAAAAATCTCTTTTACAAGAGAGACCTGGCCAAAATAGCAGCTGTACAGAGTCACGGTACATAGAAAATGACACAACACAATCAACAGGTTTAAAACAAATAATCAAATATACTTTTGGCTTTCAAGAAAAACAACCACATGCCTCTGTCTCCACATTCTTAATGATGCTCTTAAATTCATTAAGAGATATTGTTAAATCCAGTTTTAGGTCTTTTTGAAGATTATTCCACGACCAAAGTGCATTAAAAGAAAAGGCAGTTTTCCCCAGTTCTGTAAAAATTCTACATACTGAAAAAAGCAGCAAATGAGAGGATCGTAGCTGGTATCCAGTAGAGCTGCTATATTGACAGGAACAGAGGTAAGATGGAGGTTTTCCCAGAATTGCTTTATAAAAATAAGCCAGTGTTGTTGTCTGTGAATTGCTAGTGATGTCCAACAAGATTGACAAAACAGTGTCTCTGAACTTAAAATTTATCGACATTTGCAGATCATATTAATATGCATATTGTCAAGGCAAATTGTATAGTATGATAATTTTCAATTCAGTAAAGTAGACAACATGTAAATGCTGTTCTTGAGAAGAAAATAGGATAAAAAATAAAGTATAACCTCTCTGTAATAGAGCAGGCTTTAAAAATCAGCACACCACCTCTTTCCATTTGTTTATCTGTACAAACGTACTCATGGCCGACCAGCAGCAGTGTTCAATGAACAGCTTAATTTGTGAATGCATTTCTATGCCCAAAGTAATCTAAGGAGGGATGCAGAAAGGTTGGATACATTCATCACAAACACAAGCTTAACATAAGTGAAAAATTACAGGATTCCCAATGACCTTCCAACCAATCAGGCCTGGTAATTACACTCATTCATTACGAAGGAAGGGAGAGATGGAAGAATACAGAGATGACCCTTCAGGACAACAAAAATGTTTATAGATGGGAACAAAGAGGAAAATGCTAATGGCTCAGCTATCTGGCTGGGTGGCCCTGAAACAGTGCAGAATAATAATTCAGAATTTCAAATGAGAACTTTCTCTTTGTGTAAAAATGATGGCCGTGTTTACTGTGGATAAGAAATGTGATTGTACTCCAAATATGTTGCATCCCAGTGAATTTCACACGAGATCAATCAAATATTAATAATCCTTTGTGTTACATTTAAGGAGTGATTACTGCGATAGTGATGTGCAATTTTTCTGATAAAGAAAATTGATATTACCCTGATGGCTTGTAAACAATAAAACTACAGACATTTTTTTTTTCAATATATGACTTTTAAAAATGAAGTTCAGAGAATGTTGTGTATGGTCATCTTGGGGGACCATATAAAACAGGTTATTGCTTTACTGCGCAGGTGATAAAAGTCTTCTTTGATAAGCTCTCTTTCAGCAAGTCATCCTGATAACATTTATTATTGCCACCGTGGCAGTGATGTGGTTTCCCCAATACTTTGATGACATTTATCCTGGCCCCCTATTCACCTATCTAGACCAAGTCTCGATTCCAAAAACAGCCACTTGGAGGAAAAATAAAACGCTTCGAGGTTTTCTGCCTCAACTGCAGTGTGCATTGCCGATCATCTGGATTTAGAGTCCATCCCAGTTCTACCCCTTAGCATTTGTCATACCTCTTCCCCTTAGCCCTCTGTTTTGAGGACCAAGGGAAAGGGGTGAAAACACACAGCTGAGAAACAAGACGCCACTCATTTCCTGCAACGTCATCACTCAGAGCCGCTCGCTGGCTGTGATGTAAGCAGATGTGATAATAGTCGTAGCCACAGCTGTGAAAGCTAGCTTGTTTTATTGAGAAATTTCACAATGCGACCAACAACTAAAAAATGATTTATATTTATTTGATGAATTAGTAATTTCTTATAATTAAGCACGTCCTTCAGTCTCCGCCCTGCTTCGTGTTGGTGGGCGGGGTGTATTATGGGAAATTCTCTTACCCCTTGGTTTCAAGTGAGGTCCCGGTCTATCTTCATTTCGAGGGCTGTGTAGCCCTTTGTCTTAGCCCTACGGAGAACTGGGAAACCACTTCACTAGACATGAACTCACAAAACCAAGGGGTAAGACAAGGCTAAGCGGTACAATTGGGACAGACCCTTATCCCTTGATTTTGCACTTTCACATCTAGTGAAGAGGTGTCCCAATTCTCTCATAGGGCTAAGGGGAAGGGCTAAGACAAGGGCTACACAGCCCTTGAAACAAAGACAGACTGGGACTTCACTTGATACCAAGGAGGTAAGAGAATTTCCCATAATACACCGTGCTACAAGAAGGTAGAGCGGAAACCAAAGTTAGCGCATAATTATTAAATCATCAAGTAAGTAAATCAGGTTTTAAATTGTTGGTTCTATTATGAAATTTCTCTTTTTAATGAGCTAGCTTTCACAGCTGTAGCTACAGTTATTGTCGCATCTGTCTACAACACAGCAAGCGGCTCTGGGTGATGACGTAGCAGGAATTGAGTGGCGTCTCATTTCTCAGGAGCGTGTTTTCACCCTTTTCCCTTGGCCCTCAAAACAGAGTGCTAAGAGGGAAGGGGTAGACTAATGGCCCTTTTCCATTAGCCCTACTCTACTCTACTCTACTCTACACAAACCGAGTAAAAAAGGAGAGAGGAAGGCTGCAGGTGGCAAAAAGAAATACCCCTTGAGAAGCACAGGAGAGTTTTGCAAGCTATACAACAGAATGAATCCGAGGATGAGAGCAATCAAGCTGCAAAGAAAATGAGGGTAAGCTAATGGTAGCTACCGCCAGCATGCTAGGTCGTCACGCTCATGACTCATCAATGACGACATTGTCCGACCAATCAGTAGCCGGCAGTCGGTGACGTCATCTTTTATCTCGACTCCGCTTGCTTGGCCAAGGCTTGCTAGTGGAAAAGGGCCATAAGTGGTAGAACAAAGGGGAAGGGCTAAGAAGTACAATTGGGATTTACCCTTATTCTCCTTAAAGGCACTGTTGGGGGACCCTCCAGCTGCTCCACTGGCGATTGTCAAATACCTGATCCAACCCAACAAAACACTGAATCAAGCCTTTAACTTAAAATTGTTTCATGCTCTTGTGAATCATTTTTCTGCCTGTTATTTTATGCACTACCTTACTTCTTTAGCTGGTCATCATTAGCAGACTATCTAAAACAGTAGCTTGTACGGATTCAATAACTGCATTGGATGTGTTGTATGTTTTATCAGGTTGTGGTCATGTGTCAGCTCCAAGAGCTCATCCAGCATACCGTTTCTCTTAAACTCTATTTGTATGCAGCACTTTATTATTACTCTCTTGTATTTTGCTTGCCTAATAGCTAAAGCACCCATGGCACGCTTATTTCCCACTCACTAACAACATGGAGATTCCTCGCTGACTTTAAATCGAATCACCATCGTGCATAAATAGCACGACGCTCTGGCACTGAACTTTTCGATTCATTCCATTTCCCAGACGATGCCATCCGGCTGCTTTCCTCTGATTATGCAGATGATGCTCCCTTTTTTTCCTTTCATCGATATGTGTTTAGGTGTCATTTGCAGTGGATGATGTTCTCATTGCTCAGTTTACCGCTCCCGTAATAAGATCACCTGTGGTATGAATACATTTTCCCTCTCTGCTCGTGTATTTGGATTTGCAGGGTAAATGAGTTTCTCTCTCAGCCTTGGTGAGAGCGAGAGAGACAGAAAGAGAGAGAGAGAACACATCAAGCACGTTCTTAGATTCACTTTGGAGCCTGACACCTCGGCGCTCGGTCAGTAAATGGCTTTTCTACAGCGGGAGGTGGTGGAGGGGTTTGTGTGCGTGCTTGCATCAACATCTGGGGGTCTTTGTGTGAGTGTGTATGTAGCTACAGGACTCCACGTGTGTTTTCTAATGTTTGTGTGTGTCTTTTCTAAGTGTGTTTGCGTCAACGTACGTGTGGTAGTGGACAAGCTTGATTTTACGGCCACATCTACATCCACACGGCGCCCTCTTTGTATTCCACAGCGCTCGCCCCGCTCAGGCCTCAGCTGTCATTATTCCCTGTCCATCCACAGAGAAGTTATAGTTGGCAAAAAACCCATCAGGTGGGCAGGACAACGGATAATTGAGGTGATGATCGGAGCTGTTCAAAGACAATTGATAGTGATGGAGACTGGGGGAGTGGGGAGTTCAGCTGGCTGACCGAGATCTCTGGGGGGTAGGGGAACGCCGGACCAGAATGTGGAATAACACGTGGCATAGATACTGGTGCCCTTGGTTTGGAGGGCTGAGAGATGCTGACCAAAAATCAGAGCTCTACAATTTTTTAACTAGATGGCAGTACCCAACTTATTAATTCTCTTACAGAATTATGAATTTATGAGTTCTAACAGCCTGGTAGTCTTGTCCGGATGCCCCTATAGAGAGAGTGGCTGTTGCACTCTTTGACTTCTAAATATTAATATATCGATACATCCTTTATTTAACCATGTAAAAAAAAAAAATCATTAAATCATCTTGAGTTAAATCCTGGACTGTGGCTCTGTTCCCACATGCCATTTCCCTCCCTATAGAGCTAAATCCAGGCCAAAAGTGTTGTAAGATTAAAGTAAAAAAAGAAAGGAAAACTAAAACTCAAAACTAAAATTCCAATGTTCTTGAATTAAAAATAATATATTTATATGAAATTGATTATTAAAACAGTGTAAGACGTTTGTTTACAGTTTAAATACACTTTTTAGTCAGCTCAGTTTTTTTCTCGAACATGTGATGTTTTTTTATCATTTGCAGGATTAATATTGTATATACAGATTCAAATCTTATCTTTTTAGTTTTAGATTTCTTTTTTTAACTTTCAGATCTTTTTTTTTTCAGTTTTAAACTTTTGGCCATGTTCTGGCCTGGAGGGTGCGGCTTCGAGTCGACTGAGAGGGGTGTGGGATTGTGAGTGAAAGCATAGAGAAGCACACTTTAATGATGCTCCCTTCAGGAAACAAATCAGGAACAAACATTGAAATTTCAGTTTCAGATGTATTTTTTTTCACCTACTGGTCCATTTGGAAGTGAATTGAGACCTCTGTTTTTTGGTGGGCCAGAGTTCGGCCCTTTGGACCCACCAGAGTCTCTGTGAGCTTTCACACCAGCCCAAATTAACCAATCTTTCCATGAAGGCAAACCCGAGTTTGTTCAGTCCAGACTGAACATGGAAGGTGTGAAAGCATCCTCAAACTGACTGACGGGCTCACATAAGAGACCTTAAAGAGGCAGGAGCTCTACCAGACCAAAAGAGAATACTCGTACGTAAATATGGGCTTGATTTAGAGAAAATTATGAGCTCTTTAATTGTACTTAAATAAAGGAGAGGCAAAAATGAGACAAATTCCCATTGGGACAATATGCCAAATCTCATATAAGCAGTTTTAACAACCACCTGGGCAGCGCTGATATGCACATGGCAATTGTAAAAGCAACAAAAGTAACAAAAAGTCATACAAATAAATAGTCTGCGGAATGAATGATTATTAAATAGAGTTTAATCCTGTTAGACTTTCATTTGCAGTTCCTACTATTAACAATATTATTATTGAGCTTTGGTTTTGACGACATCTTTTTAATATTAACATGAGAAAAGAAATGCAAATATACGTCAGTTTAACAAGTAATGGCCAATTAAAGCCATTTATACAGCATCAGCCTTCAGCAAACAAATAGGATGAACATCTTGCGTCATATATATTAAATTTTTTAATGTTCTAATATGTTTTCCTGGGCAGTAGAAATTATCTGTTCGGCTTTTCTTTTTTTTTTCTTTTTTTTTAAGTTTTCATTGTCAACGTGTAACAGATATTGGCCTTGCAGGATATCTACTATAGAAGTTTTTTTTTAAGAAACAGGCAAAAGTATCAGCTAAATCGTTACTTTAAAAATTAAAACACCAATAGCGTCAATTTCATTGGAAAATATTTACTAAAATAAACATTTTTAAAAAAAAAAACGAAATAATAACCTTGACATGATTTTAAAAATCAAACGATAGTGAACCTGTGTAAAATCCCCGACAACATAATGACAATAATGAAATAATGGCATTTTTTTAATTCGTCAAAGATAGCAGACCAACATCACCACACCATCTTTAGTAAATGATAATGATAATATCAATAATAATACATAACAATACTGAGGCGGTCAACACTCTCTCAATGTCTTTTATCACGTGTTTTAAAATGATATAATGTCAAATCACATTAATATCAATGGTATGAAATGTTAAGAATATAAATAATTTTGATCAATTTTAAGACATTTTTCAACCAAAAGATAAGGTGAACTTTCTTAAGGTCAAGTATTTCCTGCAAAGTATTTGAAACGCACATTTAAAAAAAAATGTAAATAGTGAGTAGAACTTTGTCTATATTCCCGAAAATTAAAAATAATGCATTTTTCAATCTAATGTGTATGGGACTTCTTATTCTGTTGAAATAGGAGCTATTAGGTATCAATGATGTCTGATTAAAGTATTAATGGTCAAAGAAATGGATAGAATAGAGAAAATCGAAATTTTCCATTTAGACCAAATATTCAAATAAATTATCTTACCTTCATTAATAATTTTACTGTCAGTAGTCTTGACTGTAATTAATCTTTTATTAGCATTTGACCTTGTGTCTTTCTACTTGTTTTTTTTCCAGATTAACACCCACTTATACTATATTGATATGATCAATGTCATGTTGCTGTATATCTCATTTGAAAATTCACTGATACAGCTCAAATTTTGATTCATTCTTTAAGAAAAAGAAAGTCCCTGGTCTTACCTACATAGAGATTAATAGAAGATACTGAGCTTCCAACCCGGTAAAAGACTCTACCCTGCTTTATCCACACACAAAGTTACGGGTTTCTTTCTCCGACAACAGCAGTACAATGTGTGCTGGCCCTGAGCCCACCCTAGGCTTTATTAATAGCCCAAATCCCCTTCGCAGAGCCTGCCTCAATCACACAGCAACATATTGAACTAGCAGAGAAAAGCCGTGACCCGAACATCATATTTCCACCTGCTCCAATCCGAGTGACAAGTTGCCAAACTTCAAAATCTCCCAGAAAACCCAGTTAAGGCAAAGCAAGTTGTAAAGGCGTTTTTCATAAGCCGAGGGACAAGGGGGAACAAATGGAGGTTATTACTTTCTTCCCTTCCAAATAGCCCCCTACTGTCTGGCTGAAATAGGGCCGGCTGAAAAAATGTCTGTATATCTCACATCCATATCTGACATCATACCTCTGGATTTTTCTATTACCCACTGGCACCTTTTCTTTTTTCTTTTTCATCATTTTCCTGTGCCCACACCAAAATGTTATCCCTTAAATGTCATCAGTAGTGTACTTATAAAATCAGAGCGTAGTCTCGGCTGTTTGACCGTTATGCTGTCAGTGAAAAATGACAAAAGGAAAAATGCTTAACAATGCTTTAATAAGAAAGAAAAGGGATGACAACCGTAGGAAAATAGATACTTGTTATAAAACCTTTAATTAGGTGCTTGAGACTTTTTTTGCATCCGACATGAGAAGACTGAAATGGGATGGTTGACAGACTTAAAAATCCATATTTATCCACTGTGATAATCCCTCAAACTTCAATCAGGGGCTCCCTTATAATAAGCTCTAAATGGAGCTACATTCTGAGTTGATAGAAAAAGTAGAATATGCATCAAACTATGCCAAACTTTGGTCCTTCAACTGCCTTTAATGATAAAATAGAAAAGAACTGTGAGTAGCATTCAGACACATAATATTGGCTGCTGTTATACTGTGGGGCAGAGCAGCCGTTGTAAATGTTTCCTAGCTACCTAGATTTGGTAAATAAAGCAATCCTTTAGTAAAATCCTTCTTAATGTTGGCAGGAAAAAAGTTTTTTTGTTAAATAACTTCTATGGAAAAATTTCCCCAGAAAAAAGGTTCTTCAGTAGATTTAGGTGATGCAGTTGTTTAAGGTGATATATGCTTGATAACTCTTGGATATGAAATGGGTGTGAGTTCTGCTAATAATGTGTTGTTCCCTCATCTTTCCACCAAATTCCAGAAAAACTGGTCTCACAAATAATTAATTGTAACATCCACATATTTTCATAAAGTTATGCCTGAATTCCAGGGATGCCTGATATTGTTTTTTGTCGATATGCCAGTATTTCCAAACTCTTTATTGCAGAAACTAATATTTTTTGCGAAAAGCCAAAACACATCTTAAATGAAACTGACCTGTTCGTTTTATGTTGACAGTCTATTTGTATCTGAGTCAGAAGTCAAGAAACAAAACATTGTTTGATTATTTCATATATTAAACTTAAAAGTCAAGGTACATTTTTATTATGTTTTGAAGTTTGAAGTTTATTTTACAGTACAACTCGTCTAAGAACATACAAAGACGCCAGCATCAGGTCGCCAGCAGCAGCACCCCGTTTTCTTAGCTAGGAATAGGGAGACAGAGGGGAGAGAGCAGGAGAAAAAAAAGTTGATCTCATACAATGCCGTGCAGAGCACAGTGTGAGATCAGAAAGAAACACCTCAGCACATGAGCAACATGATAAGACAATATCAAACAAAAAAAAAAGCCAATAAATGTGATTTATATGGTCAATATGCGCAGTAAAAGTATCGAATTGAAATATCAGCAAGAATCTTCATATCTGCTCGTACAGATAATCTGCTTTTCAGGCTAATATCTGCTGTTACCAGTATTGCTGTAATGATATGTACATCCCTACTGGATTCATTTTTCCAAAATGTCTCGTGCTGGATTTGATTGTATTAATGATGATTTAGATACATGCATGGATTAATGAATTTCATTGATAAATTAAAGCATGAAATTCATGGACTCTATTAAGTGTTACTTTGGTATCAAAGACTCAGATCATTTGGGTGTTGATAGCAATTAACAACTATTAACATAATGGAAATATTCCGTCACATATAACAATTCCTCATTCAGTTTGTCTGTATTTTTTGAGTGTTCATATTACATCATTTTTTAAGTATATGTCTGAAAATACAAGTAGGCTATGTAAATAATCACTTTGGCAAACTGAAAATCCTGGAGTTGAAAGGCTGCGATAAGTGTGTTTTTCTATTCAAAACTAAGCTCCTTTATTATAAAACGAAGGTCGTCATTTACAGGTAAATTTCCTTTTCAAAAGATCAACTCCAGAAAACATTGTTGACATTAATCCACTGGTTTTTGTTTAACAATAGCTATAATCTTAAGGTAGACCTAACTTTCTTGTTGATCAGCTTTAGCAAATTTTTGACTTGTATGCTCCACAACAGACTGTGAATTAATGATATCAATGCTTATAAATGATATGCCCTACCTCTCAGAGGAGATATGTGATTGGTTAGTTTCAGAGTGATTAAAAAACCCTTGCTGAAATTTGTTAGGAGCTCACTGTGATTTTTTCTGGAGGGCCATTAATCAGCATTTTCTGCTCAGCAACAACAGCTTCAGTAGAAACTCTGATGGATAGATGATTTAACCTCTTAGAAGCTGCTTTGAAACAGAAGTGTTTTAAGCACATTTGTTAAAGTATTGTTGGTGTGAAGCGTCTGAAGTCTACAAGGGCCTTGATAATTCCAAATGATGCTAGCAATGCTAATGTTATTGTCACGTTTTATACCTTGCACTGAAAAAAATCAGATCTAAGTGAGAGTATTTATCTAATTTTAAGACTAAAATAAATTTACAAGACTTATTCTAATCCACAATTTGCCTGGATTAAGATCTTATTTAAAGATATAAAAACTAAAATAAGGCCTGAGTTGTTTGTAATGATAAGTAAACTAAACTGCCAATCAGACAAGACAAATTTAACTTTAGCAGATTTAAACTTTTTAATTTTAAGATGCTCACCGAGTCAAACTTTCTACGTTTCATTGGCAGATATTTTCTCTTCATTGCAAGCAATTCAATGCCTTGTTTTTGCATTTTATTTCTTAAAGTAAGATATTTATCTTGACTGGTTAAGAGAATGTGGATTAGAACAAGTGTTTAGGATATTTTTTACTTTAAAACAGACAAACACACTTGCCTAGATTTGAGTTTTTGCAATGTGTCTTGTTCTTCCACCCATATAAATCCAATTTCTGGTGCTACTTAAGTCCACACTAGAGTTTGTTTTAACGTACAAGCGTTCCAAATCTATCTTAAAAAGTGTGGCAGTTTGTTTGAACCAAACCAAACAAATAAGGTGTTAAAGACTCCGAGAGATAAAGACTAAAATTGCCATAATGAACACTGCTGATGAAGAAATAACTGGCTCATGTATCTCCAAAGTCCTTGGATGTCTTTGCTGAAAACTTTGGATTCTGCGGGGAAACCTATCAGTCGTGTTTCTGAAGCGTACTGTGTTACCTGACTTGCATGCAGGTGTTTTGTTTCAAGGGATCAATGATTAGTTTGAGTCCAATATCAATAACTCTATCACACTTAAAGTGACAGCTGACACGTAAAAAAAGAGTCATAGACACACATAAACACGGCCGCTCTGGTCTTATGTTACAGAGGTATCAATAACTCCCTCATTCGTACGATGATGCACACACACTGTCACACACACGCTGTCACTCGGAGACACTGTATCGATAACTCAATATTTCAGGTGTCAGTCCTGTGTGCCGTGCCATGCCCTCTGAGTGGCGTGTGGGGGGGGCAGGTTGGCAGCAGAGGACACTCCCTGACACGGCCGTCACACCTTTCAATACCTCCTCTCCGCCTGTCATTAGCTCGTACGCCTGTGTGTGTGAACTCCCGCCTTGAGCTGGCACCGTCAGCAACTATACCCCCCCCCACACCCCCAATTTCTCACCACCACTCACACACCTCACCGTCTCAATATTCTGCAGACTTCACCTCAAAGCTGGCCGATGTCTGAGGCGACCCGCTCCAACTCCCCCGCCTCACCTCCCTCCCTGCTGCACAATCCTCCACCGGCTCTTGAGTATTGACCCGAGCTGTCACCCTGGCCAGCACCCCTGACCCCCCTCAGTGGCAGGGGATCCATGGCGAGGCCGAAGGTTCAAATGATTTCCCTCCACCTCCCACCGTCCTGTTTTCACACTGAGCTGATTGCTAATGACAACATTAGAAAAGGGCATAATGGAGATTCCACAAACAATTTGCACCTTGGATTTGGAAACCTAAATATCTGCATAAGTTAAATAAAAACTGATATGTGCTCTGCCATGCTGCAAACTTATGGCAGGAAATATAATACCTGTGGTGCTTTAAGGCCACAGACCTCTGTGAGTCTCCAACAAGGACCCCTTTATTCATGACTCTTATTTTTTAAAATGACAAGCCACATGGACAGCTCAATATATCTGCCACAGAAATATTTCACTAGTCCATCTGGGTAGGAGCCCTTTGAATTTGTTTTCAGGAGCAGAACGTTAAAAAAAAACACAAGCTTGTGATTGGATAATCGTTTGGCTCGTCACATTCATCACAGACCAATCCACATCAAGCAGGGTTGCCTCCTATAATGTAGCATACATAGCGGCTAATGTAGTGGCTAATGGCTAACAACAATTAACAACAGTTCATGGACGTTAGCCATAGCGGCTTACTTAGCCGCTAACAGCTAACAACAGTTAATGACCGTTAGCTGCTAATTTAGCTGCTAACAGCTAACGGCCTTATACTATTGTCTTACACTAAATTGTACCACACAGATGATTCATTTAACACTTATATGTGACATGAACCTTGTCAAAGACAATCCCTACATGCAAACTTCTGAGGAGGGCAGATTTCACAGAGTTTCACTAACTAGCCATGAGGACAATAGGCTAATCGGCATGTCCGTTCTCAACTTCCGGTTGTCGTCACGTCCGCATTCTGCAGTTCCTGCCTCTCTTCCCTGATTGGGCCGTTAAGAATTCAGCCGAGTGAATTCGTTGGACAACGGAGGCTGGCAATACGGACCTGCAGGATTTCAGAATCAGGCAGCTCTGTCTGCTCTGCAAGGCTACCTATTTTTACCCCAACGAAGAAGGTTATGTTTTTGCCTGTCTATATTTGCCTGTTTGTCTGTTATGCCCTAGTCACACATCCCTGTTTCTCATGGCAATTGTGCACAACTGTACATGATTGGCAAGGCTGGTTTGATCGGCATGATACAGGAAGAAATGACTGTCCCTCCCCCGGACACACCCCATAAATACACTGTCAGTAATGCTTATACAGCGCTACGTGGCTTCAATTAGGTTAATACAATGATGCAACAAGGATTCCATGAATTTCCATCCCGCTGACATGAGAGCAGCCCCGTTTGAGTCCAGTTCGCATCACATAAGCCTTGATTGAGCCCCGTTGCTTGCATTGCCTTGAACGAGACAGTGTTGGGGCACAAACAGATACGTCCTTGCCAGTCGTCCTCAGAAAGCTTTCAGAAATTAGTCACTATCAGCCCAATTGGGCCCATACATGCCAAGCTACTATTGTTTGCCTTAGTACTGCGTTAGGCTTCTACCCTGCTATGCTGAGAATGGCGACTCTCCATAACAGTTTTGTACAGTTTAAAACAATCGGGACCCTTTCCCTTTTCCTGACGTTCGTTCACAACGATACAAACCACACAAAATTGCCATGAGAAACAGTGTGACTGGGGCTTTAGCAAGATGATGCAAGCACTACTAGATGGATTTACATGTAAATGTCACCAGAGGTGTGGTTTGGTTAAAGGTAGAGGCCATTACATTTTGACGGAAATCTGCATATTTGTCTGGACGCAAAAAAATCTCTTAAAATCTGACAAGTTAACACTGGGCTATATTTTAAAAAAATCATATATCTGCTATCACTACATGGGTTTTCTTCAAAATTTACAGGATAATATATATAAGATATCCAATCTCGGCTGCTGTCAGGGTTTTGCCACATTTACGACATTATGGGGGTTGTAGTTTTTACTTGCAAACTAACGTCAACATTGTTCAAGCATGTGACTTAATTTCCCAGCTTCCCTTGCAATGCTGGTGAAGGAGGCCTCCACATGGATAGACAAGAGAGGAGACTTGGCCGTCCAATTGGAGCACATGGCAATCCAGAATTATATCTTTTACAGCCACTGTCGTAACTGAGCTGATTGGCAGAGGTCTGTACTGTCTGCATGCCTTCCTAGTTGTTCATCCATTGTGCAAAACATGAACTGTGTTTTGAACCCAACAGTGGGGACTGCCATTCTAGGAATGTTCTCTCTTTCAGTCAGACAAGTGACAGGTAACTGACCATAACTGAGGGGGACCCTCAACACTCTGAAAAACACCTGCCGCACTTTTCTAATCTGACATATCTCTAATTTTGGGCTTCTCATTGAATGGCATGTTGGATCAGTAGCATAATCACTAGCTACCTGGCTAGCACTCACCTCATTAGCTTTAGAGTTGACTAATCTTTTCATCCATATGTCCTTTATCTTTACCACTTATCCCTTTCCTGGTCGCAGGGGGCTGGAGGTTATTTGATCTGACATTGAACGAGAGGCAGGATACACCCTGATGCGGTCACTAGCTAATTGTTGGTCCACATAGAGAGGGACTACCATACATGCTCACACTCATACCAAAGGGCCTGAAGAGAACCCACACATGCACAGGGAGAATATGCACACTCCACACAGAGAGGCCCTAACCAACAATAGGATTTAACAAGCAATTTTCCTGCTGAGGCATGTGCAGTACCTGCCCTATTGTGCTGCCCTCTTGTACCCTACCTCCCATTATAAATTTTGACTGTTTGTAACATCATCAATATATTTTGGGTTTTTTTTTTTTTTTTTTTACCATTTTACATGTGGCAATCAGACCTTGCTTTTACCTTTAATGTCCATTTTTATGGATTTTTTTTCTTAGGCTGAATTCCTTGAGCATCTTTTTTTTGTTGTTTGAAAACGTAAGAAAAAATGAAATTCTTCCGAGAGCACAAACCTTTGCCAAGGCATTTCTAACATTGTTTGGTAAATTGTTATGGAACATGCAGAAAGTGCCTTATCATGCAATGCTGACAACTCCTTAAAAAATTCTTGTATCCACATCTGGAATCAGATTACAACCAAAATCTAAGTACAACTCTTTGCTGCTTTGACCAGCATTTACTGAAAATTTCATCCAAATCCATTGAAAACCTTTTGAGTTACCAGCAAAAATGTGGAAAACTGCCATAGATTGCATTGTTAAAAAATCCTTTAAAAACAATGTGGATCCATATTTGGATCTCCACCAAAATTAAGTCTCTTCCACTTTGTTTCATAACCAAAATTCCCTGACAAATGTGTCATAATCTCCCACAGACATCCTTAGTTATCTTGCTCACAAACCATCAACTAACGAACCAACAAGTGGACAAAAACACAACCTCACTATTCCAGTTCTACCGCTCGCTATCGTGTAAAAGCAAGAGCCACGTTTTCAGTCTGTATGAATGCTTGATTTTCTCATGACAAATTTTCATTACCACTCTACCATCAATAATCTTAAAGTGCCTATAGATGTAAAAAAAAAAAAAAAATGAACTGCACTTGAGTCAAACTCCCAGAATCAGAAGCTTTAGCACTAAAAAGTTATAAAGTGAATAGTTTTGAAACTTTTGTTTTGCAAACGAAAATTGCAAAGGTTGAGAAATGAGCCTGTCTGCTGATAATAAAACAGTCCCTACAGTCTTTTTTTCTTTACACCTTGTGGATTAAAGATAATGTAAGTTTCTCCTGCAGAACAACCAATAACATCCTGCCAAATACCCCGAAAGGATCCCCAGAGCAGCCCTTGATGCTCCTCCATTACAGGCCTTATAATAGCTGCCTGAGATATATGTATTTATGTGGCAGGAAATAACATTAGAGTGAATTGCCCTAACAACTTTATAAATCAGCACGGCACAGCAGTGGCAGGCACAGGAGAGAGAGGAAGAGGCTGTGCCAAGGTGGTGTTAATGCTGATAAGAGGTTATCTGAGATGGCATTGATCACTGCTGTTGTTTTCGCCATTTTGGGTCTTGCTTCTTCCTCCAAAAACACAAACCTTCTTCATGTTAACTCGACTAAATGTCATCCATGTTGAACCTACCAGTCCTACATCCATCCAGAAAACAGTGGAGATCTTCTCATTAATCAAAAGTTACAAACAGACTTCACCGTGTCATAATTCTTACGATGGGCTTCTCTGTTGATTGATTCCTATACACACATACTGTCTGATTACCATAATGTGTTCTTGCGGCGAATACTCAGACGGCAGGGGCGACGGGTGGGGGTGGGGGTTGAGGGAAGGGTGGTGTTGTTAAGGGGGTTCGGTGGATGTCGGTGAGGGGAGGTGGGGGGGGGGGGCTGCTTCGAAGCGAGCGGGAAGTAAATAACAAATGGCCCAGACCCCACCTCATCCGGAGTGATTTCAATCCAATGTTCCATCATAGCTAGTGGAGAGAGGCGAGTGTTTGGGGTTTGGGCTATCAATTACAGATATGTGTAGGCAGGCAGACACTATCATTTCGCTGATTGTCACCAGTCTACCGCAGTGACATCAGGAAGTGATTCATCAGTCTATTTCCTGTGACACCCAGGAGAAAGATGACAAGCGTGAGGCCCTGTGGAATTATGGGGGATCCTAAAAGAAGGGCTCTTTAACATGCTCGAGGGGCATTCTGATGCAGACATTTAACCTCTCCCTCTGCCAGCGATTGCTCTTGACTGACTCGATCCATTCATTCATTTCAGTCTGGCTGTTGATGAAACGATCTGTACTATTTGTCCACCAATGTGTCAAAAAAGGTACATGTGGTGACAGACACACTGAAAAGTTGCTTTTTACGAGTAACTTCAAACAAATCCCCAACTTTTTAGACAAGGTTTTCTTTCTTTTTAAAAGTCTAAATGTTCTCCATAAACACAAAAACATAAAACAAACTCAGTCATCCTTTAAAATCGGGTAATTTTAGAATCTTTTTTAAACAAAGGAAGTCTTGATGGTTTAAAATACATTTATGTGGGTATTTAATGAGACAGTTCTGGGAACATCCTTTTCCCACTTACCTCATGATTGCTGGTAATCATGAGGTAAGTTTGCCCATAACTAACTAAGTGTCTTTGAGTTTCCCTACCTAATCATCATTTTATTTTGCTACTTTATACTGTTTCACAGCAGTAAAGAGTCTGTAGCAAAGGCCAAGATTTCTATCAAACTATTCACCAGACTTTTTTTATGGCAGCTCAAAGTAGCGCAACAAAACAGGTTGAAATGTGCAGCCAGTTCCCATTTTGTAGTTGTTTTTCCATGATCTTTATCTCTCTCTAATAATAATCAGGATGGTTATTTCTCATAATTGCCTCCACCAAGATGGTAATGTTTTACCCATTATTTGTCAGTTTGTCTTTCTATGAGCACGATAGCTCAAAAGGTTTGAACTGTTTCTGATTAAATGTTCAGGAAATGTTGACAATAGCCAGGTTTCCATGCAGACTTTTTCTTATTCTGATTAAAATCATTCTGATTGAAGATTTCAGGTGAACTGTTGACATGTGATGTGATTGATTCCGATCTGGTGTTTACATGTGCCACAACATTTAATCAGAACAGCTGTTTTACAGACACGTGATACGCTCAGATCTATTTAAACATCACACGATTTATCAAAAATGGCGGTAAGTAGGTGTTTTAATGAATTATTTGAGGGTTGTGCTGTTTAGCCTTATAGTAACCAGCCTTACGAGTTTTCCATAGGTTCCTTATTTGTTAGACGTTTTGATCTATCCCGGCTTCGCAAAGTTTTTCACCGACGCAGACCAGTGCTCTTATGGGAAGCCGCCATGTTTCCAAGTGAGTAAATGCCACTGCTTGTTTACATCAAGACTGAGCATGCATAGACAGAGCCCAGCCTGACAACTTTCCAATTCACCATTTACATGACAGGATTTTACTTTTAATCGGTTTGGGAAAAGGACTATACTACCCTTGTGCTACCGAATGAAATTCCATTCTTATTTGGCCAGTTTATTCTGACTGAGGTGTTTATATGGAGCATTTTTATTCGGTTTGGGCTTCTAATCCGATTCTAATCAGAACATTAGGCTGCATGTAAACCTGGCTACCGGCACAAGAAAGAAGTGACTGGATTACAGTAGTGATCCTTAATGCATACCAATCTAAATTTATTAACATTGCACAATAGGGCAGTTTTCCACATTTTCACTAATAACTACAAAAGTTCTAAGTGGAGGTTTCTGATATTTCAGAGAATGCTTGTCATGGCACTAGGGAGATGATATTTGATGATATTCAAAGAGTTTCTGACTATCATTTGAATGTGTTTCATATGAGGTACTGGCCGCAGTAGATGACACAATTTGTTATTGTTTTGGTAACACTCCTGCAAGACTGCTAATGCTGCTAATGGCACTAATGCTAACTGCAGACTAACAACTTTAGCCCATAGTTGCAGGATGTATGTTTCAAGTTGAGGCAGCACCATGAGGTCTCATGTCATACTGTTGGTGTAGTCACTGGGATGGGATCTTTTCAGGTGTTGAAAGAGATTTGTTCTTTTGTTTTTTTTTGTCCTGTTTGGCATCAGAGGGTGACATTTTTTGCTTTAGCTGCTCTTTGTTGCTTTTGCATTGTCGGAACCATTTCAAGAATGTTTACGTGTCCATATCCAACAACAACCCCAGCTTTGCTCCCTGTGGCTCTTCTTTCGCTTTTTTTTCTGTCTCTCTTTTACAACTTAACCTCTTTACCCAGCAACCCAAGCAAACTGTAACTATAGCAAGTGGGTATTATCAACATGCAGACTCTGACTTCTTCATTTGTTTTGGCAAATAACAAATGACATTAAGGCTACTACTACCCAACTTAGGCCCCATCCACACGAAGACAAAACACTTAACAGTTTCAAAAACAATCGCCATAAAGACGAAGGCGTCTCAGAAAATGTGTTCCTCTACATGAATGCACTTGATATGCATGAAAATGTTGTAAAACACATGCCAGACCTCTAGGGGCACTGTAACAATATGACGAAAACAAACGAAAAAACAGTGGGCATGCGCACTTGCGGCAAAAGTTGTAAACAGAGATTGTGATAAAGTGATCATAAAGTGCCGTAATGTGTCCTCGATAATTTTGATCAACTCGGTGGTGATTAAGAAGAAGAAGATTTTGCTGGAACAGGGATAGTAGGGTCACTAGCTTCATCAGCACATATGCTACAACGTACGCCGCCATTGTTATTGTCGTTGCTTAGTGTGGCACATGTGTGTCAATGAAGATGTGAAACTCTGATGTAAGTGTGTCTGAAAACTTGTGGAGAGCCAGTAATCAGGGAACTGCATATACAACATTTTAAAATCTTTCCACTCTGGAACCTGGTTTCAAAAATGATCGTTTACAGACCCCCAAAACACCGTCTTCGTATGGATGATACACAGATTCGGCAAAAAACGTATGCGTTTAGACCTCGGTTTGTCTTCGTGTGGATTTTTCAAACTTATCACCCAGCCCTACTTATAATCAAGTAAAGTCTGTATGACATTAGCCTGTGCTGTCAGAGAGCTGACGCGTAGACATTGTCCTTTGTATGCATGTACAGATGCTTATTTAGACAAGATAGACCTTTGGTGAGTTGATTCCTGCTATCAGCATTACATTGTACTGCTGCTCCTCTTAAATATACGAACATCCCATCCAGCTCAACACAGTGAGTTTTTGTTGGATTTGGAGTTACTCCCATGTAAACTTAATTAAAAGACAGCATCTTCTGATTCTGTTGATTTTAATCCAAGTACTAAGAACAGTATTGCTCGTTGTCTGGCAGATATTGACCTTGATCTGTCTGTAATAACTGATCTCAGCCGTGTGGATAAAAAGGAAGCAGGTAAACGTCCTGCGCCTGGTCTCCCTCATGGGTCATCCTTCCTCTTGGATTCATACCACACTGGCAGTAAGCACAGATGATACCAGCAGGCCAAACTTTATTCCTCCCTGTTGCAATTGCGTCTGTGAGCAGTGACTCTATCAATCTGCTGCCGGTCGGGGAGATTGCCTAATCTGGTAGCCGAGGGACTCTCATCATCAGTCTGCCTCTTCCTTATGTGCGTGTATGTGTGTGCGTGAGACAAGCCAGAGCCGGATTGGTGGGAAATGTATGTACTGCTCCTCTGCTTAACATCGTCACCCTCATTTGTAAACACAGTCATCCATCAGACGCCGACCCCCCACTTATCCAAACAGATGAAGAAGGTGTATGTTCTTATAATTTGCTCTCATCTTCAGAGAGAGACAAAATAATAATAATCTCTCCCTGATGTACATTTGCCTCCTCCTCCTCCTTCTTCTCCTCCTTCCTCTCCTTTCATTTGCTCCTCTTTCTCTCTCAGCTGGTGGATAGTGTATTAATGAAGCGGCCTAATTTGACACCCCACCGCGCTGTAATGGATTAAAACGCAACACGGCCATCCGTCTGCCAGCCAGCCACAAATAAAGGCTGCAGTGTAAATATTGTAATTCATACCTCTGTTAAGAGTCATGGAGCCACCTCCGGATGTGTGATAATAATCTCAACATGCTGATGGGCTGCAGATTGGAAAAATAGGACTGTGTGTCAGTGTGAATGGGGCTGTTTTTAGATTCAAGCTAACGCTGCAGAAAATGTTCAGAGGAGGGTAATTTCTGCATTTATGTAAAACTGTGCAAATTTTCTTGTTTTCCACTGACTTGTTGTCCACGTAACAAATTGGTTGTCGAAGAAGTGCTTTTATGAAGCATATCTGCAAATGACGTAGCTCACATTATAACTCAATAAATCAGTCAATATGTCGAGAGCAACAAATCATAACAAATGTTTTCTCAATATCTTTACAAAAGAGGAGGTCAATGCTGAACTCTTCCTTAATAATCTTTATTTTATTTTATCAAGTTGTTTATTTCTTTAGAGAGATGTAGAAGGGATAGACAGGCAGGCAAAGGCAAAGGAACCAAGATGAAAATAAATAACAGTGATGATTTACGGATGCCCAGAACATAAATTTGTCCTTATCATATTTCCCTTTTGAATTCAGTCCAAGAAGGCTGTGAACAATTTTACACTTTTGTGACCTTGTGTTTTAAAAAAAAAGCACAATTTGTGATTTAGTGATTATTTGGATTTTTTAAGCACATGTAAATGATTAAATGCACATGAAGAAGATTAAGGCCAGTAACAAAAATCACAGGTTTTTATTAGAGGTTGAAAATGATTTTTAGGCTGTGAAAAAGACCGAATTATGACAGTAAAGTCAGAAAAATGTTTTTAAAAAGTCAAAAAAAAAACATCTTTATAATGCATAATAAACATTTTTAAGAAAGTTTATAATTTATTATGATAAATAATATTATAAATACTATTGTTCTTATGATGCTGAATAATTATAGTAAAAGGTAAAAATTACAGCGTTTTGCCTGCCTTCTTTTTATTTTATAAATCATATCATTTTTGCTCATTGCTTAAATGACTTCTTCACATTTCAGACCTTTGAAGGGATAAATTCAAACACAATAAATTATCTGTGAACATTAAATACTGAAAAATGTTCTCAATAAATTGGCTGCTTAAACCAGAACAGCATCTGACACTGTTAAAAAAACATGATGAAGGAAAGATAAAGCTGAACATTAAAGGTGGAATGCTAAAATCCATCCATCCATTATCTGTGTTGCTTATCCCTTTTTGGTCAAGGGGCTAGAGCCCATCTTGCTGTAAATAGTGTATTCAGATCAGCTAATGAAATAAAATCTCGGTTATTCTGAACTTTTGATTAACAACAGTAAGCAGAAGGATGTGCTTTTCCATATTGTAGGTTTATACTTATAATATATCATGGATATACAGTGTTTCTTACACCTATATACACAAATAGTTAACTGCAAGCATGTTTGTAAGTCCTTATATTCAACAGCATGATTTTGAATGACTTAATAGTATAAACATGTTTATGATGCTTTATGAAGAGGGGCTTCATAGAAAGTGTTTCCAAAGTCTTTAATTATTTTTTTTCTTCTAATATGAGGCCTAAAAAAGCCTTAAAAAGTTTGTAAATGACAAAAAACAAAGGTTGTCTTGATCAAATAACTTGTTCCATCTTTGTTATACACTGCCTGACTGGCCAAAAAAAAAGTCACCACCTGATTTAGCTAAGCAAATTGGTACGAGCCTCATTTTGGATAATTACTGCAACAAGTTATGTGACCCCAGCTGATGCAATGAGTTGCTTCTCTTTTCTTAAAGAACCATGTCAAAAGACAGACCCTGTGGTCATAGAAAAGATGTTTGTCTAAGGGCGCTTTCACATTAGGCCCACTCCCCCTCCCCTGCTGGCTTGTATTCACACTTGAAACATCGAACCGGGCTTGGGCCCACTTGTGTATTTACTCAGTTTGAAACAGCAGGGGGCGATATGCACGTAACTGGTTACCAAACCTGCTACGGAGGAGAACGAAGAAGAGGCTACCATGTAACCATTTCCTACACCAAACAACCAATGTTTACGTTTCACTCTCTTCTACATTTTCCTTCAAATGTGTTTTTTTATTGTGTTTGAGACGGCATCAGCGACCTTCTGGACTTTCGTAAATCATCGTAATCCTCAACCAGAATAAACAAATTGACAAATTGAGTAAGCAACAGATTCAACCGCAGGATTAACAGGAAGTAATGCATCAGAAGTAGATCGGTTCGGACCACTTTGTTTCACACCAGTAAAACCGCACCAAATGTAGGGAGATGGAGCAGATCAAGACCACCCCTTCATGGAGGTCTCGGACTGGCTGATTTGGTGCGCACCAAAGTGCGGTGGTTGCATTCACATTGATACTGACATACCAAACCCTGGGCCAAAACTTCTCTGGTGTGCACTAAATACGGTTGGTGTGAAAACACCCTAAGAAGGGTCAAATAATTGGCATGCATCAAGCAGAGAAAATATCTAGGGAGTTTGCAGAAACTACTAAAATTTGGTTAATAATTGTCCAACGCAATGCAATATTATAGTGTGTGAGCTTTTTTTTATGGCGACTTTTTTTTGGCCAGGCAGTGTATTTTTTCAGTCTTCTTTCTCATATCATCATTTGTTTAATTAAAGGCATAATCTGCAGTTCGTCCTTGTGCATCTTGGTCAGTGCTGCCTTAATGTGTGCAGGGAGCATTAGCTGAGAGTATCCGTCAGTGCTAAAGACAAAGCAGAAAAACTTCTAAGGCCACAACACCCAAAGCAAAGTTCTCTCCACAACGATAACCATTTCTACCCATTCCTGCTGCTGTTGTAACCACCAAACATTTTTTGATCCTCTTTTCATCCTCATCATCATCAGCGTCCATTCATCGTCTTTAACAGCAGGTGTCCAGACTTTAACAACTCTCTATCATAAGCCGCTCAGACTTCCAGCCCTTTGGTCACGCTCTCACAAGAAGCTTTAGGTCACCGTCTTGACAAGAGCCAAAGGATTGTTCTCACAGCTCTGTCTCGAAGATAGTCATCACTTACAAATTTATGAATGGACATTCAACACAGAGAGCTCCTTGAGAAAAGATCAGCATTGCGATTATGAGTGGAGATATTGATGACATCTGTTCGAGCTTTGGTTCTCAATTGGTGCCTGAGGTAGAGTGATTTTTTTAGGACTGTCATGATAGGAACATTCAGGCTTTGAACCTAACAACTACTCATTTAAGACACACCAATGGGCTCTTACTTTGAAACAAGATCATTTGCCGATAGTTCATTTCAAGTTCATTTGCTCCCAAATCAAAGCTTCTCTCTCTGCATTAAATTCCACTGCTCTATTACTACTGTCGCCATCATAATTTTGTACTTTATCCCATTTGTAATCATTCCCTCTTACTCCTCTAACTGCACTGAGAGCATGCTTACCACAAACCATGAAGTTTTTATTGTTTTGTTTTTTTTTAAACTATTTTTATTGTAATTTTCTTACATTTTCATACTCAATCAAAGTAGCATGCTATAACAGTGTGGCTGCTCCGGATCAAAACAAAAAAAGCAAAAATTACAAATAAATAGGCATGCCTTGCATCAACATATACACACACACATGCACAAACATGCCCCAGTACACCACATCATTATTAAACAGAATAGATATATACATATAGAAGTGTATAACAATATACATAAATACATGAATAATCAATACATATTTACAAATTGTAAACTGCCTCAAATTGTTGTTCTGAAATTGTCTTAAATTCAAACTCTTTCTTGTCATCCTGATGGAAGCAAAAAAATATTTCAATGACTGATTGTCAAGCACATAAAAAGAATAGACAAATAAAAGCCTTGAATCCTTAATAATAATAATAATAATAATAATACATTTTCTTTAAAAGCACCTTTCTTAGCACCCAAGGACACTTAACAAAATACATAATAAAAATACACTGCATTAAAATCACAATTAAAATAAATTAAAAAAACTTACAAGAGTGACACAGTTAAATGAGGGTGGAAAAAATAAAGAGAATATGCAGTTTGGAACAGATGGGTTTTGAGTCTTTATTTGAAGTGGGGAAGGGAGTCAATGTCCTCCTTAATAAAACAACAGGAGTGCTGATCCTAAAAATGACAACTGCAGTGAGAGGAAAATAGGAAAGACACCTGTGCTGCGCTCCAAAATGTTTTGCTCGATGGGCCTTTACTGTTGCATCTTTTGAACAATTATTTCTAAATATCAAACACTAATGCTGTTTTAAAGTTAATAGAACAAGTGCAAAATAATCCTTTCTGTATTGTAGTAAATTGCTAAATCAAAAGTTTAATTTGAAATATAAATCGGCAGTATGGCTGCTATTAACCCTTGTTGCTACTGTATGTTTGTCTGATTGAAGAAATATGATCAAAACTGGTAAGGAGCAATTTGTAATTTCTTTTCTTGCTTTATCATTTATTCATTTAAGTAGTTTAGTGAATCTCTAATAATGCATCCTCTCCTCTTACTAAATGAATTAATGTTTGCAGAACTTGTTGAGTCTCCTTTAACATTCCCTGAATTTTAATAAGTCCTAATGGTTCTCACTGCAGCCTAATAAACAGCCTAATGCCCTCAGCAGCATTATGGTGGACTATTGTATTCAGAAGTGGACCTCTTAGATAAGCACTCCTACAAAGAGGGCCTATCCCGCCTGATGCTTTCTGAATAGCAAACATCCCGGCGTCTCCATTTGCAATGTAGATTTGCGTTTGTGTTCTCGCTCTCTATTGAATTGTTTTCTTAATCGTTTCCTTTGTGCCAAGAAGTAAAGAAAACAGATTGTGTCTGAAGAGCATTGGAAGTGCCAATGACCCCCGGTCACAACAGCAACATAAGGACTGCCAGAGCAGCAGATAGAGAGCCAGAGGGGTCAACTACTCTGTCTTGCCATGATTGCTAGCACCAACATTTTCTTAAAGGAAGACAAATTTGGAGGTGTGTGTTTGTTTCTTGCATTATAAAACACTAAAACTTCCTTCCTAAATGCACAGTTTCATGAATTCTACATCATTTCAATAAGAACTTTTAATCATTGGCTTGCATTCTTCTCCACTGGATTGGCCTCACTGACGTATCAATGCTTTATAATTATTTTATTATGTTTGATATTAATCAATCAATATCAATCAATTAGTCTTTTTTTGTATTTGCACCAATTCAAAACAATGTTATCTCTTAAGACACTTAACAATAGAACAGGCTGAAGACAAACTCTTCATTTTATGGATACACATATATGTATAGATACATATATACTTATAAAATACACATTTACAAATGTATTTAAATACATAAATCCAACACCCAAGTGAAACCATATATATAACCATATGTCATGAATAGCTCCTTTATGGCAGCGAGAAAAAACCTCTACCAACTAACAAATATTCTTTTGTTGAGCAGCGTCATCAGTTGCCAACGGCTTCAAAAGATGACATCATAGTTACATATTGTTTAATCTTTATTGTATACCATTTCTAGCACATCGTTATGACGTGAACTTGATGACATTATTAGCTCTGCTATGCCAGCTTTTGTTTGTTGGTATTGTTTTCCTGTCTTACCTCACTCCTCAGCCCATGACAAGCAGGTAGTCACCATTCTTTCAATAGCATTAGAACTGCTAATTAGCTTAGCTCAAACACTAGGAGTCAGTGGGAAGCGTTAGCCTGCCTCTGCCTACAGACATCAGATACGCTGTAGCAACTCTAAACGGTCCTGTGTGCTTGTGACTCGTTTTTTTTTTTGTTTTTTTTTGCCACACTATATTACGTTATCTATCTTTAGGCTAAGATTAGCGTTTTGTGTATTTTTGAAAGAAATAGCTATAAAAATATGAAGTGGAGTAAAAATATCCTTTCTATTGAGAAATTTGTCCTGTTGTTTTTTTGTTTCTTTATTTATTTATTTTTCAGTTAGTAAAGAAATGCAGTCAAGATGGGATAAAACTGCCACTGAACCTCTTGGCATCTATGCTAATCTCTGTATAAGTAGTCATTTCTTGCTGTCGTCTCTCTTGTAGCCCCGCCTTTTCCTGCTCTAAAGGACTCTGAATGGGCCGTCCCACTTTGGGTTGCTCACAGTCATTGCAGACTGGAGCTTGGCAAGATGGATCTGTGTGATTATAGACATTAGATCAGGTTTAGCCCTAGAACATGCTGACTCTAAATTGCTTGGAAGAGGGGATGTGAGAGTACCTTTGAGTTTGTCTTTATATGTAGACTCTGTGATTGGTTTGTGGCCCAGTTGATACCACATAATAACCCACCTCTTGTCCAATGATTGCTGGGTATTTCAAGCCTTGTGTGACTCAGAATGAGTTGGCTGGTATAGATTTTAGATGGATTGATGTTTCTGTTACTGAGCAAAAGTCGAATCGAAGACAGGGTACAATTATTGAGAGAGTAAACACAGAAAAATTAGCTTTTAAAGTCCAGATGTAATTGCCTGACTGAATGATTTAGAGGTAAAAATGAGTCAAAGATATGAACCATCCCATCTTTTGATTTAGATCTTTGTCAAAACAGTAGTTGAGATGCACTTTTTCATAGATTCTTTTCTTTTAATTGTACTAACTATTGAATTTATCATGAAAAGCCTGAAACGTGATGATTAGAAATAGCGCTGATTTCCTTTCAAACCTCTGCGGAACTTTGTACTTTTTAATCTGGAAGTGGTTTCAAATCTCTGGGATAATGAAAACCTCTTTTATAAATATGTATGCAGTGAAGTCACAACATAATACGCGGCTGGTGAAAAACAGGAGGCAGCGCGGCGGCTGAAGGATGAGGCGCAGGCCCTGCAGAAAAGAATGTTCCCCTAGAAGAAATTGGTTTAATTAATAGGACATTTTACATAATGATTACAGTGTAATTGCACCGACTAGCAGAGTGTCATTAAATATATCCTTGCTCCTTTACAACACCCTCCAGCTAAAAATAATGAGTTACATTGGAAATCACTATGCAACAGGTTCATAAATAACATTTAAGCCCATACAAGGCAAGTACTTATAAATAATAAATATTTGCCTTTTGTAATTGAAGAAAAAATGACTGCCTCTTTTTTTTCTCTCGCCGCTGCACGCTGCTTTGTCCTGTTGTAGCAGCAGAAAGGAGATTTTTCCCATTTTTTCCTCTCTTGTAGTGCTGAATAATTTATTTGCCGGCTAATAGTCAACACTGTCAACACCCGGTGGTTAAAATATACCTGTGTCCAGATAAATGCAGCAGCAGGCGGCAAAGCGATTATTCCCTGCTTCCAGATATTTTGTTGGATGCAGTCCCTGTATACACTGCAGTAAATCACCAACTTCCAATTACCTTCCTCCATAAAACAAGGCTCGTATTCAAATCAGGCCCCAAAAGAGAGAGAGACAGAGACGGGGACGAGTGAACCCGTGCCTCGGGGCGCTGACTGAATGTGTGCATGCATGAGTGTGTGTCTGAGGCTGGAATTTGTTTCCTCCTATAATGCTTACTCCATTTTTACTGCAAAGTGGCACTGCTCCACTGTGGGGCTTTCATTGGCTTAAAAAGTTGGCTTCGGAAATATTTTCATTTGTCTTCTTTCAACGAGGGGAGCCAGAAGTTTCTCTTGAATATGGTCCAGAGCAGGAGGAAGTGTGGAGTGTGATGATCAAATGGCGTGATTGCAGAATTACCAACGCCTTGGTAATTGTTCTCAGGGGGTTGTTGTGCTGTAAGTGGATCTATCAATCATTTTTATGTATTGGAGCTTGGAGGCGGATAAAGGAGGCCCTGCAAAAGTCCTTGGTGCTGTTGGATGATTATCTTTCATCTTCAAAAACATTTCATTTCAGGAATAAAGAAAAAATGCTGTGGAGTATCTTAGATTTACACTTTTATTTGTAAGAGCTTTAGTAAATAAAAAACAGCGAGGAGGGATGAGAAATAATGACTTTATTGATACCAATGCTATTACCAGTTCTGCCTATTGATTCCTTTGGTCTGAATGAAAGTAGACCTAAGCAGGTTTTGAGGGTCAACAGTGTCAAACACATGACACTTCTGGTATTTAATTCTGATTTTGTTAGACAAATGATTCTGCAAATTTCCAGTAATTTAACTTTTGTCATAAATGTTTTTTTTGTTTTTTTGTAGTCATTTATTCTGGCTGCTCAGGTGAGAGTAAAACCTCATTGACTTTCAAGGCATCCAGTACTTATGGAGAGGAATTGATAAGGGGAGTGTTCAGCAAAAGGACAAATGTTATTCATTCCTGTTGCCCAACAAGACATGATGCAGAGGTTATGGTTTTGCCGGCATATGTTTTTCTAATTGTTTGTTTGTTTGCAAGATTGCGCAAAAACTATTGGGCAGATTTTGCAGAAATTTTCAGAAGATGTTGATAATGGCCCAACATAAAAATGATTAGATGCTGGGAGTGATCCAGACAACAGAGTCAGTGTTCAGAATTAACAAAAATCAGATTAACAATCACATGCTTGACTCTGAATGCTGCTGAATTCTTACATACTGTTTGGTGAGATGCAACACCACAGTTCAATAGCTGTATTTAAATCCTTTGCATTGTATCTGAAAAACAGATAAATAACAACAAAACTGATAGTTGACATGCATTTATCTTTGGATAAAAAGAGAAGAAATTTGCATGTGCAATACAAGAAATTGCTGCCTTTGAAGCATGCATACGGAGCCAGGAGGGAGTGCAGACATCTAAAAGTCTCCCAGACAAATTACATAACATGATACTGATAGATTATGTTTTTGGGCCAAATAATAAATCACAAACTGCAGTGTACATGTATTTTTTTTTGTCTGATTAAATATTCTGATTAAGCTTACAGTTCCGATAGTTAACCAGGATAGTAAAGTTTTAAGTTAATTACCTTCCCCAAGGGTATAGATATTTTTGCTGGCATATGTTTGAGTTTTTTTGTTTAATTTTTAGCATGATTATGCAGAAGCTGCTGAACAGGTCTTGTTCAGTCGTCTCCATAACTGGCAAACTAATAATGATATCAACATGATTCTTAGTGCTAGGTTTGGGTTTTCAAGGTCAAAGAATCATATTATGATGGTAACGTTATCAAGTAGCTATCGTTATAGATGTAATGGCAATATGTGAGCTTCTTTGGTGGAGGTTTGTGCTCGCCAAGTGCTTTTTAGTTCAAGTCTGGATTAAATGTTTAACTATGTGACCCTGCACTGACCCACCTTTCAACCTTTAATGACCTCCAAACCTGCCCTCTAGTTTCCATTTTGTTATTTAATGCTTTTTTTAAACATTATTAGTCCCTAGTGGATGTTCACACATATGACCCGCATATTATCATCATACCCCAACACCATTCACCTCTGATCTGCTGCTCTGCACAGCAAAGGATGAAAAACATCTAGGATGCTCAGCAGACTCCTGCCTCCCTGTGTCTGAGTGTATTAAAGACCCTGTTTCCACTCCACACACACACACACACACACAAGCAGCTGCCTACCCCCCACACCTATGTTCAGGCAGCAGACACCATCAATGGATTACATTTATGCAGAATGCATCAATAACCAGAAAAACTAAGAGGCCTTGTCAGGGACGGGGAGTTGTCACAGACGCGGGCAAACGATTCTGCGCGGTGCTCATCTGAGCTGCAATCAGCCCATAATCTGAGGATACATCAGGCCTCTGTGACATGGAAATTTCCTGCTCCTCCGCTCTCATTTTCAGACGCAGTAATCACAGGGAGAGGCGCTCAAGCTCACAGAAATGTATAAATAATTTTCATTCAAACATATTAACAGTCAAAATACCAGAATCCATCATGGCGGCGCGCGGAGCTTCTTAAGAAGCAATCAGGGCCTCTGCATGTGTTCTTTGTCTTTGGCAGCTGAGAGACAGGGCACAGATTACTTGTGCGAGTCCTGTTTTGCATAATGGCCTACCCCCTTGGTGCTTTTAAACTTTCCTGCCGATCCATTACGTTTACCAAGCCCAGCTCCCCGCCTGTCTTTAATATCATGCTTCCTCGGAAAGAAGATCTGGACGAGGGTTTAAAGACCTTTTTATTAAGGCAGGCATGTGGGCCTCTATCCATCTTCCCCAACCGGCAGACACGTTTATGTTCCATGGACGGGTTATGTACCGCCATCTTAAAGAGCGAAAACTTGCCCTTTTTACCTCATTGGGAAGAAAGGAATATAGGAGGCGAGTTGGTAGTTTTCAAGGTTACCAGGCCAGAAACACCCGAGCAGCGGTGGACTAGAATGTCTCTGTAAGGGTTTATTTTGTGCCATCAAGCTACATTTTTACAAATTTAAGGAAAGCCAACTAAATAAAGACGAGTGATGCCGCAGCAGTGTTATACCCTCGCCACATTTATGAAGGCAGATGTGAAACGGCATAACCCAGGCATAACACTATCTCATTAAAGTCCAGAAAAATATCCCCTTCTTCATGCCAGAGGAGAAAGAGGATGTTAGCACAATTCACAGGAGGTGAAAATTAAGGCAGTTTGAGCTGGGAAGCCGCCCGAGCTTGACAGGACATGGGCTGCAGTTTTATGTCACGTCGTTTATCTGCAGTTTATATTTTCTATGACCGCATTGTCTCTTTCAAGAACCTTTGGAAAATACACAGGCTGTAAAAAGAGCCACCTTTTGTCTGCGGCGTACCTCACCAATGCTAATGTTTTTGTAACAGTTGCAGCCTCTTAATGATCCACAAACACTTTTTGGCATGATATTTCTTTCTAATATGAGTCTGAATGTCTTCTCTAAGCAGCAGATGTGGGGTCAGAGAAGGTGGAAGGTGGAAAGTAATGAAACATTCAGGAAAACGGCGTAAAGTTAGCGAGGGATGCCCTCATCGTCGACAGTAAAGCACACTGAGGCAAAGCAAACAGCCATGGATCACAACCCTTTTCATTACGACTGTAAGAGGAGCCGCACTTTCCATTTCTCACCATCAGCTTTAAACGGTAAAATCCAAACTTTGATGTAAAGTTCTATAATAAAAAGAATAATAATGGCTTTTTGTGTGCTTACTGATTAATGGGATGGATCAGAGCTATCTGTGTGCAGACACAGGACAGAATATCGAGCTGGAATCAAACTGAAAAATGTCTGCTCTCCTACACAAAAGACATCGTACCTGCACTCTGACGCTCACAGAATTGAAAATGTTACTGAAGGCATCTTTTTGAAAGCACATTATTTTCTTTTCCTTCCCTTATTTTTCTAAAAACAGGTGAGCGCACTCAATCATCACAACCCCAAGAGTGACTTTATGAAAGTGAAACAGAAAAAGAAAAGTTGAAACAACTATCAAACACTTAGACTTAAGTAAATAATTAAGCTTAATAAAGGAGTAAAAATGCAAACCCAACAGTGAATCTCAACAAACACTTGTCTTTGTACAATACCCAAAACCAGTGAAGTTGGCACGTTGTGTAAATTGTAAATAAAAACAGAATACAATGATTAGCAAATCCCTTTCAACTTATATTCAATTGAATACACAACAAAGACAAGATACTTAACGTTCAAACTGGTAAACTTTATTTTTTGCAAATATTAGCTCATTTGGAATTTGATGCCTGCAACATGTTTCAAAAAAGCTGGCACAAGTGGCAAAAAAGACTGGGAAAGTTGAGGAATGCTCATCAAACACTTATTTGGAACATCCCACAGGTGAACAGGCTAATTGGGAACAGGTGGGTGCCATGATTGGGTATAAAAGCAGCTTCTCTGAAATGCTCAGTCATTCACAAACGAGGATGGGGTGAGGGTCACTACTTTGTGAACAAATGCGTGAGCAAATTGTCAAACAGTTTAAGAACTACATTTCTCAACCAGCTATTGCAAGGAATTTAGGGATTTCATCATCTATGGTCCATAATATCATCAAAAGGTTCAGAGAATCTGGAGAAATTACTGCACATAAGCAGCAAGGCCGAAAACCAACATTGAATGCCCGTGACCTTCGATCCCTCAGTCGGTACTGCATCAAAACCAGGCATCACTGTGTAAAGGATATCACCACATGGGCTCAGGAACACTTCAGAAAACCACTGTCAGTAACTACAGTTCGTCTACATCTGTAAGTGCAAGTTAAAACTCTACTATGCAAAGCCAAAGCCATTTATCAACAACACCCAGAAACACTGCCGGCTTCTCTGGGCCCGAGCTCATCTAAGATGGACTGATGCAAAGTGGAAAAGTGTTCTGTGGTCTGACCAGTCCACATTTACAATTGTTTTTGGAAACTGTGGTCGTCATGTCCTCCGGACCAAAGAGGAAAAGAACCATCCGGACTGTTATCGGCGCAAAGTTCAAAAGCCAGCATCTGTGATGGTATGGGGGTGTATTAGTGCCCAAGGCATGGGTAACTTACACATCTGTGAAGGCACCATTAATGCTGAAAGGTACATACAGGTTTTGGAGCAACATATGTTGCCATCCAAGCAACGTCTTTTTCATGGACGCCCCTGCTTATTTCAGCAAGACAATGCCAGAACATTCTGCACGTGTTACAACAGCGTGGCTTCATAGTAAAAGAGTGTGGGTACTAGACTGGCCTGCCTGTAGTCCAGACCTGTCCCCCATTGAAAATGTGTGGCGCATTATGAAGCGTAAAATACAACAACGGAGACCCCGGACTGTTGAACAACTTAAGCTGTACATTAAGCAAGAATGGGAAAGAATTCCACCCGAAAAGCTTCAAAAATTGGTCTCCTCAGTTCCCAAACATTTACTGAGTGTTGTTAAAAGGAAAGGCGATGTAACACAGTGGTAAAAATGCCCCTGTGCCAACTTTTTTGCAATGTGTTGCTGCCATTAAATTCTAAGTTGATGATTATTTGCAAAAGAAAACAAAGTTTCTCAGTTCGAACATTAAATATTTTGTCTTTGCTGTGTATTCAATTGAATATAAGTTGAAAAGGATTTGCAAATCATTGTATTCTGTTTTTATTTACGATTTACACAACGTGCCAACTTCACTGGTTTTGGGTATTGTAGTTTGTGGTGACCTTAGTGGGCAGGCACGGTGGTGCAACAGGGCAAGCGTCATTCACTGCAAGATGGATGTTGGCTCAATCCCCATGTTCTTCTCATGTGTGCGTGGGTTCTCTCCAGGAACTCCAGCTTCGTCCCACAGAGCAAAAACACCCTCTCTATGTTGACTGGTGGCTCTAAATTGCCCTTAGGCATGATTGTGAGCATGAATGGTTGTCTGTCTCTCTATTTGGCCTTGTGATTGTCTAGCAGTTGGCCCAAGGAGTACCCAACTCGCCCGATGTCAGCTGGGAAAGGCCCCGCAACCTCACAACCAAGTGGTATATTTGAATTAAATGTTGTTCATTGATGCCTTTATGGATCACTTTATCCTGTTTTGTTTCCAGTTTGCCCTGAGTACTCATTCAGTTTTGATCGTCACAATTTGTCCAACAGACTTGTTTACTGAGTGGCAGAAAACAACGTCAAGTAAGTTATATCAGTGGTAGGAAAGAGTGAATCACTTTAATTAATTTAATACTGCTTATCCTTTTCCTTCTGGGGTTCAAGTGGGCAGGAGCCTACCCCAGGTGACAATGCACAAAAGGCCATTAACACCTGAGCCAGTTGGTAGCCAATAGACCATTTTCACGGCTCCACTACTTCCTGATATTAGTTGTGTACATTCATTTCCTGTCTTACATTATTTGTTTTTTTTTGTTTGTTTTTTTAATATTTTATTTATAAATTTTCAGTGAGTTTTCAAAAGGAAAACTACACGAACAAAGGTAAACAGATAAAGGCAATTACGCATATATACACATGTATACATACCAACACACCCAGACCTAAGAAGAAAAAAAAAAAACCCTGCTTCAACAAGACATATCATTACACTTCATACATTGCTAATTGAAAAGAAGTACACCACATAGCAAGCACTTCTAAGTATACAGGGACATCATGTTATTCTTGAAAAGTAAGACAGAAATGGCTGCCACATCTTATAATAGGCTGCAGAGTTCAGGGAGACACTATATCGGATCCTTTCCACATGTAACAGATTAGTCATTTCTGCCAAACAGGCCTTAAAAGAAGGGACATTATCATCTTTCCAGTGAATTAAAATATTTATTTTTGCAATAACCATTCCATACTGTATTGTTTTCCGGTGTGAGTGGGTAAGAGTAGAAAGATGTTGAGTGCCTCCAAAGATTGATGTATGAGGGTCAGGGGAGATGTTACATTTGTACACATTAGAAAAACACTTGAAAATATCACACCAGAAATGATTTAGTTTAGGACACAGCCAGAAAAGATGAGCAAGAGTACCATCATACATTATTTGTTAAACCAATTAAGCCAGGTGTGCCTTGCTGCAGCAGTTACAAAGGCAAACCTGGATTAATTAGTTTCACAAACAGTGTAAGACAGGAAATTAATGTACACAACTAATTTCAGGAAGTAGTGGAGCCATGAAAATGGTCTATTGCAGGGCAACATAAAGAGTCAGACAACTATTCACTCTCACACTCCTACCCAAGGGTAATTTGGAGTCCTCAATCCAGCTAACAAGCTTGTTTTTGGTCTCTGGGAGGAAACTAGAATGCCGAGAGAGAACCCACAGGAAGAACATGGGAAGAACACGTCAACTCAACACAAGGTCCTGCTTAGGGTGCTGGTTCGTCGGAGTGGTTAGCAACCAAGCACATACTTCTGCTGGCCCAGGTTTGAATCCAGCCTGTGGCCAACTTGCAGAGTGTCTTCCTCTACTCCCTCACCCACTTTCACAAGCCTATCCACTGTCTCTCTCCTATCAATAAAGGCACAAAATGCCCAAGAAATTCATTAAAAAAAAGAAAGGCCCTGCTTAGGGTCCAGGGATTGAGCTAATAACCTTCTTGCTGTGAGGCACGTGCTCTACCTGCTGCGCCACCATGCTGCTCTTAGTTGTTTTCAATAGGTCTGATAATTTTTTGAAAATATTGATTCTAGTCTGATTCACATTTATAAATAAATAAATTAAACTTATTTGAGCCATAAATTGTTGTTTAAGATGTCACATTACTAAGCCTGAGTTATAGGATGTTTCAGAACCAGAATCAGAAGTATTTTAATAATCCAAAAGGGGAAATTCAGTTGTTTCAGTTGCTCTTATACACAGTATCGCGGTAGGAACATCAATAAAGACATTAAAGTAGATAAGAGACATTCAAATAGATAAGAGTGGAAAAAGTAAGTAAAAAAATAAGAAAGCAGGTTGAAAAATGCAGTGGATATTACCAGTGCAATAACTCTGAATCAAACTTCAATCAATCTTCAGCATCTATTTACCGTGTATATAAACAGTATATATAAGGATTTTCAAATGATTTAATCAGCTGAAGCACAGGGTTGCTGTGGATTCATTTTGATTAATCATGACTGAATGCCACTTCTTTTTAATCTATATCACATGAGGGTAGTTTGTTTCAAGCTGGATGACGCATTAGTCGAGGTGCTAGCAGGGTCTTGACTGACGGATGCTTCACTTTGACGTGCTACTTAAAGCTGGAAGTTCTTCAGTGGAAAGAAAACTCCTTCCTGCAGGGGAAGAATATACAGTAACTACTACATCTTGAGTTTTTTATATTCAAATTTCCCACCAAAGGGGCCTCCATGCAGTTTATCATCTTACAATTCCAGTTGGTTGGTTCTGCCAGATCAACTGCCCATTTGCACATGTGTGGCAGCATGTGCTACGGCAAGTCTACTGCGACAAACTGCCCAAAACACATTGCCAAGGAACATTTCACAGATTTTCAGTCATTCTGGGTTAACTGCGTTACAGTTTTCGAATCAGATCAACCATGATGATGGATTTATCCAAGCAAGCACGTTAAATTAATAGAGAAGAGAAGCAGAAGTCAGCTTTTGTAAGTTTGCAACATTTAAAGCTGATGAGAAGCATCTGGAACTGAGATTGTGGGTGCTGCTAGTACTGAAATGGTGGCCGTAAACACAGGCATTAAAGCATGAAGATTGAGAAATTCAAAGAAGTCACACAAAATAACTTGAACGAGAAGAAAAAATAGTAGCTAAGTGTTTGGTTTAATGCACTTTGGTGCAATCAAAGGTTTCTAAATATATCAATACTGGGGTAAAGCTTAGTGCTTACACGCCTCCGATTCAAAACTAAAGAACCATGTTGACTGCCAAGGTACAGTGATTTTAATAGATTATGTTCAATTTGACTCTGCTATCATATACAGCCTTTTCCGAAAAAAACATTTCACATGGAGCACACATTACTCAATCAAGTCAATTTTGCAGTATTTGCTGCCTATTTTTACACTTTCCTTTATTCCTTCTGACCTTTTATTTTTATTCTAATTGTATGTTGATTGTTTTTGCAACAATTATTAAATAAGATTCCTTGTATGTGCAAATGTAATTGGCAGCAAATACAATGTTGAGTCTTATTCAGTCTGATCCTAATTCTTGCACAGCCCTTTTTAAAGCCTGTCCAACATTCACTCCAGTCTTTAAGTAGTTATGACTCTTTTTTCTCATTGTCTTCATTTGTCACCACGCTCTTCCAGCTCTTGGCCTCAGTCATAGTATCATCAGTACTGAAGGCTGAGGACTAAGCCTGGTGGACGATAAAGAGCTGCAGACATGTGCCCACATCTCCTGAGAGAATCAGAGCCTGCTGCTAGAGACTGAGAGCTTGACTCATTCAGCATCACTATCTGTGCATTTTCATGATGTTCAGTGTTTAGTATTAGATTTAGAATTGAAATTGAAGCATGAAGAACAGATACTTTTCCTCTCCCTCCCTCTCCTCTCTCCGACCCTCTCAACTCTAAGGGCCACAGAGAGTTATGGCTCAGTGAAGTGCAATGCCAAAGCCCCAGAGATTCATAGACAGCCTCAATGATAAAGTCCAATCCCAGAGAATCGCTGCCAGTTCAATAGCAGCACAAGAGGGTCACAATAAAGTTTAGTTTAATGACAAGAACAAATAACTTTAACATTTGGCTGGGGCACTGAACCCCTTCCCAGGGATTGCATCTGATATATCAGCAGGCAACTGCCCGTGACTGCCGGGCGATTGTGCTCGCCACTCTGGCACTAGTGATGCATGCGGGGTCTGGTGGCAGGTGTCCATTTTATAGACTTATTCAGTTCGAAATGTTGGACCCTGGCTGCGGCTCGGGATGGGGCGGAGAGGCCAAGCTGGATTATTGTTACTGCACAGCTGACGTCTCCAAGGCTGCGGTCGGTGCTGCTGTCTGATCTGTTAGCAACCAGAGAGCTAACAACCAGCAACAGAGGGGAAATCTGCAGCAGAGATTGGACTGACTCCTGTGGACGAGGGACACTTAGTGCTAATCACCACACAGAGCAGAAGAGGCATTATGGGTGACCAGCTGTTAGTCAGTTTACTCTTCTGCTGCTGCAGGCAAATAACATTAGACTTAAACAACTGGTTTTATCATCGAAAAGGCCTTTAAATGATGAATATGATAACTTGATTTTTGTCATGCATCAGGCTTTAATTTGATAAATTTACTGTTAGGTGTGATTAAAAATGTTAAATATCCTCTTATCCCAGTTCATTATGTATTAAGAAGTGTCCAAAATATTTTACACATGGATGCACAATATGAGTATCAGCAGATACTTGCTCAAAACATTTGAAATTAAGCTATCTGTTTTTATTCCTGCTAATTTATTGGCCATATATATCCCCATATGTTTCTGAAATACCAGCCGAGTGTATGGATGTACCATGATGCCTCACTGTATTATCACTGAATGTCTACATTTTAAAATTAAAAGCATTTTTTTAGACTAAAATGTATGTTTCTGTAAAGGGAAAGGGTATATTTAATTAAAGTGGAGACTGCTTACTCTTCACAAAAATATCTGCATCTGCTTTTATGAAACTGGAAATATAAGCATATTGGAAAAAACAATATTGTGCATCCCTTATTTAGTATTTGTTTTAGATTAGGTAGTAATATAATCACGCAGTATCTGAGGGGGGGGAACATATCACAGTTAATTACTACAACATTACTAAGGATTAACATTGTCAAATATGGTCTGCACTGAACATAGACTAAAGATACTTGGATTTTTGAATAGAAGCTTTATTTATGTGCAATATATTAACACAAGAAATGTAAGGTGCTACTCCAAACAGCTTAAAGAAAAGAATAGAAATAAGTTTGGTTGAGTATTATATAGGGTTTTTAAATATAAGGGCTTCTGAGATATTTTTAAAATGGTTTTTGTGCCCAAAGAGGTCCCAATGTATTATTATCCACACATATATTATAAATGTTATCGTTAATATTTTCATGTGATAATAAGTCCCTAAGTCAAATAGTCTCAATCTGTGGCAGCATCTGCAAAAACGTTAGCTAATTTTTCATTTACCGTGTCATTGTCCAAATTTTGTCATAGTTTTCATTAAAGTTAGACATGATGTTTCAGTATTATTACAATGGTCTCATATATCATTAAGTACTATAAGTTATTATGCTATTGTACAAGTATATAGTTTAAAAATGTGGAAAATTGCCCTGTCCTAAACTGTTAATGACCCACATCCAGATTTGAGTCACCACCAAAATCTGATTAATTCTCCTTTTTGACCAACATCCCATGAAAATGTCCTCTAAAAAAATCCTTTAACCTGCATTAGTGTTTGGACCACCAAAATCCACCTTTTCATTTTGCCATGAACAACATTCCCTGAAGATTTCTTAAAAATCTGTTGAGAATGTTCTGAGTTATTTTGCTCATGGATGGATGGACAGACGGACCGACAGACAAATAAATGCCTTTACTAAACAACACCACTATCGCAAGGGTTAATTACACATTTTGAAACTTGTTTTTTTTTCCAAGGTCACCAGTAACTTAATTTTCCACAGCCTCTGAATATTTTTCCCAGCACCAGGCAGCTGCACTTATTTTATTAGACAGGGAAAAGATGTCCAAACAAACAAATAAGCTAAACTAACCAATGGCGTAACTGTTCGGTTGGTAGATTGAGCAATTAATGCATAAACTTTGTATCTCTTGGTTTTTTGGGGCATGTTACCCTCTGTTCTCTCTCTCTCTCTTTATATGTATATTAGATAGATAGATAGATAGATAGATAGATAGATAGATAGATAGATAGATAGATAGATAGTAGGGGTGTAACGAAATTTTGTGCCACGAAATTTTGGGAAATAAAAATGATGAAATAAAATTCAAAGACGCACAAAATAAAAGCACGAAATAAAAAACACCAAGGGACACCACGCACCACTGAGACTGGTGCTTTTTTACCCTCCATGCCTACCGTAGCAAAACACTCGCTTCAATATGTAGGAAGAATTAGCTAACGCTCCTTCGTCAAATAAATCGGTTGTGTGGACCTATTTTGGCTTCCCATGCAAAAGACGAGAGAACGGTGAGAAGATTGCGGAGAAAACAACAACCGTGTGCAAAATGTGCCGCTACAGTTCGCCGTATACTGCAGCGAGTACAACTACCATGATGTACCACTTACAACGCCACCACAAAATGAAGCTACTGGAAGCTATACGGAAAAAACAACTAGCAAAAGGCCAAATGACTCTACAGAAAGCATTCGCTGCACCACTGCTAGAACATTTTGTTTTGAACTGGAGACAGGCAACAACTGTATGTTTGTGTAAGTCTGCATAAAAAACAATATTTGATTTTTGCATCTACTGTTGAGTTGACAGAATTTGATCATACTTTAAGATCAGAAGTATATGCACTGTTATAGGCTAAATATTATAGTTCACAGTTCAGACCTTTATAGGTCTAAACTGCAGCTCTGAGGACTGCTATTTGTTTTCCTTTTGATTCAAGAATGTACTTATCCTGATTGTTGCAACAACAAAGCACTAGATAGATAGATAGATAGATAGATAGATAGATAGATAGATAGATAGATAGATAGATTTGTATTTGCACTGTAGTCCAAATAAGGAGAAAAAACTACACATTTCATTACTCCCCTAATAGATAGATAGATAGATAGATAGATAGATAGATAGATAGATAGATAGATATCAATCGATGTTCAAATTATATTACTAACATGTATTTAATGTATTTGAAATGTTAAAAAAGTAAATAATTGAGTATAAATACTAATTCTGCTTTTAATAACTAGTAAAATTGTAGCAGTTAAAGATAGAATAATAAAAACACTTATCTGAAATATCCTGCCCATAAGGGCCTCTCTCTGTCCTTCACATCAACACGTTAACATCACAGACGCTCTGATGAGAAAAATCCATGTTTAATAACAATATTCAATTTGCAGCCACAGCACCCTCTGACAGCCTACTTAGCGGCGGTGAGTGATGACACCGTGGCCCTGAGGTGCTGCTGATGGCGGCGTGGGTCTACTGGGCAGCTGCTGGCCTGTAGCTGGATCCAGGGGGGCGCAGGCTGGCAGCCATATTGTAAAAAACAGCGGGAGAGGAAACCATGAGGAGACAAGATAATGGAAGATGGATACTGTGCACAGGAGGATTTTCTCACAGCCTCAGTGACGGCCTTAAATACTGGATAACGTGGCTGTGATGAATGTGGTTTTAATAGCATATGTCAAATATTAGGATGGGAAAGAGAAGAGAATAAGAAGATCCCTGCAACTCCAAACTAAGACTAAGAGGCGCCACTGTTTATACCCACACAGCAGAGGCTGTCCACTATTATCACGGTTAAAGTAAAGTCAACAAAATGTTGCACTGACATTCTATAGTAAAGGGAATATAATAATGTCATGTGCCATAGTTGTTCAACTTTACATAGAAGATATTTGCAATAATTATTAACATTGCATCACTCTGAATATGTAAACTTATAGCTAATGCAAATTTAGAGTTAGCAACAAATTTGGTGACTGAACAAAATCAATGTTAGTTTTGATTTATTAGTTTTAGTTATAGTCTTTTGCCTAATTAACTCTAGTTTTATTCATAATTTAGTCATCTTAGTTGTTTTGATTTTAGTCTAGTTTTAGTTGATGAAATTCAGAAAGAGATTAGCATAGATGCTAACAGCTTAAGCAGCAGTTTTGTCAGATCTTAACATTTCTTTATTAAATGAGGCAAATTACAATACTAGAGCATTTCTCAATAAAAAAGGACATTCTTGCTCAACTTCCGACATATTTTTGCAACAGCTTGTTCTACAAAGTTGCTCATTTTTTATACCTCACACCTGCCTACATTATCTGACTGGCTAATTAATAATAACAGGGCCTGATAATGACAGGACCATTGTCCAATCACCTGAAAAATGGATTTTTTGAAAAGTTCGGCCCTCCTCAAACACTTCCTATGGGCTGTTGCGATGGCCAAGTAAAATACATTCTGTACAGTATATATTGATCTAGTTTTTCAGGTCTGCATGTGACCCCCAGGCCAAATTTTGCCCAGCTCTTGGTTTCCATGATGACAGTTTGTACTTTGGAACCAGTTTTCAAAACACTGACCTTACTCGCCCTTGTCAAGGTTAAAATAATAGCCAAAACACAACAAAAGGTCACTGTTTTCTGAAATCCTTGTTGTGTGAATGTGGCACCAATGATGAGAACCGATTCACAGTTGGGAGTGAGTTTACTCTTTAAAGAATGGCTCGCACATGAACGACTTACTAACAACTGCGAATTGGTTCTCATCATTCACTTTAAAGAGCTGTTTAAAAAACTGGACTCATTCCCAAACGTCAAATCTCTAGCACAAACCACCACAGAATAAGTAAACAAAACAGAGCCTCTGTTTACAAGAAGACGAAGATAATATGATAATAGCAGAAGATAATGGAACATAACCAGGTTAAAAAAAAGGCACAACAAGCACACATGGCAGTTTCGAATTGCTGAAGTGTTTATCTGATGAATGTAGGCAGAGGCAGGCTAACATTACCCACTGACTCCCAGTGTTTGAGCTAAGCTACTTAGCAGTGGGCAAGCTTTGGCCGTCTTTTACAAAACAAAGAAAATGTTGGCGTGTCCCTTTAAATGAGGGTATATCCTGTGAATAGCTCCAACAGTCAGTGCATCAACATGTGTGCCCCAGAGGTCAACGTGTATATGACCGCTGTGTGAACATGCTGTAGATCTCATCCCTCCATCCACACTCTCTCATCCATGCCCCCTCCTGTCTGTTATTTGCTGCACATTTCAAGTTTACACGGCCTGAAAAGACCCTTTCAAGACCTCCATTGTTGAGTCCGGGCCTCATATGCAGATCCGTTTGAAGGGGGCCATTATCCAAAAAGAATGTGAGAGACAGAGAGAGGACAAGCCCGTGACAAATGATCGACCTGATAAAAGGCTGTAAAACATACTTACCATGCTAACAACACGGCGTGCAGAACGTACGCGCCCCCCGTCGAAAACAAACAATGTGCTTCCAATCTATCATCGTTGATCCGTGTCGTCATTACCCCTCGATGGCCGTGCGGACATCAACATGACAATGCAACATGCAGGGGCCACATTAGCGCGATAGATTATTATCATAGAGAATGCGGCACAAATCTCTTATGGAGCATTACAGGAGGGCACGGCGAGTAACAAACAAACAGATTTATGTCGGGCTCTCTCCGAGGGGGCAGCTTGGCCAGGCGAGGCGAGCGAGCGCGCGTGTGCGTGCGTGCAAACTGGAAAGCTTTGCAGGTGAAATGTTGTGCTAATTCTGCACAGGTTGGGCTAATGTGGGGCCCTCGGGTGCTGTTCTGTTGGCAAGCTGATTGGTGATTAGAGATATAATTAAGAGCAGCTTTGACACAGACACTGTCCTCCACCTCCTCGAGCCCCCCTCCCTCCTCCACGCGCACTCCCACTGCCCCAGCCACCCATCCCACGAAGCCCCCCCAGGCCACTTCCCATGTGTTTATGGTGCTTCCTCCATTATCCCACAACAAAAGGGGTCCTCGGCGCACAAAAGGCCGGCCAGCTGTGCGCCTGACATGCCGGGGAATACACCACCGCTCTCCTGCGACGATAAAAAGAAACTTGAGTTTAAACAAAAAAAGTTACACCATATTTGCTCAGACTAACTATGATGAAAGGCAATGAAGACAAGGGCTCCTCATGTAGGTATCAATATAAATATTACTGGAAGGTCAATTAATATGTAAATTAACTCCTCCATTTAATTAGCTATTTAACTATTTTCCAAGGCATGGACATATTAAATCATGCTTAAAGACCCCTCTAACTAGCCTCCTGACAATAGTGCCAGGGAGTCGTGGGCTCATAAACTACCGGCTTGACCTATAAAGAGCCCCGAGTCTGCTAATTCCATCTCAGCCTAATTTTATGACTTGCATAAAATAACCATAGTGCAGCTTTGTAGCTGTAAAGAGGATATGGGTAATAAAACGGAGCCGGGGAAAGCATCAGAAATCTCCTCTTCACTAGTGTCCTCATTTATTATTCTATTATTCTTTGCAGGGTAGCGGGCTCATGTGAAAGACAAATGACCTTATTATATTAAATAATTTGTGAGGATATTAACCGTTAATCACACATAAACAGCATTTAAAAGGTATTGATTTTCCAGCGCTCTCAACAGCTTGTTAAATTTACGTCCAATAACATGATAATAGATAATCAGGTGGAGGAGACTCATCTGTAGGGGACAAAGGAAAGGTAATGGGTGCTGCTGACCCTGACTGAACCGCGTCTCTGCATCCCACTCCTCCGTGACCTTCTGACAGGTATTTGACCTCCAGCATATCTCAGTGCGAGTCTGCGGTGATCGACAGCCTCATGTCAGGTATTATGTGCAGCCAGGGACTTTTCTGTGTCACGCTGTGGCCTGGACTGTCGGTGAGGTCTTAAACAGAACTGCCGTAACCTTGAAACTTTTGACCAAAGTACAAAATGAAACAATCTTTCTGTTGTGAATGGCCCCCTCTTTCTGTTTTAATGCTTTAATCCTGCAAATGTTTACTACATAAAGAGGTTGAAGTATCAAGACTTTATCTGACAAGGATGGGAATAAATATCGATACACCAACATACTTTATTTACCATACCGATATATGTATATATATATATATATGTTTATAAATATATATATATATATATATATATATATATATATATAGATATAGATATAGATATATATATATATATATATATATATATATATATATACATATATATATATATATATATATATATATATATATATATAAATAAATATATATATATGAGACGTCACATCCACATGATATGTACATGATCACAACAGCACGAATCACAGACCACTTTTCTCATGAATATTAAAAAGCCTGCCCTAACCACGCCAATTGTAGACTAGTACCCCCATGAATATTAAAGAGCCATGTGCAACGGCTAACGTAAACTTACTGTACTCGTTCGAATACATCACTGTACCGAACCGAACGTCCATTTGGAGTGGTTTGGCACGTATACATGTACTGTTACACCCCTAATATATATATATATATATATATATATATGTGTATGAGTGTGGCGGCACACCTCCCCTGGTGCGCTGCCACACCCATCTCAGGGCAGCTGGTCTACCAAATTGCCAAATTGGCTGCGCACGGTGGCGACCGGACAAAATTACCAGTGCGCAGTGTGCGCCAGGCTCTGCCACCCTGCACCACCCTATGCTGCATCTTGGTTTAGAGGTTTACAGTCATTTCTTGCTTTCGTCATGACTTTAGATTCAGCCTCTTTCCCCTTAGAGGACCAGTGTTCATTTTGACATGACTTTCTGATTTAGCTTTAGTTATAGTCTTTTGCCTCAAATATCTTTTAGTTTCAATCATAATCGAAATTGTTTTAATTTTAGTCTAGTTTTAGTTTAGTTGATGAAATTTCAAACATTTAAGTCGACAAAATCCACTGCAAATCATGTCAACTAAAATATGAAATTTAAAGTTTAAGGCATTTTTTATGTTTCCTTGAATTTCTGAAGTCATGTTTTAATCTTGGATAAAATTAATCATCTAATAACCCTTTATTGAATGCTATAGTTTGAATGTAGAAATTAACAGAAACAAATTGATTTTTTTGTGTGAACTGCAAACACCTTTGTTTAGGCTACCTGGCAGAGCATCTCCGTTACAACACCAGAACTGACACCAAACAGTGAACCTGCTCTACATGAATATATCAACTCATAAAGAGAGCAGCTCTGATTGGATCGCTCCACAACTTATCCCACCACCACTGAGCTAAGGCAGCTGTGATTGGATGTCCGTCTTGGCTCATCCAACCTTTCCACACGACCAGAGTTTACTTGTTGACAAAATGTCTGTCAATTTAGTTTTAGGTTTTATTAGTTACTGTCTAGTTTCAGATACGCTTACGTCATAGTTTCCTATCTTCATTGATACGCATGCGTCATACACAGCAACGACAAAACCATGGCGGCATACGATGTAGCATATGTGCTGATGAAGCTAGTGACCCTACTATCCCTGTTGCAGCAAAATCTCCTTCTTCTCAATCACCACTGAGTTGAACAAACAATTGACGAGGACAAATTACGGTGGTCTCTGTTTACAATCTCTGTTTACAGCTTTTGCTGCAAGTGCACATGCCCACTGTTTTTTTCGTCTGTTTCTGCTTGTTTCCGTCATATCGTTACAGCGCCCCTAGAGGTCTGGCATGTGTTTTACAGCGTTTTCATGCGTATTGAGTGCATTCATGTAGACGTACACATTTTCTGAGACGCCTTTGTCTTTATGACGTTCATTTTTGAAACTGTTAAGCATTTTGTCTTCGTGTGGATGGGGCCTTAGACAGAGTGCAAGTAGGTGGATGCTTTACATGCTGAAATCTAAACATGAAAGGTGACTTCCAAAGCACTGATTTAACAACTCAAAGTATCAACAACAGCAACAACAACACAAGGAATAGAGATATTTTTAGCCATTTTTTGTCTTATTCAGTGATCATCACCAGGCGACCAATTTTCTGCTGAGGTCATTCCAGTAGGCCCTGTAACGGGGATTTGTGTTGGGCAAATATGTTGATTAATCAAATAAATTGACATATTATTACAATTTAATTTATTTTGATGTTTATTTGGTGACAGTATAGAGCAAAGGAATGTTGTGCCCATCCCCAGTTGGGCCTCCAAAGACATCAAAAACAACAATAAATACTGTTAACCCTTTCATGCATGAATTATGACATTACATATACCATATATACCATCAACAGAATTTTTAGTTTTAATAATTCATATTTTTATGTACATCAATCTTATTGTATCTTTATATCTGCTAGATAATGCTGCTGCTGACACATTCATATAATAAAGTTCTGTCTAATCCAGGTCTTTCCATTCCTCTTTAGATATTAAAAAATGCAATTGAATTTATTTATGGATCTGATTATCATTGAGTTGCAGACATATCAACTCAGCTGGGCACCATGCATTTGACTTTTGAACCAAAGAAATATGTATTTGACCAACCGATAACAAAAACGCATCTAGCATGTGAAAACTAAAAGCATTTTTAATGTTGCCAACCTGAAGCAACTGATACATGGCGTCCAATTTAGTGAACATGTGATCATTACAATTTCTCCCAATAGAAAATTTTAAAAAATCATTTTATGTATTGTACTTATCCATGTATATTACTTATTCTAGCATATTTTTTGACTGCAGGAGGTCCTGTTATAGAAGGTTTTGCAAAATATTCCAGGGTTGTTCAACATTTCCCACTTCCTGTTGGCCATATTGGTTTTGCCAAAAAAAAATGTAATAATAATGCACTAACCATGATAGGCCAGTAGGTGGTTGTGTATGAGATGACACACTGTTGGCTACTTTGTTGGCTGGTATCTGCAACTATAACAGCAAAAGCTGTGCATATACAAGAAAAACAGCCTTCGAATAGCTGTCCTCTGTAGTTACCACCATGCAGGAGAGGGTAAGAGCAAACAAACAAAAAGACTAACAAGCTCAAAAATTACAGACAGAATAATACAAACAAATACACACAATAATACAAAAAAACAGGTAAAACAGGAAGCACATGACCTTTAATGACTACAAATCTACAAGAGTTGCTACTGACTGCAGGCCCACAGTTGTGCTTTTAATGTGTAATATAAGACATGCCCGATGACTGTAAACTGCTACAAGTTTGCTGGCAGGAGCCTCCTACACAGAGTTTGATAAAGTGCGGCACAGGCCAAGTTGAAGCTTGATATCATATCTTTGGATGTGCTCCACAGCCTGCAGGGCCTCAGTGATGACCCCTCTGTGAGGCCTCATAAGAGCCGACAAACTTTAGGTAAAAAGTTGATAACAGCCTCTCTGTTTCTAAACCAGTCGCACACTTCATCAGAGGCATCACTTTTTGATGACAGCTGTATTCTGATCTCCATGATTACTTTTTGATGCAGTTTCCCCCTCCTCCTTATCCGCTGCTGTGTGTGTGTGTGTGTGAGAGAGAAGCAGAGTGAGAGAAACAGGGAGTGTGTTTGTGTGTGTGTGCGTGATTTCTATGTGTCTCCTGACCGCCCGCAGATACCATTTAGCTTTGAAAAGTCCTCTGAGTTGCTGTTGGGGAAGCTGACTTGCCACAATAATAAATTTGCAGCAGGTAGCAGAGAATAGCGAGTGGCATGCAAATCCGTCTTGGTGTCCCTCTGGGGGCCCCGGTGCTCACTGCGGGAGAAAATGAAGCCATGCTGCTCCAAACACTGTCTCTCTTTCTCTCCTGGGCCTAAAGTTAATTTCAGTGGAGGGAGCCAAATAGGATGTCGACTGGTCCTCTTTTTCTGCAGCCATGTAGGCACAGCAGGGCTGGCTCCAGAGATGGATATGTGAGAGGATAGACTCACACTACCTGCCTGACACCGGCCCTCCTGATTCATTATGACAGGACAATCTTTTATTAGCCCGGGCTTCGTATTCAAACCCTACCAGTAAAAAAAAAAAAAAAAAAGGTGGAAAAGCTGAATATTTCCAGGGTGGATTCAGCAGATTTATTAGGCCATGCCTTCTTTTTGCAGGAGCATGTACCTATTAGCTTTGTGTTTTTGACAGATCTGGTGAGCAGGCTTTTATTTGATAGCTAACTTGACAGATACCTTCATGCTCAAACTATTATTTTAAAAGAGAAAAACTCTTGGACCTTCCCTGGTGTATGAATGGAGAAGATGTGGACAAAGACGTCTCAAGGTTAAAAAACAAGTTCAAAATTTTAAAGAGGCTTGAAGTTTGGAAAATAAAATAAAACGTTAAGAAAACATTCCACATCTCCACATTTAGGGTGAGAAAGACCTTGATTAGTGTTTACAGTCTGCTGCTCACCATGTGTTTAATGTGCATAAATAAATCCCTGGTAATTATATTATTTTGAGTTCATAGCCAGTTTATATCAATATTGCTGGTGAGTAAGCCAGACCTTTTTTGATGGTAGACGATTTCCTTTTGTGGAATATTTATTTATTTATGTATTTGAATCCTCTTAATCTTTTAAATTTGTCCATTTCAGCTCAGATGTATTGTTCTGATTTTATTCTCTGTTGACCTATTTTCTTTTCAATAAACTGCTTCAGCAGATTTTATCACACATTTGGATTTTGGCTATCTCATTTTATCATATTATTTTAAATTAATGTATTACTTTATTTATTTTTCTATATAGTATTTTATCTAATTTCTTATCATGATTATTTTGTAATTGTTAGGTCTTTTTGGTCTTAGCTCCTGTTTCCTTATTCTTAATTCAAGATAGTGTTTTCTCAGGCCTCTAATTCTGCTTTCTGTCACTTCTTAATGGTGTGTTTTCTACTATTTATCATTTTAATGTATGTAGGTATGTAAAGCGCTTTGTGCTACATGATTTTGCACAAATAGGGCTATACAATGAAAGTTTGTTTGTTTGATTGATTGATTGATTGATAAAGTTTTGTCACATACATGCACATGCATTGCTTTAAATTTTGATAGAGAGATGAGTTCATAATTGCATCAGAAATATTTGCAATTTTGTGCCATTTATTTGCCTTGCCCTTAGTGTGTAAAGGCCTGAAAACCAACAAAAGTAACAAAAATGTGGCATATCAAAAAGATGTATTGTAAAAATACAATTTCAAAAATAAATCTGAAAAGTAAAAGGACCCAAATCAACCAACAGTCATTGATTTGATCACTGATGGTTAAACTCCATGCACTCCATCTCTTCGTTAAACAAACACATCCCCTTCCTTGTCTGCTTCTTCTAACTGCTGATCTGTCATCCACTTAAGGAGGTATAGTCCATAAAATGTTGCTTTCAGTACTGCAAGTTAAAAAATATGACTTGTTCTGAAAAAAAGGATAAAAGTTTCACTGCAAACTAAAGAAGTTGATAACAACACATTATGATGAGATCTATGCTAAGATAGCAGTTTTTTTTAACAGTTTCTATTATGCCAGTATTTTTAGCCATCACTAATACTGCTACTAAATTGTATGAAAAGAACTGAAATTTTTAAATGCACCAACATTTTAAGTGCCTCACCTGCCCTGCCAACAAAAAAGAAAAAGAAAATTGTGATATACCTGCAGACAGAAAATAGACCCCACATTTTGAATTAAAACTAAAATGCAAAATATCTTCACTTTATGCTGGCACATGCATTAGCCTATGATATTAGCTGTTATCATTTTTAACTTCTGGCTATTATCTGTTGAGACCGTTACTTGGCCTTTAAGGCAATTATCTGCCTTAAAGTACCAGTGATACGCAACACACATGTTTGTTGGATTGTTTAAACAACAGTTAAGGGCAAATATTTCAAGGTGAGGAAATTTAGGTTTTTATCTTAAAGTTCTCCAAACATGTATCAATATTTTTTTCAAGATTGCAGGCTGTATGGTGGTGCAGCAGGGAGTGTTGGTGACACAGCTAGATAGTTGCTGGTTTCACTCCCCAAGTCAGTTATGGTCTTTCCTTAAGCTAGATGCAATGGTAAAAATAATTTGATTATAATAATGTGAAGTAAAATGTAATTTAATGACCAGTTAGTAACCAGGTGCTTGGATTCTGTATTGAAATCATAATCAGCAGGAACTGCTTAATGCTTTTCAATCAAACTATATAAATATTGAACAAAAACCCTCCTATCATGGCAACAAATTGGTTCCTATAGCTGATTATAAGTAAAAGTTACAGTGCACATCCCTAATAACGGCAACAGTTTGGCCTTCCAGCAATGACCATACAATAAAGAAGCTCTCTTGTATCCAAAGATGCACATCCCTGCTTTAGATATCACCCAGCCCTACTTTTACTCTCAGATTTCAGAGCAGTAAATGAAAACAGGTCTGCCTGGTGGAGTAATTCAATTACAGTTTGTCCGTGCAGGCTCGGTTTTACAGGCTGCTCTCTGCTCCGTGTGCACATCCACCGTTAAATGAACACGAGAGGCGATGGTCATCTCCTCCTGTTGTTACAACACCGCTGTAAGGCGGCCTCAGTAATGACCCCAGCCAGGCCGCCAAGTATTTACAAGGCATAAAACAATGTTTTAATTCGGCCAAAGGATTTTCGTTTTTTAATAATGTATGAGCACATTTCAGTTCATGAAAATTACAGCTCCAGTATCGGATGTGTCATTACAGTTTCTAAATGTCATCACAGCTTGTTAATCTGGACCTGTGATGAATCTTTTTATTAATTTTTGTAGGTGCAAAATCATGTTGGCTATGAAAAAACTTGATCAGTGGTTTATTAAATTAATGTATGAAAAAATAATGAGCTAAGAAGAAATGACTGCACTAAACATTTAATTGTCTTATCTTAAGATGAAGAAGATTTTTTGTTTCCTATGTGATTTGGAATTGGATGGTTCTGCTCATTTCTTGTTATAACGTGGTACATAGATTATTTTATAACTGTAGGAATTACTTTATTCATCCAAGCAAACATGCATTTTATAAAATCTCACTTTAGATCTGGCTCTCTGTACTTTGTGTTGTGATCTATTCCCAGTCCTTTACGATTGAGTAACTTTCAGCATTATTTTATGTTAAGTATGTTTGAGCTTTCATCAGGGAAACCAAGACACAAACCCAGGTATTGATGAAATGAGCATAAACAGTCAGGTGAAACAAAAAGATTTTTAAAATAAAGGCAGGAACGAAACTAAACGCAGGGGGTTGAAGAAATTTAAGTAGGTTAAAGAAATGAAACTCAACACTGTACTAAACTGGGAAGTACTATATGAATATACTTCATTATTATGATTACTATGTTAGCATAAGAGGATATTTAATAAGAAGGTTTTGATATTAATAAGATGAAGATAGTAACAATAAATAGGTTAAAAATGGCAGCATTGCATCCAGGATATTGGAAGATTTGAGTAATTAAGGTAAAAACAATAGAGTCAATACAAACATGAAAAGATGTTTGTCTGCCTTGAATTTAAGTTGGTAATGATGAATGCTTTACACCAGTCTCTTCTTTCGAGTGATAAGGTCAAAAATTCACATTTTCAATTTTATAAACTGTATCATGATAAATGAAGAGAATCGTGAATCATGAAAAAATGCTAAATTTATTGAAACAGTTTCAGCTTCTTCTGTTAGAATTTGGATGTTCTTCATTGTGAACTGTTATTGTTGCCTTCGAGCTCATGTAGGAGCAGTGACTTTAGGTAAATAAATAAATACTACTTTTGATTAGTGATTTTTTTTCTGCAACACAATAATGCACAGCGGGTCTGATGTGAAGCCTTAACCTCACATCCCTCAGTTATAGCACAGTGAATATTTCTATCATCCACTTGTTTTTATTTCTCTCAAAACTATCTGTTTTTGAGATATCAGGAGCTGCTGCTTTTTAAAGGCACCCTGATCATTTCAGCCTGAACAGCAGGCATCTGCCCTGCATTTGGCAGATGACAGATGCTTATTTACTCTGCAGACATCACCCCAACCATCTTCACCGCAATTTCAAGATGAAGCGTTCTAAACTCCGACTGCTGTTTACAGAAATTTCCAAGTCAAAAACGTCCATCCACAGAATTTTATTTAGCACTGAAACTCATAGAACACCTTTGGATTAGATCTGAGCAGCATCCCGGTCTTTCAAAAGCAATGTTTTTGTAAAATAAGCCCAGCGTGGGTCTGACAGGGAGCTGGCTGCAGCCTCACAGAGACAGGCCTCGTGCTGCGGCTGATTCGAGGCTCCTGCGTGATGCTGTCTCTGGATGGATGTGCTCTGGTGTTGGGCGAGTGGGGTAAACTGTATTGATCCTGATCTAGTCTCATTTTTGTAAGCAGGCGGCATTTCCCCCTGTGTTTGGGTACCTTTTTGATGGCCCCTGACAGCCTCTGCTGATCGCTGTCAGAGACTATTTGACAGGCTGGACGAGGGAGGAGGAGGAGGAGGAGGAAGGTATAGCTGTTCAGCTCGGCGCCGGCTGGTGACAATCGCCTCAGCCTTGGAATCAATTCCCTCTGTTTACAGACCATTTCACAGCCCTTTACCTGTAACATCACTTGTGTCAGTCCCATTAATACCCCCGGATATATAATGCTTGAATTAGCATAATGGCTAAAGCGAGGCCCTCGACTGTGAACACATTGCAAATGTCAACATGTTCTCTTCACTAAGCCAATTAGAGGCCATTAACAGGCTCGCTCGGGCTGCAAACATCATCAAAGTTAAAGACAATTCCAAACAGCATCTATCCGACCCCCTTTTTCAGCGCTGCAGTAGATGGTGCACAGAAACTGAAATGTTAGTAAACAGTCGGCCATCTTTAGTCTGAGAGTGTATTCAGCCTTAGAGGAAAATTGCTGTGGTTGTTTTAACACTTTCTATGTGCTACTGTTGACCTGAGGTTGTTCTAACCTTAACACATGGCTGGAATCTGCTTAACACAAGGAGTTAAATGCAGAATGTGTAATTCCTCTTTGCTATGGGGCAGTGAGCATCAACTGGGACTACATCCTGCCGCCTAAAGCTTTAGATGCAGCCTTGGCGTGATATAAAATCCAGTAAATATGAGGGATTTTTATCTGTTTGGCAATAAATCCCAACAATTACCAGAGCAGCTTCCAAAAACAGACAAAAAAGAAGATCTAGATGAGAGTATTTGTCCAATTTCAAGACAAAAAAATCTCACTAGATTTATTTTAATCCACATTTTCCTGGCATGTCTGGATTAAGACCTTATTCAAATATATAAAAACTGAAAATAAGGCTTGTTTAAATAAATAAAATAATCTGCCAAAAAGACAGGACAAATTTAACTTCAGCAGATATTAAATCTTCATTTAAGACCTGCATTAAACTTTCCCTTTTTAACAAATATTAGTATCCCAACATGATTTGATAAATTATTAAGAATATATGATAACAAGGCCAACATTTTTTAATTGTTTTGCATTTTCATTGTTCCTTTACTATGAACAGAAAAACAAACTGAAAACATTCAACCAATGTAGCATTTTTCTAGCAAATTCTTAATATCTGCACCCCACTGCAATAATCAAGAAAAATGACCTATCTACAAAACTAGCCACTCTCCACTGTGTTTAAATATATTCATTTATTTTTATTCAATAAAAATTGCATCCCATAAGGATACATTTATCCAGTATTAAACCACCGTTATGCTTTCATTGATTAACATGGATCATATAATGAGGGAGAAAAGATGCTTAAACTGGCCTTCCTGTTGTTTGCTTCAAGGTACTTTTAGAGCATTATGGGATCACAAACTGGAAAGGCCACTTTTCACAGCTTTTCTCCCTCTCTTATTAGTAAAACAGTGACTTTGTTGTTGTATAAAAAAATCAACTTACACAGTGCAGTTTTTTTAAATAAATAAGACTAAAAGAGTAAGCAGTGGAGCTGGGTGGAGCTTAGCAGCATGTCTCTTCTTGGCTGCACAGATTTATTAAGGCTACATTATGAGCCTGTGGACGACATAAGTGAAGTTAATGCTGATTGATCAATAAAATAAATGTCTTGTTTAATTGTATATTTTTGCACGAGTGTCTGTCTTTGTAAAAAACTAAGTGTTTGTATTATTGTTTGGAAATGATGCTGTTTGCTTAAATTACTCCTAATTTCTGGCTAATTTCTATTAATTCTCAGAATTCCCATGGAAAGTTTTTAATTTGGAATACTTAAAAAATTCCCAAGCTCAACTTATCCTGGAAAGTTTTCAGAAATTTACCAAAAATTGTCAGCCTCTTTGCAAACAGGAAAAAAGCTGAATTAAACCCAGAAACAGAAACACAGCCTTCAGTAGCAGTTCCTGTACCATGTGTCAGTCTTTATTGTTTATAAGGATCTTCCTGAGCTTTGGCACATGCAGCTTCTCTTCCTGAGATCCATAACACAAAACCATGGAACATTAAACTGATCCATTCAAATACTGAAAAAAAAAAGATACTACCAAAAAGAGAATCATTAAACAACAATTCCCTGACCCCAAAGCAATATGTAAAATATTTAATGAAAAAATACTTTACCAACCAAAAACAATCAAACTAAAGCAATTCACTCAAGCCTTCCTGAAACATTTTGTATGTGTTACTCTGTGTTTCCAAGATGACAGTAAAAGTTTGAATCTTGTCATGGAGGCTCTGTCTTTAAAGAGAGAATTTTGAAAAGATTGTTAGAACTAAAAGACTTTCTCCGGCTTTAATAACTGCTGGAAATGATCAAATGTGTTCACATTTCAGTTAATGCTTGAACTTGCAGCTATTTGGAAAAAGCTACATTACCAAATTAACTTTTACTAGAGCTGAAAGTCAGAGAGAATATTAAAGGTAAGATAATATTTTTTTGTGATAAAAACCATTACACAGAGTGTGTTAGAGACAAAAGGGTAGGCAGACATTTGCAGATCATTGCTTTGAACATGTGTTTTGCATGCTTCACAGCTTTAATGAACTCAAAAGCATATTAAGAGCTGGCCGATTAACTTTTTCATTTAAGTGGTGCAAATGTTGTTACCCATTGCAGAGTCTTTAGACATCTGCTAATCTTGCATATGTTGCAAATGCCTTGTAGATTAGCAGTGGAATAAGGGATATGATTTTCCCATAAACATCAGAAGGTTACGTTAAAGGTGCTATGAGGAGAATCTATTACCTGCAACATTAAGACTCTGCTACCCATGAGCACATGCGGCGACTGTCGTAATGCTGCATTCCAGTAACCTCGGAAGTGGGAGTGACATCATCTCCGATTTATCAGCATTCCAGTTGAAGTCGGAAAAAAACATGCCGATCTACCAGGCTATTGTTAGCTGTTGTTAGCACGCCCTGCATTGTTGTTCACAAATATCACATGAAGAATGTGATTATCACTATGGCAGCATTTTTGTAAATATAAGTCTAACAATACTATGTATACAGCTGATCTAGAGCGACACACCCCAGTCAGAAGTGCAAATAAACTGATTATTACAGGAGCTAAATAACTGTTCACACTGGGGGCATCCATCTTCCATTGTCAACTCGGGGGTGGCGAGGTTTCACCGAGTTCCCAGTAGGAAATTATGACTTTGGGGGACGTTCTAGTTGCAGTTTCCTACTCCTACTTCTGACTACAACTGAAACGCACCAAAAGACGTGACCCAAGCCAAAGCGTGCGTTTGTTGTGATGCTAATAAAAATGCAGCTCGGACTTTGCTCAGAACTCTGCATTGCTTTACAGCTTCTTTTTTCAACAACTTACAGGATGCAAAGCAACGAGGTAATGTATCTCTTTCTAGTTACGTAGCGGTAGTTTTTGATGTGTGACAACAAGCAATTTTTGGAAAACTTATTATCGTACTTTTGTAGCCGGCTATATATCACTACTTACAGCCCGGTGCTCTAAGACGTGTCCATATAATATAAATTTGCTCTAGTTTTAATTGTCTTGTTCCTGAAGTTGAGTGTCCAGGCCAGTCCAGCCCTGTCCGACCCGACCGTGAAGCTAAGGAATAGCATTTATAGATAACCTATTTTGATGCTATAAAGCTCATCTTAAAGTGTGTATTTCCATCAGGCATATATCTAAAAGTGAGACTTTTTTGTAATTACGTAGAAACTCCTCACAGTCCCTTTAATGAATGCACATATAGTTCAATGACTACAAAGATATTTCTTGATATATAGAGTTAAATAAAAGGCAGACTCTTTGATTTCACACATTTCTGTGGTTTGGGTTTTTCTCTCCACTGTATTATCAGCACTTTGCCCTTCCTTGGCCATCAAATATAAACTGAAACACAATAGTGCTAGTGTTAAATAAAGGCCTTGAAAGTATTGTCACAAAACTGCAGATGTAAGCAAGGCCAGGAGTCAACTGTTCAGGACCACACATCACCCAGTGTGGCCTTCAAGAACAGCGAGTCGTGAACTGGCTGGATCCAGTGGAACAAAATACGTGACTTTATAAACATTACACAAAGGGCCGTTCAAGCAGAGTGCACTCTGGTGTGATTATGGTAACAAAGCTTCAACATGGGATCAAATCTCAAATACAAATATAAGAATTAAAACTCCAATATAAACCTCGTTTGATGGTTTTGATCACTGATTCTCCGTGAATTTGTGCTGCAGGAGGAGATTTTCCTCCATCTTTCCTCCACGTTGACTCTAACAAATCGGTCACTCGCAGGCAGGCAGGCAGGTCACCACCAGGCCTCACCTCACGTCTGCATCAGGATGCAGCCCACCGTCTGCTGCCGCGCTCGCCTCAGTTCTGCGGCCGGGCCACGATGATAAGTCACCCAGCCAGGCCGTATTGATTGGGGGTCCTCGAGGCTTATACAAAGGCAAGGAGGGAGGTGACTGATTGTGTTTTACAGAGAACATTATCACTCCACTCAACGCGGGAGGTGCCGACAGAATTTCCTCGCCCAAGAAATGGAGACGACCACCAAGCCCGGGAGTATATGACTTGACTCACTGAAGCGCTAAGTCCAATTTGAAAGCCAAATTGTGGGGCTTAGAACAAAGGGGAAAAAAGAGGAATGGTTACAGTTTGTCTGGTGATTTTTCTTTCTTTAGAGCTGACCAGTCCATGTAATACTCCCCCCTCTATTCACTGCATTTTCTGTAAATTCATAAGAGCTGAAACAGATTGCCCTCCTCTGTACGTGTTCTGCATGCTCTTGCTTTCAAGTCTGCAGTGAAAACAACAGGTTTTTTCACGTTTTACTGCTTTAAAACTGGTACTTTTTTGCACCAGGCAGAAGAAGTTAGTAAGATAAAGTGGATTCTGTCAAAAGTAGGCTTCATACAGCAGTATGTAGAGACTGCCTTTGAATGAATCTTTTGCAAAATTTAGATGGCAACTTCATTTACAACATGATTTGTCCTGGTATGTTTTGTGTCATTCCAGCTTGCAGATCAGATGCATCCATGGAATACACCCCTTTCACTTTGATATGGTGTTTTCATCAAGCAGTCTCCTTCTGTGCTGGTATGGTAAATAACTATTTGATTTTTCTCCATTAAAAGTTTAACCTTGCAGTGCAGGTGGACCTGCCTGATTCATTGTCTGAAATCACTCAGATCCATCTTGCCAAGCTCCTACCTCCTACGACTTCACCGCCAAAAGCTGGACGGCCCAATCAGGAAAGAGAGGTGGAAACTGAAAAAGTGACAACAGCAGGAAGTGACTGCATGTTTGAAAACAATGGTGGCTTCTGAAGCGGTTTCTGAAGATGCTGCAATATCCGTGGTTCTATTAGAAATTGACTCATTATCAACTTTAAAAGAGGAGCAAGGGACGTCACTTAAAGCATCATGTTTTTGCTCTTCTCCTGAATGGGGATCACTGCTGAGAAACTGGAAGAGAACGCAGAATTAAATGCCGTTTAGTTTATGGTTGTCATGGTTGTGCAATGCTATATATGCTCTCCTCAGAAGATTACTGGGAGAACTTGGTGAGGATTGTCGTTGACGAGGTTAATGTCACATAGAAGTGGTAAATTATGCATCTGTGATGTATAATTAAATGTACACTGATAGTATAAGGACTGAAATGCAGTTTAAAGGGACTTGAGGAGAATCTATTATCAGGCATATATCTAAAAGTGAGACTTTTTTGTAATTACTTAGAAACTCCTCATAGTCCCTTTAAGCTAACGTCTAACGACAGGGTCTCACTGCTACGTTATACCGTTGCTTGATATGGATTGATCTGTGATGAGAGTGACCGGCAGCACGATCATCCAATCACCAGCTGCAGTTGATTTTGAAGGTTCTGCTCTCTGAATTCAATTCAATTCAATTCTAATTCAATTCAATAATTTATTGTCATTTATTGAAAACATTTTCTATGGACTTTTTCCAGATGAACTTTTGAAATAAGTCAATGGCGAATACGTGGACCGGTGTGCCTGCAGTGTCAGATTATCAAAAATATGTACCATCACATTTTTTTAGTAACCATAAGTTGGAGTACCAAGTGCACCTATCCAGCCCTGAAGGGTAAGAAGGGATAGATAAACATCTATCTACCAAGGTTGTTTAAGTGCGAAGGCTGTGCCAAATTACATCAAACCAAACCAGACTGCCTGGTTGAAGCACCAAAAAATACTCTGATCAAGCACTGCATTATGACCCCTGACAGGTTAAGTGAATAACACTGATTATCTCTTCATCATGACACCAGTTTGTGGGATATATGAGGCAGTAAGTGGACATTTTCTGTCTGTGAAACTTCTCCCCTCTGCAAAGTTTTACAGGGAATGTGCTGCTCGTACATAAAAGATAACATTTAAAAAATTGGATAGACATTAGAAAGACCATCGGTAAGGAGGCTCCCCTAACACTTTGATTTACTTGCCTTTGCTAATTGTCAAGATGTTAACATATTGGTTTTACCATGTTGTGAATCTGAAACAGTGTTTTAGTCTCAAATATATCATTTTATTATTAATAACATTACCTTTATAAGGGACTTTTCAGAAACTCAGTCACTCAACATCAGATCAGAGATCAGAGCGACAAATATGGTTATTTTAATATATGGAACATAAGTTCACTGATTTAATGTAGACAAACAGCAAATTAAGGCTCATATTTTCAAACCTAATTTTACAATTTTCAAAACCTGCCTTGAGTAGGTAACAATTATAATGTAATGTACGAAATATAACATTAATGTAAGATGATTTTATGACACTTTTTTGAAATGTTCACTTAGACGACTAAAGTGTTTAGTTTAGTTTAGTTTAGTTAATATCAGTGTTTACATTTTGCTCCATAAACACATCCATGCAGTCTGTTACGATCACAAATGAGACTGAAATTAATTACTCTTCTTGTAAAGTGTTCTGAACGAGATCAGAGCTCTGTCTCTGCTCCCCCTCACTGATGAGAGAAATGTAGCTTGTTTAGATGCTACTGCACTACTTGATCAATAAAATAACTAAGCTACCAAACACCTATTTGACTCAGAAAACAATGCTAATCCTTGAAAATGTAATTAAGTTACAAGTTACAGTGATGTCCTGCCCATCACTGGTTGTAAGTCTTGCATGTAAGACACTTTTGTCATTCCTAACAAGTAAATTTCTTGAATTATTTGTTGGCATGCAGTATTTCTCCTAGTTTTGTCTTTTAGAATTATCCAAATCACTCAATCTAGACTACTAAACATGACTAGATTGACAATATCAGCCCCCAAAAGTAGCTGCATGTAGTTACTATTCAGCTGTCATCCCTTTTGCATTTCTTTGTTATGACTCCTGGAGGTATCATCTCTTTATTTTAAGACCTTGGACAGGAGTTATGGATATCCTAACAATGGCCAGTGCATCTCCACCCAAACACCATGAACCAAGATGGAAGATAACTGAAGCTGAAAAGAATAATTTCCTTCAGCTTCATCCATTTCCAAACCCGTGTAGCTCCTGTCTGCTCTCCTCCTCTCCTCTACCCTTGATCTTCACCACTTCCTGTCTAAATAAAGCTTGCTCTCTCTCCAAGTAATCAGGCAGGAGTATCAGGATCTAATAGACTCACACAAGCCCTCTTATCAGCCAGGTGCAATCTGAAGCTGCTGCCGCTTAACAAGGAATTAAACATTTTCCATGCTGCTGCCAGCACTTTAATTGATTGATGCTAAAAGTTTGGAAAATAAAAGCCTAGTGCGTCGGCGCCGCGCTGCCTCCAACACTCTGCCGGACCCCGCGGAGAGAAGAAGGCCTGGATTAGAAGTGGCAGCTCGCATTTTCAGCATCAGGCAGCCCCTCTCAGCCTGGATGTGCGTAGGTGTGAGTGTGTGTGGCATGTGTGTCCGCCACTTCACATGGAGAGCGGCGGCTGAAAGACACATGTACTCGGAATAAGGGAATCAATAGAACACTTAATGAACAATTAGGAGAACAGCTGTAGGCCTGTCAGACGCCCCATCTGTACACAGAGAGAGGGAGAGCGAGGGTGAGGCTATCGCTCCAGGACATGTGCAACCCCCCCTTTAGCCTTTCTACATCCATTTACACCCCCTGCTCTCTCCGCTCGACGCCGTGAGAGCCAGCAGACCCAATTTAGCCGAGCAGACCTCCATCTCCTTCCATCCCTCACCTCACATTAGCAGGAGAAGCCGCTAAAGATATGGAAATGGTGTGGGACATCCTTCAGGCCCGTGTCAAGGGAGGGGGGGATCGATAAATTTGACAATCCATGGCATTTAATTAAAATGGCTGCCGGAAGCTAGGCAGTTTGTTTTTCTGTGTGGGACCCAGCCCGGCGTTTATTGCTCAAATGAATACATAAGTGTATTCATAAGCACCCTGTACATTAAATCCACCTCACTCTTTGAGACGGCTTCAACGCTGAGCGAGCACCAGGACAGACCAAATTAATATCTCCACCTCTCCCCCCGGTGATTTTGAACATATTCTTGATGCATAAAGAGATATCCTCCTCAACCAGGGCACTGACAAATGAACGCAGACCACCGTCGCCCCTCCTGATTTGCCTGTCTGTGACAGTGGCGACCTTATGTGCCAGTCAGGACGAAAAATAGTCAACAGTAAACGTACACTGACAAAGGCGCTGGATAGATCGCTTCAGCCTTCACCTGGGCGTCTTCTGACGCTTTTACGTGTAGATCAGCAGGTTATGATTGACAGCTGTTATGGTTAACTAAGCACAGGAATCTGAAACCAGCAGGAGAGGATGGGTAAAAGTCTGATAATTGACCTTGTACAGCCTCTCCGTCGTTCTTTATTAAAACTTCATTTAAAGAAGAACAACCCCGGGTGGCTGCTGCTGGAGACTCTTCATCTCTGGCTCCCTCAGCAGCCATAATGGATTACATAGGAATCCATTATGCACTCCACACAAGAAAGAAGTAGGACCCGAGACCTGCTTAAAAATATATTTTTAGTACTGAAAATTAATGCGTTCACACAAGCCACTGAATCATTTTAAATGTTCTTTTTTAGTATATTAGGTATATGTGTTGAAAAGACCTATATTTCAATGAAGCCTTGGGCCCAGCGCGGTGAGAGTAATGGGGGTGCTAATTTATTCATGATTTTAGCCGTGGTGTTAGCTGTGTATTTCTTTTGCTTGTTAGTGCATTGTTCAACACAAAATACTGTATAAGTGTGTTAAAGAAAACTGTATACGACACCAACTTCTTAATACAAAGACAAAGGTAAAACCAATCCTGCATATCTCTGTGCTCCTATCTTAGCAACCTGATGCTAAAAAAGACTTGTTCACACTTCAGACTTTATGTTCAATTCTTATTTTTTTGTTGAAATATGCTTTTTTCGAGGTAGTTGTTAAAGATGCTATGAAGAGTTTCTAAGTAATTACAAAAAAGTCTCACTTTTAGATATATGCCTGATCGAAATACACACTTTAAGATGAGTTTTATAGCATCAAAATAGGTTATCTATAAATGCTATTCCTTAGCTTTGTGGTCGGGTCAGACAGGGCTGGACTGGCCTGGATACTCAACTTTGGGAACAAGACAATTAAAACTAGAGCAAATTTATATTATTCGGACACGTCTTAGAGCACCAGGCTGTAAGTAGCGATATATAGCCGGCTACAAAACTAAGATACTAAGTTTTCCAAAAATTGCTTGTTGTCACACATCAAAATCTACTGCTATATAACTAGAAAGAGATACATTACCTCGTCGCTTTGCATCCTGTAAGTTGTTGAAAAAAGAAGTTGTAAAGCAATGCAGAGTTCCAAGTTGCATTCATTAGCATCACAACAATCGACGCTTTGGCTGGGGTCATGTCTTTATGACAGTCACCACGCATGCTCATGGGTAGCAGAGTCTTTATGTCGCCGGAATTAGATTCTCCTCATAGCACCTTTAAATGCCACCAGACTTCAGTACGAACCATCTATGCCCCTGAAGTGACCTGCATGAGCAAAAGAAGACATGGCATCACATGCAAATATGTTTATGTAGGTAAATATGGATGCTACGCGTCATGAGTGTGTATCAATTTTGATGTTGTTCTGCAAGCAGAGCCAAAAAGTGTTATGAAGAAGAAGACGATTGAGAAAAAAGACATTTTTACCTTTTGTGGAGCAATGGTTGCTGCCTCTGTACAGAGGTATGTGTGGATGAGTCAGGCAGTAGTGGTGGGACTGTGACATAAGGGGCTGACTCAGACATCAGTAATTGTTTCAATCAATCGATCAATCAAAGTTTATTTGTAACACTTTAAATAAAAGATTTTATAGCACAAAGTGGTTGAAAATTGAATACAATGAAAATATAAGGCCTCACTCATTCTCCCGGTCCACATTTCAGCCCATGTCTACTTTGGATCTTGTTACGTCTCGCTTCCTCTGGTGCAAATTTGTGACGTCTGTCTCACTTCGATAAGGTCAAAGTCAGATAAAAGACGACATGACCGTTCAGATTGAGGTCATTTTAAGAAACGTCATATCTGATTTAAGCAGGATTAAATCCAGATTATTTTATATCTGACTATCCTATATTGTCCTGTGGTCTGAAGTGTGCTATGACTGAATTTGTCCAGATAATCAAGTCCGAAATGGGTTGGCACTGACAATCATAAATATTAAACTTGTCCAATGTTTACCACCAAAAATCTTTGTGTGTGGGGAAAGCCCATGACTCAGTGTTGTATTTTCCGGTTGTTGTTGTGATCAAAATTGTTCAATTCCTGTTTTTTTATCTTCATCTGTGGGGTCTCTAACAGATAAAAAATCTCGTCAGATTTAGAAAATCTTGAGGTGTGTAGTCCTACCCCACCTTAGGACCACGTATGAAAGTGGCCTGAATCTGGTTTGGAAAAATTGGGTTTTCGCCATTCAGACAGAATCCAATACGGGGAAAAAACTCAGATTTGGGGCACATTTGCCTCCACTTTGAACATAGTTTAAGTCCCAGTCAGACAAGTTAATGTAACATAAAATGTAACATCGTTAAACCTGGTTAAAATTAGAGCCTGGTGAAATAGTTTCTACAAGACCTAAATGTTTTACCAAAAATTTAAAGTTGTATCACAGATAATTCAATATTGCCCTTCTGTTTTGCCTTCTAACTTTTTCTGCATTCTTTTAAATATCATTTTCAAGGATGTTTAAGATTTGCCACAGAGGAAATTTGTGTGTAAAGCTCACTAAACTCTGTATGAAAGCCAAGTTTTAAGTAACTCTATGGCTGCGGGCTAGTTTGCTGATTGGGAAACTGATTATTTGCTGTACAAAAGCTTGAGAGGAAGGGCAAAGCTGACTTCTTAACATCAACTTTTATTATGAAGATAAAAGCTGCTGACTGTTTGATGACTGTCCTCATCTAATGATCAGCAGGTTCTTTAAAAACGATGGCTTCGACACACTGTGCTGCTTTCTCCTCACTGTAAACCAATATTCAACCAAACTGGACAGGACCGTGTATTCCAGACACAATAGGCTATGTTTGCCCTATGGATAAGCAGAAGCCATTGAAAGATTGCTTTTTTTACCAAACAGAGAACAAAGATGCTTTTGATTCTGTCCTTTGAGAAGCTAAACTGTGAGCTAATGAGTCTGCAAGCTAGCAATGTTGTGAGCTCACAGTGTGACTAAGCATCTTGAGTTTGGGAATTGTGTTTATTTACATTGTACCTTATCTTTTGTGCTTTGTTGTAGTTTCACAACAAGTAATGACCTAATTCTTAAATAAATGACAAGATAAGTCATGCTTTGTACTTCTTGGAGAATTCTCATTTATTAGCTACGAAAGAGTATATGGCCATGTTAGATGAAGAAAATAACTTTGGAGAAGTCGAGTTTAAAGTCAAAATTTCGAGATTAAAGTTGAAATGATGAGAATAAAGAGAATAAAGTCTTAATACAATTTTGATTAAAGTTGAATTGTTGAGAAAAAAGTCAAATGTTTCCAAAAAAAGGAGAAATGTTGAGCATAAAGTCGACATACAATGTATGTTGACTTTATTCTTGACGTTCAACTTTTTTTCTTGACATTATAAGTTTAATCATATCATCTTGACTTTTATCACAAATTGCATTTCAACTTCATTGTCGGCATTTCAACTTTTTCTCTTGTCATTTTGTCTTCTATCTCAAAATTTCACCTTCATTCATGTCATTTCGACTTTAATGTTGACCTTGCAATATATATATTTTTTTCATCTAATATGGCCCTACTCTTCTGTATTTGGCTGGACAGTATAAGAGGTTTTTCCTCCTCTGCTCTGGTAAAGACAAGGCCAGAGTCAAGGTGTTAGCATGTTTTGTATAACGTTAAATTAGAATCGCAGCAAAAGGCTGTGATGGTTTCATGTCTTGCACTTGAGAATGTTAGCTCATTTGTTTATACCTCGGCACTGTAACTTTTCATTTAAATCTACAACTACCCATCTGATTGTCCAGACAATCTAAAGTTTGCACATTAAAATTTATAAGTATTTGAGCTCCAATATCAAAAGAGGTCAGCCAATCCCCCCCATGTACATAAACTTGTGGATGACATGTGGAAATCGGGGCCTATAGGCCCCTTTACTGCATATCCTCCCCACCTCTCTCTCTATTAACACTCCCTCCCAATTTGGTTCTATTCTTTTTCTGTCCTACAATCCAATAATGGCTAAAAGGAATTTAAAAAGGAATTGAAAATGTGATAAATATTTTTAAAATTCACATTGTAAAAATTTAGATTTAAACTAAAAATCAAAACTGACATATACAGCATAATTAATCTAGAACAGGGATGGGCAACTTTGGTAGCCAAGAGGGCCACATTCATTATATCCTCAGTGCCAAAGGGCCAAATTGTTGCCCTGTGATTGGCTGGCAGCTGCCATGCCAGGCAGCATAGATGATGGATGGATATTATTCTCATTGTATCAAACACATGTAATAATGCACAAAAATGACTTTTTACCCTTACAGCTATAAAAACACTCAGAGCACAGACCTCCACCAAGTAGTTTGGACCCAGCTGTGGCTTTTCCACAACCTCTGTAAAATGTACAATTCTGGATTACCAGATCCAGAACAGAGCCAGGATCCGGAAAAAAACAGACATGGAGTTTGTTATCCTGTATGAAAACAAGAAGCTTTCAGAACATCACTTAAAATTTGGATTTTATATGAATTGTTGGATGTCATCAATGGGATTTCTCATTATAAAGTTCACTTTTTGTGGCATCAATCTAGATTGTATCCAGATTAAATTTACCTTAGTGAACGAGATATGGACCCCAAACTATCCTGTAAAATTGGGAAATGGCAGTGATATGATATTTTATTAAAATCCCACCCAATAATAGCCCATGGGATTTATTTTAATTTGGGGATCTTTTTAAAATTCAGTCCAACATCTGTATTACCACCAAAATTTAATGGCTTCTTCCTTGGCCCAAGCTACACCTTTAGTAAAAAAAAAAAAATGTTCATGTAAATCCATCCTGTCGTTGTTCTGCAATCTTGCTAACAGACAAAGAAAGAAACAGACAGACCCTGGTGAAAACATAACCTTCTTGGCAGAGGTAATTACAGCCAATTATAGCTCTATATCCTTTATTGCTATTTTAATGTTTTAATGACAAAGGTAGGCAGAGGGCCACATGTTGCTTATACCTGGTGTTGATCTATTGGTTCTTTTGGATCACACAAGCTCGGTTGACAATTGGCAACTTAATTCGAGGAACTAGCTTGTTTGCCAGTTAGCAGTAATTTCGCTAAGTTAGCACATTGCTTATATTCTCTCAAAATAAAAACACACATGTCCTGTTATTCTACATACATGAATCCCATTCTAGATTAATAAACTTTAGAAAGGCTTATTAGATATTACAGACATACCCATAAGAGTGAATGGAATTGCCTCTGTAAACATATTCATCTTTTTTTCAAACACAAATCAGAAATGGGACTTCAGTTGTTTCATGTTAGCCCGTCTTCATTCTTCCTCGGTCCCTCTCTCTCTCTCCTTCTCTCTGACAAACACTGTCCCGTCTGCTCACTCAGCAGTCTGCACAGCTTTAATATTTGCCTTGGACAATGGTCCACTCATTGTCCACTCAAGAGTTTCAAAATACAGAATGATTATCAGGTGTATAATTTTTTACAATTCTAATTCCTGGGGTATTAAAAGGTTAGATTGCACCATTAGGTCGACTGTGAGCACAGGTGCTGATTAAGTTGATTCACTGAGGCAATTACAGCCAGATCCCCTTTAATTACTGTGGGTTTTATTGCAACTGCGTGATAATGGTGCACAGGGCCTGCAGGACTTTTAGATGGAGATGAGATTGAAAAGTATCGTACACGGACACAAATCTGTGGGATGGGGGAGATCTTTCAAGCACACACACACGGACAAATGCACACACCCACAAGAGAAAAATCCCTAAAGAGAAAAAAAGAACTCTTGGTTTTCTGTCTCTTGTCCTCCCTATCCCACTTACAAACATACAAAGACATACACAGTTGTGGTCTGTGTCAAAAACATAGAGTAAATGAAACTTTTAGAGACTTAAGCAGAAGTAAAGCTTAAGTTTTAAGTGAACCAAGTCATTTTTCAAATAAAAAAGTGGCTAACACTTATTTAAAATTGTTGTTCACATTGTTTTAATCATTTTGAAGCACAAATAGAACAGAATCTGATAGTTTCAGATCCCTAAATGTTGGAATTTTCTACCTCCTGTTGCCAATAAATTTTAAAGAGCCCATATTCTTCTTGTTTGCCATCTTATCTCTGATTGGTTGACTGAACTGCTTTGTCATAATTGGTCACATAGACCCGTTCACTACTCTACATTTATTCTTAGCTCATTCACCTACATATCAATTCAACAACGTAATCCTGAGTCGGTTTCTTATGTTTATTATTGAAACAAAGAAACTGAATTAGCAGTATAAGTCTTGAGCTTTTAATTATGTTATCCAAAATAAATGCACTGTTGCAAGTGTTAACTGAACTTAAGTTTAGACATAAAGACACAAAAATGGAACAGACTTCTTCTTCTTTTTGAGGGTTTTTCTTGTCTTCCAACCCCTCAAGATGCTTTTATTCTATAACCACAAATGTACAAACCATTAGCAAAGGAAGCTTTTCATATTGATGAATCTCCTTTAAACATGTTCTTATTAACAGCACACATGACCCTGTGATTCCAGCAGGAGGATTTTGGTGCTCAGATTAGGGTTGAGGGATGGTTGATTCTACATCCTACAGTCACCCTTTGCGTTTTCAGAATCAAGAGCTTTTCCAAATTTCTGCTTGACTCCTCAAAGATTTGTGGACTGATTCAGGGACTGTTTACACGACAACGTTGTCCCCAGGAACTGAAAGGTTTTTCCTTTGTGTTTTAAAAAGAGCTATACATTCACACATAGACAGTGTGATAATTCAGGATTATAGATTCAAAGTGTTTATTGTCATTTGCACATTGAGAAACATGTTTAACTGCAGAATGAAAGTCCTAATCTGCTGTCCATAATAAATGCCAGGTAAGCAGTTTAAAAAGTAATACATTAAAATAGCAGCACAAAAAATTGTAATAGGAGCAAAACAAAAAAAGTATTGTCCGGATATAAACAAGAAGAAGACAGATTCCGATGTATTAAGATATCACTACTAAGAAATGGAACTATTAGGCTATTGATTTCTGTACATGTCTGTTAACATGTATATTGTGCAGGGATTCAACACAAAGTGCAAGAGCAGTTTTATCGGTGCAAATGATTGTGCAGTTGAGGTAAATGCAGACTCCTGTCAGCTATTCATGAGTCTTTAGGCAGCGGGGAAGAGTTTTTCATCCTTAAGGTCCTGCATTTCGCACCCTTGTACCTCAGCCCGGGGGTGAGGCTACGTTTTTCGTGGACACTCTCTAACTTAAAAACGCAGATTTTTCCTTCGCATATTCAAGTTGATCTGCGTTCAGACAGAGACGCTGAAACTAATGAAGCAGCTGTAGTATGCATGCCAGTTCAGTAGATGGCGACGTAGGTTTGCAGAGAGGCAGCACTGCTGCAATACACGTACAAAGAAGAAAAGTGGATGAGTGGATGCACAATATTTTGTATTTTGTAATTTCTGAACAATAAATCAGTTCGGACAACAAATCTGACTGGATAGTTTTGTCTGGATAACAAATCTAGTAATCTAGTAATCAGCACACTCGTAACTTGGTAGACGGGCCCGAGCTGCTGTTGTTCCTGGTATGCACGTGCAGCCTCCATGTGAAAGAGTACTGCGCATGCGCTCTGACCTGGGTTTACACGGAGCTGCATGGAGAGCCTATTCAAAACTCTCCACTCTGGAGCCTGTTTTCAAAAGTTTGCAGATTCAAGCAATCCAGGTACCGTTTTCATGTAAACTGGAGGCCGAAATGCAAGGAAAACTTGTCGGATTTGATCGTTTTAGTAGCCGTTTAAACGACCCCTAAGAGTGTGAACAGTCCATGTTGGGGGTGGGTGGGGTCTCTGAGAATGGAGGTAGCTCTCCTCTGGACTCTGCAGTGGTAGATGCTCTGCAGGCAGAGAAGTGGTGTTCTGGTAATCTTTTCATAATGTTGTGAAAACGCCTAAGTGTGCATGCCAGGCCAGTACTTGCTGATGTAAGTTTGTAGTGTCCTTGTCAAACATAACAAATGTGTCTCTGCTGGTCAGATTATTGATGAAGCAAATCCACATTTTGTTAGAGGAGCAAAATTAAACCTAGCACAGTCAGGGGCCACACATGTTGCTCAATAGTCAGCCATAGCTGCTGTTGTTGTTCCTAGGTGTGCATGCTACCTTTATCTGAAAGAGTACTGCATATGTGCCGTGCCTCCCCATTTTCTCTGACAACAGAAATACCTGTTTAAACAAAGACAAACTCTTCATTCTGGACCCAGGTTTCAAAAGTTTCCCGCACCATTTTTTGTAGGCAAAGGCTACAAACACAATGAAAAACGTAGCTTTCTGCCATTTTCATCGTTGTGTAAATCGCCCTTATTTCGGTGATGAAAACAAAGACGAGTTGCTGCCGTAGACCTGTTGGATGAAACGCTCCCAAATTCAGAGCATGTCCTGCCACACACATTTACACACCCACAGACAGGCTGACACCCTCTCTAACCTCCACCCTCCCATTCACACACACCCCACACACTCACCGCCCTTCTCGACAACAGGCACACAATGAGAAACAAGTCGACAGCTACACAGCAGGTAATATCCCCTGCCTTCAGCCCGGGCGCCTGTTTCGGATGCATCTGGTTAGTAAAAGCTGACAGAGGGCCGGCCATGCCTCAGAGGACAGCAGAATGAGGAATTTCGGCGTTCCTCTGCATCACCCCTGAGATGCAGGAAACACAAGGGACCCCAACACACACACACACACACACACACTCTCGGAGACAACCTGTGATGTGCTCCTAAGATTCGCTGTCACCAGGAATGGAAATGGAAAGCAGCACCCACATCCGTTATCTAAATGTTAACTCCAGGTCCCTTCTTGTTGTCACAGCCGGACGAGGTTAGCCAACAAGGGAGAGGAGCTTTTTTTGGGCCTCCGCCATACTGCACCCTCTCAGGCGAAGGAGAGGGGGACGAGTGCAGAACAGAGTTTCAGCCTGCATGTCTGAGATTCTGCTGCTAATCTGAACAACACTGGTTTAATTTTGGTTGTCTTTACCGTATTAATCTTCATGAGTCAGAAGACATGTATCACCAGCCTTCCTTGTCTTGTTCATTTTATTTCCAGTCGTTCGAGTTCCAAGATCAGCTGTTTATTTGCAACCATAAAGCTCCACCTTAGTATTTCTGTTTGTGTCTGATACATATTTTTTCATATGGGTCTTTAGTTGGTTAGCCTCTGTACTCTGACAATTACTGATAGGGCAGTGAAGTCCTTATTCAGCTGCACTTAACTTTAATAAAGCCGCAAAGTTTCCACTCTATTAAATAAAGTTGCAGAGAAAAGCTGCACTAACCAGCTCTTCACAACAAGATTTTTTGTAAATCTTATTTTTTAGAGCAAGAACTATTGATTTTGTCTTAGAATATTCAGTCAAAAGTAATTTTAAGTTACATAAACTTTAAGGACCTTTGTTCTGGTGTCCGCAACCAAAGACGTCATGTTTTGCAGCCTTTAGGTATTTTTTTGTTTTTCTGTTGGTAAAATAACTCAAAAGATTATGAATAGCTTTTGAAAGAGTTTTCAGGAAATAACTGACAAGGATTTTGTTGTTTATCTAAATCTGGGTGCAGATCCAGGAATTTTTTTAAGGATTCAGTAACATTTATCCCTTTCAGACTGGCCAAAAAAACTGTTTAAACTTGGTAACAATTGGCTTCTATCGGCAGTTTAAAAGCGTTTAATCGGCATTTCGACGAGGGTCAACCAACCCTGCAAGCGACACTGGTTTTTATTCGGCTCACCTCTGATCGGCTTCAGTGGGAACATCACAACCGAGTCAACCGCTAATTTATGTCATGACGTCAGTGTAACATGCCGATGGCATAAGATCGCGCCTGTACCCTTCGTCTGTAACTTAAGTGACTCTTTTCTGTCTCAGCAACAAATTCCATCTGCCTTTGTATCGTCAGTGCTCTAAAATGGTTCATTCTGTGCCGAGTTTGCAAATTTTTAAAGAGGAACAAAAGTACAAAGTACAGAAAACAGAACCAACATGTCCTCGGCTTCCATGCTCCTTTCTAGTGTTTACATGGATTTGCTTTGTTGTGCTGATGTTGTCATCAATGTGAAGAGATCAGCTTGACACACCAGTAAAAAACAAAACAGCCATGCAGCTTGTCTGCGGCCAAGTAGACACAGGTCTGCTGGCAGTGGGAAAGACGTTACTAGCCGATTGTTAGCAGGTAAATACGCGCTGACCTGCTAATTTTAGTGTGAAAGCTGTAATTGCGACATTTGGCAGTTCCCCACATTTTCACTAATAACTCCTTAACTTCTTCAATATATTTGATGACATTTTCAGGGAACGTTGGTCATGGAACAACAGAGACATGATTTTATTTTGGTGGTGATCGTAATCAGGATGTGGATCCAGGAATTTTTCTAAAAGCAGTTTCAACACATTTTCGACAATAAGTGGCTCAATGTTGAAAATGCCTTGGTAGAGATTTAAGCTCTCAGGACCCCTCTGGTTTATGTAACTGTTTTAATGGGATATGTTCTTAATCACATATGATCTTTAAAACCTCTTCCTTTTTATCCACTGAGTACCCCTGATACTGCTGTACTCTGTCTTCATCTGAGATGCTCTGATGGGAGGAAAGCAGCACACTGATTGCAGAGAGGGAAACATAACATAACACATAACTGAAGTTTTAGACACAGGGCATTCATCGAGGAATTGAGCGCCCAGTCAAGCCATTGTTGTTTTGTGTAGTTTGTAGTGGCACTGTTGACTCGGCTAGCTTTAGCACTTGGCTATTACCCATAGGGACAAAGCTGGCTGGGTGCTTTAGTGGCAGTCATATTGCCTGGTGCCATCAGCCTGGAGCTACCCTACCTTAAAAAAAAGATCTATCCCTTTATGGGGTTTACAATATGTAATAAGTTAAGTAGTTGTAATTTCCTTGATGAAGTGTTTCTGTCTGTTTGACCTGAATGGTACAAAGGTCGGGAATTATTAACCTAATATGTTGAGAAGGTCAAGTTCTCATGGCGGTGCTCCCTTAAAGCGTCCATCCTGTGGCTGATTAATCACAGCATCATGACATGTTTCTGGCTTCAGCCCAGAGGAGTGTGTGAGGCATGCAGCGTCTCAGCACTTCTGCAGGAGCTCCTGTGAGCAGTATGGATGGTTGAGGGGGGTTTGAGTTGGTAGAAGCAGACGGGTGGAGACAAGTGGACAGTTGCGTGGACGGACTATAGACCCTGAATGCAGAAAGTCTGCAGCAGCAGAGGCGGTATTTACGCTCTGACGGCTGCGGGATCTGGGAGCCGGATATATTTAGCCGCCTAGAGATATCACGCCGAGATGAGATTTCAAAGTGAGGTACCTGTTTGAAGATGCATGGCATTCCACAAGGGTGGGCAGGGGCTGCTGGGTATAAATCTAGCGGCCCTGCACCTGGTGTGAAGACAGGGAGGGAGAGTGACACCCAAGATTTAGGATGACTTACAGACGTACATGTGTAAACTACACACTCATCCAGATAAATTTACACACTTCCTATGAATGGAAAAACTCCAACACTTCGCTTTCTCGCTCCTTAACATGCAAACAGACTCCACATGTCACACTCCCTCCTGTGTCTCCCCTGTGCAGTCTACAGTCCTGGATCCTCTCAATGTCATCCATCACAGAGAAAAGACCCTCTGCTATTTTCTTACTTTCTTTAAGTTTTCAGATTCATTGATCAACTTATTCAGGTACGAAAGTAAGCCAGGCTGTATGGAAAGCCATTTGGGCATAACTTCATATTGATGAAATCAACTGTACAAGTACATGCACAAGTAACCTTTACTCGAGAAGCAATGTCACTAGTACTACTGATAGGCTTAAAAATGTTTGCTAGTACTACTAGTAAGCCAACATGCTAACAAGAGGGCAAGGAAAGACAAGTTTCCCATTGTCTTTTGAAAATATGAAAACCAATCAGGGAGCTAGATTTGGTTATAATCCCTCCTGCTTCATTGATGATTTTGCCTTTTCCCACCCCCTTATTAGCATGTTAGGCTTACTGGTAGTACTAGTGACACTTTTTGCTTTACTAGTAAATTCTGCATTCACACTAGCTCACCAAAATTAAGTACATGTACTCAAAATTTTAGTACAAGTCGACCTGACTATGGTCAATTTCATGTTGATGCCCAAATATCTTTCCATAGGGCTGCTCTTTAGCTTAGTTAATGGATACTCAACCAAAGCTGTTCTTGTCTAAAAGTGGCCTGCAGATTTGGTTCTCCAAAAGATCTATTTCAACCCAAGTATGGTTTGAAGATGATTTTTGGTATGATTGGGCAATGTGTTTGGTTTTCTAATATAGATTAATATATTCCAATGAAGCTATTAAGTGAGAAAATTAGCTATCATATTGACAATGTGTATGCAAATGCCAGGTCTCATATTCAATGAAAGGATTTTTAATTTAACAACCACTAAATTAAGGGTAGTTAAATGATCCACCTCTCCTGCCTTCCCTGGTTTGGCTACAAGCCACCTCCTTCGGTACCAGATTGAGCTCCACCGGGCACATCTGAGACCTCTTAACATGCGTTCTGTATGTTCATCCATTTCTGTACCTTTAAAATTGAGGGGGGTTCTCATGGACCCCCTCTTTGTGAGGAATTTTCTCAGCTGCAGATTAGATTTTCAGGAATCTGCAAAGTCGATGACACTTCGGACAGCTGTGCTAGACTGGGGGGGTACGGTTAACATCTCCGTCTGCCTGCCAGTCTGTCTGTCTGTCTGTGATCTGCTTGCTTTGCCAACCTGATACACACTTGGTGAGTGCTCAGGACAATACTTTGAGGCTGCCAGAAATACTGTAAATAGTTTTTGAAGGATATCTCATCCCACTGAGGCTCAGACCAGAGAAGAAGAACGCTGTTGGCTTTAAGCAATCCACAAGAGGATGAGTTTAGTCTCCTGTCGGGTCCAAAATCCAAACATTTGTATGTCCATACTCATGAACCAGACATCAATCTTTGAGTTTCATTGTTGCTACAGTTTGGAGAATGTGTTTGAGTTTACTGCTAATTTGAACAATACATCATACATCATACAATACTCAATATTGAATGTTTGGTTCTTAAATCTTCCTCTGCCTTGACATCAAACAGATGTTCCCTCTGCCAAGAAGGTTATATTTTTTTGTTTTCTGTGTATGTTTGTTTTTCTGTGTGTTTCTTAGCAAGATTACACAAAAGCTACTGGACAGAATTTGCTAAATTTCCAGATGTTGGTCCAACTTAAAAATGATTCCATTCTGGTAGTGATTCAGATAATCGCTATTAGCAAACAATAGTCTTTACTCAATAATTGTCAAACTAATAATGATATCAATATGTTTCTGAGTGCTAGGTGTGGGTTTTCATGGTCAAGAAATCATATTATGATGGTAACTTTATCATGGAAGGATTGCTTATAGATGTAACAGCAGTATGTGAGCTACCTTGGCGAGGTTTGTGCTCTCCAAGTGCTTTCTAGCTTGTGCTAATACTGTAAGTTAACAAAAAAAATCTCACTAAGACTAAACATTTCAAAAAGAGAATGTAGAGTATCTTGTAGTGAGTACACATGGGCGGCACAGCAAGAAGGTTGCTGATTTGATCCCTTTGTTTGCATGTTCTCCCTGTACATGTGTGGTTACTCTCTGGGCACACCTGCTTCATGCCACAGACCAAAAATATTCTCATTAGGTTCTTGGTGACTCCAAATTGCAACATGAGAGAGTGAATGGTTGTCCGTCTCTCTATTGGCCCTTTTTCACTGGCACGCCTTAGCCCTACTCTACTTGGCTCTACTCGACTCGCAGCGTGTTTCCACTAGCCCGGTACCTCCTTAAACAAGCTAGATTTCGTACCTTCTCCGCTCTGGTTCCAAGCGAGCTGAGTCGATACTAAAAGATGACGTCACCCACTGCCGGCTACTGATTGGTCAGACAATGTCGTCATCGATGAGTCATGAGCGCAACGACCTAGCATACTAGCGGTAGCTACCATTAGCTTACCCTCATCCGTCTTTTCTTTGCAGCTCGATTGCTCTCGTCCTCGGCTTCATTCTGTTGTATAGCTTCCAAAACTCCCCTGTGCTTCTCAAGGGGTATTTCTTCTTGCCACCTGCAGCCTTCTTCTGCTTGCTTTTTTACTCGGTTTGTGACAAAAAGCCACAGATTGTTGGAACGCGCTCAAAATGACATCACAGCAGTGCTGCTCAGCTGTTTACAGCGACACTGCACCCCGTTGGGCAGGCGACTGGGGCTAATGGAAAAGCAGCACAAGGCGAGTAGAGTAGAGCCATTTAGAGTCGAGTAGAGTAGAGTAGGGCTAATGGAAAAGGGCCATAAGTGGCCCTGTGATCGGCTAGCGACCAGTTCAGGATGTACTCTGCCTCTTTTCCAATGTCAGCTGGATTAGACTCCAGACCCCACGACCCTACGATCACAACAGGGATAAGCACTATAGACGATTTTGGCCAGGAACCTTGTATAAACATCTTACCTACATCTTGTTTGAAGTGTACAGAAAGATTTGAATAACTCGATATAATGCCCAGCCTTTCCATTCATCTGTCAGTCTGTGTGATGGGCTTCCTCTCTGAAGCCCCCACTCCTTTTATCGCCTATCCCCTGAGCCTGTGACTCATTAATCAAATATTCATACATCCCCTGTAAATACATGAAGAACACAGTCCCCCCTCAGAGCGCTGCGTGCCCCCCAGCACAAACGCTCTTTCATGTCTCAGATAAAAATCCCCAAATGTTCCGTCTTGTGCTTCCAAACTTGGAGAATGTCTCTGGTTCTTTCTGCATGCTTGATGTCCCAGCTCTGTCCACACAGCAGCACGGCCGTCTGCTAACAGAAGAAGAGACAGAGATCAGACGGGAGATCTAAATGATGCCTTTATGTGTTTTTTCTTTGCTTCTCCATGGTGCAGGGACACACAGACGGGGGGATTCTTCTCCCGCTCTGCCTGCCCGTCCTCACCCTTGCCCTGGCTCGCTCACAGAAGGGACAGTTCCTTCCTTTAAAAAGCACGGCTCATCATAATACAAGAATTTGTACTGTAGGGGAAAACAGTCGGGCATAACTCAAACTAAGAGGGCAACACACAGATTATCCATGGTAACAGAGCTCTGCACACAAGGATATTTTCTTTTCCTCTGCAGACGAACACAATCGCAGCCAGTGTCAGTGGGTCACATATTTTCCGGTCCCTGGTTAATGGGCTGTAGAGATGGTTAGCACGTACGATTAGTTTTAATCTACAACATTTGACTGGGACAGAAAAGGATTGAATACATTTCAACACTCCACTGAGGTCTGCATCTCACGGAAACAAAGCAGCAAACACTGATTGTTATTCTTTTAAAGTTTTATCTAAGGTGACCATAATGATTTCTTGATTTCTAAATGAAACAGCTTTTAGCATTAATTCAAACTTATGAATCAGTTAAACACATTTTAATGGCAGTTCAGATGGATGCTGCTACATTAATCAACATCATTCCTCTCCAGATTATATTCATTATTAATTTTAATAGACTGACCTCTCTATACATGGTTGTACTGATTATACATCATCGTAACTATCTTTACAACCACATAGACATGAGGACCCTCTTGAAAATGAGGTGCCACATCTCAAGGGGCTTACCTTTCATAAATTTATATTTAACAAATATGGTGAAATAAAGATTGTTCGATTGATTCTGTATTCAGCTGAGACAAATATGATGAGGACAGATGTATGATCTGGGCATCCATAGGTTTGTCTCTATCATAAATTCTTCTTTTTAGTCCCTTTTCTCTGCTTGGATGGATACATATCTGTATGTATGTACAGGTATGTGTACAAATAAAATGAAGAGTATGGCTTCAGCCTGCTCTATTGCACAGCGTCTTTAGAAAACACTCAAATTTTCAAATTTATTTTATTTTAATATTTCTTTTAGGTTGATTTTAGATATGTTTATATACTGTAAAAATTGGAGATGCACCATGTTTCGAGCATTATATTGGGATCAGCAGGAGTTCCCAATCTTTTCACCCTGCGACCCCCAAAATATCAATGATACAGACCTGGGAGCCCCGCTCTATGTAACTTTAAAGAGTGACAACCCCCTCATCATTGGTGTTAGGTGCAAACTTTGACATATTTTGTTCATGTCAGCTAATATTACTTAATCACGGTGGGTTTATTTAATTCAAGTGAAGTTGGGACATGGTCTAAAACATAAATAAAAATAGAATAGTGATTTGCAAATCTTTTGGAACTATATTCAGTTGAATACACTACCAAGACAATACATTTAATCTTCAAACTGATCAATTTATTGTTGTTTTTTAATTTGGCAGATATCCAGTCATTTCTAATTAATGCTTGCACCATGTTCCAAAAAAAGCTGAGACGGGGCAACAAAAGACTTGGAAAGATGAGGGAAAACTCTAAAAACACCTGTTTGGAAAACTCCATGGGTGAACGGATTGATTGGAAACAGGTAAGTGCCATGATTGGGTATAAAAGGAGCATCCAAAAGACATCCAAAAGACAAGCAGAATGGAGGAAGATAGTCCAACAGTTTATGACCAACACCTCTCAGTGGACAAATGCAAGTTATTTAGAGATTTCATCATCTACAGTCCGTATTATCGAAAGAGCCAGAGGAAATCTCAGGTTTCATAGCTGTTCATCAGTAACACACAGAAACACGGCCGGCTTCTCTGGGCCCGAGCTCATCAGAGATGGACTGAGGCAAAGTGGGAAAGTGTTCTGTGGTCTGTCCACATTTCAGACTGGTCAAAGAGGAAAAGGACCATCCAGACTGTTGTCAGAGCAAAGTTAAAAAGACAACATCTGTGATGTTATGGTGGTGTCAGTGCCCATGGCATGGGTAACTTGCACATCTGTGAAGGCGCTGGAGCAACACGCTGCTGTCCAATCTTTTCAGGTGCTTATTTCAGCAAGACAATGTCAAGAAACATTCTGCCGGTGTTACAAAAGAATGGCTTCAGAGTAAAACAGTGCAGGTACCAGACTGACCTGCTGTCGTCCAGATCTGCTGCATGATGAAGCACAAACTACAACAGACAACCATATAAACCTGGACTTTCAAGCAACTTAAATTGCACATCAAACAAGAATATGACAGAATTTCACACACAAAGCTTCAACTATTAGTGTCCTCAGTTCCAAAAAGCATTTTGAGTGTCGTTAAAAGGAAAAGTGAAACACAGCAGGAAACATGTCCCTGTCCAAGCTTTTTTGGAGCATGTTGCAGGCATCAAATTGAAAAGAATGAAATATTTGCAAAAAATATATACAGTTTAGACATTAACATTCATGTGTTTGAAGTGTACTAATTGAGCATAGGTCAAAAACAATTGCACACCTTCTATTTAGCTTTTGTTTGGCACAACGTCTGAACTTGGCATTTGGGTCTGACAATGTGTTTGAATGTTGACGAGTTAGCTTTTGAAAAACTTCACACCCAGGCTTCCAGTATCAGTGAGTGAGTGCGAATTATCAGAATAGTACTGCTCAGACTTAAATCCATTTGCTCAGTGATGGTGAACTCCACGTGATCAAAAACAAAGAAGACAAATGAAGTCAAAAATGTCAACTTTATTGATTCTTTCAGGTCGTTAAAATAAAATCCAATTTTACATTTTCAATGCTAAAAAGGTTTTGCAGGGAAAATGTTAACTACAAAGTATTTCCAAAAATAAATATTGCTCACGAGGGTTAACAGCTTGACTCAAAAGTATTTACATTACAGTAATTCTCAATTCCCTGACTCCAGAGGAAATTGTCATCTTTGTTTTTTAAAGGGTTATTTTTAAATAATATTGCTTATTTGGATGTAGCATCTGGCTTCATCCTTTGCATCCACTTTCACTTTATACTCAGCTCAGTCAAAATGTATACGGCACAGACCTACATCACATCAAGCAAACAGACATTAAACAACACAGTCTTAAATTATTGCATAGAGGAAGAAGACAGTTCAAGTGAGTGAAAGATTTGGCAACATTACGAGCAGTGTCTGTAGAAGTAAGAGTCTCGTGTGCCTGAGGTGTTAAAGAGGGGCACAGAATTAAAATGAGTTGATGAAATGTTTTTGGCAGAGGTTTGGAGGAGTGTGTGAGATCAACCTCCAAATGAATCTCCAGATGGCTCTTGTTAACCAGAACACTATCTTAATACTGAGGGTGAGAAATGACTGCCATGTGTATGTTTCTAAAACTGTTTGTTTGAAAAGTGCTACAACAGGAAGACAAATACAAACATTTTTCTTTAAGGGTCCCAAAAGCTGGTGAAGAAATTCAGTCACTGCCAACATGATGTCTTAACCTTTTAGCTACCAGCTCAACTGTTTGGCAGGGTTTATCAATAAATTCAGGGATATTTAAGGTTTTGAAAAACAAAAAATCAAATAGTAGTTTGATTCTGTTAACACTTCTGGGAAGAGAGAAAACTACAAACAAACCAAAACCAGATATTTTCTTGGTGTGGGATTTAAAGATTTAAAAGCTGACAGTTGATTATATCATGGCATAAAATCAATAAATATTAGGATGAAATCAATTAGAAAAGACAGAAATGTCTGACAAACATTTTTTTGATGAATAACATATTATTGTGATATATCATCAGATCAGAAACTGGTTAGGTTAAGTATGTGACAATCATCATAATAATAGCTTTTAGCTTTTTAAATTTCAGTTCTTTTGGTTTGTTTGCAGTTTGTCTGTATCTAAAACACTGATAGGAACAAACAATGACATGTTATGTTTTTTAACACAATAAATATTCCTGATTTTTTTTTTTTTACTTCTGCCAAAAATGTGAGCGAGAAGTTAAAGGGTTAAAATGAAAACTTACAGATTACAGAGCTAGGAAATAAGAAACCAAACTCGTTTTCTGATATCTTTAAGCTAAATTGCTTTGCATTTACATATCTTATGTTTTCTGTAATGAAATAACACATAATTGTCACAATACCAGAATTATTAAAGGCCCCATGTCCTGCTTAATCATTCGTCTTTGCTTTTTTTTAAAGTTGTTAGTAAAGGCTTCATGAAGGGTGCTGGTTTGTCCCATATACATGCTTCTGCCCACCCGGGTTCAAGTCCAGCCTGTGGCCAGTTTGCAGAGTGTCCTCCCCTTTTTCTCTACCCCCTTTTACAAGCCTGTCCACTGTCTCTCGCTAAAAAAATTCAAAAGAATGCCCCAAAATTAACCTAAACAAAACCCAAAGAGGCTTGAGGAGCAACAGAACATAACACCTTTAACTGAACTCTCAGTTGATGAAGAGCTTTGGTATCTCTCTTTAAAGAAAACACCACTTAAATGCTCCTTTTTTACTTCCTGGGTTTTATGATGTCATAGCTATACAGCTTCCATCTACATCTGAGTTATCAACTCATCACAGGCAGATGCCATGACTGTTTAGCTCCTCCCCCTCTAATCAGATATCGTTTGGGTAGCCAATCAGCACAGAGCTCATTACTATAGCCTCCAGGTCCCCTCATATCTAAGTGTTTCCATAGAGGAGGGTAAAAGAGCTGCATCTGATCCTCTACAGAGAGGAAATATCATTTTTTTCTAGTCATCTTAATTCAAATCCTAGTTTAACAGACACTGAAGACAGTCAAACACATCAGGACACAGGACCTTAAACTTTGATACAGTTCTACCATTTTTGATATACCCAGGAAAAGCAGTAGGATTTGGCAGATTTCATGTCTGTCAGCTGGTAGATCTGTCCTACTGCTATGTTACCAGTTAGTCAATGTCTTCAGAGGACAGAGGCAGTTACTACAAGCTTGGTTTAGGTATTCTGTAAGTAAGAGTGATTGTTAGCCTCTAACTGAACCATAATGAATATGACAAAACATTTATTAAATCACCTTTCACTGTTTGAAAAGGCTCTGCCACCAAACACAGACTATAGGGTGATTCCTTCATAGACGTGAAATATATCACATGAATATGTGAAACAATCAATCTACTTTTTTGATACTGCTGTAAAATCAGAGGTCATTAACACCCAGTATTTGTATGATTGTAGCTTTAAGTTAAAAAAGATGCCTATATTCTTGTACATTCAGGTTGTCCAAATTTGCTTGCTTTTAAATTCCTTGTTTCAAAATGTTGAGACTTGCATTAATAATAATGAATAGTGTTATCAAAAAGTACAGCAACACTTTTATCCGCAGGCATATTTTAAAGAAATATATAATTTTTTACTTTTGAAAAATAATCAGTTTTGGCTGATAAATCTTAAAAAGTTGCTCATTAGCATTAGTAGATATGAACATTTTTGCTGATATAAGCAGATAATGTACTGGCTGCACCAACTGACGTAAATATTGCATATATGGTATATATAAATATATGGTGTTATTGTTGGTACTATATTTGTTTTCCTTATCACCACTGAATGTTTCATTTTATAAATGAAAAATGTCACTTATTAAAGAGTAAAGATGTTGTTTTCTTGCTTCACATTTGTTTCTAACACAACCACGAAAGGAAGAAGTCAATTTAATTTAAACAGGGACAAAAAATACAGGTTTTAACATCTGTGGTAGCAACTTTGGAAATACTGGCATATTAGATATTGGCAAAAATCAAATATTGTAAACCTTTATGATTAATAAAAATACTGTCCAACTGCCCCAGTGTTTTGGCAACATTTGTTTTTGTAATTCAACAAGCTGCGATTTTATTTCCTGCAGTTTTTGATTATTATAAAAGTCTAAAAGACCAAATATAGGGTGTTTCTGACCTCTGTTCTTGCTGTTATATCAATTATCATTCAGTATCATTTGATTTTTATTAAAAGTACAAATGCTCCTTAAATAAAACAAATAAATGATGATCCTCCATTTGGCCTACATATTCCAAATACATTATTATACAGTCAATCTATGTATCACTGCTCATTATTGTAACTGTAAAATGCTGTTTACTGAGCATTAGGCTTGGTAGGTTTCAAGTAGAAAATACATAGATACATCTTAAATATAAAGCCCAAACCTGACAGGTAGTGTCACAAAATAATTTGTACCCCCAAGATATCTCTTTTTCTAGATTAGTATAAATTTAGGCTATTAAATAAATCAGAAAACCAAAAACATCCTCTCAGAATGTCGAGGGAGCTTCATGTTTCCAGGAAAAAAAAACAAAAGTCTGCAAAGTTTTTGGCAAAACTGCCCTTCGGCTGCAGAGTTTCCAGGATGTTTTAAAAAGTTCAACAACCTTCAGGGTCACGACAGGCTCAGGCTCAAGGTTTTGGGTATGAAGCGGTTTTGATTCATTAGAAGAACTTCCTCGCTCAGTAGTCTTCTTTGCGGTGCTGTCAGAGCAGCACAAAGTCCCCGGCTGTGGTCACCGTCCTCCGTGGGTCACGGATGAAGGGCCACTCTCTCTTCTCCGGGGTCAGGCCGGCCGACAGGTCGTAATCTCTGCCGTGACCTTGTACGAAAGTGAAGGCCGGGTACTTCTCCTTGGCCGACGGCTGCAGCACCTGAAACAACGACAGGCCGGCGTTTCAATAGAGAGCCACTTTCACATCCTACTACATGGTTCAAGAGGATTTACTTTGAGTTTCAGCATGTTCGTCTGAGGAGACAACATGTTTGCATCTGTTTTGTTACCTTGTATGATGTGAAACAAGAAATCAAATTTTAAAAAATGTGAAAACCTCCAATAGTCTAGTTTAAATGTGATCTCTTGAGACTCTATTTACAGCCACATGATCAGCTTTTAGAGGGGAGAAGGTTCACATATCTCCTGTATGTTGACCAGTCTGATATGCAGAGAGCTTCCATTCATGGCTAAATGCTGCCACCCTGTGGTCAACCTGCCCCACGTTCACCACAGCAGGTTTTCCAAAATCTGGCCACTGGTGGGAATCCCCTCTCAAAAAAGGAATTACTTCTTTTGCACATTAAAGATGCAAAAATTTTAAAAAAAGACTCTGAAGCTTCTAAAACGGTGTCATTTCTTTTCTCTCATTCAGCCAAATTTAACAGCTTATCATGCATACATTAAACAGTACTTTAAAATAACAGAAGCTTGGTTTTGCTTGACTTTTTCTTTCTTTTTATTTGTTAATTACTTAAAATGATCCTCTTTCCCAAAAGGGATACATGCATATTTGCAGTGCTTAACAGATGTATTAGACCACCAGTCAGTGTGAGGTTTATGCCACAGCTGCCCAAACTTCAGAGCATTGATCCTGACCAAAATCAAATTTTAAGCGTATTTAATGAATAATACACCAGAATGTAGAAGCTCTTTAACCAAAATGATAGTTTTAATGCTAAACAATGATTGTTATACATGAAATTTCAAATTTCCTGTTCACAAAAAAAAGAAAGTAAAGCAATTACGATTTCTTGATTAAGATAATAAAATAGTTATTTTCTTCCATTCCTGAACAGAAAACTTAGTTTCATTGGTTAAATGTTATGCTTTATTGTTCCTCAGCAACTAAAGTCCTTCACATGCACACTTGAGTCATTATTAGGTATGAGGTGATGCATTAACAAAATACACATTTTGTTATTTAGATATTTTGTAGAATTTTCTCTGACAAATACTGTGAAAAAACTGAAACCCACTAATAAAAAAGGTACAGGGATGAAATAAATTTTTGGGCCATTCCAAAATTTAGGCTCCCTCAGCAATTCCTGTGCAATTTCTCCCAACAATGTGCAATATTCTCATTTGCAATTACTTTGTGAATGTGTAAATAATTCTTACAGTTTAGTTTTAAGTTTCTTGTATTTCTAGTTTTTATATTACAATGATGAAATTACTGTTTTTTTTATTCTTAGTCAACCTTTTATTTATCATTGCTTTCCCCTTTGCTGCTGTAACACTGCACATTTCCCTGTGTGGGAAAAACAAACATCTATTTTACTTTATTCTATTTTTAATAGCTGTGGGTTGTTTACATAATGTTTAAATAGGCTCTGTCAGGGTAAAACCAATAAGTTTGGTTCAGTAAGATAATCTTTACAATAGTTTCTGAACCTTGAAGCTGCTGTTGAAGGTAAAAAGCTAACACACAGTTATTACGGAGACAATTATACTACAAGGTTTCCATTTTATTTTACTCTTACCTTAAACTGAAGACTTTCTCTGTGGTGCTGCCTGATCAAGTTAGTACTTATGGCTGTGTCAACTGTGTGTCTAGTTATGTTTTTGAAAGATGATCCAAAATGAAGACTAGAGATGGGAATTGGTAAGGTCATTATTGATACCAGTGCCATTAATGATTCTGTGTTTTGTGCTGATTGCACTCACTGTTTCCTGACGGTTTTCTCTGTGGGTAAAAGTTGCCCTGTTGGTCTTCAGTGGCAACAAACACATTATACTCCTGATTTAGTGTAACGCTGCATATATACATTCTTCTGGAAGTTGCTGGTGTTTGCACTTACTGAAAACTGTGATGTAAGCTCCTTTTTGTTAAAAATTAAGCCAGAATTCTGACCACTTCCTGCCCCTGTCAGTGGAAGGAATTGATAAGCAAAAGACCAGTGATATCGGCTCCTTGAGGGAATTGTTATCGATTCTCAACTGAATTTGGTTTTCAATTCCCATCCTAGTTGAAGACCTTCAGTGTCCTTGAAATGTGCTGCTGTCCTCATAAGTAACTTTTTATAAAGAGAGAAAAATGTTAAGAGGTCAGATTTTGCCTTAAATCATTTTTGATGACTGCTGGAGCATGATCATCATCACTAATGTCCAAAAAGAGGGTCTTAATGCAGCGGGTATTTGTTTCGTTCACAGTGAGGAGACACTGTGTAGTTTGTTCTCCATCTCGTGGTGAAACTGGATTTAGCATTCAATCGAATAGTGCTCTCTAGCCCCTCGCTTTTTCAAATGTGCTTTACAGCCGCTGAACTTTACGCTAGCCGGTATGTGCCTAGCCATGTCTTCACTTTTTTACAGACGAGGACCCCTCCTTCTGTGGCGAGGCATAAGTATGATCTTGCATTATGAACAAAGGTGCAGTTCAGGTTTTCAAATTTACCAGGGCAGTGACAAGCGCGTCTTGCTGTGCTCTTTTTCTCCGCTTCAGTTGCACTGGCTCTGAGCGAAAAAAAAGTTTAGCCTTAGCCATTATTACCACATAGCACTTTATATCCCTCTCAGCTGTTAGTAGTTTTGATAGACCAGAAGGATATGGAGGCCTCTGTAGGACTTACATGTTCTATGTAAATACAGATAAGTAATTTTTTACCCAGGAGGACAAGTCAGATTGTTGATTGTCCTTCGAGACAGCGGTTATCAACTTTTTTGGGGTCCTAGATCCCTGCCTATTTTTTTTATCTACTGTGAGGACCCACTCACCTGATCTGGGGGGTGGGGGTCCAAGATCTCCTTTTACTTCTTCATCTTTTTTTGTGTATCTGTGTTTATCTTCTTCTTTTGTTTGTAACACTCGCTTGATTTTAAACAAAAACCTGAACCTTGGGAGTTAAAGAGTTTTCCCACAACAACTTCCTGCAGATGATCAACAGTGAAATTATTATTAAGAAATGAATGGTGTATGCCCACTAAAACAGAGGGGGCTTGTATTTTGAATACCATATTTAACAAACTTAAAGAGACTGTGAGGGGTTTCTAAGTAATTACAAAAGAGTCTCTCTTTTAGATATATGCCTGATTAAAATACACACTTTAAGATGAGTTTTATAGCATCAAAATAGGTTATAAATAAATGCTATTCCTTAGCCTTCCGGTCGGGTCGGACAGGCCTGGACTGGCCTGAATAGTCAACTTTGGTAACAAGACAATTAAAACTAGAGTTAATTTATATTATTTTATTATTTTCATTACACGTCTTAGAGCACAGGACTGTAAGTAGCGATATATAGCCAGCTACAGCTACGATAATAAGTTTTCCAAAAATTGCTTGTTGTCACACATCAAAAACTACCGCTATGTAACTAGAAAGAGATACATTACCTCGTTGCTTTGCATCCTGTAAGTTGTTGAAATAAGAAGTTGTAAAGCAATGCAGAGTTCTGAGGAAGGTCCGAGCTGCATTCATTAGCATCACAACAAACCCACGCTTTGGCTTGGGTCACGTCTTTTGGTGCGTTCCAGTTGTAGTCAGAAGTGGGAATTTCCGAGTTCCGAGTAGGAAACTGCAACTGGAACGTCTCCCGGAGTCGGAATTTTCTACTGGGAACTCGGTGAAACCTCGTCACCCCTGAGTTGACAATCAAAGATGGATGCCCCCAGTGTGAACAGTTATTTAGCTCCTGTAATAATCAATTTATTTGCACTTCTGACTGGGGTGTGTCGCTCTAGATCAGCTGTATACATAGTATTGTTAGACTTATATTTACAAAAATGCTGCCATAGTGATAATCACATTCTTCATACAACAACGCAGGGTGTGCTTACAAATGCTAACAATAGCCTGGTAGATCAGCATGTTTTTTTTTCAGACTTCAACTGGAACGCCGATAAGTCGGAGATGATGTCACTCCTATTTCCGAGGTTACTGGAACGCAGCATTACGACAGTTGCCGCGTGTGCTCATGGGTTGCAGAGTCTTTATTTCGCCGGTAATAAATTCTCCTCATAGCACCTTTAAATAAATAAAATATAATAAATACATTACACTTGTAAAACAGATAAAAACAAGTCCCATTATCCTCTGTAGTTTAGGTAGATGAAGGTCTCAGTCTAATTTACGTAAGATAAACCTATTTTTATAAATGTCATATAATCTTTTTAAAAATCTATTTTTATTTTAAGGACCCCTTGATATTACACCATGGACCACTAGGGGTCCAGGTACCTCTGGTTGAGAAACAACGTCCAAGAACACCATTGTTCTGTGGGAAACACTGCAGATTTTAAGGAGTCTGTTAAGGCGGTACTATTCTTACCTTTGACAACTCTTGTCTGATCCTCTCAAAGTCCTGAGCGCTCCTTGAGTAAAAACCGATGGTGCAGCTTGGGTCCATCTTGCTGAGAGGCATCTTCTTTGGTGAGGGGCAGTGATATGACTGGAGGGGGAAAAAAAAGAGACAAAAATATCAGAAAGTATGAATCAAACTGAAGGGTCAGATGATGTGCATACACTCCATGGCAGCATCAACAGCGAATAAGACGTACTCTGCTTCACTTGATGAATGAAATCCCATTTATCTGCTGTCACGGCATAAATTTACACCTCTGTGGTGTTGTCACATTGTATACCACTGCATGCAAAAGCATAAAACAAAGTTGCTCCACAGTGCTGTGTGCTGTTTTTTATATATGGGTCCTGAAATATTCACACTCTCACTACCTGATCTCATATTTGCCGTATTTCTCTAAAGTGGCAGCTCCACACATCCGAGCAGCAAATAAATCAGCAGATAGAGACTCAGTAATTGGGCCGAGGGCTAGTCTAAGATTCATACCCTTAAGTACTAACAGAAACTATTAAATTCACATTACAGGGGCCCCAGTCAGCTCGTCTGTGTAATTTCACATTACCTGGAGAGGGAAATCGCTGGTGCTGACATCCACAAAAGACTGACAGTAATGAGGGTCCATGTAAATCAAGCTGTCATCTGCAAGGACAAAACAAAAGACAAGTTATTCAAAAACATCCGATTATTACAAAAACGCGCCTTCCTCCAATTTCTATGCAGAGTAGCTCAAAGTCACCCGCTCGGCCTATTGTTGGGCCAGTGTGCGTCAAATATGCCTCCCAGAAGGTTGTTGCTTTTTAATATCCAGCAGGGTGGATTAAATTCTGCATAATCAGATGCGTTTGTTCAGGCACATCCTTTACATGCACAAAAAAAAAAGAGGCTGTCATTTAATTTTTGTGTGGGGGAATTACTTTTACAAACACGCAATTATACCGGAGCATTTGCATGTGATGAATGCGGCGCCGGGCCTCGGCCTGGCAGGGAGAATGTATTGCTTGTCATTTAGACATCATCCACCACTGTATTTCAAATTGGTAAAATGTAAATGCGTAAATATTGACTGCCAAGATGTACAACTGAAGGTTCCTCCTGGCTCCTGAAGGTGATGAAGAGTGGCTCACTTTGGGGCCTGGATGAAATTTAATGCATGCCTCCTATGGAAATCAATTACTGCTCACAACTTGGGAGGTTTACTTGTGATAAATGGGCGAGGCTTTGATGGGTCAGAGAGAATAAAGGAAGCCCTGCTTCACTCCTCTCCGTTTCCACACGCAAACAGGAATACATTAACTTACTTTGTCTCCCCTCTTAAGTAGGGAGCATTATGCAAAATACTCAGATATCAGCATCGCGCTCTCTCTGGGAGTCTTTCTGTTTTGCATTGAGCTTACACTCACCTTGAAATCCCACAAAGTAGCAGGCCCGTTTGGGCTCCCCTCCGATTATGCCGATACAGTACTCAAGACTCAGGATGCTCTGGAGGCAGAAGGACAGACAGATGAAATATGAAGAGGATTCATACAGCTATGTTAAAGACAGAATCAAGCACTTTTCAAAGGTGTATTTTCAAGCCTTTAAAGCACCTTCAGCTGTGGTTAGTTCTTCTTTCTTACTGCTACATAAACAGTAATTTTGCTAGCACTGTTTTAGTAATTTATTGAATCTTATTATTACCTCCGCCAAGGAGGTTATGTTTTCGGGAGAGTCTGTTTGCTTTTCTGTCTGTCTGTCTGTCTCTGAACAAAAGAACTCAAAAAGTTATGTATGGATTTTGATGGAATTTTCAGGAAATGTTCAGCATGGGAAATGGAAGAAGTGATTCAATTTTGGCGTTGATCCGGATCACCGTCTGGATCCAGAAATTCTTCAAAGGATTCTTTATCATTGGGAGATAGGGAACTGTGCTGCTTGGCAGAGGTCTGCGCTCTCTGAGTCTTTTCTAGTTTCTAAATAAATTCGAAACAGATAAAAAAAACCCTCAAATAAATAGAAAACAGACAATATATTCAAAAAGGAGTAAATGGAAGTAAAACTTATCAAGTCCAACCTCCTCTTCTCCATCAGTTAAACATAAATGCTTCCATATTTTATGTAAGAAAAATAGTTGCTACTCAATAATTCAGTGAACTAACAGAACAAAAAAACTAATCGAAAACACAACAACAAAAAAAACAACTAACAAAACAAAGTAGTTGTCCTTCAGTTTAATGCATTACCGCCTGTTATACCCATATACCCACTGAATATTATATTTTTAACCATTATTTTAAATTTTAACAGGTATGAGGATTGCTTTAGAGTTACTTGTGTAAACAGATATGTGATGAATAATAAGAATTTATTGAAGAAAATTTAATATGCTGTAAGATTATATAAAACATTCTTTGAAAAATCTAAGTTTTTTTCAACAGTCTTCATAAAAATTATTCTATAAAAATATGACTGACATCCAGAGTTTAACTGGTTACCACCTGATCTTTTAAAGTGAAATATATTTTCTCAAACAACAAGGATATTCTTTGTTATAACTGTATGAGTAAAAAAAGGTCAGATAACGACTTTGATCAAAAGAGGTCTACTAATTCAAAACCATGTCTTTTTTAAATTTCTCTTTACTGAGACTCTTGCAGTCAGCGTCACAGTTCAGTACAAATATGAAACCACTTTTTTCTTTCTTAACGTTGAACAAGTTTAACAAAAGAAGAAAGCGCAGCAGGACGTGCTATAAATGGACATATTACAAAATTAAAAATAACAGAAGGAAGACAAAGCAAAAAAACCCTGTATTTTAAGCACTTTAAACAAAATGTTGCCACTTTCTGAACGTAACATCAAAATGCCAGAATGTACAGTTTTCCCATTGACCAAAAGAAGAATTTAAATTTAAGACCACTTTTTTAGATTATTTTTGGACATTTTAAGGCCTTTATTGACAAGAGAGAGAGAAAGACACAGTGGATATTCTTGTGAAAGGGGGCGAGAGAGAGGAGGGAAAGACACTCGTCAAACTGGCCACAGTCTGGTTCAAAGCTGGACCAGCAGAAGCGTGTATATGGGTCGAGCCTTGTTGCCTACCACTCTGCCAAACCAGCACCCAGAGACCACTTTCTTTTTCCAGTATGAAAGTGACCCTGCTCATGTGCAGGACAATGTAACCAAACACCAACAGGTCACAGCTTCGTGCCCCTCTCACCTTTGCAAAGTTAAAATAGTCGGGGTTTGTCTTCTCCCCTCCCAACCTCACGGGGACGAGGATGATGACGGCTCTGCTGGTTAAAGGCACGGTCTCGTCGCTCTGTGGGGACATGGAGGCCTGCTGCTCTCCCGGCACCCTGTGGCTATCGATGACGTCGGCACTGTACACTGCAGAGGATCAATAATTCACAGGTCAGATGTGGGTCATGTGTCTGTAACTCTGTCTGACCTCTTTAGAAGTCCATCTGCTTTTGCTGTTGTTGTCCAGCCTTTCAGTTCTGTCCACTTTGTAGCTCATTTTATTTAGGAAAAAGTCAGACAAAGAATTTAGTTGTAAAATATCCTTTCATACCTGTTTTGTCCAGACAAAAATGCTCATTGAGTTATACATTTTGTTAAACTCTTGAGATGCTTTTTTTTTTCTCCATGGCTCTCTTCTAGATTAGATTAAATTAAATAGAACTTTATTAATCCCTTGGGAAGACTTCCCCAGGGAAATTTAAGATTACACTCTTTATGGGTTCTCCATTTTTTGAAGAATCTATTTTTCTCGACTCTTAAAAAAATGTAATAGCTTTTTAATTGTCTTTATCTTACTCTAGAACACTTTGAGATTGAGAAAATCTAAAGTGCAATACACATAATATTTATTGTTATTATTGATATGATTATTATTATAATTATTATAATAATAATAATCATACCAATAGCAGTGCACATGGTGAAAATGAACATATGGTATCAAAAAGTAAAAAATAATTTTCAGATACAAGTAAAAATGTAAATAAAAGTATAAATTAAAATATGACTACTGGCTGGCTACTGCTCCTCCCCTTCCTCAGTCTTCCTGTAACTCCTCCTCCCCACACACTGAAGAGTTGTACAGTCTCATGGCCTCAGAGACATAAGAGTTTCTCCCTATCATCCCTTTTCCATTAGCCCTACCCTACTCTACTCGCCTTGTGCTGCTTTCCATTAGCCCCAGTCCCCTGCCCAACGGGGGGCAGTGTCGCTGTAAACAGCTGAGTGGCACTGCGGTGATGTCATTTTGAGCGCGACCCGACAATCTGTGGCTTTTTGTCACAAACCAAGTAAAAAAGGAAAGCAGAAGAAGGCTGCCGGTGGCAAGAAGAAATACCCCTTGAGAAGCACAGGAGAGTTTTGGAAGCTATACAACAGAATGAAGCCGAGGACGAGAGCAATCGAGCTGCAAAGAAAAGACGTATGAGGGTAAGCTAATGGTAGCTACCGCTAGCATGCTAGATCGTCGCGCTCATGACTCATCGATGACGACATTGTCTGACCAATCAGTAGCTGGCAGTCGGTGACGTCATCTTTTAGTATCGACTACGCTCACTTGAAACCAGAGCGGAGTAGGCACTAAAACTAGCTTGTTTAAGGAGGTACCAGGCTAGTGGAAACACGCTGCAAATCGAGTAGGGCTGAGTAGAGTAGGGCCAAGGTGTGCTACTGGAAAAGGGCCACATATTTGTCCTGCACTTGGTAAGAACTTGGCTATGAAACTTCCACAACATCCACTTGCTCAAAAAACGATTTCCTTTTCCTCTTCTTCTCTGAGATCGAGAAGACAAAGGTGTCCCAAAACCCCAGCAATCGGCCTTAGGAAAAGTTTGTAGTGGGATGTTAAAGGTTTTTACAGTGGATGTGTTTGTTGGGGAACAGACACGGTGAGACTCTGTCAGCTGCGGAGTCTCCTGATAGCAGAGAGATGGCGGTAAACAAAGGGTCAGTTTGGGCGTTTTGCCCAGTGCTCTGTTTTATCAACAGCAGGCTCATCTGTCATACCTGTGCAATCCTGGGAGACGTAGGCAGTTATTCCCGCCAAGCCAGGGTCCATCGCCTCCTCAACAGCTCTCCTAAAACAGGAACAGAGACAGAGAGGAGAAAGGAAGAAGGAAAGTGAGTTAGGGGCTTTGAGTTTTTAACGCACAGGGTAACAAAAGCCTCGTTCACAGTGATGTTTCAGAATATTTCTCCCTGTGACTTTTTGCCTTCACTGTGACTGTTGCAGAGGTTTACAGATATATGATGCTGCAAGGTGGACAGTAGCAATGTAAATTTACATGAGTACTGTACTCCAGTAAGCTTTTGAGTATCTGCACTTTACTTGAGTATTATTGTTTTTCAAAACGTATGACTTTTACTCCTATTAATCTGAAAGACTAATTGTACTTTTAACTCCACTACATTTCTATGAAGGGTCTTGTTGTACATTACTTTTAATTATAGCTTTAGCATAAATAAAAACATGAAAACAGCAATGGTTGTCCTTTTGTTGATTCAGGCTTCATAGCTTATTTTACAAGCTTTTTATTCTACAAATTCTATAAGCAGGTCAGTGCATTCAGCAGGTTGTTTCAGTCATCAGGTTTTGTAAATTCATTGTGGCATTAGAATTTGGCATTGACATTAAATGAAAATGTACTTTTAATACTTAAGTATTTTCAAAAGCAGGTACTCCAGTACTTTAACTTTAGTAAAAAACATATTCTGGACAACTTTCAGATGTATTGGAGTAGTATTTGACCAGGAGTATCTGTACATTCAGTCAAGTGATGGAGCTCAGTACTTTGTCCACCAATGGTTAGAAGCTGTAACTCATTTTATGTCGGAAACAAAAAGATGGAGGCAGCACGGTGGTGCAGCAGGTAGTGCGTCTGCCTCACAGCAAGGAGGTCGCCTGCTTGAACCCTGAGCCTTTCTTTCTCAAGCTTCCTCCCACAAACCAAAACTTGTGCTCATTAGGTTATTGGTGACTCCAATAACGGTTGTCTGTCTCTATATGTAACCCTGTGATTGCCTGGTGACTGGTTCAGGGTGTGCCCTGCCTCTCGCCCAACGTCAGCTAGGATATGCTCCAGCTGTATTGGTGATGGATGGATGGATGGATAAGAAGATGGGTGCATTGGCAGACTACATAAAAGTTAAAAAAGTTTGAACTAGGGGTGCTGGTTTGATGGAGCGGTACGCAACCATGCACTCCCCACATACAGTACATGCCTCTGCCTGTCCAGGTTCAAATCCAGCCTGTGGCTAGTCTGCAGAGTGTCCTCCCTACCCTCTCTACCCCTTTCACAAGCCTACCTACAGTACGTCTCTCTCTCTCCTGTCAATAAAAGCACATGAAGGCCCCCAAAATATAATCTTTAAACTCCCCATTGTGAACTTACTTGAGGATGTGTGCCACCACAGCTGGCCCGTACCGGTCCCCTGCCTGTTTCCCCGTTGTCAAACCCAATCGGACCAGCCTGTGCAGGCCAAACTGAGCCAAGGGGCTGTCCCCAAACCAGGACACCAGAGTCCGGTGGTACATCTCTTTCAAATGTGCATCAGCCTCCTCTGCAGATCCCGCCGCCTGGCCTTGGTAAGCATTTGGTGACAGATGATTGGGCAGCTTGTTGGGACTTTGCAGAGATGCCTCCAGAGAAGCAACCAGACGCTTGGCGGTGGAGGTTGTCCATGTTTCCGTGTCTAAAGGCTGGAGTGTGAGCGCCTCTGACCAGGTCCAGTCTATGGGGGGGTAAATCATTCAAGAAACAATAGGGTTAATTTGAGACCAATGACAACTCATAAAACATTTCTCAGCTGTCCTCAACAGAACTTCACAGCATGATATTTACCTTTCACTGTTCGAACAGGTAGAAAAAAATGGAGCTGTCTTTACAGTTTGGTGATATTTTTGCATAAATGCAGATGACAAAAGTCGAGTAGACTGCAAACTTTGTACCGTTAGCATGATGAGCATGATGAAGTAAACTTTTACAATCATTATCTAAAACACTGGACTTTTGTTGATGTCACATATGTCTAAGTATCCAAACTTATTCACAGCAATACCAATATTGATACTAGGGGTGTCCCGATCCAGTATTGATATTGGATATCGGTTCGATATCAGCCAAAAAACACTCAAACAAATATTGGATAATATCAACCTGCATCTAAAATATTTGATATAAGCACTCTGATACAAGTAGTCCATGCTAATTTATTTATTTTCTCAATTTAATTCACTTGTAGTATATGCTAATGTTTAAGTTAAACACAGTTGTTATTTTGCAATTTAAAAATCTGTGTTTTTGTTTTTATTGAATTTATTGTGGTTATTTTTCAGGGTCTTCTAATTTTTTTTTTTTTCATTTTTTTAATTTCATTGTTATATATTCTCATGTTTAAGGTTAAAATTTATATTGAACCAATTGGTAATAACAAAATCGGTCAGTTTTTTCTCATATCTACTATTGCTGACTACTGTTCTCTGTTTGAGTAATCTCACTTGATCAAGCCTTTTCTTACAGTCCATAAGTAAGTCCAATAAGTAATAAAAATATGTATGATTCCTGCTGATATCATACTGGATTGATATCGGCCAATACTCAAGGCTGCAATATCATATTGGAGGTGAAAAAGTTGTATCAGGACACCCCTAATTGATGATGATATTTTGCACGAAGCCTCCACTTTACTAAAATTGACCTTCTCTCTTCATGTGATTACCTGTTTTTGTTAGAGATGTGGAGCAAGGAAAACTCTTAACTACATAATAAATGATGATTTTAACTGGGAAAGTGGACATTCAGTGATGCTGAGGTCAACCACTCTACTACATTTGTACATTCTCTGAATATAATGTCTGTAAAGATCTGCAAAGAAATGTCTGATAACTACTTTAAGCAGTTTTAAAGTATATGCATGCTAAATTTTAATGCATTCAGCCAATGACAGGCCTGAAGGACAGTGATTTGGGTGGTCTATCTATTTTTGTGTTTGTACAACCTTCTAGGTCCTTCCTCTGTGCCGATTTTTCAGGAACACCGAGGGATTTTCTTTAAACTGTTGTCAAAGTTCTTAAGGTACACTTGTACACTTGCAGGCACAGGGTCAATGTGATCTCATCGATTTGCGCCTGCACCAATAAAGAGATAAAAACCAACACAGCCCCCTTTTTGACCCACAATTTTCAATATCCAGGGATTGTAGCCTCGCTGTCGAGGGATACTTCTCGTTCCTGCTGTTGTATGATAAATTGGAGTTTTGGTCTTCTGCTATCATTTCTTCCTAGTCTAACAAAAGCTTACACTTTCTTTAAACACAGATGTGAAAATGAATATAAGTCAAGCAACTATTTTACCAAAAAAACTATTTTTTTTCCTGAAGCTAACCATTTAAAACATCAACAGGGACACAGTGTCTTTCAGAACTTATGAAATGAAGCTTTTTGCCTTAAACCGACTGAACCTTGTGCACTTCATTAACAGAATAAGTGTCATTCTGTTCAATTATAAGTCTGAGTGTCTCAATATTTCATTTTTACACACCTTAGCCTTACAAACAGGGTGGGAGCTGACGGCAGAGAGTGAGGGAGTGTCTCAGCTATAAAACGAACCAGATTAAAGAGTAGGATATTAACAAAATGACCTTGGTATGAAGTGAATCAGAGTGAAATTGATCAATAAATATCCTTTAGTGACCATTAGGCATTTTATACAGAAATATTTCATCAATGACATATTTCAGGTTTGACAGAAGAACAAGTTTTAAATATTGTTTTCTAAATGGCTGCATTAAACTGGCAGTCTTCTCATTATATAGAGCCATAAAAACTGGGGCACTTTAAAGACAATAGATCTGGAAAATAGATGAGAAATTCACTCATTTTATTAAACGGCTTGGATAATTAAATTAAACTTTCTAAAGGTTGGGAATAAGAAGACTCAATATTGGTTACCTATCTGCCCTTTTCCTTGAAAGGGTCCCAAGCAGCTGTGGGTATATAATTTCAGACATTACCAAACTATATTAAATTCAAATCAAGTTAAGTTTTGTTATAAATGAAATAAATCACACCTCACGTAGTCCACATATTCAGCCCTTTAACACAGTCTGTTTGCTCCTTTAGATTCTTTATATTCATTAACGACTTTAATCATATCACTCTATATGCTGTACACAAGGACTGGGCAATAAACGCTAAAAATAATGGCTTTAATATGTTGAACCTATGTGACATCACAATATCTTTCTTTTTTTTTATTTAAAGGAATGTTTTGGGCACTTTGTGCCTTTATTGATAGGAGAGAGTCAGTGGATAGGCTTGTGAAAGGGGGAGAGACTAGGGGAAGACACTCTGCAAACTGGTCACAGGCGGGATTCAAACCTGGACCGGCAGAAGCATGTGCATGGGGTGCCTGGTTGCTAACCACTCCACCAAACCAGCACCCCACAATGTCTATCTTTCTAATGTTTATCTGAAATATATCTGAGTCTGTTTGCTTTTTAATTTTGTGTGTTGTTATATGTTTAACAGGACAATTGCTAATGGACTGCTAAGTTGAACTGCCATGTAATGGCTCCATAGTCACTTACTGTAATATTACCTTTTCACTTACTATGATTATTTTCTAGCTTAAATATATTTTGGAAGTTAGATTTATTTATAAAGATTACTACAATGTATGTTTCACAATTTTTGTTCACTCCACATCTTATTATCAGCAATGATCCACGTTGAGAGAACTAGCACAATGCTAACTTCCACATTGACTTCAAAAATTTGTCATCTCTGCTCCAATCTATTTTTTCTCTATGATGATTAAATGGATGCCAGAATACATTTGTTATTTGGGCTGAATGTGTTCTTGACCATACACAGGAAAAGTCTGCCACTGAACACGCAGAGTCTTCGTGTTACCAGCCCTTATAATGTAGAAGCAACTAGAAAAGCACTCGGAGAGCGTAGACCTCCGCCAGCGCCACAGTCCTCACCCATATTGTGATTTTCACCATAAATATTAGTCCTATCTTTATTTCATGTAAATATTTAGATTCATTGACCATGAAAACATACCATTAGCAACTGGATTCATAATGATATCTATTTTAGTTCAGTAGTTATTCACAAAAATCCCATTTTTCGTCATGGCGGCCAGACGCTGATCCGGATCAACACCAAAATCGAATCAGTTCTTCCTTTTCCCATGCTGAACATTTCCTGAAAATTTCATCAAAATCCATCCACTACTTTTTGAGTTATTTTGTTCACAGACAGACAGACGGACGGGCGGACAGACAGACAAACAGACAAACAAACTCTCCCAAAAACATAACCTCCTTGGCGGAGGTAATTAACAAAGCTTGTCACAGATACAGTGGTGTCAGAGTTTAAAAAGTGACTGTGACAAATACAGTTTTTCCAGCATGTCTTTAACACAATTTCAAAAACAGTGTTATGTAATATGGGTGAAAACTGTTACACATAAAGCAGAATCAATCAAGATATTGCCCTTAAACTGTCAGGATATATACTGGAGACAGACAAAATACTGCAACATCATATATAGACAGAATATTGACCATTTTGGGGGTTTTATCTATCATAACATATCGACAAACTTCAACAAAATGCCTGAACTTTACAAGAAACAACACTTACTAACATATATTAAGGCTGTTAAAATTATTAATTTAGGAGCACTTTCATCTTTTAAACATAAAATATTGAAAGTGCACCTAAATTCAAAATATAATATTAGCAGAAGAAAGTCAATGAGACAAAAATTGTGGCCAGTGAGAATATAACAATGTTTCTTTCTGTAAACTTTCTTATAAGGAAGCCTCAGGTCAACATTAACTTAATTGAACTGAATGATATTCTTTTACTCAGAAAGAATCTTCAATGAAAATTAAAAACATCATTCCCATTCTCACTGTGTCCATCAACACGACACGTTGAGCATTAAAGGCTTTATTCAGCCTCTACTCTCAGCCAAAGGCACTGAAACAAAAGCAGTTTAATAAAACCTAATCTCTTCCGAAAGCCTGGTGACCAGACAAATATGTGTGCTAATCCTGAAACATGAACAGCTTTCCACTGAAAGCACAAGACATTTAGCTGCTTTTCACAGAACAAAATACTCCTCCAGATTGATATTGTTAGCTTTTCCATCAGGGTTTCAAGTCTCATGGGAAAGTCTGCTGATGAGTGAAAAGAAAATAACACTTTTTCAAATGCTGGCAATCACACCAATGCTAATTATTTTCATACGAAAACTACCAAACTGGATTTAATGCAAGAACTTTTTCTTCTGGTACCGAGTCTGTTGTTAGTATCAAGGAGAGCCGTATATTAGGTTAGTATTTTGGAAGATTGAAATTGAATCAAAGTAAAAACCAGTCATCTTTATTTATATTTGATCTGCTGTTTCAAGACATTAACTATAGACCTATGTGACGTTTGTTAGTGGCTTCGATGGTCGTAACATAGTTACTACAGGAGCAAAAGGGGAATTATGGAGCAAGTGTGGTGTGCAGTGAGTTCAGTGACATGTTAAAAAGCAAAATGAGATGATCTGAGCTTTGTGGCATGGCATGTTATGCTGCTGGAAGTAGCCATCACATCAGAAAATGGGTACACTGTGGTCATACAGGGCTAGACATGGTCAGTAACAGTAACATTTTTTTGGTGCCAAAAGTGTGTCAAGAAAATATCCATTACACGTGCACCACAGCCTGAATCTGTGATACAAGACAGGATGATCCATGCTTTTATGTTCAATTCTGACCCTGACTTCAGAATATGGCAGCAAAATCAAAACTCATCCAAACATTTTCTCATCTTCTATTGTCCAATTTTGGTGAGTCAATGTGAATTGCAGTGGTAAGTTCCTGTTCTAAGCTGACAGAAGTGGCACCTGGTGTGGTCCTCTGCTGTCTTAACACATCTGTTTCAAAATTCTATTTGTTGTGTGTCAAAAATGTCACAAGCATACCTAGGTTTTGAAAATATGCCAATTAAATCGGCCCCAAATCAATGCTTGGTTTGAGGTCCCATCCACACGAAGCCAACCCGAAGTCTAAACGCATAAGTCTTTCGCCGAATCTGCGTATCATCCATACGAAGACGGCATTTTGGGGTCTGTAAACGATCATTTTTGAAACCAGGTTCCAGAATGGAAAGATTTTGAAATGCCGTATACGCAGCTCCGTGATTACTGTCTCTCCGCAAGTTTTCAGATACGCTTACATCATAGTTTCATATCTTCATTGACACGCATGCACCACACGCGGCAACGACAATGGTGGCGTACATGTAGCATATGTGCTGATGAAGCTAGTGACTCTACTATCCCTGTCAGCAAAATCTCCTTCATCTCAATCACCACCGAGTTGAACAAACAATTATCAAGGACACATTACGGCACTTTATGATCACTTTATCACAATCTCTGTTTGCAGCTTTTGCTGCAAGTGCGCATGCCCTCTGTTTTTTCGTCTTTTTCCGCTTGTTTCCGTCATATCGTTACAGCGCCCCTAGAGGTCTGGCATGTGTTTCACAGCGTTTTGATGCGTATCAAGTGCATTCATATAGACGCACACATTTTCTGAGACGCCTTCGTCTTTATGACGATCGTTTTGGAAACTGTTGGCGTTTTATCTTTGTGTGGATGGGGCCTGAAATTCACTAGGCAGTCTTGAAGATGTCTGGATCCATACATTGATGGAGTTGCTATCATGTGATTGGCTGATTGGCTACTTGTTTAATCAAGCAGTTGAGTGAGCATACCTAATTTAGTGAATGCTGAATGCTGAAGTAACTATTTGGTAAACCAATAATATTCAAAAGTAAATATAATACAATGTTTTTGAGGTAGTAGTGATGTCCTCCTATAGCCATAGTATGACAACATGTGACCACACATGACAAAATTAACCAAAAAAAGTCAAGGATTCAAGGGTATTTGTCGATTCTCTGTACTACCATAACATATAGAGTCATTGAAATGGCACAACAAAGCATGTGTCATGGCAAGAATAGTTGTATCCCAGTTTTTTTTTTTTTTCATCCTCATTGGAAGCCACAACAGTTTGGAAATTTAAACTGAAACAACTGTCCGTCACTAGTCAAGTGACACACAGAGGCACAAATATCATGCTATTTCTAGATCAATACAAATATCTTGAGGCATAATGGCTCAACAGCTTTGTTAGGGACATTTTGGAAATATGTGATGAAAAGGCAGAGACTGTTATTTTATGATGTTCTGTCAATGACTGTCTCGGCCTCTTACCTCTCAAAGGTATTCCACTTACCTCGACCCAGGAAATGCAGCATGAGAGCCTGAGCGAGCATCATCTGCCCGGCTCTCAGCATGCAGCCCCAGCCACAGTCTGAGGTCAGGGTGGAGCCGGGCAGAGGTGGGAACTCCTCTCTGTAGGTGAGCCATATTCGAGACGTGAAATCTTTGCGGAAGTCTTCCACGTTCCCCATGACAAAATCCTCCTCTGACATTTTGTCGCAGGCTTCGACGGGATCTTCATCGTCTGGGTAGAGCAAATGGAAAGTGTGTCTAACCTACAGAAAGGCCTCTATTGCAGGTAATTCAGCCAGTTGGTGTTTGAATAAGTGTGAGTGTTTTCTTCACAAATCCATTCTGGGAAGGTTTCCAGTCTACTTTCTCCCTCATTCTGAAGGATTGACATACCAAACCTTCATTCTCCACAGTTTTTTTGACCTAATATTTTGGTAGAATTGGAGCAAAGAGTTTCAAAAGTTTCTTCCCCTATGGCATATAAACCTCCATAAGTATCTTGAACTTCAGTGCTGAGTGTTTTAAACTATTAAGTGGAATTTTTACAGGGACACGCCAACTTTTTTTTTTTTCGGGTCTTGCCTCCCTCTAGAGTCCATGATAAGCAAATAGACACCATTCTTTCAATTGTGCGTGCAGTACCAAGGAAGAGACGACGAAGTATAAACTACAAATTAGCTTAACTCAAACACTGGGAGTCAATGGGAAGTGTTAGCCAACCTCTGCCTACAGTCAGCAGATAAACTCTTTAGCAACTGTGACTTTATTCTTTTACTTTGTTACATTACTTTATCTTCTTCTATCAAAGTATGGTCTTCTTCTAATCATAAATAGAGGCTTTGTTTTGTTGACCTTCTTCTGCGGCTTTAGTTAGAAATGTGATGTTCACAAACAAGTCAAGTCTTCTGAACAGCTCTTAGTGAACAGTGAAAGCCATTTTTAAATTTAAAGGCAATTTCCATTTAAGAATGGCTCACAAAGAGCAGCTCACTCAACTGTGAATCGGTTCTCATCATTCACTGCATAGGGCAGTTAAAAAGACTCAACTCGTTCATGAACATCACATCTCCATCGCGGGCATAGGTCAACAAAACAAAGCCTCCATTTACAAGTAGAAGAAGATAATACAAAGACAGTAAAAGATAACACAACAGCATAACGCTGTAAAGAAACAAGTCACAACAAGCACACAGGACCATGAAGCGTTTATCTGATGACTGTAGGCAGAGACAGGCTAACAATACCCACTGAATCCCAGTGTTTGAGCTAAGCTTATTAGCAGTGGCCGAGCTTTGCCCGTCTCTTTCTTATTACTGTGCACACAGTCTTCAGAATGGTGTCTATCTGCTTGTCACGGACTCAGGAGTGAGGCAAGACATGAAAACAACAAAAAATGTTGGCATATCCCTTCAAAGTCCTGGTTGTTTGTTAGTACACACAATATGTTGACTGATTATTTGCATGTTGTTAACCTAAATGTGTTTGCTTTTGCATGACAGACCTTCTTATGCAGCTCATCTGGGCCAGGTCTCCCATGTGAATACAATTTCAGTCCCTAATTGTACTAACTTAGATGAATATAGGATAAGCAAAAAAGCAGAATAACAAAATAAACTGTACCTTCTGCTTTGAAGTGGTAACACTTTCCGAGAAGAATCACCGGGGAATTGCGACTGAATGAGGTCTTTAGTTTCAGAGCCCAACCTGAGAAACACAATGAAAGACAATATTTCACATTTGATGGTTGAAAAGAATCAAACCTCCACATGCTCCATTCAAGAGTCTGGGTCATTCTCGTGATTACAGTTTTTGTAATATTCATTTTTCTTTTCATTCTTGTGACATAAAGAGCAGGAAACAGCCATTGTGTTGTTTTTAAGTAATCACAAACATGAGCCAGAGTGACCTAAAAACCACAATGTTGCACACAAATCAGTTTGGACGGTATGACAAAGACCTATTTTAAGGGCTGACTCAATGACACATGGTTGATGTCTCACTGAATTATGATGTGAAGCACCTTCTATCAACTGTTGTGCACTTGCTCCATTTCCATTGTATGCAGCTCTATTAATGTAGTCAAGTAAAAATAATAGCTTTATTGAAAAACATTAGACAAATGTTACAAAATGTTCTAATAGTCAAAGCAAAAATAGAGATGATAGCATAATAAATATGAACAAGCAGAAAACAGCCTACAGTGGTTCTCAACTGGTGGGTCAGGACCAGTCTTTAGTGGTTCACAAACAAGGTTTTGAATGAACTTTTATAACCAGCCAAGGTGGTGGGTAAAAAAAAAACTGCCAGGGACATTTTTACTGATTGTGATATTTACATTGAAGATGTGTGATGTGGTAAAAGCCTTATTTAAAAAAAAATCTGCATTTGAGCTGTGATAGCAAGAAATTAGCTCTGCCAAAGAGGTTTCATTTTTCAGTGTTTATCCATTTGTTTACATGGATTTTGTTCCAGCCATCTGTGTAGCTTTTCTGCAAGATAACTCAAAGTTATTTAACAATTTTCATGTAATTTCCAGGAAATGCTGGTTATGGCATAAGGAAAAAGGTGATTGGATGTTGATGGTGTTCCAGTGAATCCAGTGAATTGATGTGAGGATTTTGTTGAAGGAGTTGTTAACATTAAAAGATAAGGGAGTTTTCCACCTTTTCACTAAAAACTAAACATTCCCAAAGGATTTTGATGAAATTCTCAGTGAATGTTGGTCATTGCACAAGGGGGAATCAATTACATTTTGGAGGTGATCTTAATCTAGAATCAGATTCAGCAATTTTTTCAAGGTTTTGTTAACATTGCAAGATGGGCATTTTCCAACACTAACTTTTCTAAGGATGTCAGAAATGCCTTGGCAGAGGTTTGAGCCCTTGGAGCTTATTAATCTCACTGTGTTGGTACAACAAAGCTTGTTTTCTATCAAAAGTAGGTCATTCTTCTTGATCTCTAAAAATAACCATAATTTACGGGTTAAAAGGGACAAGTGAAATAATAATAAATGCATGCATGTCTTTCCAAGGCTTCTGTAATGGTTATCTTGTTTCTTCTGTCCTTTCACATTTTTCAGGGATGAAAACTCCAGTCAAATGTCATTTAATGGGGAACTTCAGGCAGTGGAAAAACTTTGTAAATTTGAGTAATTATAGTCATTACAAACATATATGGTGAACCAACTAAGAACCAGTGATCTATCAATCTATCTAAGGAAGTGGTCTCCAGTCTTTTCAACTGAATATCCTGTGTGATGCTACAACAGAAAGCAAGATCTATCTGCGCAAATTTACTGAGAACCATGAACAAAAACTTAACTTTCAAGCTGCAGATGCAACCTTCAATCCATTAATGTGATACAAGGAGGGAATGGAAATTCAGACACAACCTATGCAGCCTATCACGACATGAAACTTGTGCCTCTAAAAGGTGAAAAATTGAGCAATGTAAACATAAAACACATATTTGTCTTTCTTAATACTTTGCTTATATTAAAAATTACTGGGGTGAAGAGAAGCCAGTTAGAGACTGTGAATCTGGCAGAGCAGCTGGATCCACCAAGTCCATGCATGTTGGGTGGATAAGCTCTAGTCTTAGAGAGCTATACAAGAAAGATCTAGACCAAAAGAACAAGTCAGCACAAGTTAGTAAAAGTGAGAAGTATCTAAAGAACAAACTGATTCTGCTTGCTTTATTGCCTGAAGCAGGTCTGTAGTAGTTTGAGATAACACAGCATCAGAAACAAAGTGCACACAGAGGACTACAGCTTGATTAACCGGAGTGAGAGTGTTTAAGCCTCGGGCAAATAACTTACTGTACTTCACATTGTGCCATGCTGACAAGAACTTTGTCTTCAATTTTTCCACCTCGTCGCTCCCTTTATTCTCCATTTAGGCCAGTAAGGGATGAAACCCATTCCCACACAGCTTTTACACCCTGAAGCACAGAGTTAGCACACATTAAAACCAAACGTACGGAACAGTGTTACGGTTTCACGAGTCACCGTGTTTACTGGCGACGCTCAGCTGAATATGGCTTTTGCACGGTCGTTACAGAGGAAACTTCAAGTGTCCTCACAGCGATTAATTTCTATATTTTTTGTACCACATACTTGGCGAAAAAACGAATTTTCACAATCTCATGTAACCAGGGCAACCACAGTCAGATTCAGCTGAGGTCACCAGTTTACTAGGTCACATTTAAAAGCAAAACATCGGTAGTTAGCAAAAAAGGAGAAATACATGAAACACTCATCGATAAATAAACATGCCGTTACCTTGGAGCTTCGAGGACAAATTTTCCGCTTGTGGTCGCTTAACAGCTCCGTACAAAAGCTGAACAGTCACATTTTGTTACGAATAAAGCTTAGCAGAGAGTAAATACAACAACACCATCCTGAAACAGCTTGTGTTTCCCTACGGAAGTAGAGGTGGCATCACATGATCTCGCGGTGTAATCTCGCGGGATTTCAAAGGGGAGGCATTCACTGGACAGTAGTAGTAAGGGAGGTGGGGAGGAGGGCGTCTTTAATCCTCATGTATTACAATGCATAGCCTGAAATTGGCTTTAATTAGCGTTTCTTTGGGTAAAAATGTGCACCTTTCGTTCATTTAATCGTACTGAATGTAAATGCCAGCTTCCAATCACCAATTACCACGCTGACCTTATGTATTTCTGCTCTTTACAGATTTATTTTTCCATAATTCCGTCCATGTAGTCCAAAAAATGAATTGAAATCCAAGGTAATTCAATCCATTTGAACTCAAACTAAGTGTCGCTGTTTTATTGTTCATATATTTTAGCCATAAAGTGTAATATGGGTTTATGCCTCTATTTTTGTCCCCATCTAAGTTTGATTGTTTTAAGTCGAATGATGCCTTATTGTTGGTTTTTGTTGTTGTTTTGTATGCCCCTCTGTGATTGTGAAGCACTTTAGTCAACATTGTGCTCTTTAAAAATGCTTCATGGGGTGATTTGGGAACTTAAATATATAATTCATGCACTATTTGAGTATTAAAGGGTTATCAAGGACGAGGCTGGGATATTAAACTGTAGCTAGACTTAACACTCAGTGCGCAGCAATTGACTGGATTTTAATAAGGCTCACTAAAAACTTATTTTTTTAAGAGAAATAGAGTGTGTAAACTGTTTCTTAGGTCAAACGTTTGGAATTTTACATTTTAGATAACCACACACACGAAAAAACTTTTCTTCCTACTTACTTTCTACCAAAAGTTCATAGAATGGCTGAATTTTGTGATATTGTACATTTTGTGCATATCTTTAAGACACTTTTCTTAAAGTAAGTGGATCGAGAGCAGGGGTTTCAAACTTTTATTCCCTGTTCACACTTCAAATCAAGCCAACTCTAAACCCATACTTTTATTTTATATATCTATTTATATTTATATTTGCACATTTTTTACTGTTCTCATACCTGTGTGCTTTTTAACCCTGTGTACTTGCTGCTGGACTCCTAATTTCCTGAGGGAGTCTTCCCAAGCGATTAATAGAGTTTAATATTAATGATATAAATATTTTAAATATAATCTAATCTAATACTCATCTAAAATAAAGTCCTTAAAAATGTCTTTGAATCATCATTTGTATCTTCTTGGTCCTAACACAACAGATCAAACAACTGCATTACTAATAGAAAAGTTATTATATGTATATATTTTTAATTATTCTAAACCCATCATCCCATAAATACAGCAATACTCAATTAAACCCGACAGGCCACAATGTTTTACATGTGAGAGACTATAAAAGTGCATTATTTGAAAGAATATCAAGTATGTTATGAAGTTTCCAAGACATAGGTTTATATGTTTTATTGATTTGTTTATTTATTACATAATTATTTGTTAATCTTTTTCATATGTCGAAGTTTGCTTTGCATTTTTGCAAATACGTGGTTATTTTATTTCTCCCTTTCTTTCCTTTTTTTTTTTTTGTTTAGATTAGATTAGATAGAAATGTTTTAGTCCCCTGGGAAGACTCCTTCAGGAAAACAAAGATTTCAGTAGCACTGAATAGGAAAACACAGGTGAAAACAAAAGAATACAGGATATGAAAATTGAAAAGTAGAAAAACAGCATAAATAAATACATAAATAAATATTATAACACTAATATAAAAATACACGTAAAAAATAATAAAGCTACTGACAGGTTTCTTCTGCTCATTTTCTTGTTTTCCTTCCAGGAGACAAGTTGTCTATTGCTTTTTAGTTTCTTTCATTATTGTTTTTATCATAAATGTATGTATGTGTGTGAGACCAAAGAGAAAATGCTTTTAAAAAAGGAAATAAAGAAAACTGTACTGAACAAGCTATAGCGGTCAATATTTAATATGCGCCGTTTTATAGCAGCAAGCATAAACAATAACCGTACAGATTTTCCCACATCTCCCATATAAATATTCGGATATATATATTTAATTGTTTCAAATGAGTATAATTTAAAAATCTTAGCATATACAGTCTTGCTTTCTGAAAGCCTCTGTCCCACCTATTCAGTACATTACGGCTTTTGTGGGGTGTGTTCCGTCGCGCACTGCTCCCGTCATTACGGTACTGCCTCCATTCTCCCGTTCTCCCGTTTTCCCTTTGGCCGGAGTGAGTGAGTGGAAAGCGGAGTCTGCCTGCAGCCTGCCTGCCTGGGAATTCCGTTAAAGCACACCAGCGGCCACTGCCATGGCTGAACGCCGCGCCTTCGCCCAGAAAATCAGCAGGTAAAGCCTTTAAGAGCGTTTGTAGGAGCTCGGAGAGGAGCGCACGGGGGGCTTTGTTGCTTTTATATGGGTCGCCTCATAGCAGCGCTGAGGGAAGGAGGCCTGGCTGCTACATGCTAACTGCTTGTTAGCCATATCGGCACAGGGATGCTCAGACCCACCCAGACAGACAGAGAGACTGCTAACTGCTGCTCTGTTTTCCCCATTGAGTGCATACAAAGAGGAGAGCTGCCTTATCGTGGTAATAAACACGTCCTCGCTAAGCAGCAGCTGTATTTCAGTCAGTCTCCGCACACAGAGGAATAACCGTTAGAGGAATAACCGTTAATTTTGGACAGTTAGCCTTTCTGCCTCTGCAGCTAACGATGGGCTGCTCGTAGCACTGACAGAGATGAGACTCAACTTTGAAGAGTTATCTCTTAAGATAGAAATTAATGACAAAAGGGATGAGTGCTGCACAGTAGGACTGGAAATACAAGCCTCCCTCTGCAGCTATCAAACAGCGACATTATAATCTCCTTTCCGTCCCTCAGACGGATCAAAGTAATCTCTTTAACAAAGGGCTTTGTGCTAGCTGTCAAATACCATCATCCCAGGCGATGAACACATAAGATACCAGATAGATGGATAAAAAGACCTTGTTAGGAAGGGCTATTGTATGACACAATATAAACGAGGTTTAATTGTTGTTATTGCTGGTCACTTAATTCACAGTCAGTCTGGCATAGCATTGTAATTGGCCATAGTAATCCTGTTTGCCTGCATGACAACATATTTCTCCCAGTGAATACATGGCATATATTCAAAGGAGGGCAATTTTCTATGCTGTCACTTTTGTTTATTAGTTTATCAGGAGAAAGAATGCAAAAGACCACATTAAAAGGAATCCACAGTATTTAATTTTTTCTGATATCTGATGCCAGATTTTCAGTCAACAACTGTTTTTACTCCCCACAAATATTAGAAAAGCTATTTCTTTTGATGCGGGATTTTTGTTTTTTTTGCTGATATCCAATATGCCAGTATTTTTATTCATTATCACTTATACTAATATTTCTGATGAAGACACCATACTCCATGCTTATCTAAAATGGACTTGTTTCTTTCAGTGTTACGGTATTTATTCTGGATGTAAAACAAGAAAAAACCGCATTTAACTTTAACCATTGAGTTTGAAATGTACCCATGCAGTGATGAGAAGGGTCATCAATATTATACTTGTGTAATTTGTCGTCATTCCAGCCAATATGTGTGGCTGATATATTGGCTTTTAATATTTACAAAAGTTTACTATCAGCCAATACGATACTTAACTTTTTAGAATCATATCGGCCGAGACTGATGTCAAATCGGTAATATGCATCTGTAATCATTGATTACTTCCCCTTTTTAGTTGTGAAGAAGCCTGATTAGTCCTCTTTCCGAGGAGATACAGCCTTTAAGGAAAATGCTTTGGTAGAATGAGTCGAGCAGCTAAAGATGTGGATAGCGCCCCAAAAATGTACCAAAAACCCTGGGAAGCTGGTGTTCTGGTGTGCAAGGTAGCAGCACTACTTGTTGTTGGCCCTGGTACCACTTCCAAACTTGGGGCTAAGTTCTGTTGGACAGGTGAAGTAAGAGATAGACTGTCCCAGGAAGATTACACCCCAAGACTGAGGAATTGTAGGCTTTCCTCCAGGGGAAGAGGGAAGTTTGGCACTTTTTGGGGGGTGCTACCTATACGTTTAGCTGTGATGCTCATTCCACTATTGCACCTTTTTGCACCAGTGACTAATCTGACTTCCCAAAGATACAAAATACAATACCAACTGGTGTAACTTAAGATAACCAACAAGTAACGTTTCCAAACTTTTTCAACCAGAATGTACATACTGTGTATATGATTTTCATTGTGAAGTCTCATCCATGATAATCCTTGTATTGTCTTTGAATTTGAAACAAACATAAACAAGACAAACAACATTTGATTCACAGTAAATAATAGATGGTTTCCTTTTGTAATTCAAGTTTTTATTTCTTTTCTCTTTGACATTTGACAATACTGCATTATAAATAGAGAGGCGTTTCTTGTTATACACACTACATGTACCATCAGTGACATAATAAAGCAAAGAAATAGGGATGCACAATATTGGATTTTTGCATATATCCGATTTGCCGATATATTTTTTTTCATTTTTACTGATGTCGATAATTGTGGTCAACAGCTCAAGCTTTGTACTTACCAAAAATGGACTTGTTTCTTTCAGTGTTACAGTATCGTTAAGCGAGGAACAGATGTAGGAGAAGAAAAACAGCTTTTAACTCTTGCAAAATGAAACCCATGACTTTTAAATGTACCCATGCAGTGATGAAAAGGTGCATCGATGTTGTACATTTGTGTGATTTGCTGTTATTCCTGCTGATATGTTTGGCCAACATATTGGCTGTAACTATGTGCAAAATTCAATACCAATTCTTAACTTTTTAGGCTGATATAGGCCGATAACAATATCAAACTGATAGCACTGTGCATCCCCAAAAATATATATTTTTTGTAGAAACAAAACCTCCCCTATAAGAAGACATGTTGAAAGCTACAGGAACCGGTTGAAGAAACACAAAGCAGATTATAATGTTGGATATGCTTGGATACAATTGAATATGCTCGGAGGAAGGTATTGATGCTGAAGGCTCATCAGGCACAGGCAGTGCGTGCGTCTGGAACAAATCCCAGATTGGAGCCTTATTCTTGTTTCTCTTGTTCATCCTGTTGAGCATAAGTTCATATGAAGTTGTTGTTATCATAGTGTTTACATTCTCTTTCAGTTCCAGGCGCTTGGGTGTTTTCCTTATTTAAGTATTGTCCTGGCAGCTGTTGTAATAACAGTTAAGATTACAGAAAATTCTGCGATAAATATGTTTTTGTTTGGATAAAGGTGATCGATAATGAGCAATAAATTATTTTTAGATTAGATGCCTGAAAAACTGCAAATTGTCTTTTGACAGCAAGGGCCAAAACAAAATGTGTCTGCCTTTTGATAGCAACAAACTGCACTGCGAAACCTTGTGATATATGGTAAACTCTGTGGTGTCCAAAACAATAAATATCCCTTGTTATGGAGCATATTCTTTAAAGTTTACATCAGTTATTCTAATTGGGCAAGAAGGTTGCAAACCTCAGTCCATAGAACCTCCTCAAAAGTTCAAAAAAGAAATGCTTAATGCCTAAACTCTTCATGCTATTGTTGTGTTATGTACAATTATTGACTATGATAATGGCACCATACTGTAGGGCAGGGATCATCAACTACATTTTTACATGGGCCAGTTTTTTTCTTTGCATTTGCTTTGGGGGCCAGATTCAAGAAACCAGTAATTAAATTTAATTCATTATCAGTCCCATTCCCCAGTCCTGAAGCAGCCACATGGGGTTTCCACTGACAGTTGTGGGTATTTAATGACAAGCAAAATCCTTAAAACACAATTTTTAACCTGCCATTTTCTAATATTGCAAACACTGAAGACCTTAAGGGCCATAAAAGACCGACAGAAAACCAAAGACCAAAATTGAAAATCCAATGTTAACTTTTTTTAAAGTCTGTTAAAAAAAGCCAAAAATTTTAGATTAAATTTAAAATTATGACAAAAAAGTCAGAACTCTAAAATTAAAGTACAAATCATGTTGAGAAATGTTAGAAGTCCAAGAATTAATCCATACTTCATTTGAGATTTCTTACTTTAACTTTAGAATATGATTTTTCTTAAAATTCTGATTTGTTTTTAGTCATACAAAGTTTCATCTTAATATAAAATACATATTAATGTGCAGTGGCTCTGATCTTTTTTTGTTTAATGATTATCAGGGGTCAGATTGAATGCTTTGAGGGGCCTGATGTGGCCCTGGGCCGCCAGTTGGTGATCACTGCTGTAGGGTATTACTTTGAGTCCTTCAAAAGATCAGAACAAAAGACCCTTGCTCATGTGTATTCCCTAGTTGTTGAGTTTGTGCAGGTATCAGACCAGCTATTCAGAAAGGATTCCTCTTGTAGTGTTGTATCTGGGAGACTTAGACTTATTTGATAGTTGTAGCCTAATTGCCATTGAAACCACATTGATACTGGTGAACATAGCATTGATCTGACATCAGAACCTACATATCGTTATTCACATTTGCAGTGGACTGGAAGAAAAAAGGAAGCACGCACTCACCATCATGTGAACAGCTCTGTGGATATGCTAAGGCCGTGAAGTCACACATATCTGATGTTCAGATAAAGACCCAGCTTGTTTACAGTCAGGTGTAACTGTTAGATGCAAAAAAGACAGCTTGCCTTTAAGAACAACACTTGTACAGTAAAAATATTTTAGCATAAGGAAAAACTACATATACACAAGCACTGTTAAAATCTATGAGAACACAGGGAAGATAATGGAGCTGTCATCAGTGACACATTACTGTATATGTGCACTTTATGTAATGCCTATTTACCACATTTATTGCACTTTGAACATTTATGGTGACATGGAAAGACCCATATAAATGCACATATAAAGATGGAAAAACAACATTTTGTTGCAAGTGTATTACACTACGATGCTGTTAAACTATACCTTAAAAAAAGATCACAGCTGCTTAATCATTACAATCAAACCTTTTAAGAAATGGCATTTGTACAGTATAACTGTTTGTTTTTAGAGAGTATGTAATCAATGTTATTGACTCTTAAATAATGTCCTTTAAAAATTTTGGATGCTGATTTGCCAGTATGTAGAGAAGATATTGAAGATAATTCACATGCTGAAATGTTCTTTTTTAAAATCAGTATATTTTGTTGTAGTTGATACTCAGAGACAGTATGTGTTTGATAAAGAAAATAATCTATGAAACTAGACATCCATCAGTCCACAGGTATTCCTGACTGTCACTAGAGATTACTGAAAAGAGAGAGAAAAAAAAAAGAAAATAGTCCTCTTTGTAGAGGAAATACAAATTCCAGCAAAAATTGGCTAGAGAATACATACAGGGAGTGGCTGCAGCCCTTTAGTGGTCAAGACGGAGAAGGACTTTACAGTGCTTAAAAACAAAACTTGATTATCAATGCCGTGAAATCTCACATGCAGTCTGTCGTTCTTGAGTTTGCAGCCATGCATTAGAAATTTTACAGTGTAGCATTAAAGGAACACTACACCCAAACAACGATTTGGCCTCATTTTCTACTCACCCTCATGCTGAGCAACTCTCTGGAGCACTTTTTTGATGTCTCAAATGCAGCCGGGGGTCCGGGGGGATTTTCGCTGTCAACAAACGTCCATCTAACAGGGGCAGCGGACCCGAAGAAAAAAGGTCCATAAAGTCCACAAAAGCGTGCCTATTTTCCTTCATACTGCTCGTCCGCTGTAATCCAAGTGTCCTGAAGCGGGTAATGTCAAGTAATTAATTGAAAGCGAGGTCATTTAGTACATTTTTGAGCCTAAACAGTGCTATAAGCGTACTTCCGCAGTGCTGCGTCTCGCGCTCCCTGCACTCGTAAGCGGCGTGCCAATCCAGGCGGATTACATAGTGCAGGGAAGGCGTGCGTGCACTGTCGGAAGTTAAAATAATATCATTAATGTTTGGCAGATTACTGAAGAAACCCTGTATTAGAAAAGCTATAAGTTCAATCAAAATGTTACAAATTTCCAGGTAGTCTGTGCAATATGTATTGATAACACGTAAGGCAAAAATATATTCTGCAAATATTTGCAATTGTAACATCTACTGATATGGATAGTATATTTTCTAAGCTTTTATTTGCTAATACCAGTATCGTATGGATAGGGATGTAACGGTTACCGGTAAAATGGTAAACCGCGATAAAATTTCCCACGGTAATCATTACTGTGTCTGTCCTATTAAAATACCGTTATACCGTGTTGGATTACCACATTGTGTCAATAACTCACAGTGGTGCTGCTCTTTGCCTGGAAAAGCCGAAACTGTGTGTGTCTGCCCCTCGATGAAGCAGCCGTTTCCCACAAACAGAGGCGCACATGCACAGTTTGCAATGTTTGGCCTCAGTGGAGCCTCGCTCAGACTCTTACAGGTTTTACCACTCAAAACGGCTGAAGTCTAAAGTCTGGTCGAAGTTTGGATTTTACAAGGATACTGAGGGGAAACTCAGTGACGACAGTCATTCTGTCTAAAACAAGAAACTGTGGTGAAAGACAAATAGCACGTTATTAAAACTGCTGTAGCTCCTCGAGTAATCGAGCAGACTGAGAGAGAGAGAGGATTCAGTGAGCCACATCTGCGTGAATTATAGGCTGTTTATCTTTATTTTCTGTGTAAGTAATGTATAAAGGTTGGAAATAACAGCATTAGTATCAATCTGGAGTGTGTTCCTGCCGATCTGTCTCTGTTTATTTGCCGTGTTTCGCCGTATTTTGTCGTAATAGATCGTCCTTTTCCGCCATAGTTCGTTTTATGGATTTAATCAATCATAATTTGGAAATATTAAAGAAGGAGATGTCGGGGAGATTTGCCATGAATAGGGGAGGCCAGAGGAAAGTCATGAAGGGGGCTAACTGCTCCAGGGACTGTCATTAGTAAAACAAAAAATAAATGAATAAAAAGGCCTGGACATGGTCTAATAGAATGAGCTGTAACATGAACACTAAGGCTGCAGGCAAACAAAAATGTGTGAGTGTATGTTAAATAGGTTACATTTGTTACATGTTCAAATACAATTGTGTATAAGGAGAAACCTGTTTAAAGTACAAATATGTTTTTTTCTTATCTTGTAATTACACACAGTTTAAGCATTAATAACATAATAATGACAAATACTGGCCAGAATTGTTAACTTTTATTTCTAATGAAAAAAGTTTAAACAAATTCACTTATAGGACTGTTCCTGACACAGTTATTGACAAAAAAAGTCAAAAGAACTGTTAAAATTATAATATTAAAGGGATTAAATGATTTCAAGAGTGTGTTAAGCACTTTTTGATCATTTAGAGCACACTACAACAATACCGTGATAATAATGATGACACTGATAATTTTGGTAACAATAACCGTGTTAAGAAATTTTCATACCGTAAAATCCCTAGTATGGATAATATCCTGGATTTCTACCTACAAATACAGTTTTCCAAAATATTGTAGTTTTTTTTTTTTTTGCACATTTCAGCCTCTGGAAGAAGGCGTCCATGTTAACCTACCTCATGTTTATATCATCACAGTGACTGTCTCTCTAAGTCTCTAGTCTCTGTTTCAGCAGTCTGACTTTTAGTGATTTAAGTTACTCTGACTCTGTTACATGTTAAGACAATTGTAGTGACTCAGTTGCCCGTGGCTTAGCCTTGAAGTGATAATTTCATGCTTCAGTATAGCTGTTTTTTTTAGCTTGCTCTCAGTTTCCACAACTTTATTTCTGTTTCCTCTAGAAGTTATTGTCATGATAATCTCAAGACACTATAATAGGTTTTTAATGAAGTTCTTCCTTTGTGCAGTGACCAGGGCGAAGTTAATGTCCAGTTTGAGGGACTGAGGAATGTGTTTGTGGGCTCAGTGCCTCTGCTTTCTCCACCAGTGACAGCACTGCACTGCAGAGGCCACTGGATCTCTTCAACACAGTATCATGTTATTTTAGCCTGGCAAGTTGGCCCATGCAGCCTTCATTTTTCTCCCTGCGTGGAATAATATACTTAAGCCTCCTCTATTCTGCAGCCGGGCCTGAGGCTTAAGGATCCTTTTGTTTGTGTACTGTTCGTCTCACGATGTGACTGTGCCGTTGAACTCAGCACTTTTGTGGCTTTGGGGGGAGCAGATTTCATTTAGAGGTTTGTGGCTCCAAGAACGGGCTGACTGGATCCCTCCTAATCCTCGCTTATTACTGTAATTATGTCCAAGATTTTGGAGACACTTTCAGCTGTGTTATTGGAATAGTGGAGCAGAGAGAGAAAACACATTGGTGATGAAGGAAGGTGTTTCCAACAGAAAACCTTGAGTGTTTTCACAGTGTAGCCTTTGTCCTTGGGTCTGGTTTGTTATTTGTGTGTCACTTTGGGCAACTTGCTGTGTTGTGGTTTTGTTCAAGGTAAGGGTCTCTGAGTTGTTTTTGTGATTCATGTGATTTAAAAGCAGCTGGCGGGGTAAGAGAGTAGTGCTGACCAGTTGGATCCACACTGGTTTTCATTTCTGTCTTTGTCTTCTTACAGTATATCGTGCTGTCTGAAGCTATGAGCTGAGACTGGAGAGGAAATAGACAGGATGTGGTGCATTGGTATTCAGAGTTAGGAAGCACTGGTTTAGGATTTTCTCTGAATTTTATGTTCAGTGTCAAGTTGTGTCGGTAGGTCTTTCCGATAAAATATACCATGGTACATGATACAGCGGACTATTCCCCAGTTCTTTCAAACATTGCTGTCCCATATTATAAGTAGAAAAGCACTCAGAGAGCACAGACCCCCGCCAGCACCACAGTCCTCACCCATATTGTGATTTTCACCATAAGTATTAGTCCTGCCTTTATTTTGATTTAATATTTAGATTCCTTAACCATGAAAACATACAGCAGCAATTGGATTCATAGTGACATCTATTTTAGTTCAGTAGTTATTCACGAAAATCCCATTTTTGGTCATGGTGGTTTTACGCTGATCTGGATCATTCGCAAAATCGAATCATTTGTTCCTTGTCCCAATCCGGAGGACGAGTAGCAGGAAGACAGAGAACGGGAAGGAGCAGTAGCCATGTTTTTATTTATATTTATTTACATTTTTGTTCATATTTACTCTTTTTTTATATATATCTGTCTAGCAATGGGAATCGAAAATCAGTTCCAGTTGAGAATCGTTAACAGCTCCATTTAAGAATCGATATGATGAGTCTTTTTGCTAATCAATTCGCTTATCAATTCCTTCCACTGACAGGGTTCAGGAGCGTCAGAATTGAGGCTTAATGTTTTACAAAACGCACCTATTGCAAACCTTAAATGAGTGGAAACACCAGCAATTTGCTGTGTTTACCTATGCTGTGACATGTGGTTGACATTTTTGCCACTGAAAATCAGGAATTAATCAGAACAGGTCTGCAGGTGGATATCTGGGTATTCATCTTCATGCCGTAGTTGGTATAAACAGATCAGTCTGGAAAAGACGGTAACCTCATAGCACCCCTCCTCCTCCCTGCCCCCCAACCCACGCGGTCACACACAACAACGAATAAAATGGCGGCAGCCAGGCTGATTCTGATCTTGTTCCAGTAGCTACAAATATTGCTACGACTTTTATACCAACATTTGCTCACAGAACACCAACAACACCAGCTACAGCAACAAGTGCTCATGCAGAGACGCAGAATGTTAGGTGTGCACGAGCACTTGTTGACATGGAATCCGCCTCGGAGCAGAACCAAACGGGCAACCCGACTACAGTTTTGGGTGGAACCTGGGAGAACGAGCATGGATTTTGTGTTGTCATGTAAATGCACCAGCCTATGTACAATACGATGCATAAATGACGATACATGTTTTGATGCCGACACCAAGACAGTACGTGACCGCCCTCGTGTGAGGAGGGCCTTAGTTTCCCTGAGGGAGTCAGGATGTTTTAACGGTGTCTATAAAAGGAAACAGTAATACTAACTGTCGGAAATTTTACTGCGGTGTGTCATTGTACCTGTAACCTTTACATCCCTAGTCTGACCATAGCTTGTGTGTCATGTCTCCTACCATCCAAAACCTTAAATACTGCTTAAGCTTTATGGATTTTGCCTTCATATCAGTACTGTTTATCCACAGTAATTTCCTCATCACCATGTTCAAATGTTTAAGTATTATTTAGATATTCTGTTTTTTGTTCACCTTATAAAAACAAGCCAACCCTGTCTAGTTTGTGATCTAATATCCAGATATTTAAAAGTGGGTTGTCTTTTCTTCTCTACTTTCAACAGGACTGTGGCAGCAGAGGTCAGGAAGCAGATCGCAGGCCAGTATGGGGGCTCACCACAACTCTTCAAAAACCTCAATGCGGGGAACACAACAACCAACACAGTGAGTAGTCTCAGAGCTAGAGCCTTTCATAAGGCCGAAACTTATTTACTGCAAGATTTGAGTCAACATCTCTTGACTCTAATAGCTTTTTGTTCATATTCAGACTACAGAAACACATTATCAGCTGAGATTGGTGCATTTTTTGTGGCAAAATAAGAAAAAGTCTGTCATTTAAGCTTGCCGAATATTAAGAAATACAAATTGTATGCAGCTAGTGATGTTTCTCTGGTCAGTCTAATTATTTAATCTAAGTTTTATCTACCTGGTTATTTCTGTCGTACAGATCTTTACCAATTTGTATGTTCTTAAAGAAATGCAGCATCAGTCTGTGATTACCTTCACCTTTCTTGATGGGACAGAGATGCCGTTTTCTGTTGGGATGGAGGAGGTTTAAAAGGCTGCTTGTATCTATTAAAATACCACAATGAATAACCCACAATTAGCTCCCAAACCACTCTGTCTTGGCTGCAGTGTTTGTGGGGTTTAAATCGTGTGAGGCCACACAGCGTGTTTGTTAAAGAGGTGGTGCAAATTGAGCCTCTGCAGCCCTTAGCCAGAACAACAGCAAATATCCCACTCCCCTTATTTAATTAGGCTACACTTGGCCTTTTAATTAAGCTGTGAAAAGTATTTGTGTTTAAATTCCTCAGGAGGGGAAAGACAGTGACAGAGACGCGCGCATCCACACTCCCTCACAAACTGAAACTGCCGAATGAAAGATTTCCCCTGGGTTTGTCATTTTGGCAGAAGTCTAAGACCCGTGAAACCTTTAGTTAAAGCCTCAAGTCACACATGCTCATCTCGCTACTTGTGTCGTCTTGAGGGAAGTGTAAAGCATTCGCCTGGATCTCAGATTAGTCTGTCTTGGATATGTGTTTTCGTATTTGTTTGTCTGTAAAAACAGATAACCTACTGCAATCTAGACCTGCTTCCTCATGAATCAGGTAGAATTACCACACAGAGTTGGAGTTCAAATTAAAGCTAATCCTAATTTTTGGTCTTGTCTCTTTACTAGCCTGGTTGTTTTGAGAAATAAAAGCTGGTCTCTCAATTAGAGGCCCCTACGCAGTGAGTTTCAGAATAGTTTGTTTTGTAAAAATGAGGAGAAAAAGCTGGAAGATGATTTCCTGGAGTTTAGAGCTGGAAATGAAGGCATGTTCACAAATGGAGTAGTAGCTTCTAACTGTGCCCAAGCATGAATTTTCTTGCTCCCTTGCTGGTCTGTTTTTAAATGTTGTGTGGAGATTTTTCATATATTTAATCATCTACTTTTTAAAAGATTCTATTTGGATATGATGAATGTATGCATTTTATTCTGACTGAATAGGAATGTTTATGTAGACAGGGCTGGTCTAATTTATTTGCCAATCTACTTTAAATTAGTATTATTACATATATAGTTTTTGTTTTCTTTACAGATTTCTTTAAGAACCATAAATTAAAAAAAACGGTATGAATATGGTTTGGTATTGAGGAGACGGACAAGTCTGCCACAACACTGTACACTTTGGGTTTTATTTAAGTATTGTACATATTGCTTTATTTATTTTTTACCTTTCTCTTGTTTTTGCCTAGTCCTTAATTTGTGTTTATGTGTTTGTGTGATTTGTGTTTGATCAGAAAATGAAATTGCTTTACTTTGTGGCAAATGAAAACAAAAACTATACATGTTTTTAAAAAATCTATTTTTTAACTTTATCATTATGCTATTATGATCAATGATTTCCTGTTATTTAAAAAATATATATTTATTATTTTTTTATAAATGTAATACCTCGCAATAACTCTACAGCATTCATGCCATTCAAAGCTCTTAAAATTGAACCAAAAATTAGATGCATCGATGTTAAATTCTCACAGAACTATTTTAAATGATTGTACGTGCATTGATGAGGGAGCTTTACTTCTTGTGAAAATATGTGTATTTAAATTGCTTTCCAACTTTGCTGTGTGCATGTTTTGCTTGCATCTATTCAGAAGCCTGTCTCATATTGATGCCTGTTGCAAATATGTCCATAAAATAGGAAAGTTTCTGTTATAAATAGAAGTTTTACAGTATTTATGATCTATAGGTATTTCATGTTTTTCACTTTGCAGAGAAAATATAACCCATGACTCTGCTCTTTGAATGAGAGCCTGTCCCTTTGAGCCTTTATTCCTTAAGGTGTTTTATAGAGTTATATTTAGTATTAAGCAGCTGACTATGGTTTCACAGTTAACTGACTTTTTCTCTTCCCTCTCTTCTCCCTCCAGGTTCCCCTCACAGAGGCGGTGGAGCCCGTGGACTTTGAGGAGTACCTCATCACTCACCCGCCCATCGTTGAGTCAGGTCCTCTGAGAGACCTGATTGAGTTTCCTCCTGATGATATCGAGGTCATCTACACACCGAGGGAATGTCGCACAGTGGCCCAAGCTGTCCCAGAGGAAGGGTAAGGGTTCAATATTTTAAGTGGGGACAAAAGGTGGAGAATTAAGAGTCAAGGCCAAGTCTCCATCTGCTTTTTCTCATGAGAATTTAGAGTGTTGTGTCAATCAAGAAAAAAATGAAACATATATATAACATTCACTACTACATAATGCCTGCATAATGCCTGTTGAAGTGCTCTTTCCATCAAGGCTGTTTACTTTTTACTTTTTCCAAATCATTTTCTAACTAGCTAATGTAAAAAATAAGACCACACTTTGATTATAAATTCAGAAGAATACAATCTAAGCTGTTACTTCATCAAAAATTATTTCTTTAGAAGAGAGATTTTGTTGAAATTGATGGGTAGGGTTAGTAGTTACTGCATCCTCACAAAACAAAGGAGGAGACAGAGGTGATAGAGCTGCCATCCCCGTTGTGGGTTTTTCTATCAGTGAGGTGGAAATTGCAAGCAGCAAAATAGAAGATTATTTGGAGCAGAGGAATGTTTGGGGAAGTCATGCACCAGCACAGAGCCGACAGCAGGGGGCATTTCATTCCTGTGTCGGGTACTCCTGACATGTGGCGATACTCCGACCATTCAGACGTCAGCAGTGTCTCCAGGTCAAGTTTAGTCTTCGCTCAGCTCACTTGGGACCTTGTTACAGGGGAATCAAAAGAACTGTGCCAGGCATTAGGCACAATAGCTGTTGGAAAACCGAAATCTACAAACATGGGAGGGTTGAGTTAAGTCAGGCTCATAAATGTAGTTTAATAACTGTCCTTCATGTTACCTGAAATATGCAGTTCTAACTTATTTTACAGTATTTCCTACATTTGCATTATTAAGTCTACTAACAATGCTTTACCAATGCCATCCTGAAAGCTTAACCTGCTATTTTGTACCAGCTCACAGCAAATCTAAGCAGTTTTACTGGTAACTTTTTAAAGTCTACTTGTACTACTGTCAAACCCAAAAAAGTTCAACTAACACCAGTTACCAAAATTGAGTACCTTCATTTTAGATATGAGTACAAGTAGAGCTGAACTACGGTTAATATCACAGAAATCAAACTAATGCCCTAATGGCATTCCATACAATATCCATTGGAAAATAAAAACAACATAGAGTCGAGTCAAGCTGGGAAAATTGAGTACATGTACTCAATTAAAACGTCTTTTTGTTACATGAAATATTCATACTTTAACAGTATTGCCTTGATTTGCAGTATTTTACCCACTAATGTACTAATGCCATCCTGAAAGCTTAATCACTACATTGAGACAGCACACTAGAGGCTTTAGTTATTTTGTACTAGCTGACAGTAAATCTTAAGTAATGCATACTCATGTTTTTTCATGTGTTGGTACAGTATATAACATGAATAGCTCTTTAGCTTTAGTAGGTTTTATTGCCTTTAAATATAGCACTAATGTTTTCAAACAGTACAAAGTAGCTCTGATCAGTCATTAAAATAATTTATGAGAAAAGCAGAGTATGCAGCTCTGGTGGTGTGGTTTAAGACTATATTATGGCTGTTTGTAATTACCATAAAAGCTGCTCAACATGTGTTAACATGAAAGACTCGATGGCTTGACGTCATTACCCTCGCTTACTGTGATGTTTGATATTTCAGACCAGATGCTTCACTGTGTTATGTGCCAGAAAGATTAAATGACATCAGTCGAGCAGCTTGTCTTCTTTATTCACTAAGACAAATCCATTTTTACGCCTGATTCTCGCGACTGAAATAAAGCTTGTTTGATTGATTGATGTGACTTTTCTGTCTGCAGGGACACTGATGCTCATGTTAGAGACTGTGTCAGATCTTACACAGAGGACTGGGCCATCGTTAACAGAAAGTAAGACTTTACTACAGAATGATTCATATTTTTATGTCTTTTTAAACTTTTAAATCATTCAAAAAATATGTGGATTTATATTTGATGAATGACAGTGTCCTACATTCTCTTCTCTCCCAGATACCATAAGCTTGGTACAGGCTTTAACCCCAACACTCTGGATAAGCAGAAGGAGCGACAGAAAGGCCTGCCCAAGCAAGTGTTTGAGGCAGATGAGTTACCAGACAACAGCACGTACCAGGATGACCAGGTGCTTTATCTGTCATTCACAGAAATAATCACATGGCATATGTTTGATCTCAGAATCATAATCTATCTACTGCCAAGGTTCCCATGAATGCCTGGGAAATTATTGACCAGTTTTCCAGTCATGGAAAACAAATGGAAAATGAGAAAAAAAAATCCTGGAAAAGCTTGAATTGTCCAGGGAAATTATTTATCCCTCTTTTGCTTCCCTCTACCTTGTTAGTAAAAGCAAATAGTTTAAAAGAAATGTGCATAGGCATCATGTCTTTTCTCAGCTGTAAGCTTCAGAATTTCTTTGCCTCAAGCCGGCAAAACGCCCCACGTGATGACACCAACCAACCAAATTTACATGTTCCCCCAGAGCAGTCCATCTACCCAGTGTTGCCATTTGACTAAGGGGCCGTTTGAATCAGGCCTAATATGGCCAAATCAAATACAGTTTCATTGCATTTTGGCCTCCTGTTTACGTTGGAATAGTACCTGGAGTGCCAAAATCCACAAACTTTTGAAACCAGGGTCCAGGGTGGAGAGTTTTCAAAACACTCCTCCATGCAGCTCCAACAGCTGCGGCCGTCTACTGAGTAACATGTGTATGGCTTACCGTGCTAGTTTGGTTATTCAGACAAACCTATCCAGACAGATTTGTTGTCCAGAAAAGAAACTCCTGCGTCTTTGTGCGTCCACTCACCATTGTTGTTTGTGAAAAGTTTTTCTTCTTTGTCCGTGTGTTGTAGCAGCGCTGTTTCTCTGCAAACCTCGCCATCTATTGGACTGGCATGCAAAGTTTGAAAATGCAAAGGAAAAACCTTTGCATTTTAGGTCACAGTGTCTCCATGTAAACATGGCCTTCTTTGCTAGATTTAGCAAATTTTCAGACCCCAGTAAGGACTTATTTTCCCCCAAAGAAGCACCCAAAACTAGCGACTTTCAGTTCAAGAGTGTTGTTGTATGGTATGTGGAGTGTGCCCTGCGTTTTTTAGCTACTTTAGCTACTTTCTAATGAAAGTCAACACCCACAGACCACAGGGAAGATGCAGCCTTTAAATGAGAAGAATCATGACTAACATGTTCATTTTAAACTGCTGGCAGTTCTTTTTGCTAATGTTGTTAGTATAATGAATGACATTAAACCTGGCTAAATTAGCATTACGGCGGTCAGTTTGTGCAACTTTCAAAAAATCATATTCAAAAGGCTCGGCAGGTTGATAAACAAAACAAACAGGAAATGAGGTAAAATGTGACATTATGTCCTGGAAAATAATTTCTAGACAAGAGCAGTAACCCTGTACTGCTATTTTTATGATTTTTCACGTTCTTATTTAAGGACTTACAAAAATCTTTCTTGTTGATTTTTGACTCGCAGGATGATCTGAAGCGACGGTCGATGTCGATAGACGACACCCCTCGTGGCAGCTGGGCCTGCAGCATCTTTGACCTGAAGAACTCCCTCCCTGATGCCCTCCTGCCTCACCTCCTCGACCGAGCCCCCAATGAGGAGATCGACAGGCACAACGAAGAGCATCGCAAGACCAGTCGCCACAGAGAGCTCTTCGCACTGCACCCTGCCCTCGATGAGGTACAGTTTGCATCTTGGTTTTGCCAGGACAGTTTCACACTGCATTTCAAAGTTTAAGATGTGGGCCACTAGAGGCAGAGCTGCACAAAGAGGTAGCTGGACATTTGAAAGATTCAGTACTCAGGAGCTCTTTTTGAAGCTTTATATTTGCTATTTTCTATTCATTTATGTGTTTTTCTTTGTTAAGAGTGCTTGAAAATATATAACATGGGGCCTTAAGGTACTGAAAAATATAAATGGCTCTCTTGTTAATCAGAGTTGCCCACCCCTGGTGTAACTGATATTTGATGTCAACATGATTCTGAGTGCTAGGTGTGGATTTTCAGGGTCATAAATCAGAATTATGATGGTAACTTTATCATGGACAATTGCTCGTAGATGTAACAGCAATATGTGAGCTACCTTGGCGGAGGTTTGGAATCCTCCAAGTGCTTTCTAGTTATGTGTCCTACAGTGTGTTTGAGCAGTGAAGCTGTCGTTTGCAGTCCACAATAATGTCAGTGAATTTTCTTTTGGCTTCAGGTTGGATGCAGTGTGTGAGAAGACAAGTTCTTCTTTACATTTGCTTTGCTGGTATAAAGGATTAAGACATGTTTTTAGAATTATTAGTTTGGTACTCAGGTTCATCCTAAACACATGATATACAAAAAAAGAAAAGATTTAGCAAGTGTGATGAAGCTAATGAGCTCAGCAGGGATGTTAGTATGCATCTTCTTCATAAAATAATCAAAGTATTGGCATAGAAAATTCAAATGAAATATTTGTATGTGAACTTTTCTGTCTGTGCAGGAGGAGCCCATTGAGCGTCACTGTGTGCCTGAAGTACCTAAAGAACACTTCGGCCAGAGGCTACTCGTCAAGTGCTTGTCCTTGAAGTAAGCCTTTTTCAGAAAAAAAAGCCTTTTAGCTCTTTAATTTAACTGCTGTCTTCTGCTGACCCGCTCCTTTTTCTCTCCCCTTGAAGATTCGAGATCGAAATTGAACCCATATTTGCTAGTTTGGCCTTATACGATGTCAAGGAAAAGAAAAAGGTAAGCTGTTATGCTTTTCTCGGCCCTGAGTTGTTGGGTCACTTCTGCAAACCATTAAAACTGTTGGGAGGCCAAAAGGAATTCGATGAGTGGACGATAAAATTTTTATTTTGTGGACCTGTTATTCCTGTAGTATGCTGGTAAATCACATGAACTATGTTTCTATCTGAAAAAGAGCACCCACTGCCGGTTCTTCTCCCTTTAGCTGACAAACACTAGAGGGTAGTAGTTGTCTTAAATAAGCATTTTGGTTATGTACACGAGACATTACTCTACACAGGACCTCCATGATTTAACAAGTGAATCTCTGAAGTTTGTTTTTGAGATTTGAGTGTCGTTTCTGCCACTAAATCAGGTTTAATTAAACATTTAAGGCTTTTTTGTAATTGAGGACAGATTTTTGTTGTTGGCATTGTTATACATGTAATATCAACAATATAAACCCCAGTGTGTCCGTGTGAATGTGTTCCTCAGATATCGGAGAACTTCTTCTTCGACCTGAACTCCGAACAGATGAAGGGGATGCTGCGTCCGCACATTCAGACAGCAGCCATCTCCACACTGGCCCGCTCGGCCATTTTCTCCATCACCTATCCCTCCCAGGACGTCTTCCTTGTTATTAAGGTCAGACAGTGATGATAGATGTCGACTGTGATTGCCAAGTCTTTGTATGCCACTGAATATGTCACAATGAGAAAAGAGCCACAGGATGGTTTTGCACCTGTGCTGCCCGTCTTAAAATCTCCAGCGTCTGTTTAAGGAGAGGATAGAAATAACCATGAGGCCATCAGGACCCCCGTTACCTTAAAGAAGAGCTACTATACTCATTTTCAGGCGTTTGTATTTGATTTTTGAACTCTTATAAACTATCTCTACACGATTGCCCACACAGAAAGTGTTTTAGATCTTTGGGACACTGTGCTTCTGGCTGCCTCACTTCCTTGTATTTCCTGCATCCTGCAAAAACAGTCTATGTAATTTACTCCAACTCCAGTATTCTTTTTATTACCTCTGCCAAGGAGGTTTTCTAATTGCCAGCATCTGTTTGATTTTTTTGTTAGTTAGTTAGTTTGTTTCTCTGTTAGCAACATTACTCAAAAAGTTTTGGATGGATTTTGATGACATTTTCAGGAAATGTTCAGATTAGGACAAGGAACAAATCACTAATCACTAATTTGTATTTTGTTGTCATTAACACGACTAAAATATAGATATCGATCATTTAAACAAATGATAGTTTTGAAGGTCAGTTCTTTAAATTAAATACGTAGGCTTATATTTTTAAGATAGTCTGTTTTGTCTTTTTGCTCATGTACTGGATGCACTGACTGATTTGTGCTTCCTCTTCAGCTGGAAAAGGTGCTGCAGCAGGGTGATATTGGAGAGTGTGCTGAGCCTTACATGGTCTTCAAAGAGTCAGATGCTGCAAAGGTAAAGAGGTTTTAAGTCACCATCTCAAGGTTAAAGTGAAGTTGTCATTCTGTGAGCTCTTTTGTTAACATTTTGTGAGCTGGATCCTAATTTTCTTTGAGTTTCCATCTTGCTGTGTCTTTATAAAGCTGAATGTTGCACTGTATGTAATGATGTTCCTGTGATTTTGAGAAAAACTAAAGATATGTCCTATAATTACTAACTTAGATCACCATGTATCTATGTAACAGAACAAAGAAAAGCTGGAGAAGCTTCGCGGCCAGTCAGAGCAGTTCTGCCAGCGTCTGGGCCGCTATCGCATGCCCTTTGCCTGGACGGCGATCCATCTGATGAACATTGTGAACAGCGCTGGCAGTCTGGAGAGAGACACAGAGCTGGAAATGAGTCTGTCAGGTCAGACATTTCTTTTTAACACTAACCATGTGTCTTTAAACACAAAGAAGAAAAATATGCTTTTGAATATTAGAAATAGGGCTGGGGGACAGGGTTTTAAACAAAATCATAGATTAATTTTTTCAACTGTGATTATTTCCTCCTTCTTAAAGACAAAAACTACACATGACCCAGAAATTACACAAAGTTTTACCTTAATTTAATCAAACATGCCAGAAAGGTAAAACTAATTTACTTCTGAGTTTTAAAGTGCCTTCCCTTGTAAAAAATATGTAAATTCCCCACATCTCTAGCAAGTTGCAGTTCTGTCTATGTTGGGATGGTGTTGAGGACAAATGTTTACTTCAGGAACCCAGGGGAGCAAAATGAGTGATGGAGAAAATCACAGAGAAAAATTTCAGTTTTTATCTTTTTGATTTGACCATGGATGTATTATAAGAACTGGATGGCGTGGCTCCGCCTTCCACCATGTAACGGATTTGAAGCCTAAATATCCTCTGTCAGGGCGCCGCCATTGTGCAGCCAGTAGAGAATTTGGGCCATAATCCGGACGCAGCTGTCGTAAACGGTCGCAACACTCCGCGGCATACCCCGTACACAATCATTGTGAAGCTGCCGTAAACCGCGGTTATTTTTAAAGTCTAATAACTTATAAAAAAGAAACTTTTCAGAAAAAAGAGGACTTGGAAAACACGCAGCCCAATAATACTTTCATATCACCACAGCATACAGATGGGAGAAATATTTGTACGGGGTGTAATAATTTTTTGAAGCTTCTCTACGGCCCGTTCAGATGAATGGGGGAGACGAAGAATTGACCTATACTGCAGCCAGTCACCAGGGGGAGCAGTTTTCGTGGAGGGTTCAATTTGAGCCCAGCGACATGGCGTCCATGTTTTTTACGGTCTATGGATTTGACCAGTTGGTTTGATTTTTATTATTAAAAACAAATGCAATAAATCAACTGGTCATATGGTGCCAAGCCATAACTGAAACAGTCCCTAATTAATATGAAATGTTAAGATGGAGATGTAAGAGGAAAACATGTTTATTGCAATGTCTTATAAAAAATTTAACCACTGCAGCTCCCATTTCAGGTTCTTAGACCCATCAGGGTTTGACATTTGGTGTGCATGACATTCAAAAGAGTTACTGTCATCAGTCAGCACTGTGATCTGCAGTGTTTGTGTCATTTAAATGATTTTTCTGTTGTTTTTTAATTCGAGCTTTGAGAGTGACAAGGCACCACCACTAGGAAGTAGCTGAAGTGCTATTCTTAAAAAACTTAATGCTGTTTTTTTTATAAGTAAAGAAAATCAATTGTTTGTGAAGTAAAGAGTAAGGACAGTTTGTTGCTATAACCGGTGGCCTGTTTATGTCCCTTCCATCATGTGTTCACATAAAACCAAAATCTACAGCCCACTCATCTGGTAGCATTGAACAATCGGAAAAATGTTGAATCATAACTTACAATTTAAATAAGATTTGTGGGGAACAAAAATTTTGGCACATTTTTCTCTTTTTTTATTACAAAATTGATTTGAATTATTAATATGTTATGATTGAAATAGTAAAGTATTTTTGTTTTTACATTTTCCAAATAAATGGTTATTTTCTCCTGTATGTGTAATGTGTATGCCAGAATGCTTCTATTGTGAGATTTTCTTGATTATAATAGTAATTTGGCCGTATTTAGCTTTTAAGAAATTTTTGTAGCACCTGTAATTTCCATAATGGTAGTGGGCCACATTGGGATTATTTTTCTTACGAGATCAAATGTTTAGTCCTAATCTGTGCTGTATTTTACATGCACATTGGCGTGTTTCACCTGTGCTCTGTGCTGCTTTGTGGAGACCTTAAATGATTATTGAAAGTGAAATTGGTTTGTTGTTTATTTGTACATGAACCTGGAAAGCTTGTACAGATGGAAACTTGAAATTGATTCAGGAATGATCAGTGACTTTAGAATAGCAGCTCTGTTAGAAAAAACATCCCTAAAACAACAATGAGGTCACTAACAGACTGCATTTACTCTGCTTCATCCCTTAACCTCCTCACATGTTCTTATCAAAGGACAGAGACTTTAGCATAGACTCTGCTGTCACGCACCAGCCTCATGGGCATGTCAAAACATTACCACACATCTTTATCTAAACACAACTTTCAAACAAATACATAGAAAGGCAAAGTATCCAGCCACATTGATCCCTGTGAGTTATTTTGAGTTTGACCTCCTGCGTTTGTCTAACCTTTAGCCTCACAGAGAATCTCTGATGTTTCTAGGCAGATTAAATTGTTGTTTTCACATGTTAAAAAAATGGAATGCCTTTCCAACCTTTATAAACCATTTGAAGATGTTTTTCACCCTCCGTGTGCAGAGCGAAAGGGCTCATGGTCAGAACGGAGAAACTCGAGCATCATGGGAAGGCGTTCACTCGAGAGGACCACCAGTGGAGACGAGTCCTGCAGTCTGACAGGCTTTAGACCAGCAACGCTTACCATCACCAACTTCTTCAAACAGGTTTCTAGAGCCTCTTAAAGCACTAATACACGCTTATATAGCTGTTATTGTTCATAGACAGATGTGAGCGAATGTTCTGAAGAGCATGTCTTCTCCTTTTTCACACAGTTCAATGATTTCTGAGCAGTTTGGTCATTTCTGTTCATTTGTGTTTAGGAGGGAGACCGACTGAGTGATGAGGATTTGTACAAGTTTCTCGCTGATATGAGAAGGCCGTCGTCAGTGCTGCGCAGACTCCGACCTATTACAGGTAAAACTCCACCAGCTATTGTTTGATTCAACAGCAGATATGGTGGTTTGATCATGCTCACCTCTCTTGGTGGTGTTCACACTGGGATCACTTTGGAGAGTTGTTCTGACATATGTTGGCCTTCAGTGTTGGTTAAAGTTTATTTGAGTATGTATGAACACAGCAGTTGTTCCTGTTTCAGTAGAAATAACTGAACCAATGAAATAGGTTGCTTGGCTAGCTTCCAGCTGACCCCGGGAGGGTTTGTTTGCAGTGAGGACACAAGTGACCCAGCAACTCACCACACTGCTCTAGTAGTATAAGCAGCACTAGTGGTAATAATAAAAATAATAACTAGAAAAGCAGACCTCTGCCAAGCAGCTCACTCCCATCCATAAACTGTGATTTCCACCCAACATTATAGTCCTATATTTATATTGAATGCACATTGTATGATGAAACATCTCAATCTGCAGGAAGTGGGATTATTGTTGATATAAATATCATCCAATAGAGTGAACAAGTTAGATTAGATTAGATTGTACTTTATTAATCCCTTTGGGAAAACTCCCTCAGGGAAATTATGATTCCAGCTGCATTATATAATAAATAAAAGATAATACTTGTAGGCAACTGCTGCTGCTGCTTCCCATCCTCTGTCTTCCTGTTACTCCTCAACCCTGCAGTTGAGGAGTTATACAGTCTGATGACCTGAGGGACAAAGGAGTTTCTCAGTCTGTTGGTCCTGCACTTGGGGAGGAGCAGTCTTGGGCTGAACAGGCTCATCTGGTTGTTGATGACCATGTGTAGAGGGTGATTGGCATCATCCAGAATGTCCAGCAGTTTGTCCAGTGTCCTCTTCTCTGCCACCATCACCAAAGAGTCCAGCTTCATGCCAACCACAGAGCCAGCCCTCCTGATCAGTTTTTCAATCCTAGATGTGTCCTTGGTCCTTGAATATCTGATGAAACTGGCTCTTGGTAGCTGATGATAATGAAGCTGGCAGTTGGTGGAGTTAGTAGTGGGTCTGTAACATGTTGACTGAACCAATGTGCTGCTGCTTGTACAGATGTTGGTAAGTGTGCGCGCCGCAGCCTGTTAGTCGGAGCAAAGGTCTGGAGGAACTGCAAGTGAGCAGAGCTGCCGCACATGTTTCTATAACGTTAATGGGCTCACAGTAATTTTATACTGCAGAAAGACTGTTTTGACGACTGTCAGTATCACCACTAATTTGTTCCAGCATAGTACAAAATGATCGTTTATTAATCGTAACAAGGTAAGAACTTCAATTAATCGTGATATTGAGATTAGCAAATATGACCCAGCCCTACTAGTAGTCGTGAGTGCAGACAGGCTGGTGTGGGGAACTCCTCCCTTTTGGCATTGTAAGGAATGCTGGGAAATGTAGTGACTGAGGCTTGAAAAACTAGACATGAGTTTGCAAATGAACAACAACTCCCTTAATGCCGTAAATAAATGAATGGTATTTGCTGTAATAAACTTCAATAGTTTTTTGTGACATCAATCTGGATCGGATCAGCACCAAAATGTGATGGCTTCTTCCTTGGACCAAACCACACCTCTAGTCAAATTTTCATGTAAATTCATCCAGCACTTTTGTGTAATCTTGCTAACAGGCAGACAAACAAACAATCAGTGAGACTCCTGCGAAAACATAACCCTCCTTAGCGGAAGTAATAACTTGATTATGGCAACCAGGCAGAGGTGAAATGATGGAGAGAGAATGCAAGAATTTTAGACAGGGAGTCATGTTTAACTGAGGTAAGACATTATACGGCAGATTTTTCTTTAGTCGTAGTAGTAGTTTATTTTGAACATGTAAGAAATAAACCTTTTATATTTTCTTACATGTATGCAAATGTAACAAAATAACAATACAAAAGTGAGCAAACAAAGATCACTTTAAAAGAAGACAACACCAATGGATTTCACTTGCACGATTGAAAAGGAGTGGGAAGCCGTACAAACTTAAACAAATATCACCCCTTCTCCATTAGGTATCAAAAGGCAATTTTGCAGTTTCCTGATTGATATGTATCAGTTACTAATCTCATACAAAATAATCAAGTCATATTTTTTGTATGAATATAAATATATGTATATATCACCCAAAAATTTCTATTGTAATAAGTTAAATTAATTTCTATCAAATGTTCCTGCATCAGTGTCTTACACACAGACTGGAGCTTCTGCTGAGTCATCGTATGATTTCATTTGTAAACCACACACACTCAAACACACAGACTGTCTTATCATTCGTCCCTGTACACACATGTGCACCTACACACACACTGGACATGCTTTTGAGTAGAAGGGAGCTTGTGAAGTGAATAATGTCGTTTGTGTTGCACCATATCTGCATGTAATGTGAATGGTGTGCCCCTGTTGGTTTTCAGAGTTCTGGTAGCTGCTCTTCACAGACTTTGGCAGTGATTTCAGCAGTTAATGTGCACAGTTTGTGCTGGGCATCCTCTGAGACAAAGACGTTGAAGTCAGACTGAAGTGTGATGATATGCAGAGCTGGGAGAGAAGACTAGAGCTGAGATGATTTGACAAAGTCGCAGTGATTTGACAAAATCCCGAGGATTGCCTGATTTGAATTAACTGTTCCAAAATAATAATTTCCTGGAGGGACTGACTGAATTTTTTTTACATTCACACACTAAAGCTTGTCAGACATTGTTAAATTTTCTGATTTGTATTATCGATCATAATATATTTGACATCCTCCATTTAAAAAATAGTCATTTTTTGGATCCCTTAGTCTGCTATCTCACAACTCACAGTCGTATCAGCTTTGGCTGTTTCTTAATGATATAAAGTGATCTGGTCTGCTTCAATATACTGCTGTCTGAACATGAAACCATCCAATGGAAAGATGAAAACAACCCGGCTGCTGGTGTGAAAACCAACTTTGATTCCATAAAAAAAAAAGAAAAAAATGCCACAAGACTTTGTTTTAACAGATATTACTTTGTTTTGTCCCCACAGCCCAGCTGAAGTTGGACATCTCTCCAGCTCCAGAGAACCCCCACTATTGCTTGACCCCTGACCTACTGCAGGTTAAACCTTATCCAGACAGCAGAGTACGCCCAACCAGGGAGATCCTGGAATTCCCTGCAAGGGATGTTTACGTGCCAAACACAACATACAGGTAAAGACAACACAAACTGTGTGTGTGAAGAAAACAAAGCCTGGGTTTAACTTGATGAATACATTTCTATTTCTATGTTTGAAGGTGAAGCTTTCTGTCCAAACCCCTATCAAAGGGTTTACGAAACACAAGCTGTTTTGATTGGTTTTAGGTACACTTCTAATGCACTCAGCCAAAAGATAGCTGCATTTTAAACAATAATGTGATCAGTATCCCAGTGTAAAATGCTAAGACATGACTGAGTGCAGCTAAGACCATCGCACTCAAACATACACCATTAAAACAATGCTTTTATTCATTGTGTTTTGCAAGAGATCACTTCACTGCTCGAAATATATTAGGATACATGTTGATGCAGACCAAGCTGGAAGGTGCTGGCACCACTTTTGGACATCATCTCCACCATAAAGACATCATACTGCATTTTATTAAACATTTGAGTACACAGTCGATATCAAGGTGGTTTAATTAATGAAGGATTCTTAAGACGAGACTTGGGGGGGGTTATATCAGCAGTTTATTTACGGTTGTCAAAAGAGACACAGGTTGTTATCTCAGTTATAGGAATACATGTTTACAGACATGACAGTAGTGTCCTTCTATGAATACAGCTATCTCAAGACTAGAGCAGTCAGTGGTCTGCCTCTGTGGCTCTCTTGTTTCTGACTCTGAGGAAGACTCAGCTTGGTGTCTGCATATTCATATGTGGTGAATATTGGTGACATGAGATTTGACACATGAAAACTTTATACATGGATAATTAAAAGGATTGTCCAAAACGTTCATACTAGCATCTATAAAGTAAAAAGACCTTAATGGAAAACACTACTCAGTCAAATACAACATGTCACCAGCAGAGGTGGACAGTGCAGCTCTCTAGCTTTGAGTCTGTTCCTTACAACAGTCACCAGGCTTTAGCTGGAAAGCTTAAGGCTGTATTTCAGCCAACAGAAGTGCAAACTCTAGATCTCAGACACAGATGTTCTTGAAGAGCCACACAGCTGCTTTTCCTTGACTTTTTAAGCACAGTGAAATCACTGCACAGGAAGACAGTTGAAACCATCAGTGGTAAGCAAGAGGGACCTTAAATCAAACTTGGATCACGTTTTCATCATTCGCTGTGCCCAGTTATCGTGACACGGTCTAGTTAATGTTCATCTAATGTCTGAAAACCTTTTTTCTCTGTTCAAGGTCATTTGTGTTATTAGCGTTCAGTTTCTGCTGACCTGGCTGCCATTCAGCAGACCCTGTTTGTCTGCAGATACCCAATAGAGGCCTGTTTTTTTGTAGATTAACAAATGGACAAATGCCTGACTCAAGTGATCCACTATCAATCAAATAGTAAGCTTTTTTTCTGAAAGAAACTTTTGTTTTCCACAAGCTGTGGGCTGTTTGTTTTAAACCTTGGAAGTTTTTTTTTTATCTCAGTAAGCACTTTCTTTTACGCTGTAAATTACAACGGACAAAACTCAAAGTGAGTAGATTAAATTAATATCAAATTGTGCTATAAAGAAAGAACTTCAAGAGCTTCGGAAGCAGTTTTATCAGATTTTGGCAGCATTTCTGTATCATAAACAACAAACTTCTCTGTAGTACGGATATTTTCGCTCTACTTCAGACATGCTCTACAAGAGTTTGTTTTGCGAAATGGCTCATGCTCTGTAATGTAGTAGCACTAGCCTACGGCATCATCTGATTGGCCCATAATGAACCTGTTGGATATGCTTCTGAAACTGTCCCCAAACTGCTCTCTCCCATGTGGGTTAGTGAAATATTTTGAACTGTCCATCTGGTGTGTCAGATTAGCCATTGGAGGTTTTTCATACTTTTAGTCCTGTTGTGAGAGCATGAACGTTCATTTGTGGAAATGCAAGAGTCTTCTACCTGCTGAGCAGACATTGCTGTGTCATCAATAGAGATGTGACAATACAGCTTTATCAAGTGTATTTTCTTTTATGAGTTTCTTCTGAAACAGTGTTTTATTCAATCCAAAAAATGAGTCTTTTCAAACTGTTTGAGAATTTATTTCATTGTTATAAATATATGATTAATTAGAGCACATTGCTACTTATCAAGAAAGCATGTTTGTATGAGGCACATTTACAATAGCATTGTGGTGATACACAAGAGTCAATATGACTCAATATTATAGGACATACATGGAAATCATCAGTCTAACAATATCAGCATAGATCACACAGTAGCATGAATCTGGCTTAAATACTTTACAGAGTTTTTTTAAAAAAAAAGAAAACAGAACAAAAACTGTCAAAAGCTTTCATCAGTGCACTGCGATGGCTATGAGTCTCCAGTATTTGAAACATGTTACACTGGCTTTGCCCTCGCATGAAGTAAAATCAAGTACATCTGTGTGAAGTACCAAGACAGAAATGGAAAAAAGATTCACCAGTTTTGGCTCTTATGAGATGCTGGAGATTCTGTGTCTCTTAAATGTAAGTTTATGCTAGTCTGACTTATATAATGCATGCCTTATGTAATAACACACCGGAATGCCTAGAGCTCCGGGTAAACATGCAAGAGTTTCACATCACAGGATAAAATGCATTTTAAATAGCCAAGTAGACACAGATGCAGTAAATACACTAATGCATATTGAGAACATTTCCACTTATTTCAGCAATGCTTCGTAATCTCCCCATTGGTATCAATCCGTCTACATTTTCCGCCATCACAGATCAGTTTGCTGATGTGGATCAATAAGTCCATTTCATAAGCGATAGCAGATGTTGCATAACGACAGTCCCACTGTCCCTGCTGGATCAGACCCAATCGGTCAGTGACCTTTGTCGGGTGTCGGTAAAGTTGCATCACTGTATGTTCAGCATTTCCCGACAGTTTTGGGCTGATTTTGGTCAGTGGTCATCAGCCTCAAAACTGGGCCAAGAAGCAATCGGCCTAATGCAGCGAATAAACTAGAATTGGTCATCATGTACATGAATCACTGCTGAGTGGGTATGCTTTTACAGTCTGTGGATTTTCTTTTGCTAAGCATGTTTGTTATAACAACAGCAGGTTTAGTTTCAGTTATAGCTCGCCGCAGGAGGGGCTGGCCGTACGGTGATCTTGGTTGTCTTGAGGGAATATGAGGGCCCCATACTGGGCTTCCAGTAAATACCTTTCCTTCTCATTGAACGCCCTTTGGCCCGCAGCCATGTATACCTTCCATTAGGGTTGTTCTCTCCACAGGCGTTCAACCACCAGCCACCTGGAAAAGAGTCGGGACATGAGTCGCAGACTACATAAACATCTCTACAGCCAGTCAGTTTAGCTTGTAAATTTGTTTACCTGTGTAATTACGAGGGCAGCTGGAGCTTCTGTTGACATTATTTTTGTCTTTTGTGGAGAATCTCATGCCAGTGCTGTTGGCCATGGCATCAGATAGGTCACCAGAGAAGTGGCTAACGTGGATGGTATAGTCTGTGGAGAAACCCTCCAGTGAGAAGTGGTATTCAGCCCAGTGCCTCTCCTCCTTCCAGTCCTCCAAATCAATGCGCAGGATGTGAACTCCCTGCTGTGCCAAGCTGTGGATCTTCTTCAAGCCCAACCAGAAGTCCTCTGCAAAATACATCAGTTTTTCATGTTAGGATATCAGCCAATGAGCACTTATTTAGGATATTTAACTAGACTTCTGTCCTTATCGCAGTGTAAAATAGAGCTGAGAGATATATCGTTTTTGGATTGAAATTGCAATTTCAGACAACGCAATCATGTGATCTCCAAAGCTGCAATTTTTGGCAATGCACCCGACTGACCAAAGATCTGCTGTATCAGCTGTTTTACACATACTATTACAAATATACAAATTTGCAGGCAGCTTGTTTTTAAGAATGGCTCACAAATGAACGGCTTACTAGCAACTGCGAATGGGTTCTCATTGTTCACGTAAAAGAGTAGTTCAAAGAGTCGACTCGTTTACGAACGTCACATATCCACCGCAAAAGTGCTGGTAAGCCGGTCAGCAACACACATCCTCTGTTTAGGAGTAGAAGTTGGAGTATCTTCTTTTTTTTTTTTTTTTAATACAGATTTTTATCATCAATAATAGATGATGAATAATGTGTTACGTGCTTTTGATAATTGATTTCCTTACTGATGTTTATACTGTAAACATCGAATTGAATAAAAATTGCAGAAATTTGCCAGAAAAGTCGCAATTAGACCTTTTCCTGAAATCGTTCAGCCCTTGTGTTAAAGCACAGGGATAATGTCAGATATGTGGTATCTGCTGAACTGCTTGGTTTGGATACTGCCACTCTGTTTTCCTGTATAGACTTTATCAGTGCCTCTTTAAGGTAGGTGGGACCTGCCTCAGACATTCTCGAAAACTGTTTTCTTCGGTGATTCCTAATGTGCGTATAGTAATCTCTCCATCAGAAAAAGTCATGTAGTTGTTCAGTGGTTATGTGGTTAAAGATAGAAATATTCATCACGCAGTGGATTGCCGAAGAAGTCTGTTCGAGAAAAATACAACATTTGTATTAATGCATATTGCAGTGGCTTGATTGCCTGCAGGAGCCATTACTTTTGAATGTGGCATGACTGCACTTAAGAGCTGCTGCCAGCAAGTGCTGCAGGGAAAACTGCCAAAACATGTGGCTTACTCAGTAAATACAGGAAGTCTCTTTGTCGGTTCAGGACTGATATACAACAAAACTGTTTCCTATGGCCTGGCTTGTATGAAGCACTTAAAAATGTCCTTCTCAAAAGCTTAAATCTTTTAGCTTTGGCAGCACAGCACACTAACTAGTTAAATACATGGATAGAATAAGTCAAACTCAAAGTGTGTTGTGTAATTGAAAGAAAATCTCATTTTGAAGGTAATGTTAACTGAAAAACTTACTCTCCAGATCTCCAAAGCCTTTCTCATATTTGCTCCATGTCTGGTCAAAGTCAGTTGAACCATCAATTCTGCGCTGGACAACTGCTGAGCCTCCATCTATGGAATTGATTAGAAATATATGTCAAGTCAATGTTGGACAATCAACAAAAAGTTTACACAAGGATTAGGAAGCCCCTGTATCATAGATAATGTGGACTATCAACCGAACTGCTCCACAGATAACCTTTTCTTGTGGCTACATCGCTGATAACTGTTGTTTGTTTCCTGTCAGTTGATAGGAAACGTCCTTAAATGCCAATGATTTAATTTGTTAATGTCAGTGCTTCTGGCTAGGTGAAGAATAGTTTGCTGTCTTTAATTTGAACTTCCCACCTGAGCTCATTTCACAGTACACATTGAACGGCTCGGACTGATTCGGTTTGATAACGTAGATTCCACTGTTCGCCTCTCCTTTCTTAAACAGGTCACTGCAGTCTGTAGGAAGATCTGAAAGACAATAAGACGATGAGAGGCTGTCATTGTTTTCTTTAGCCTACATACAAAATGTGTTTGATATAACTTTACCATTTCTGTCAAGACCACTTGAATTTCCGGTCAGATACTCAAACATGTCAGGACCTGCCTGCTCTGAATTCATCAGCTTGTCAACGGTATCTTGAAAGTTGTCATAGGTGAGCTGCAAGAGAGTGCACGTTAATCAGCAAAGGTTATTTCTTTTGCAAGCAATAGGTAAAACAGTTTCAACGAAGTATTGCCAATAATTATAATATGCACAGATAATGCATAGAACCATTACAGATTCTCATATAGTATAAAAATAAAATACAAAATAAAGTAAATGTGCTTTACCTTCTCTTCTAAATGCTTAATCTTGACTTTCTGCTGGTCAAGCTGCTCATGCTGCTCCCTCACAGCATTCAACAGGTTGGTGATTGTTTTCTCTTGAGCTTCGATCACATCCTAAAAGATGCAATAACAATAATTAAGTCAGTTTATAACTCTATGCAAATACATAAATAGGCTGCTGAACTTATAGAGGCAAGTGAATACTAAGAAACTGTACTTTTATGTACTTTTTTTACAGGTCTGCTTAATCCACACTATAACTAAGCTCTTGCTTTTCTACTGTATGGTTAAGAATTTGGGCAATCTCGGGGCATCAATTTGCTCCCTAAAAATATTCAATCTAAATTTCCTTTGATTATTTTCCTCTCAATTGAAATGCAAACTATAGAAAGTCAACTTGCTGCAAAGGTTATTTGTGAAATATCAAGTAAATAGGGAACTTTTTAAGTTGCGTACTCAGCCACTTTTTTAGATATCAGGGTCACATATATGCAGATGGCCTCTACTTCATAGTCATAAGGGAAGTTTGACAGTGTTTGAACAATATCGATATATGTAGATATTGGGGTAAGTTGATTATTCGTATCAGCAGATAATATTTTAAAGATATTTACAGCTGATATTTTTACACATACATATGACGCATATTTATCCAATTAAGTGGCTTTAATATTGAAAAATAGATTTGCCCTGCCATCATTGAATGCCCATTGAATATCAGATATCGTCTAAAATCCAGCATTTTGTATCCCTAATAGTTATTCATATTTATTCTGTTAAAAGTTTTCCTGCCAAATGTTTTAAACTGAGTTTCAGAGAGCAGCAAAAAGTGACATGAAAACAAATCAAAACTTGTTGAGCAGTTTTTTTTCACTTCTTTCTTGATTGAGGAAAGAGTTTTTTTGCTCTTTCTCTCAGCTCACTTTTCCCTTCCTTTTAATTAAATTCAGAATACACTTGAGCAAACAAACGAGAGACTGTAAGAAACTCAGAAAAGAGTCTCACCTTGAGGGTCACAATTTCCCCGAGCTGGTCGGCAGGAACAAAGCTCTGCGACAACCCACTCAGCCGCTCCTCCAGGCTCCCCACTTTGCTCTGCAGCAGCATGCGTTCCTGCAGGATGCCGTTGATCTTGGAGTTTATTTCCAGTGACAGATTCCTGATTTCTTCGTTGTTGGCCTTCAGGAAATTGGTGGTCTTCTTGAGCTCCTCCTCTTCCTCCTTGATCTCGGACGTGACCACGGAGAGTTGGTAAAACGACCGGTCGAAAATGTTCAGCTTTTGGAAGATGTCGTTGATCTGGCCTTTGGTCTTGTGGACAAATTCCCGCAAACTCTGGCCAAGCTGAAGGAGGCCGTTAGCGAGTAGACGGACGTCGTCGAGCATGGCGAACCGGGCCGTTGGTTCGATTGGGCTTGATTCTGTGGTAAAGCCTTGGAAGGGAAAGGTGGCGTCATCTGCTCGACCTGGAGTTAAAAGGGGGTTTGACATAGCTGAGTGAGCCAGCAGCAGCAACAGGCAGAACAGTTTCATCGTGACTTCGTTGTTCAGTCCTCGTCTGGTCAAGTGAAAGATTTTCCAGTTTTCACTCAACTCAGCACAGGAACCAAGACTCCCCCACTGGTGTAGTGATGTGCGAGCAGCGGCCGGCCCGTGTTATATACAGCCCTCTCAGTAGAGGCGGGGGGTAAGCTGATCATTAAGCCCTACTATGTTTTAGCTTCGCTCCCTACCTCCTCCCAAATCCCTCCCAAGCCCTCCCTTCCCTAAACAAACAAATCACAGCAGTGAGTAAATGACATATACAGCCCCCCCTTCTCCCCTTCTGCACTGGCCATTTAACCTCAATCCCCGCTCCATTCTGCACCCTACCCTGTTCTCCTCTCGTGGCGCAGAGCTTTGGCTGATCAGCAGAAAGCCAACAATGGCCATCGCAGGTTTTTGATGGATCGCCGGTCTGATCAATCTCAAGCCTTATAACCCTGCACACACTCTGCTCTGATTGATAATGCTGTGTGTAATTAATGCTCTGGAGTTTGATTTAGCATCCTGCTGAATCAGCCCAGCACCCAGCCCCTTTTTTCCTCCCTCCCTCCTTCTTTTTTCTTTTTTTCCCCCCTTTTTATTTGAGTGGGGAGGGGAACAGGCCTGTCATCTGTGCCAGGGTTGAGCTGCTGGGCATGAATGATGTTGGAGCGTTTGGACAGTGTGTACTCATCATCTCAGCTTTTATTGCTCAGCCCTGTCATTTTTTATCAACTTTGTCATGCCATGTGTGATATTTTTCTGTGTCATGGGACATGAGATGGAGAACTGTGTGCAGGACTTTGAAGAACTGAGGGCTAATCTGGACACTGGGTCCTGTAATTAAAAGAAAATGAAGTTTTTTTTCATGCAGACTTGCAGTGTTTGTGAATTATGTTCACTTTTAGCCAGAGAGGGTCAAATTAATCACTTAAATGACTTGGTGTTGTATTTAATAGGAATATGAATATTTACACATTTGGCACCAGTTTCTCTGTGGTTCTAAATTGCTTGGATAAGCGTTTCCCACATAGGGAAAGATTATATCTATACCAGTGCTATGATACAAGGCGGGCCGGCTCTGTGATTGGCATGAAGCTGGACTCTCTGGTGATCGGGGCAGAGGGAAAAACTCTCGACAAACCGCTGGACAAACAGAGCAGAGACTTAATCCTAAGGCTGGGTTTTTCCAGCAACCCCCGATACAATACGTATCCCGATACAGAGGCCACGATATGATACGTATCCCGATACACATAAATTGTGAACATTGACTGCGCTTTTAACAGAATTCCCAGAAACTTTTGTTTTTATTAGAAGAAGAAAAAGAACAAGCCTGAGTTTTAAATAATTCTTCAACTTTAATTCAGGTCCCCCAAGATAGTAGACTTAAGTTTAAATTTGGAACATGTGTTTTATCATGTAGCTTGGCTTCTACTTTGAACTGTGCAATTTTTAACATTACCCAAAGTGTATTTACAACAACTGCCCAAACATTGAGGCCGTATCAATTCTGTAGAATCCGTATCGATACACGTATCCCCAAGAAGTGCATGACGATATTTTGCCGTATCGATATTTTGAGCACAGGCCTACTTAATCCAGTTTAAAAAGAAATTTAAATCAGTCATTTTGGAGAAATACAGGAATCTCGAGTGGGAACAACAAGTCTTATAAGTGTATTAAACTAAGTGCCTGAATGTAAAAAAGAAAAAAAAAACAATGTGTGCATGTGTGTGCAAGGGGAAGTATGCATACAGACATGTATGCATACACAATGCGTATACACAATGCATATAGATATGTACATTTATGTATGAATTTTTGGATATCTGCTTGTATGTAGGTGTGGGTGTTAAAGTAAATATGGATATGAGTAGGTAATCAGATAGGTAGAGAGGTATTTATATGTGTATAGAAAAAAGGGAGGTGAATGTATAAATGTATTTCATAAGTCCATATAATTTTCTTTAATGAAGTCTATTGGAGTACTTCAGATACTTCAGTTTTCTGTCAACCATAAATGCTTCTGTGACTACTTGATGTGATTTTTGCTGACCGCCTCCCATGACAGCATGGTGTCACTGGCACACTGGACTAAGAAAGGAATTGCAAGAAAGGATAGATTTTATTCTTTTGATGTTGCAGTTTGTTCTGAACTGGAACCTGTTGGCAACTCCCATCCTCATTCCTGTGACATAGTGATGAGTGTAATTACAAGCATACTGATTTATGTCTTGGATTCAGTAACTTCAGTCCAGTACAAGCTTTAAATGGTTTGTGTTCAAACAACAATTTATACACTGAAAGTTTTTCTTCATTTTTATCTCATTAACTTCGGTAAAAAAATAAAAATAAAATAAATCCAATTATACTTATCCTTGTTTGTCCCAAACATATAATTAGAGATTTGTGTTTTTTATTATTTAAAATTGTGAAAACAGTTGCAGCAGTATGCATAACTTGCACCAAACTTTAGTTTAATTTCATCATATTGTATATGGTAAAGAAAATTCCATACCCTTAGAAAGAAAATCTGTTTCAATATGATGAAATCTTTGTTATGATGATCAGAATAGAAAAAATGGTGCTGTTGCCAGTTTCACCCACTTTTCCATTTGTTGCTTAAATATTTAATATAGACAGTGTCTATAAGTTTGCCGTGATTTTAAATATTTAATAACATTATATTTTCCAAAACTGATTGCATTGCGCCTTAGTTTTATCTTATCACACATCAGTAACATTTGATGTTTGCCAACAATAAAAGTCCTCCTTGAATAAAATGTCATTAAAAGAATGATATTTCCCCATTTAGAGGTAAATGTGGCCAAAGAGCCTGTTGCTGTTACCTTTTAATATAATATTCAGCCTATTTACTGGACATTGACCTGGTGCTTTTTAATTTTTTTTAGCTGTTCATCTCAGTCTTCTCAGTACAGTGGCTGGATGAAAGACACCCAATGTTACTTAAAGCAGAATAAATTCTATCAAGGTATTGCTTGAACATTACTGTCATTGATCAACACTTTGGTTATTAAGTATTTAGAAGGAGTAAAACTATATTATGGAAGAAATGGAAGCATTTGTTCAGAAGGCATTGGGATACTTGGCCAGGCACCTTGAGTTAGCCTTGCTTTAACATGGGAACATTTGAGCACCTTGGCTATTACAGAGCACCTTAAAGTACCACCCGGTCATTTTAATGAGCTTTCTGCAGTAATTTGTGGTTATAGGAGCGGATTAGCTCAGCACACAGTAATGAAAACTGCAGCTTTTTCCATATGAACAGAGCAGACAGAAAGGCTCCTATAGAAAAGAAATTATTGGCCACTGATTGAGTGAATGTTCCTGGAATTTGCTCAGCTAGCATAAAGCTGTGAATGATATTGAGTATGCGCTCTGGCTGCACAGCGGGCAGCGCTGTGGCTTTCCAGTAACAGGGTGGAGGATCTGTGCCTAGCATGAGCTGCTGTTTCTTCCACTGTGGGCTGCCATGTTCTGGACAGTTTTAGATTTTATACTGGACACATAAGGAACTCAAGCACGTATCTGTGATGAAGGACACATGAACGAGTCTACAGTTACAGTCTTCATGGGATTTCTTTGAATTTTGACCACGTCTGACTGGATTCAGGCATGACTAGATTTGAATTTGCAGCCAAAGGTCTTCCTTTGCTTGTGGATGTGATATCACAAGAAAGCACGAGGAGATTTTCATCCAACTGTGCTCAAGTGTCTACTTTGACTCAAGGATATACTGATTAGATTTAAGACATCACAGGTCACAGAGACACATTTTTACCTATATGAACTCTTTTATGAGCAAATTATCTCATTAATACTGTCAGGAATTGACTTTAAACTTTACACAAATATCCACCATGGCACAGGGATAAACAAATAAGATTGGAAGTTACAAATTGTAAGAATAATCAACAATGAGGCAAGTCTCTGAAACAGTGATTCTCAGCTTCTCCAGTGGGTCGTGAGCCATTCCCTTCTTTAAAAATAAATGTGAAGAAACCATTCACTGCTTTTATATGTTTTGCAGTGGATACTCAGCTGAAACAACATATTTCTATGATTTTTCAGACCACTTTGTTGTAGCTTGACTTGTCCATTTCATGTCTGTGCGTGAAAGCTCTGGTGAGTCTGTTAAAAAAGGCTGATTTAGTAATGCTGACTGAATATTATTAATGCAGAGCTTTTAATTATGTTTCCACTGATGCAGGGTTATCACAGTTACAGTTACAGCAATAGTTGGAAACTTTGAGTTCCGCAGATGCACTTTTTAGTTTTAATTGAAATGCAGATCATTAAGTGTTTAAGGAAATGTTTTCCCTTTTAGCTTTGCCACATGCAAGTCATTCTGATTTGTCATTAACTTATTTATGTATATGTTGGCACACTGTAATATTCTGTTTTAACTCAGGCTCAAGCTGCATGATCTTTATATTAAATAGATTTGGGAATTTCAAAATTTTCCATGATTGGGGTCGCAGCATCTTATTAAGGGGGGACGGTGGGTCCCAAAGCAAAACCAGTTGAGTACCACTCCTCTGAAGAGTCAAACAAAATGACAGGAATGAAATGCAAGCACAAGGCATCATGGGAAATAAAGGGAATGACAGTGATGAGCTGGACACAACTGAACCACTACATGAACTAGAAAAGCACTCAGAGAGCACAGACCTCCGCCAGCACCACAGTCCTCACCCATATTGTCATTTTGACCATAAATATCAGACCTACCTTTATTTCATCTAAATATTTAGATTCCTCGACCATGAAAACATACCATTAGCACTTGGATTCATAATGATATCTATTTTAGTTAAGTAGTTATTCACAGAAATCCCATTTTTCGCCATGGCAGCCAGACACTGATCCGGATCAACACCAATATCAAATCAGTTCTTCCTTTTCCCATGCTGAACATTTCCTGAAAATTTCATCCAAATCCATCCAGAACTTTTTGAGTTATTTTGTTTACAGACGGACAGACAGACAGACGGACAGACAAACTCTCCTGAAAACATAACCTCCTTGGCGAAGGTAGTTAGCTGTCATCGGAATAGGTTAAAGTGTAAAAATAAGTGTAACATTTAATAAATGGGATAACAAAAAGTGTTTAAAGAAGATAAGAATACATGAGACAGTTAAAAGATGATGACATCACATCAGGAAGATTAGAGCCAATGAGTTGATCAACTTACTTTACACTTTTGGCCATATGAATTGTTTTTCTAGTTAAAAATGTTAAATGAAACAGGTTATATCTTTCCTTATACTGTTTAACACATAAATTTCAAATACAGTTGTTGTTCTTTGACCGATTCTTGTCATTTATTTACCAATCTTTTTCTACCTTGCTTCTACAGAAGTGAAGAAAACTCTTTGTCACCTGGCCTATTTAAAGAGATGTTTGCTGATCTATGTTTAGAATCAGTAAATAATGACTTTGTCCTTTTTTTCGGTCTCTGTGTCCAAATGGGAAAGGTACCCTGCTGTAATTTAAGTTAGATGTGTATTGGGCCTCCTATGGTGGAGAGTTTGCTTTCAGGGTATCCCTGTGTACTGATTAACCAAAGTTAAATTTGAAGAGGGGAGCAGAACAATCGATGAAAATTCATTTGTGCTTGAATGGCTATCTTTGTACAGTGAAGTCATCCTTGTGTCTACCTCGGTTCAAAATCAAACCCACTTTAAACTGCCAATTTAACTGTTAGGACACGAAAGATGAGGGGATAAATGAAAGAGAGATTCCCACGCTTATATGTCAGTTGTGGCTCCAGCTGTGATCTCTATGGGGCCGTCCCCCACAGGCTCGGATACGTCGTATCGCCAGCTGATGGAGGGTTAATCTACTGTCTGTAGTGAGGCCTCCTCCCCCTCCGAGTGGTATATTGACCAATGACTGCAACAAGGAGGCACTATAAGTATATTTTTGACTATGTAAATAATTTCAGCTCTAAGATTACTTCAGAAACTTTAGTGAAAGTCATTTAAATTTTTCAGCCATTGAACAGAATAAACCAGGAACAAATATTATTAATTCCAAGGTAAATTTAAAAGCTCATTATTTAGATTTTTTTTACACTGCAATATCTTAATTGATGTAAACCAATAACTCAGACAGTGTTTTCTGTGTTTTAGTTCATTATTTCCACTATCTCTAATATTGATTAAATCTAATTTAGTATTTACTTGGCATATTGTAATTTCTCTTAAATATTTTTCCAAATGACAATACCATTTTAATTTATTCGAAAGAACAAATCATGCACACTAAATCCAATGTATAATAGACATATATATTTTCTTGTATGTGTTGCATGGTGTTGTTCAATAAACCCAAAACAAAAATGCTTTTGGCAAACTTAATATTTTTCTTTATATTTTCTATTTGTTATCATTTTTACATGATATGTGGGCCTTGCTGAGCGAGAAGTCCCTCATGTGTTGCCCATGACCTTGCAGTTCAAGTTATTTAAAAAAAACTATAATATCTTGTACTTTTTGTTTCAGGTTCTTCTTTTTACATTGTGTGAGCAACCACTTAATTTTCTACATCATTTATAAACTATCCTCACCATTTTTAGGTTGACTGAATCCCCCAGTGTTCTAAATTTTGCACTGTAATATTCTTGAGTTTACCCCTTAATTTGACCAATTAGTAGAAGGTTAACCTGTTGCGGCCTTGGCCTGTTAAAGCTATCAGTTTCTGGAGTCTTATGTAACTGTTCAAGATAAAGCAGGTCATGCACTTTAAAGACGCTGGGTTTACGTTAGTGTATATGGCCAAGGGTTAAGTTAAGGTTATGCTAGATTTCCATATTGAAGTCTGCAGCAAAGAGATTAACAATATAGTCCATGTTTAAATTGGAATTAAATGTATGTCCATTGACCTTTCCAAAAGCAAATTCAAGTTTGAAACCCCCTCATGATATTAGAAATGTTACATAGAAATCTAAAGGTGAGTTTTGATAGAGTAAAAATGTGTATTCAATTTTTATTCCAATGATTTATTAGACACACAATTCTTTAAATGTTTTGCCATTGGTGCTGGATATTTTTTCTGACAGATTGTTGTTTTTTTACTTGAATTACATAACTCATGCTGTGCCTTTTTGTCTCTGTTTGTGATCTTTGTGTGTTTGTCCGGCAGGAATCTGCTGTATGTGAACCCCCAGAGTTTAAACTTTGCCAACCGACAAGGCTCTGCCCGCAACATCACAGTCAAAGTGCAATTTATGAACGGAGAGGACCCAAACAATGCAATGCCGGTATGTACTTAAAAAATGCATAAGTTTGAAAGAACCTATAGTCTTGTCTGTCTTCTTAGATAGCCTCACTTTGTTGATCTCTCATCTTTTTGTCAGACTAGAAAAGTGAAACCACTGCAATTTGTTAAACTAAAATTAACTCAGAGTGGTACAGGAATGAGACCTATAATGCAAAAGTGCAAAAATTGATGGAATTTTTAAAAAGCTTTTGGTGTAAATCTCTGAAATAAGGTTTGTTCGCTAAGGTCCAGTTTAAAATAATAAAATGTTATTGTTAGGGCTGGGTATCGATTCAGATTTTCTGGATCGATTCGATTCGATATTAAGAGGCCTCAAATCGATTCGATTCACGATTTCATTCGATATTTGTTCAGTCTGGGTTATCTCAGTAAAAATAATGCTGTAAATGACTTTTTGGCCTGGTACATTATTAAAACTCTTTTTACATTAAGAACTGAACCCAAAGCAGTTACATTAATCACATATTAATGATATGCATTAATGCATATTCTGCAAGTTACCTTTTTTTTGTCCAACTTATCTTTTCTTTCATGCATGTTAAATCTGAAATATGTCCAAACGTCAACTTTTAAACTCTCTGCCGGTGCCGATATAATGCTACTCGCTTCCGCCATGTTTTTTTGACTGCTTGCAGTAACATTTCATGAGATGGAAAGCAGAGCTAAACGTGAGACTAGCAGAGTTGATACCACAGGCTGCTTCTCGGACCGTCCAATGAGGAAAAAAATACCCGCGTTAAAAGATCGATCTTTGGATTTTATGGACCGATCATGAACCATTTAAAGGGAAATTGATTAAAATTGATTAAATTGATTTTTTTTTACCCAGCCCTAGTTATTGTGTGCATAAAAGTATGGTTGCTGGTGAACTGCCAACAAGAACTACAAAAGTGGCCACAGACCCACTGCAAGCATTCTGTTCAGTACTTGTTCAGTATTTATGAGGTGCTGGACTTCATATTGCAGAGAAAAATAGGACCACAGTGAGTAAAAATGGGAGAGAAGCAAAAAAATGACCAGAAACTGCTTGGGATTGGAAGGGATAAACACAACCAAATTGTCCACAGGAGCATACTTACACTAAAATTTTGCTGATTACTCAACACTGGTGTGTCAGCTATGATGCGTTAATGTGTGAGTTCCTCTTGATCAGCAGTGGTCCAAGCACACAGTGGAAAACCCCATTAGCTCTAAGTCAAGAGAGCCAGCGGGATGCTAACTTCTGCATTGGTCTATAAAATACATCATCCCTGCACCACTCTGTACAGAATCATGAATGCAACCACATTTGCTTGGGTTGTACAAAATCACAAAAGTCCCCAAAAGGCCAGTAATTGTTTAAATGTCATGTTTTATTTTCATCTTTCAGGTGATTTTTGGGAAGTCAAGCTGTGCAGATTTCTACAAAGAAGCCTATACCTCAGTGGTGTACCATAACAGGTGCGTTTTTCTCTGTCTGTAGTCATGGTTACACTGAACAGAGCAGAGACTCTGAGTTTTGATAATGATTTATAACAGGTAAAACTCTACTTTAAACCATTTGACCTTATGGTGCATGCTAATTCTAGATTCTTTTTCTATCAAGTCCTGTTCAAACCATTATAGTGTGATTTATGTAATGACCCCACATGCCATTTCCACGTTATAGTTACATGTATTCCATCATGTTTTATTCTGTTGAAATGAAATCCCCCTTTATTCCCCTTTAATTTAGCATCTGCCCAACGTCCACTCCAACACTTCCATTACCTCTTTTCATGGTCCTCATTAAAGAACAGGTTGAGTCAATCTGCTGGCTAATGTAAAGAGGTGTCCTTGGCTTAAGTTTCTTCCACCTGTCCGTAAGAGCTGGGGGTCTCTAATATTTTATCATCACTATTCTGTGTTTTTATGACGTTCAGAGGTTTGTCATTTTCACCCAGGGGTCACACACTGATCAATCTGAGAATAATGTGTGCCCGTCCAGGAAAATCCTGCATCAGAACTTTAAGAAGGTGTCAAAGTCATCGACATGCAGCCTGAATTTCACTTAGAATGATCTTAGAGCTCAAGCTCTTTGCACACACGGGGAAAATAGATTCGCAAGAGGGAAACAGTCCTTTGATTAAAGATGTTTTCATATCTTACATCCTCCTCTTTGTGCACTGTTTGTCCTCGGATATTCTTTCCGGAATGTTTGTTCTCATGAGAAATGAGGGCCCTGCTGTGATCTCTTTAGGCTCTCCTGCTCATTTTCAGCCTAAAAGCAGCCCTAGTGGTTTCTTTATAGGCCCGCTGTGTTGTGGGATTGTTTTTTTTAAACATTGGCCTGTAGTCAAAGTTCACTCCTGGGGGACTTAGAAGAATTCAACCAAAGCGAATTACAATGTGTTATGTAATGTCCGATTAGACAGTACTGTGGCTCAGCTTATAAATCTATGCACTTTTGCAGGTCTGTAGATCAGTGTTAGCAGACAGTGCTCATGAGCATGTGGGCCGGAGGGAAGCCTTTGAGGTGCCTGCAGGAACAGTCAAAAAGTAGCACAAGTGACCCTACAGAGCTTGAAATAAAAGGCATGTATTCATCACATTAGTTAGTAGAGGTGTAACGAAATGGTCAACTCACGAAACAATACAAACAGGGCTCACGATATGAAATACTCACAATACAAAAAAGAGATTATCGAAAATCCCTAACAGTAGGAAGTTGTGCAAAAATCTCATTTTCTTTATTTTCTTCCTAATGCAGACATACAATAATATTGCTGCATCAGTACAAAATAAATGCTCTTTGAAAAAAAAAACAAAATTGTGTTTTATCCTCTTATTTAGACTACAGTGCAAATACAAACATACAATCTCAATAAAAAGTGTTTTGTTGTAACAATCAGGATAAGTACATTCTTGAATGAAAAGGAAAACAAATAGCAGTCCTCAGAGCTGCAGTTTAGACCTATAAATGTCTGAACTGTGAACTATAATATTTAGCCTATAACAGTGCATATACTTCTGATCTTCAAGTATGATCAAATTATGTCAACTCAACAGTAGATGCAAAAATCAAATATTGTTTTTTATGCAGACTTACAAAAACATACAGTTGCTGCCTGTCTCCAGTTCAAAGTAGTTGGTAGTTGGTGGTTGTACTCGCCGCAGTATACGGTGAACTGTAGCGGCATAATTTGCACACGGTTGTTGTTTTGTCCTCAGTCTTCTCACCGTTCTCTCGTCTTTTACATGGGAAGCCAAAATAGGTCCACACAACCGATTTATGTGATGAAAGAGCGTCAGCTGATTCTTCCACCTCGTCTTCCTCCATATTGAAGCAAGTGTTTTGCTACGGGAGGCTAGGAGGGCAAAAAAAATCACCAGTCATGCGCTCGCCCCTTCGCGTTTTTTATTTTGTGCTTTTATTTTGTGCATCTTTGAATTTTATTTCGTCATTTTTTTTATTTCATGAAATTTCATGGCACGAAATTTCGTTACACCCCTATTAGTTAGCTAGTTAGTTTGTTTTTGAGTTTGTGAACAGGATAACTCAAAAAGTTATGATCAAATTTTAATTATGTTTTCTGGAAATGTTCATGGCACAAGCTAGAAATGATTAAATGTATTAGGGAACTGATCCATGAATTTTGTAAGGATATGCTAAATTGTGAATCTAAACTGAGTCAAATGACCTCAAATAACCATCAATAACCAATATACTTATGACCGCAACTTGACCAGACTGCTATGAAAAGATTTTTTTTTTTTTAATGTGTTTTTTTGGGGCATTTTGTGCCTTTATTGATAGGAGAGAGACAGTGGATAGGCTTGTTAAAGGGGGAGAGAGAGTAGGGGAAGACTCTCTGCAAACTGGTCACAAGCGGGATTCAAACCTGGATCAGCAGAAGCAAGTACATGGGGTGCCTGGTTGCTAACCACTCTGCCAAACCAGCACCCCGTAAAAGATTTTTTAATCATCAAAAATTCACTTTGGTATAATTAATGTAAGATAGATAAGCTTGATTAAAAACAGTATGTACTAGTTTATTGCATTTATTTCATGTTTTGATTATCAAGATGAGTTTTTCTGTTTGGTTTTGAGCTTTGAAATGATATTATCTTTTTGGTTGCATCAGCAAAATTTAACAAAAATTTTAACTATTAAAATGCTTCTAAGTATATATATTTTTTTTGTTTTTATTGGTCATTGGTGGTTAATCATTAATTAATTAAGCATCTCTTAGAATGCTCTAAAGCTCTAAAGGTTGGTTAGCCCTGGAATAGATATTCTTAATAAGTCTTAATAATGAGAATTTTGAAGTATGAAGTGTTTCCAAATCAGTCATTTGAATAAAAATGTTTTATAAAGGCAGTTTGTTTTTAATTAAGAACATGTTTTGATTCCACAAGAATGGAAAAGAAAGGATAATGTTCTGCTAAGTATTTTGTTAGTTGCAAGTAAAAAAAAAAAACTAAAAGATGGTTATCACAGGACTCACCCACCATATCAGAGTGGTGGAATACAACTCTTGAGATTTATAAAATGGAACAGATGACGCACTTATAAATCAAAAACAAGACCAGTTTCTAGCACGTTGGGAAAAATGGGTTGTATTTATTAAAAATAAGAAGCCCGATTTAATGTTAAGTTAGAACATATTGAATCAATGTGTTGGTCACTCCCTAAGGTTCTTAAAGGTTTGTTTCCTTTTATCCTCTGTTGTTTTGATCTGATGGGAAAATGTTTCTTAAAAGGAAAACAATAATAAACCAGTGCACATGTTGGCACAAATGAATTGTACCAATCAATGAAAAATGTTAAAATTGATAAATAAAGAATTAAAAAAAAAGAAAAAAAGAACATGTTTTGAGGAGTGCACATCAGCATAAAGGGGGCTTCGACCACTTCATGGGCAGTGTGACCAAGAAAAGCAGTGAAACCTCGTTTGGCAACAATTGAACTGCAGACTTTTTTCTGAAGTGAGACCTTGTGTGCTAAACAAATACTTTGTCTTTGTTGATCTGCAGAGTTTGTGTTTCAGGGTGTTCTTTCTGTAATCCGTTAACTGTTGAACACAAACAGAGTAAATCACATTTCTTTGTTTTCATTACTATTTTTATTAACATTAAATATCATCAACAGATCCCCCGACTTCCATGATGAGGTCAAGATCAAGCTACCAGCCTCCTTGTCGGACCACCACCACATCCTCTTCACCTTTTACCACGTCAGCTGTCAGCAAAAGCAGAACACCCCGCTGGAGACCCCCGTAGGGTACACGGTAGGAAACAGTCAGATATGGCTGCAGCTTTTACTGTGAGGGTCAGTGTTTAATTTAGTTTTTGTTATAGTCTTTTGCTTAAAATATATTTTAGTTTAAGTCATAATTTAGTCATCTACGTTGTTTTAATTTTAGTCTAGTTTTAGTTGAGGAAATTTCACAACATTTCAGTTGACAAAATCTACTGTAAACTTAGTTGACTTAAGTACGAAGTGTAAAGTGTACAGCATTTTTTATGTTTCCATCAATTTCTGAACTCATGTTTTACACTTGGATAAAATGAAACATCTAGTAACCCTTGATAGTAAAGTTTGAATTTTGAAATTAACAAAAAAAAAATTTAACTTTTGTGTGAAATGCAGTCACCTTTATTTATGCTACCTGGCAGAGCATCTCAGTTACAATACCAGAGCTGACAACAAACAATGAACCTGCTCTACGTGAATAAATCAATTCATAAAGAGAGCAGCTCTGATTGGATCCCTCCCCAACTTATCCCACCACCGTGAAGCTAAGGCAGCTGTGATTGGATATATTCCTAACTTGTCACTACTTTCTGCATGGCGACATCTGATTGGATTAAGTCTCTTTTAAACATTTTAATCTAGTTTTTATTTGTTGACTAAAATATCAGTTAATTTTGTTTTAGTTTTTGTCCATGTGCACTTGTTTTCATTAGTTACTGTAGTTTTTGTCAGGGGAAAAAAGGTTGTTGATAAAAACTATGACTTCTGTTGATGTGTTCATGCAGGTGTAGTTCTGAACTATTCAAACATTTCTCAGATGCACAACTTAACTTAAGTCTCCAAGGCCATTGTAAATTCACATTCAAGTTTTCTGTGTGATCTCTTTTGATTTGTTTTTGTCCTGTTCTCTGCAGTGGATCCCCATGCTCCAGAATGGACGTCTGCGAACTGGCCACTTCTGTCTGCCCGTGTCCCTGGAAAAACCACCTCAGTCCTACTCTGTTCTCTCACCAGATGTAAGATTTTTATGTGCCTTAAGCAATTATGCAACAGTCTCCAAAGTGTTGATGTATGTAAATGGAGTTAAACTGAAATATTAGGGCACCTGAAATGACAAGAGGCAGCAGTATGTGCAGATATGGTCTGTGGAAAAGCCTGTCATCTCTCAGCCCAGAAGTCCAGGATCCAGTCCAGGGCTAGCAGCTGCATGCAGGACTGTCCACGATCTATCAACTGAAATTTAGAGAAATCTCAACTAATAGTTATGTTTCAAAGACCTTTATATTTATGTGAGCCAGTATAAATGATCAAATCCATAAATTTAGATATTTTTATTTGTTTAATCCATCACTATCACTCATAAAACACCAATGCAGGACATCACACAGTTTAGTACAGCAGTATAGAAATATGTAATATTCTTCCATCAAAGATCACTTTAAACCAGTGAAATTGTTTTTGAAAAGAGTTTGAAGAAATATCTAATGCCATAAAGATCATCTTCTTTGTAAAGTGACATGCACAATCCTGTTGTTATTGTTTAGAAATAATTAAACTGTAGTTCTGCCCAATGGCACTATATTAGGCTGAATCATTACCTCTGCCAGGAGGTTATGTTTTCCGCAGAGTTTGTCTGTCTGTCTGTTTGTCTGTCTGTGAACAAAATAACTCAAAAAGTAATGGATGGATTTGATGAAATTTTCAGGAAATGTTCAGCATGGGAAAGGAAAGAAGTGATTCAATTTTGGTGTTGATCCGTCTGGATCCGCCATGACGAAAAATTCGATTTTCGTGAATAACTATGAACTAAAATAGATATCATTATGAAACCAATAGCTATGGATATGTTTTCATGGTCAAGGAATCTAAATATTTACTAGAAATAGAGGTAGGACTAATATTTATGGTAAAAATCGCAATATGGGAGAGGACTGTGGTGCTGGCGGAGGTCTGCGCTGTCCGAGTGCTTTTCAAGTTCATTTATAGAATTGTTTAAATTATAATGTATTAATTGATGTACTGTACATATACTCTGATCTTTGGGAATCTAGTGGTTGCTATTTTGAACTGCCTTTAATTTTCTGTTTCAGTTTTCTTAGCATGTGTTGTGGGATTTTGTTTTAATGTGTGGACATCAGGAAGAGTAGCTTTTGCTTTGGTAGTAGCTAATGGGGATCCATATAAATCAATTTAAAAATATATAAATAAAAGTTTGATAACGGAAAAGAACGGAAAGAGAATTGGTGGATTTGAGTCGCTTTGCATTTTCAACTTATTGAGCCAAATGCAAAAAAAAATCAATAAAGGCATAGAACACAATTTTAATTTGTCTGAATGTCCTGCTCTTACTGAAATCTACTGAAGGACAGTTAATTAGACCTAAGTAATCTTGCAAAGCTGTAGGATTCAGTGGATCCGTATGCTATGGATAAGTGAAATAGTCCATTCTGTCCATCAGATTATGAGCTAACACAAGTGTGAAGGATCAAGTGCTGTAGAAAAGTCAATTTTTTTTTCTATATCAACATAACTTTATTAATAAACAATTTTACCCCACCATTTATTTTGTTTGAAAAAAATAATAGTGTACGTATATTGGGACATATCTGAAGCTCAGGCCAGTTTACTTCTGGGTCAGTTCGAACATTTTTATCTGTTTTTACTGTTGAGTTTAACATAATGGAAATGATTGTTACTCTTGGAAAACCAGGGTTAATTATTCAGCCCAGTTATATCAAGTTTCAATTACTTTATACCACCCATTAAATTTTAGAGAAATCCTTCATTTTGGCATATCACAATAATTTCTTTTTCCCTCTCCAGGTTCCCCTCCCTGGGATGAAGTGGGTAGACAACCATCGGGGAGTATTTAATGTGGAAGTGGTGGCCGTTTCAACCATCCACACACAGGTACAGTAACAGCGCTGTGCTGAGTGCTCTCTCTCTCTCCTGACCTGCCTCACCTCGAAGTCTTGGTTAAATTCTGCTGTGGAATTAAACCGTTTTACTTTTGGTTACTTTATAAGATGCTTTCAAATCCTGTCAAAGCCTACAAAAATCTATTTTATCCAGCAGTGTTTAACAGTTAGATAGTAAATCCTCCCTCTCATCAGTTCATTAGTGGGTGAACCTTGCCTGGACGGTAATTTACCGGAGTCTACTCCATCTCTGTGTCGGCTCGGGTGTGGAGGGTTTGACTGTGGTCCCCAGGAGCCTAACTGGGACTAATATGCTCATAAATCACTGCTCCTGGCTCAGATTAGACTTGCTGGATTCGGTTGTGTTCTTGCAGTAGCCCTGGTTTTATGGTTTTCACTTGGAGAGCTAACTTAAGACTGATAGATCCTTGCTCACTTTGTCGATTTGCTTTGAAGATTTTTTTTTACTTTAGCTATATCTTAAACAGTATTGTGGCTTTGTTTCGTCAAGTTCTGCCATTTTTCTTTCCGCCCTGCTGTCTCTGCACCCATCTCCATTAAATGTTTGTATCCTTTCCCCTCTGCTGTTTTCTTTTTTCATTTGGCCTTCCATTATTTATCTGTTCAGTACATTAACATGATAAACATGCAGATGAAAACATTCATTTGCAGTAGCTCAGACTTGGGCTGTGTTTACACAGGGCCGAATACGGTCTGATCTGATATGTTTTTATTGCATTTTGGCCTTGCATTTACATTGAAACTCTTTGCGTTTTGTTTGAAAATGGGCTCCAGAGTGGAAAGTTTTCAACACAATAGACAAAACAACCCAGACAGATTTGTTGTCCAGAAAATAAACTCCTGCATCTCTGTGCGTCTACTTGCCATTGTTGTTTGTGAAAAGTTTTTCTTCTTCGTAAGTGCATTGTAGCAGCGCTGCCTCTCTGCAAACCTACACCGCCATCTACTGAACTGGGATGCACCCTATAGCGGGTTCATACGTCTCCAGCGTCACCGTCTGAACACAGATCGACTTTAAAAACGCAAAGGAAAAATCAGTCAGGAGTGTCTGGTCAACTTGACCTGATAGTTCATTTCAACACGTTAGTCTGACTGACAATTTACATTCTCAAACTGGAACACACGCAAACTGCAGGTTTACAATTGATGCTTTTACATTTGTGGCATCTGTTCAACTCATCTTGACTAGGGATGCAACAGCTAATCAATGTACATTAACAAATACAACAACATAACTGCTCTATGACGGATGACGGATTTTGTTCCCAGTAATCATTAAATTACAACATCTTTTGTTTTTAGTGCAATGGTTGTACAAAATATTGTTTTCTGGAGCAGATTTTTTTCTGAAAGTGAGTCGTCTTCTTCTACTATCCTTACTGGAGCAACATAATTAAAACAGTGAGAGCAGAGCATCAGGAGAATGGTGTAACATAGCAGTGATAGCCATCGTTAAGCTAACCTGTCCTAAACCTTTGTTTCCACAGTAAAGTAGTTGCACCGCAGTGGTTTACCTTATCAGCACTGGATGTCCACATTTAGTAATCCAAAGTATCTGCTTAGAGGGTTGTGTGGTTTTGCCGGGTTTTTTCCATCATTTGGTTTGTTAACAGGATAACTCAAAAAGTCAAGAATTGATTGTGATTACATTTTCAAGGCACAAGGAGGAAGTGATTAGATTTTGGTGGCAACCTAAATCTGGATGCAGGATTTTTTTTTAAGGTTTTGCTTATGTGAGACAGGGCAGATAGTGTCAGAAGTACCTTGGCAGAGTGTTGTGCTGTTGAAACCCTGTTGTTTTTCTTGCCTTGCATCTTTTTCTAACACATATAGTCAGTTGATATTGAAGGAAAGGGTCAGATTTAGTAAAATGAAGGCTTGAAAAAATAGATTATTACTGGTATCAATGATAAGAAGTTTGGAAATATCAGACACTTGCAAATATCCATTGTTGTGAATTACTTGTTTTCTTGGACTAAATCCAGATAGAATCGGCCTATGAACTCACCTAGTCCATAGGCCCTGGACTAGGTGAGAGTCACCTAGTCAAAAGACCTGTAAAGATAAGTACAATTTCATTTTTTTAGTCAATTTAGATAAAATGTATTTTGACAGTCTTAAAGCTGAGAGCCAGGTTTGGAACCAGGAAACTAGAGGATTAGAGCAAAAGATAAGTGTGGGGTGTTATTGACTGTTTTGGGGATTTAAGGTTCTAATTTTCAACATTCAACGAACAAGCTGTTAAGTGCTTAAAACTTGTTTGTGAGGTCAACGGGAAGAGGGTCTAATGGTAACTAGCAATGCCAAACAGAATTAGGCAGACTTCCATCACTTAGTGAACCTGTTCTTATTAACCAGGAACAGGACAGTCCTTCAGTTGGTAGTCTAAGTAAACCTATAAGCAAAGCTCCACTTAGCCACCATATATAACTAAATGTACCAGCAGCCCTGTATGTCTACTGTCAGCAGTAATCTCACCCTCTCTTTTCTGTCCCTACCCAGGACCAGTACCTGGACAAGTTCTTTGCTTTGGTTCATGCCCTGGACGAGCACATGTTCCCGGTCAGGATAGGAGACATGCGGATCATGGAGAACAACCTGGAGGCCGAGCTCAAATCCAGCATCGCTGCACTTAACTCTTCCCAGCTGGAGCCAGTGGTTCGGTTCCTGCACCTTCTGCTCGACAAGCTGGTGTTGCTTGTTGTGCGGCCGCCGGTTATTGCTGGGCAGATTGGTATGATATTTTATTACACTGAAATGATAAGCCATACATCACTTATTGATTTAATTCCAGCTTGGAGCTGTTAATCTGCCTAGCAAAGCAAATCGTAAATTTTATCACTTCAAGCAGTTAGATGAAGCTATACTCTGGGTTTATATTTTCCTCTTGTTCTCGTTCTTCCTCACTAAGACAATAAAAACGTGAAAAGTTAAAGTTTGGCAGAAGCATGTTACCAAGATTTGGTATGTCACCACTGCGACTGCTAACAAGATGTCTGCTGCCGGATGACTGTTGTAGCAGGTTGCAGTGGCTTACTTTGGGTACTGAACTGTGAGTGAACTGAAAGAGCTGTGTTAATGTTCCCATTTCAATATTTATGGAAGATAAAATCCAAATAAACTTGCATGTAGAGATTAGATTGCTGAAGGCTATAACACAGGCACTTTGCTGCAGTGTTTGACTGATGTGGTTTACAGACCCACAGCTAATGTGTGTTGTGTTGTGCTGCCTACATCAGCTGGTCACTTATGTCTTTAATTTTTGAGTTGCTCCAATTAAGCAGCCTTCCACAGTGTTTATTTACTCAAAAGAAGATGACCATAGTCTTGAGCTTCAGAATTTTGGACTAATTAGAGAGAAAAGTCTGGTCTGTGAAGTGAAATGCATCATGCAGTGACTTATGAATGGGGGTAAATTTTGATTAGAGTGAGTTCTGGTTCAAAGTATGATGTGCGCCTGTACATGGCAGTCAAGTTTTAGTTTTATAAATACATTTTATGATCATATTTTAGACTTACCGGAGGACTAACTTGAATATCCATTTTGTTTGGGTACTGGTTTGGTGGTAAGCAACCAGTTATTAAAAATATGAACAGTGGGTGCTGCTCTCAGGTCTGCAGGTAGACTGTTCCACAGATGGGGCAATAAAAATGAAAAGATGATTCACCGTATGTTTGGTTTCTACTTCTGGAACAATTAAAAGACCACTACCTGAAGACCTGAGGGCTCTACTGGGCTCATATGGTAAAAGAAAATCAGAGAATTAGGATGAACCAAGACCATTAAGGGATTTAAAAACCAATTAAAGAACCTTAAAATCTATTCTAAAAGACACATCTCGCCAATGCAGGAACTTTAAATTTGATGATGTGGACTCTCTTTCTGGTCTTCGTCAGCATGCAGGTAAACAGGAGCTAAACCCTGGTTCTTAATATTTATGCCTAGAGGGTTTTTTCTGAAGCTTATCTTTCTGTATGTCAGATTTTGTGTGGGTCACGGGGTGCACAAATGTACTGTAGCAATGTATGTATTTGATCTTTACCCATGTCTGCATGGTAACACGTGTGTCTCTTTGCTTGTACCTTTGCCTGTAACCTGTATGTGGGTGTTTGTGTGTTCAGTGAATCTGGGCCAGGCATCCTTTGAGGTCATGGCATCGATAGTCAACCGGCTTCATAAGTACTTGGACACCAGCCAGGACATGCATGGCCGCAACGGCCTGTTGTCATCGTACATCCATTACGTCTTCCGCCTGCCCAGCGCAGACCCCAACTCACCTTCCCCAGGTATTTTTAAAGTTAACGTGTTCAGCCTCATTTTTAGCTTTTGTGTGTTTTTTTTTGGTTTTATTAAGTTGCCTTCATTAAACCTTCCACTCACCATCACTTGGTTTCTATTGTCAAACCTACCTGCCATAATTTTTCCTCTTCTTTTTTCTTTTTATCTTTTGCATTTTTCCCCTTTCTTCATCTGTTTTGTCTTCTGCCTGCCCAATACAGACCCCAATTCATCTGAAACAGGTACACACAACTGAACATCCAAACTGTCTGCATTTCCTGATTCTCAATAAAGAATTAGTGCTCTTGATGTATTTCGATGTTTTGTTTTTATATGTGGTGTCAGGGCTGGGTGGTACATTCAAACTCAAAATATGCAGACCAAAGATTTAAGAAGCTACCAGACAATTTTAGAAAAGTTCTATTGACAGTAGCAGCTTGAATCAAGTCGGCTGATGAAGCAGCTGGTTTTAGATTGTAAGGTACATCATGGGTTTTATCAGCCAATGAAAAGCCAGAGAATAGAGATTTAGTTGTTTGGCCATGATTCCGGGCCCTATGTAGTTTCAGAAAGCTTCTGTGCTACCTAATGAACCATCAACTGCAAAGACATGATTGATTCCTCAATCTTGAGCTTCCATACTTGTCATTTTTCTTTTTGTACAAGTTAAAATTAGCAAGAGGTGGTGTTGAGATAGATGCTTACATGAGTATTAGGCACAGAGAAAGCGTACATATTTAAAGTAACAGTAGATCACTTTTTCACCCAGAAATATTTTTTTTACAATTGATGCAGTTGCACAATAAATCCTGCTCACTGTCCAAATTGACCTAATTTATTTTCAGCACTTTTTAATCACACGCTTTTCAAATACTCCCTTTGCCTTTTTCAGTTTGGACAGAGCCTTAGATGAGACTGAAAATGAAAATGACTAAAACACATTGTACTGAAAGTCATCGTCAATTTAACAACCTCAGTAAACATTAATGTTGCAGACAGAGTATAATAGTTGAAATATCAATAATGTAAGAATAATATTAGAATTTATATCATGTGCAAGACTTTGCAATTTTAGATCCCTGAAAAAATCCACAGTTACGAGTGTCTACAACTTCTGTTTTCTGTGCTTAAATATTAAACAGGTGTTAATGGTGTCTGATTTTACCAAAGTCATACCTATGTTTCCATTCTGCTAATGAGAAAACTATTTGGTATTTCTTCATATGGACAAATCATTAAATTGATGTTGTGTATTACCATTCAGCTAAAAAGCTGTAATATGATTTTTGGTCCATTTAGTCTGACCCTTAGTTGAATTTCAGTGATTTCTCCATTTTACATAGTAGACTGCCAACTGCAAAGACAGGACTGGTTTCTCATTATTGAGGAATTCTCTTTTTTTTTTAAAAACTTCCATACCATGCATTTTAATTTTAAGCTAAAATGGAGCAGGGTAGATTACCAAGAGGTGGTTTTGCATTAATGTTAATGTGATTGTAGGCCACAGAGAAAACAAGTAACCATCATGTAAAGTTGACTTTTAGGCAACATTTCACTTTGAAGAATTATTTCTGCAGTTGATGTAATTTCATAATAACTTCTGTCCTATTTTTGTGGCCGTCTTCTTGCTTGGCTGTCCTCTCTCTCTCTCACTTAATTTGCTTCATCCATCATGGACCTTTTTTATCTTCTAGTTTCTGCCTTTTTATCAAAATGATGCTAAGACAGGCTAACTATCTTCTTTCTAACTGAAGGCTGGTGTGTGAACTAATGCCATCACGCGACACCTCTCATAGAAGAATAGCAGCTGTCACAGTAAAATGGTGTTTAAAGCAGAAAACCAAACTATCATCCTTGTTGGAAATGACTATACCCTTCAACTTTGTAACTAGTATTTCGAGGTGAAAAAAGTGAGTTTGCCTTCACAACTTCTGAGAGCCTGTCACCCCGTCAGAATCAAGTGTCCAACTTTCCTCTGATTGTTTCCTCAGGTCCAGGAGGACTGGGAGGGTCTGTTCACTATGCCACTATGGCTCGATCAGCTGTCCGACCAGCGAGCCTCAATCTGAACCGCTCCCGCAGCCTTAGCAACAGCAACCCCGACATCTCGGGCACTCCCACCTCCCCTGATGACGAGGTCCGCTCCATCATCGGCAGTAAGGTAAGGTCATCAATGGATGCCTTGTTTGACGTCTGTGTTCTTTTACAATCAGTTGTCCATTAGGGCAGACAAAGGCACCTCTAACTCCTTCATGAACACGTGGACTACATGTGGACGGTGGGCATAAGTAGTTATTAGATACGAGATATCAGAGTTAAATATTTAACACAGCTGTTGTCCAACAGCTCCGATTGATTTGTTATGAATTGTAGACGCGCTCATGTAAGGTGACTGAACTGAATCTATAGATCTCAACCCACACAATGCACATGCTCTCCATGTGCACAGTGTCCAGAGGAACTAGTTTATCGGCATGCAAACTGTATAGCCAATATGTAAACATAAGGCCGGACATCTTATCTGTCTAACCCGTGTGACAGCAGCCTAGCACACGCACAAACACATGCATACCCCCATGATGCACGGTTTGTGCAGGTTGTGAAAGGCCTTAGAGGCAGCAGGCTGGATGCAACATCATTTATAATCCTCTTTATTTAGAGATAAAGGAAGTAGAGGAAGAACAATGCAGTATATGTGTAGCTTCATATGTATAGGAAAGTGCATATATGTGAACAGATGCTCGATCTCTATACTGAGTGCACTGGTATTTACTGTAATTTCTCAAATATAACGCACACCCAATTTTTAATGCTTTTTTTTCAGGAAAAACACTGTGCTCAAATGTAACACTCACCCAGATTTTAGCCTTTAATGTTAGTCTGTCCTTCCTTATCTCTGCCTTCTTTTCTTCACACCATGAATGTTGGCTTCACTCTTGTCAAATTTCCTACCAGCTTCTCTGTTGCCCATTGCCTCAGCCACTTCAGTCACTTTTCTTTTGAACGCTGCTGGGTATTTTATTCTTTTTGGCATTTCCGATATTTCACACATCCCAGCATGCTCAGCTGTAGTGTGCCGACCAATCAGAGTGCAGCTATCAATATGGCAATGTCCTTGACCAATCAGAGTGCAGCTATTTTGGTCCCCTCGCTTACAAGATGGCAGTGCCCAGTGTGTTTACACGTGATCGGCACCGTAACACAGGGAATTGCATGACCATTTCACAAAGGTTTGCTAATTACAACCAAAATATTGGATTAGAACAGTTTTTTTAAAAACTTTATTTAAGTTTTTTCTCATAATACAGACACACATAATAAACATGAACACCCAGTAGTATCACCAGCAGTAATGGAGATAACAAAAAAGGGGCAAGGATGCAATGCAAGTGTCCAAAGCTTCCAGCAAGAGGTGATTCAAGAAGACGCTGTCCCTTTTGCAATTAAAAAAAATCCTGGGCACAAAACAAAAGCAGACACACATGGTTGGGAGTCAGTCAGAATCATCAGTCAGTATGCCAAATAAGACAGAGTTCGTACATAATATGGGCATAATATAGCAGCACAGACCATAATAAATACATTTACATTTTATCCAACAAAGCCAGAAAGGGTTTCCATACCTTCAGAAAATACCTGTTAGAGTTCTGCTTGCTGTAACGAATCTGTTCAATCTTAGCAACATTTTTGTAAGAATTACAAAAGTTTAGAAGTAATGTCTTGGAGAGAAAGAGAATATTTCGGCTTTTTGTATCAGATGTGTTTTAACCGTGATGTTGGCAAGACAAAATATTTTCCATATTTTGCTTGTGCTCGTACACAATATGCACCTGAAAATTAGACCTTATCTAAGAGCACAAAATATGTGTTATATATGAGAAATTATGGTACTTCTGGTCTACCGATACAATAAAAAGGATGAATAAAGTCATGCCAGAACCAAAAGATGTCGACGTTTTGCAACAGTGGATTCATATAACAGCTGTATACATTCAGTGATTGTTTTATTAAGCATACCTCCACAAATATCTATTTGATTAAACAACAGGAGCTTGTTGTTCCACCACCCATTTTAATTCCTCATAAATCTCACCTCTGACTTGGGGAACAACCAACCACAGGGCAGACTTCTAGATTGGCACATGGGGGATACTTAATGAGATTACCAGTAATTGTGTCTTTTAAATAAAACAATTTGGTTCTGTACTGTTATTCTTTGATTCTTTTGATTTGATTTGTTTTTGTGTGCTCATGTTTGCCTTGAATTATTTCCCTTGATTTTGATTTAACCCTGAAGCTCTGAGCAGTGAGTGAATGCAGCCCTTTGTTTAATGAATGTTCCCTTTGCTTCTACTGAAATGAACCTTTCTTTTCTTGTCTCTGAGGGAGGGGGAGTTATGTCTTACACAGAGACTTAAAGGGAGAGAGAACCTAAGTGCTTTGCTCCTCTGTGGTGATGATTTGGATTTTCTTTTTAATTTATTGACATCTAACCTTTTCTTTTGGTCCTTTGGCATCTTCCAGCAGTCCTGACCCACTGAAAACCTCTTTAACCTCTCATTATTCCTTCCCTTCCTCCTTCCCCCGTGCTGCTCGCTCACTCCCCTTGCCTCCTGCCTGCCTTGTGTCCTTTGACCTTGGCACGCCCTAGGGCTTAGACCGCTCCAACTCGTGGGTGCACACCATGGGCTGTAAGAGTGCCCCCTGGGGATCCAGCCCCGGGTCCGCTCCAGAAACCATGCAGGTGGTTTAATGAATGCCCCGTCCTTCACTCTGCCTCACTGCAAAAACAGCTCACCCTTTTCCACCTTGATACTGAGATATTTGGAGTTTTGGTTTATTTTTGTGAATTTTTTTTTTGCCAGATTTACTGAAAGAAGGGTGAAAGTTTGGGTGATAAATACTCTTTCTTTTTAATGATTTTTAAAAAATAGATGCACGTTTTTTAAATAGATGCAAGGTCAGATCTTTCATTCATGGAATGAATTGACTATAAAGCAATTTCCAAACTTTTTATATCAAAACTCTCCAAGAAAAGCTATTCCTACACAAGTCCAAAACTTCAAAATATTTCAGTATCCCGCTGAATCCTAAATCACAAGCCTCCCATGATTCCACATGGGAGTCACAGCCGCCTCCATGACCCTTCTGTCTCATACTCAAGCTGAAGCGTCTCCCTCTTACTCACCACATCTAACACCTCCCTTTTTCTCACTACTTGCATGCGAATACAATCAAACCAAATACCTTTTCTTCATGGCTGATAACTTGAACTTAGTTTGCCCTCTCTTTCTGTCTTTCTGTTTCTCCGCCTGTTGTTTTGGGTTTAGAGTAGTCTGTGGTAGCTAAACTCAAAACCAAGGCACCCTGAGGATTGTTGGAGTAGAAGAGAAAAAGATTAGTGTTAGAAATCATTCATCAGCAGTCCATCTTTGCCATATATTCTTTCCTTTTCCCTCTCTTTCTGCTTAAACCTCATAACTTCCATTCTCAGTTAATCCCTGCATGAATCTGAACTAGGGATGGAGATTGAAACCCATTTTGATTATTATTCTTGAGCTTATTGATACTGCTGTTCAATCTTATTGGCCCTGTAATGTGAAGTTAGACCTTGAGCTCACTCAACTCAACTCAACTGTATTCATAAAGCACTTAAAACAACCACAGCTTTAACAAAGTGCTGTACATAAAAAAAAAAAAAAAAAAAAAAAAAAAAAAAAAAAAAAAAAAAAAATAAAAAAAAAAAAAAAAAAAAAAAAAAAAAAAAAAAAAAAAAAAAAAAAAAAAAAAATAAAAAAAAAAAAAAAAAAAAAAAAAAAAAAAAAAAAAAAAAAAAAAAAAAAAAAAAAAAAAAAAAAAAAATAGTGACATTTTTTTAGTTTAGCAAAATGATTTGCAGCAAGAAAAAAAAGTAGCACAAATTAAACTTTATTACAAAATTTTAGTTTTTTTTTTTTTTTTTTTTGAATAGCAGAGCGTTTTTTAATTTTTTTGTCCTCCTGCATACCAGCCATAAGATGTTGCCAAGATAACAGTGAAATGTATACCATGGACATGTGTAACAGTCCAGGTGTGAGGTTATATATTAACTATGAATTATTGCCAGTATCCATATTTTTTGTCAAGAGCACAAATAGTCAAATTTACTTAAAGGGATACACCAACTTTTTTGATTGTTTTTGTGTCTTGCCTCACTCTCATGGCAAGCAGGCACCATTCTTCAACTGTGCATGCAGTAACAAGGAAGAGAGGGGCAAAGCTCGCCCACTGCTAATTAGCTTAGCTCAAGCACTGGGAGTCAATGGCTAGCATTAGCCTGCTTCTTACTTGGAGTGAGGCAAGACAACACGGAAACAAAAAAAAAAAATGTTTGTGTGTCCCTTTAAATTAACCTCCTACTTTCATAGTGACATTTTTTTAGTTTAGCAAAATGATTTGCAGCAAGAAAAAAAGTAGCATAAATTATACTTTATTAGTTTTTATTTTTAATAGGAGAGTGTTTTGCAATTTTCTCATGATTCATTTAATTAAATAACCATTTTTAATGGTTGTCCTCCTACATACCAGCCATAAGATGTTGCCAAGATAACAGCGAAACGTATACCATGGACATGTATAACAGTCCAGGTGTGAGGTTACATATCAACTACAAATAAAACATACTGTGTTGAAAAGGAGAAAAGTGTTAATGGTTGTATTGATAAGCACTATGCTGTTTTTCTAGTGACAATAGGTATCAATATCAATGAAAATAAACAATCTCCATTCCTACTCCACTAACCCTTCATCGCATTAGCACATCACTTTGTCACTGGAGCATGGTGTACATGTGCGAGTGAGTGTGTGAATAACACCTTTATGTTATATCTCCATGTTATATCATGTCTTCATAATGTTATGTTTGTCCTCATTATTGTTTTAAATACATTGAAATGTGTCTGTTTTTTAATGTTTGTTTCTGATTAAAACATCTTTTTATTGTTAATATTTGATTACAAAGAAAGTGTCAGTTTGATTTGAATAGTAATAAGATTGTTGTAGATGTTTCTAGAAAATGTAAACCATTAAGTAATTGTGTTAAAGCTAATTGACCGTTGGTTAAATCATCTTAACATAGCTTTTCCTTACACTGTCTTACATCTATGAAGATTTTTGTTAAAGGGATACACACATTTTTTTTTCTCTTTTCGTTTCTTGCCTCACTCCTGAGTCCATGAGAAACAGACACCATTCTTTTGACTGTATGTGCAGTAACAAGGAAGGGACAGTTATAGCTCGCCCACTGCTAATTAGCCTAGCTCAAACATTGGGAGTCAATGGGAAATGTTAGCCTGCCTCCGCCTACAGTTATCAGATAAACTCTTCAGCTACTGTTAACAGTCCGGTGTGCTTGTTGTGACTTCTTTTTGCCAAGTTATGTTAAGTTATCTATTTTTACACTCAGATTAGCACTTAATGTAATTTTTGAAAGATATACATATGAAATTAAACCACAGGGATGCACCAACCACCACAGGTGTGCCTGTTGACCTACTTAGAAGCACGTCAAGCACGAGGCAAGTCAGGAAAAGAAAAAAAGAGTTGCCATATCCCTTTAAACTGGAGAGATTTTAAATGACACATCATGGAATAAAACAATAACGTTCTATGATCTCTAAGCTAGTCAGACATTTTTCATTCCACCTCCATGGCATCCTCATCATTGATTACTGATTTAGATACTGTTTTTTCTCTTCAAGTGTCGCTCTGTCCAGCGTCTGATTGTTTTTTTGTCTCCATGTGTTTTAAGTGTGTGCTACAGATCACCAAAGTGTTCAGTGTGCATGTGCGTGTGAGACCAGCAGACACATTTTCCTCATGTGCTGTGGAAAAAGGTGCAACCCCCCTGCTCCCGTTGCTCCTCCACTAACCTTGTTGTCACCGTTCCATTCATTCCACCCATAGGCCATGGAGCGCTGTGGCAATCGCATGTCTTCGCACACTGAGAGCGCCAGTTTCTTGCAAACTTTAACAGGACGGTTGCCCACAAAAAAGGTAGAGCCACTTGCACAGGGGGAGGAGCCAAACCCCGCCCACCTTTGTACACACCTCCTCACCTGTCTCGTCTGTGGATGTGTGCCTCTCGATTGGTTGATGTTGTTCTTTTGGTGGTTGTGGAGTCTTGTTGAATGCTGAATGTCTTTGACCTGCTTGTTATCCTGGATGTTTTTCAGATTTTTTTGGATGTTATATGGGTGTTGCTAGTTGTCTGGGAAGTCTCCTTTCATTTTGCACCATTCACTCATGAGTTGAGTGCATGTGTTTTTTGTTATTATTATTATTGTTTTCTTCTTTATTGAAAAGCAAAACAGTTTTCCTCCAAATTAGATTATTACAACCCTGACCAGCAACAAGGGTCTGACCAACAGTTAGGAAAAAATAAGAAGTCTGTTTCCAGCATTTTCCTTAAAGTTTTTATGCAAAGTACTTCTCAATATCAGGGCCCATCAACAGCAGTGTTAGTGTTGTTGGCCAATTATCTTTGCCATTGTTTTTATTCAACAGCCTTTTTTTCCGCTGACAAAACTAGACAGTAACTGTTAAAAACAAGTGCACATGGATGGACAAAAAGTATAACAAAATTAACTGATATTTTCATAAATAAAACTAGACTAAAATGTCTGACGGAGACTTTATCCGATCAGACCTAATTTGATCGTGTAGGAAATAGGAACAAGTAAGGACAATCACAGCTACTTTGGTTGTATAGAAAGTTTGGATGTGTTTATAGGGACGTCCAATCACAGCTGCCTTAGCTTCATGGTGGTGGGATAAGTTGTGGAGCGATCCAATCAGAGCTGCTCTCTTTATGAATTGATATATTCATGTAGAGCAGGTTCACTGTTTGTTGTCAGTTCTGGTATTGTAACTGAGATGCTCTGCCAGGTAGTCTAAATAAATGTGATTGCATTTAACCTAAAAGTTCAATTTCTTTCTGTTAATTTAGTCATTCAAACTTTACTAGCATTCAGTAAAGGGCTATTGGATGTTTTATCTAATTCAAGTGTAAAACATGACTTCAGAAATACAAGCACACATAAAAAATGGCTTACCCTTTGCACTTTGAATTAGGAGTGAAATATCAGTACACCAACATATCACAAAGTTTTGTAGAACAATGCTGTATTTATACCTTTAGTGCAATGATGTATTATCTTGTTATTCAGTGATTTATGGTAATTTGGGACATTTGTTTTATTTTTTAGTGCAGCCATGGGGTGCTTGTTGGCAGAAAAGATTCAGACAATTTACACTTCCTCTCTCTGTTACATTTTTGTTTCAACTTTGTTTTTGAGGAAAAATATTCTGATGTATCAATCGGTGTACTCTTTCCTGATACATAGTACCATGTTCCTTCTGTCAGATTATGTATGCTATTAGCAGATTCTTTCCTTTACATGGCGCTGTTTAAGTACATCTTATTCCATGTCAGAAATGTCAGTCGTGTATCAGCAGGATTAAAGGGGACTTGCCAGACTCCTGGTACTCAGATGAATGTTGTGCATTAATAACACATTTTAATAAATGCTGTTAACAAGGGATTGGTGCATAGTACTTAAATATTTTAAGTTATGTGATTATTTATCTTCATGTGCACAGGGATATAACGTCATCATAAGTTTAACACAATATCATGATCAAAAATGTTCTAATTGAATCCTGAAGTCTTACTTTGCATGATGACAGTGGTTCTAACATAGATTCAGTGTTGGTGAATACAGCTGTACATCAGATGTTGTTCATGTAGCTTTCAGTTTATTTTATAGTCTTTTTTTTTTTCTTTTGGCACAGCTAACAATTCTAATTTAAGCCCTGAGTTGTCTTAAATTTTCTAAGTTTCCAGTGTTGAGGCATTGAGAATTTCATTACTAACTAAACATATGTTTTCATACCATATTCCTGTTGAGTAAATATATTCGTTTGAAAGCAGTTAACCCCATTTTCCTTAGATTTAAGTATTTTTTAGGATGGACAGCGGCTCTTCTTGTGCCTCACATTCTGTCTGTCTGTCTGGCCCTGTGGCCTCTCCTGCTTTGTCCCTCTCTCGTCTCTGCTCTTCTTCTTTCCTGATCTCTGTAGCTCTTCCACGAGGAGTTGGCTCTTCAGTGGGTGGTGAGCAGTGGAAGTGTCAGAGAAGGTGCTCTACAACAGGCCTGGTTTTTCTTTGAACTCATGGTAAGAAGAACTCTTGCCTTTATACTCTTAACATCTTCATTGTTCTAATCATTGTTTCAAATGCAGCACTTTTCTGATGACATTGTCTGGTGTTCTCCTACAGGTGAAGAGCATTATCCATCATCTGTACTTCACCGACCGCTTAGAGTCCCCAAGAAAGAACCGTTTCCCTGAACGCTTCATGGATGACATCACAGCATTGGTCAGCACCATCGCGGGTGACATTGTGTCTCGCTTTCAGAAGGTAAATATGACCATGAGAGGTGTGTGGTAGTGGCAGAAAGATGGTAAAAGAGTGAGTGCATAAAGAAAAATTTGAACGATTTGAGGTTTAATTTCTTTTCAGAGTTGTGCTGAAATGAATGTGTTGTATTTTTTTATGATGGATTTTTATTCAGCTCAGACTACAGTTAAGAAAATCTCATTTAATGTTTAAACTCACAAGTCTGCAGACTTTATCAGGCATGTGCTTCTCATCCGCACAGGACCTTGAACTGGTGGAGAGACTAAACACAAGTTTGGCTTTCTTCCTGAACGACCTGCTGTCAGTCATGGACCGAGGATTTGTCTTCACCCTCATCAGAGCATACTGGAAACAGGTAAACCAATCAGCCATTCAAACTTTATTTTTATAGCACTTTTCATACAAAAAATGTAGCACAAAGTCAGACATTAAAAGTAAGATAATGATAACTTAAAATAAGAATAAATAAAGTATGACCCAAACCCACTGAACCGCCTAACCCACCCACCCCACACAGTGTTGGTAAAGTGCATCATAAATTAAAGACTTCTTTTTTTTATGGTGATCATAAAGCAGGGTAAATGTAATCTCACCTCAGTGACATTACCTTAACTTCTTTTTCATTGAATAATGGCTTTAGGGTAAATCACTTGGTCCAAGTCAATATTGTTTTGGTATATTGAAGAGAAAAGTCGAGACTTGCTGCTGTAAAAATGCCCCACGATAACTTCTAACATGATTTAAAGTCATATAAATAAGATCGGCTGGAGTTGACTTTCATTCATCACAAGACTGAAGTCATAAAAACTTTTATTTATAATCCTGTGAAACTACATCTATTTTCAAAGTTTGGAAGTTGCTGTAAATTTTTAAAAAAATCTTATATTTTAATGTTTGTATTTCAAGGCTTAAAATGCCTAAACATGCATCATATTGTAGTTACACTAATTTTATGCTTAAACATTTTAGATTGTGTATGGATACAGTAAAGTTGAATCAGATACAAAGCCCACTAATTCCTACACTGTTTTGTTTTTTTGTGTTTTGTCATTCCATCGATTGCAGAGGTCTCTAACATTTTGAATCTGAGATACACTCAACAGATGAGCAGTATTACGGAGGGCTAAAATCTGTTTGAATTTGATCCTTTTCCTTACCTGAATATGATTAGTATTGTGCATTTAATCTGCCACATTTTGCACTGAATGTTTACTTTTTAGGTTATATGAATCCAATAATTATTGCTAATGAATAATAAATAAGTTGAGAACATTATAATTTTATGCATCTTTAATTACTTATTTTCAAATGTATCTACTTTATGTACAAACGTACAGTTTTTTTGATTTTTTTTTTTATTCAAGAGAAATAATAAGGGCTCTGGCTGGTACCAGTGTTGAAAAAGGTGTGATGTCAGAGCACCGATGTAAAGTTTGACACCATGGACATCTAAAGCTAAGGGGTTAAGAGAAAAACAGACATCTTGAATTTCTTATATGCAAAACAAAAGTTACATAAAAGTTGTCATTTATTTAAAGTTCTGTTTTGGTGATTTGAGCTTTTTTTCAATTATCCCTGAGCGCACCTCCTCTGACTTCTGCAGGCCTCCAGGTCTTCTTTTTGGCTACTCCTGCTCTGTTGACTTCTTTATTAAACCTAACATGTTTTTTTTACAGCCTAACATTAGAGCTGGGAAATATGACTGAAAAAAGAAATCACTAATGTTTTTCCACAAACTCAGTTCACACTCTTTCCCACTCAAAAAAAGAACAAGTCCCATAAAAATAACATAAATCAAGTTTTGCCTTTATGTTGTCAAAATATGTTCCAAAACTAAACAGACTTTACCCCCTATACTTGAAATGCATTCATTTTATCATAAAACATTTATTATGTAGTTAAATGTAAGGAGGCATGTCTACATAAGCACTGAAATATGAGCTATTTTCACTGTTTATTGAGATGGACGCATTTGATTAATATTTAATCTCATTTAAGAAAAAAAGTCCTAACATGTGCTTGTGCAAAACTTCATAATAGCCACCATCAAGAAATCTGTAAATTTTCAGTTTTTATATCTTTGTACATGGCAACAGCTTATACATGGAGTCAGCAAATCAAAAAAAATCTTGATTTTTCATTTTTAATCTTCTGTAGAAAATAATCTGAATTAATCAATTTAACTGATAAATTGCCCCGCCCTACCTAATAGCATCTGTTTCACTACCAATGTACAACAGCTGTCAGGTGCTGGAAAAGCTTGAGCTCATTTAAATGTTTAAAAAGTGCTTAAATATACATTTTAGAAGCTTTACTACTCCTTTCTTGTACTTCAGGTATTTATTTAAACCTGCCAACAGCTGCTGTCTTATCTGTCTGTATTGTTGTTTCTCAATCATAGTGTTTTGTTGGATCTTGTAATTAACTTGAATGTAGTGCTTAAGGTTCTCACAGATCACTCTGTATCTATTAAAAAACATATTCCTGCCTTGTTGAACTTTTTTTTTTTTTACACATCATATACGGACACACTGAAAGTATTTTCTTGAAACATTTTTCCTGTTTTCTGTCCTCAGGTGTCCACAAAGCTTTACGCCCTGCAGAACCCGACCCTGGAGTCTCTGAGGCTTGATTTCCTGAGAATTGTTTCCAGCCATGAACACTACGTCACCCTAAACCTGCCCTGCAGTCTGCTCACCCCGCCTGCCTCGCCTTCCCCATCAGTGTCTTCTGCAACTTCACAGGTCAGGCCAAAAGAGAAAAGGTTCAGAGGAATTGAAGATCATTGGTTTAAAGACAGAACTGTTTTTAATCAAACTGGTTGTTAGTATTCTGTTGGATGATATGAATAAAAAAAAATACTTAAAAAGCCACAGACAGGTTTGTTTGATCAACAGAATAATGTAACAGGTAGATCATTTTCTGACTGTATTCACTGTCCTATCAACAGTCCGTCATTGGTAGAAGAAGCATAATAAATAATAATAAAAAAGAAATACTTAAGTTTGTGCTGTTTTTTAACATTCTACCATGTCCTCCACAGAGCTCTGGGTTCTCCACACATGTCCAGGACCAGAAGATCGCCAACATGTTTGAGCTGTCTGTCCCCTTCAGAGAACAACACTATCTGGCTGGGCTGGTTCTGTCTGAACTGTCTGTGATACTGGACCCTGACAATGAGGGGTAATTTTAATTCTGCTTTAGATTGAGAGGTTCAGAAGGTCGTGAGATCATTTTGAATGAAGGGGTTTAGTTTAAGCGATGAATGGAGGTTAGTTAAAGATCTGGTGTGTTTTATCCTAAATGATGACTGTAAAATGAAAAGTTTATTTCAGCCAAGATTCTTTGTTTTTGCTATAAAAACAACAACTATAGACTTTTTGTTGTTGTAAGAAGGGCTCTCTTTTTATCACTTTGAAAATGTGAAAATGTACTTCTTAGTTTTTTTTGTAATTGTTTTTGTTGTTAATTGCTAGGATGTTCGGCCTGCACAAGAAGGTTGTGAGTGTGGTCCATAACCTCTTGTCCAGCCACGACTCTGACCCACGTTACGCTGATCCTGAGGTGAAGGCCCGAGTTGCCATGTTGTACCTGCCACTCATTGGCATCGTCATGGAAACATTACCGCAGCTCCACGACTTCACAGGTATATCTCATTTAATTAAATGGGCCACTGAATAAACTAGACTTGTAGCATCAATGCAAAGATCAATGACAGGACAGTTTTTCCTTAATTTTTAGTTCTGCAAATGAGGTCATGTTTTTGCTGGTACTGGTTTGTTTGTTTATGTGTTGACAGATTTGTGCTGAAATCTCCATTAGTGAATGATTGTTTTTTCTCAATAACTGTCTCAATAACTAAAAAAGCACCACAGTCCTCATCCATATTGTGATTTTCACCATAAGTATTAGTCCTACCTTTATTTCATCTAAATATTTAGGTTATTTTACCATGAAAAGATACAAATAAGCACAAATGCTGAAAATGGTCCTATCTTGCAATGTTAAAGAATCCTTTAAAAAAATCCTGGATCCAGACAGTGGTCCGTATAACTCCCAAAGTCTAATCATTTGTTCCATGTCCCAATCTGGACATTTCCTGAAAATTTAATCGAAATCCTTCCATAACTTTTTGAGTCATCTTGCTAACAGAGAAACAAACAAACAAACAACAAAACAAACGAACAGATGCCAGCATAAACACAACCTCCTCAGCGGATGTGACGGTATCAACATGGTTCTGAGTCCTAGGTGTGGGTTTTCAGGGTCATGAATCATATTATGATGGTAGTGTTATCATGGAACTATTGATTATAGATGTAACAGCAATATGTGAGCTACCTTGGCAGAAGTTTATGCTCTCCAAGTGCTTTGTAGTTAAGCTTGTTAAAATAACGTGCTCAATACCTAACCTGACACTCCAGATGGACAGTTCCATATTGGAAATAGTCCACTAATCAGACTGGGAAGGAGTCCTGCGAAAATGTTGTCAGGGGCAGAACCTTCAAAAACAACAGCAGCTTGTGATTGAACGACTGTTCGGCTCATCACAAACCAGTCCATATTAAGCAGTGCTGCTATAACGCAACATACGTAGTGGCTAAAGGTAATGGCTAACCGTTAGCCACTGCGGCTAATGGCTTACAAGGACAAACAGCAGTTAATGGCTGTTAGCCGTAGCGACTAACTCTTGTGAGCGGCTAACTGTTCTTAGCTGCTCGGCTAGCGGCTAACGGTCGTGAACTATTGTTTACCCTTGTTAGCCTTTAGCCGTAGTGGCTAATGGCCGTTAGCCATTAGCTTAACTACCTCAAGACTATCGTTTGACATTAAATTATACCACACAGATGTATCACTTGATACTTAAATGTGTCATGAACCTCGTCAAATGCAATCCCTACTATGTAAACTTATGAGGAGAGCATATTTCGCCAAGTATCACTGAGGAACCATGATGACCCCAGGCTAACCGGCATTAGCTGCCATTATAGGAAGTGACCTGACTTCCTGTCAAGTCACTTCCTGTCAAGTCAAGTCCACAGCTCCCACAGCTCCCGCCTCTCTTCCCTGATTGGGCCGTTAAGCATTTAGTCGAGAAAAGCCATTGGACAATGATTGCTGGCAAGACGGATATACATGATTTCAGAATCAGGCAGGTCCATCTGCTCTGAAAGGCCACTCAATACCCAGGGCGATTAAAGCCTTCAAAAGCCTGTTCATCCTGCCTTGTCACTTTTTGTGGGACCTCTGCTGCTATAAAAATGTTTCTTTTATCCTCATATTGCACACTCTTTGTCTTCACTGTATGCCTACCTAAATTTTTCTGTTCCTGTTTTTGGTTCTGTGTTTCTTTGTAATTAATTTTCCTCTCTCTCTGTCTCACCAGAGTCTCATAACCAGTGGGGTCGGCCAGGTGGTCCCCAGGGCGCAGCGATGGGCAGCAGCGGAGAAGAGGCAGAGGGCGAGGGTAACAGCTTGATTAGTCAGACTGTCGCCATGGCAATAGCAGGCACCTCCACGTCATCGCCAATATCCCGGCCAAGCAGCTTCCTGCTCAACTCGCAGGTGAGTCCAAGTTTGTCACTACTGTCTTCCATTAATGAACGGCTCCTGCAGAACCAGGGACATAATGAGGCTCTTCTCTGTGATTTATCCTCCCTCCTCTTCTCCACAGGCGAGTCGTCAGCACGGTACCTTCTCGGCCGAGTCCAGTCGCAGTCTGCTCATTTGTCTGCTGTGGGTGCTGAAGAACGCAGACGAGCTGGTGTTACAGAAGTGGTTCACAGATCTGTCTGTGTCACAGCTGAACCGCTTGCTTGACCTCCTCTACCTCTGTGTCTCCTGCTTTGAGTACAAGGTATATTCATCAAGAAATATACTGCTATTTGAAGGGGAGAACAGATTGATTAGTGTGTTAGCATTAAGGGTAAGAGAGGGATTGGATCATAGACTGGTGCAGGGATGATGTGTCTTTGTAGACAAACTCGTTCTCTTGACCAAAAGCTTAAGGCCTGTCTTAAACAAAAACAATAACTAATAATAACTGCCCACTGTTACCTCTTGTTTGAGATGTTCCTCTTGATTATTGACCTGATCCTAGGTGCTTGTGGCTATCAAAGTAATGTTTTTCTGAATTGTTTTTTTTTTTTTTTTTTTTTTTGATCAAGATATGATCAGAAATGCTTGCAGAGGGATCCCTGGCCATTTTTGTAGTCTTTTTTAGCACTTTGTTAGCAACTGGCCTTTTTAAAAAAAAACACACACACAAAAAATGCTTTAAAATACCAAAGTGGGGCAATGTCAGATGCATTTCATTACCTTTATTTAAATATCAAAACCTGGCATGCATTAGTTAATCCCAAACTTCATTACAGGTATTTATCCAAAAGGGTATTCTAAAACCCCATATACTTTTAGCAGCCTTTAAACACGGCCTAATTCGGTCAAATCTGATACGTTATTGTTGCGTTTTGGCCTTGCGTTTACATGGGAACTCTATGCAGAATGCCCCAATCTGGAAACTTTTAAAACCAGGCTCCAGGGTGGAGAGTTTCCAAAATGATCCTCCATGTAGCTCCATGTAAACCTGAATCAGAGCATTTCAGGGTGAACCGTAATGTATACTACAGCGGTTTCATTCGTTTCCAGCATCTCCGTCTGAACGCGGATTGAGTTTGAGTACGCAAAGCAAAAATCGTTGCATTTTAAGTCACCGAGTTCCTGTGTAAACATAGCCTTAGAATCAGAAAGTCAAATGCTAACTTACATCCATGTTCTGGACTCGTTCCTGCACCGCTATTGGTAAAACAAAATAAGCTCTCCCCTTGTTTCATTGACCTCTGACAGGAGGCCTCATATTTTTTGGAGTGATATACTTAATGTATCATTATATCAGGTTTAACATATTTTAAACTTGAATTTGATTAAACATTTAGCAAACGTAAATCAGCCATCATCATCATACGGTCAAATTAGACACATTGCTGTGTTGGTTTGTCCAAAAATAACACAATCTGAGATCAATTTAATGTTGCCAAAACTAGCCTAACTGTTGCTGTATGCTCCATCACTCATAGGCAAAGCAGCAGTTGTGGTGTTGTCAGATATCACTACTTGCTGGGGTGTTGACATGCATCATTTTGTACTGAACGTAATATAAGATGGATTTATACCTTGCTATGATTGAGTATAAAGTTGATCATATTTTAATATTCAAGCTGCTTCCTAAACAGTAAGATCAAGCAGAATTAGACCTAGAATTAACTAATACAACCTGGCTGTATTGCTGAATATTTTTGCCATATTGGAGAAACTGCACTTTGGTCAATTTTGTGATATTTTTCCCCCCGATGCTTGTATGATGGGACAAGGCAATCATCAAGTTGAATATTCAATCAAACCATAACTATAGCTGGACTTAATTTAGCATGTAAAAGCACTAACTGTGTAACATACTGCTCTGAAAAGCAATGACAACGATGCAGATATTCTGTAATATCATAATTTTCCAGCAGATGTTGAATCATTAACTCTGTTTTTCAGACAAGACATGCTTCCTAACCTTTTCTAGTAAACTGTCGTGTAACTGTCCCTGAAAATTCTCCTTCCTGCTCACACAAGTCGCTCACATCAACAAGTTTTCCTGCAGTTTTAATCTTTCCAGAGTCTTGTGACTGTGTGAACAGGCCTCAGCTATCCACTCCTCTCTGTGTATTTCAAGCTACTTTCTGCAGTGCAATCTGTTTGCTTTTTTAGTGCTTGCAAAAGTGCCCTTGCTCTACTAACCTGCCTTGCTTGCTGAGTGCTGTGGTGCGAATAACTTCCCTGCTGTTCTCTGTGTGTCTGCTCATCCTCTTCATCATGGATACAAGGCCCATGTTGTGTTCACCATGCAGGGGAAGAAGGCGTTTGAGCGAATGAACAGCCTGACCTTTAAGAAGTCCAAAGACATGAAGGCCAAGCTGGAGGAGGCCATACTGGGCAGCATCGGGGCCAGGCAGGAAATGGTGCGACGCAGCCGTGGGCAGTTAGGTAAGGGGGCGTGGTTTGGCATTTTCAGTAAATGTTTTTTTTTTTTTTTAATGTATTTTTTGGGGCATTTTGTGCCTTTATTGATAGGAGAGAGACAGTGGACAGGCTTGTGAAAGGGGGTGAGAGAGTAGGGGAAGACACTCTGCAAACTGGTCACAGGCGGGATTCGAACCTGGACCGGCAGAAGCAAATACATGGGGTGCCTGGTTGCTAACCACTCCACCAAACCAGCACCCCAGTAAATGTTTTTTTAGCACAGTGTTAACTTTAACAGCACTGTTTAATTTAGTTTGAGTTTTAGTCTTTTGCCTAAAGCATAATTTAGTCATCTCATTGTTTAATTTTTAGTCTAGTTTTGGTTGAGGAAATTTTACATTTTACTCGATGAAATCTGCTGTAAATTTGGTCGACTATAATATGAAGTGTAAAGGGTAAGGCATTTTTTGTTTCCTAGATTTTCTGAATTCATGTTTTTCTCTTGGATAAAATGAAACATCTAATGACACTTTATTGAATGATAGTAAAGTTTAAATGTCTAAATGAACAGAAACAAATTTAACTTTTTTGTGAAATGCAGCCACCTTTATTTCGGCTACCTGGCAGAGCATCTCAGTTACAATACCAGAACTGACAACAAACGGTGAACCTGCTGTACATGAATATATCAATTCATAAAGAGAGCAGCTCTGATTGGATCGCTCCACAACTTATCCCACCATCATGAAGCTCAGGCAGATGTGATTGGATGTCCCTCTGAACTCATCCAACCTTTCTACACAACCAAAGTAGCTGTGATTGGATGTATTCTGACTTGTACCTACTTTCTACATGACCAAATTAGGTCTGATTGGATTAAGTCTCTGTCAAACATTCTCATCTAGTTTTTATTTGTTGATGAAAATGTCAGTTAATTGTTGTTGACGAAAACTATGAAAAAAATAAATTAGTCAACAAAATAAACAGTTTAAGTATTATCACTCTGTGATGTCTGCAAATGAATGCAAAATGAGACTTTAAAAAACAAAACACAGGAAAGCACTCAATCAGATGGATCAGACTTACACAGAGCTGTATGGCCCACATTTGCTGTGTTCATTCGAAACTCTTTGGCAATAATGCTGATCAAACTTTGGCCAGGCTGCCAAAACCAAGTCACGTTTCACTGTGTACACACTGCCTCTTTCACCACCAATGAAAAAAAGCAAATAATCCTTTCTCCTCATTTTAGAGCGGAGTCCATCTGGCAGCGCTTTTGGCAGTCAGGAGAATCTGCGATGGAGGAAGGACATGACCCACTGGAGGCAAAACAGTGAAAAAATGGACAAGTATGCTCTTTTAACCCTTCATTCACTAATTGTTTTTAAGGGGACACTTCAGAATCAGTTAGACAAGATTGGTTATGAAAATGGTCATCTCCATTTATTATCTCCATGTGTGATGATTGCTGATTAGAGCAAAATATGAGTCATGTAGAACAGGAGAAAAATACATTATGTGGATATATGGTGGGTTTAGCTCTACAGCACTGGCTTGTAAGGCCACTTTAAGGGCTCAGTGAACCTCAGATGTGTTTTTGAAACAGGAGTGACCACATTAAAAGAACATGGTTCATCTTTAAACAACTGGTTTGGTAAACAAGTCACAAAACTGACCTTTTCCCTAATTATACGTTACCTCATTGTTATTTTTAATAGCCACAATAAACCATCATGAAATATTTAATATTAAGACATAAAAGCTGTGTTACATTTGGCCTGAGCAGTGTAATCTATCATATCTTGATATTCTTTAGCTGAATGTCAATACAAATTAGTTTATCTTGATATTTTTCTGTCAGTTAAAATAACATGATTTTAAAAACTTATATTTTTTTAAGTAATAATTAACCAATGTTAACATATATTTGATGCCATTGCAACAAAAACGAAAGTAGCAGACATCCAGTTTTGAGTAACTTTATATGGTTTTGGACGATCATAACTGCTGTCAAATTCCTACATCCTGTCTAAATTGTGCAACATATTTGACAACATTGCTGTAAATAAAAGTTGCCGTTGATTTTTTTTCTGCTCTTCCATTTTTATTAATGTAAGAAAGTCATCACTTTTTGAAACAACTGTTTGTATAGGAAGTAATAGAAATGTATTAACTACAATAGTAAAGTTGGCAACAGTTGGAAAAGAGGGTTAAGTTTAAATTCTCACCACATTTTCAATGTTGCTAATGTTTTTGTGCAATTTTGACAGTGAATCAGAAAAACAATAAGTGACCCAATGTTGACTATGTTTGGATTTTACTTTTGGTTGACATGGTATCAGGCAGATATTAAATATAGTTTGATATAGAGTAGTGCAAAAGCTCCTAAACTGACAATAAAATCATCTTTTCTTTTTTTCAAAAGAAATATTCCAGTGTATCTTGTGGTCACTGAGCTTATCACTGATAGTATTTCCAGGAATAGACCATCTTTTTACTGAACAATAGGCCTCGCAACATTTTGGCGCAACATAAACTACATTAAAATAAATTATAGAATCTTACTGTATTTCATGCTTTCAAATATATTTATTAATCTTGAAATCCTGATATAACTCCCTTCACTATTTTTATATTGCTTTATGACATTGGAATGATTTTATTTATTAATTTGTTTTGTTTTTCACGGCAATCACTGTTACTATGTTTGATTTATCTTGTCAAGTTGATTAAAAAGAGTGACTGTGCTTCCTGAATCTTAATTTTGGCAGATATCTGGTAGAATTATCTGTTAATGATAAACCAAAACACACTCTAGTACACTATTGAGCTGTCATTGGCCACACATTTTGCTTGTTCTACTGTGAAATAGAGCTCTATCTTGCTCCCATGCTTTCTAAAACATTTTTTTTTCTGTTGCATGTTCATTGTGAAAAAGCCACATTTCTATATGCTTGTTGTTCTTCTCAAATTGTGACAAGCATACAGAGCTTCACTTTATTTGTTTGTTTATTTTTTCCTGTTCATTTGTAAATTAAGCATCAGCCTTTGTTTTCTGTTAATTTCCATTTGTTTTCTCACGTTGCTGTGTGTTTATGTAGGAGTCACAGAACAGTCAGGTATTGTATGGCCCACATTTGCTGTGTTCATTTGATTGTCCCCCGCTGCTTTAGTTTCCTGTTGATAGTGTATTCAGATGCTGGTGAGCAGTTTGACAGTTGATATGGAGCACAAAAAGAACATTTTTAGCTTTACGGAAATCCCCCTGGATTAAATTGGCTTTGACAAATTCTTGATTTGCTACTGTTTTTGTTTTATGATTCCTTTCTTCTCCATCTTGGCTTGTTAAGCTCACACACGCACATGAATACATCAGATATCCCCCTCCATGCTGGTTCCTCCCGCCCCCCCTCTGTCCTGGTAATAACGTCTGTGTCAGGGTTGGTAGTGGTTGCGTTGGCTCTGTTTTGCTTCTTAACCAGTGTGCTTCTTGTTTTGGGGTTCTGACTCGTGTGTCTCTGTGGGTGCTGCTAAAATTAAAGAGCAAGACTAAATTTAGACGTAGCTGATAGGTGGTTTGATTGTCCTTTAGAAACAGTTAAATGATTGTCCCTAAAATGAGTCTTGTTATAGTTTAACATGATTAAAATATAAGATCAAGTAGATTTGTCAGTTCAATATAGCAAACGCCCTTTAGACAGGAGTGGAAATCTTGCCTCGAAACAGGGCTGTCAGCATTAACCCTCTGATTATAATGAGACAAAGATTCAAAATTACTTAGCTTGATTTTTTTGAATTGCATTGACAGTGAGCTGTTTGTCAGGTGCAGGAAAGTTCAGTGTGATAAGGGCACCTCGTTGCAGTGGTAAATTTGTTCAATAGCACATGGACAAAAATTAAAATTGAGTGACATTTTCACCAACAAACTACACTCAAATGTTTGACAGAGATTTAGTCCAATCAGACCTAATTTGGTCATGTAGAAAGTAGAGACAAGTTAGGAATATATCCAATCACAACTACTTTGGTTGTGAGGAAAGGTTGGATAAGTTAAAGGGGACATCCAATCACAGCTGCCTTAGCTTCATGATGGTGGAATAAGTTGTGAAGCGATCCAATCAGGGCTGCTCTCTTTATGAGTTGATATATTCATGTAGAGCAGGTTCACTGTTTGTTGTCAGTTCTAGTATTGTAACTGAGATGCTCTGCCAGGTAGCCTAAATAAAGGTGACTGCATTTCACATAAAAGTTAATTTGCTTCTGTTAAATTTATATATTCAAATCATTCAATAAAGGGCTATTAGATGATTAATTTTATCCAAGTTTAAAACATGACTTTAGAAATTCAAGGAGAAATAAAAATTCCTTACCCTTTACACTTCAATATTTAGCTGTTGAAATTTCAAAATTATGACTAAAACTAGAAGATCTTTCAGGCAAAAAATTATAACTCAAACTAAATTAAAACACTACCTTAATGGTACCTGCTGTAGTGTCACCTGCTGTCACAGTGATGGAACATTTTAAATGTCTTTTTAATGCCTTATATCACTTTAACTCCAGGCAGTTCAGTAAGTTTACCTGCTAATTTGTGATACTTAACTTTTTGCTATAGCATCTTTTATTGCACTAACACCATCGCTTACAAGAAGTTTATTTTTTATTTGTCAAAATAAAAGCAGGTCCTCTTTATTCAAACTGACAGGTTAGTACTTTTAGCCTGAGGCAGTATAAATAAAAGAATGTAACAAAGAAAATATTTCTGATAAAACATCTTGACTTTGAACTTTAAAGAGGTTGTATCATGTTTTTAAAGTATTATATGCCCTTTTGTGTGTTTAACATGTCACCTCCTCTTGTTAGAATACCTCTGTAAAAAACAAAAAGTCTGCAGCATTATGACCTCTCCCTTTTTTGGTGGTGCGAGCAGGGGCCTAAAATGTCTCGCCCCCTCAAATAGACCAGCCTGTGTTATGTCTTACCAGTTTTTCAGGGGGCCATTAGCTTAAGATAGCAAGCCCATTGCAGAACAAATACATTAGAAAGAATTCAGAGTTGTTGACAACATGGCACCAAGCAGTACAGAGAAGAACTGTGAACCAATCGGAATGGACTGGGCCCACAGAGGCTTTGTTAGTGCAAGCATCTCAGACAGACAGATTAAAGCACTTTTAAGGTTTTCTATGAAAATTATACTTTTATTGAACATAAGTGATTGTAGACACATGCTAGCAGGCATCAAACATGAATTTATGATCCTGATTTTCGGCTAAATAAAACCTCTTAAACTGGGTTACTCACACAGGGAAAGCTGCTTAAGTGGAATTCTAAGATAATGTAAGGTTACGTTAATTTTGGATCAGTAGATGCCATTGAATGTGTCACCAAATAAGCACTTAAAGCTAATTTATACCTACTTTGATAAATAAATATACAAATCCCATTTTGCATTAATTTGATTCCTAAATCAAGAATTCCTTCTCATGAACAGAATCAAACTTTTTGAAATGCAAAATGGGTTTTAAGCATTTGACTGATTGGGATCAACAATTACAATCCAGTGATTAAAAAAATAACTTTTGAACATTGTACTTCAAAAAGGAAGCGAGGACCAGCGTGCTAAATGTCTGCACATCTCTGACCCATCTGGTGAGGGATGATGTAGGTATAGATGGTCAGCATGTATCGTTTGTTTTGATTACTTGGGTGTTTAATCATGTTCTTACAGCTGGACTGACATTTTTTAAATACAAAAAAGAAGATTTAAACTTTTTTTTTTTCAAATGTTTTGTTATCTAGTGAAAGCATCACATCATATTCAAACCTATGAAAACAAAAATATTGGCTGAGATTCTATACTCAATTCTTTTAAGCATTTCTCTTTCTTCCCACGTTGTTCTTAAGTTTGGCCCTTGGCTTGCATGTGGCGACTGAAAGCCTGTGCAGTTTTCAGTGATTAATTATCAGCTTCATAGTTTGGAAACTGGAGTCATTCTCTTTCTTGTTTGTAGGACCAGGGCAGAGCTTGAACATGAAGCACTTATCGATGGAAACCTCGCCACAGAAGCCAACTTAATTATTCTGGATACTTTGGAGATCATTGTTCAGGTATGTAAGAGAGGGAGAAACTGCATTTATCAGTGCAGTATGGAAACACCTGACATACCTGAGTATACACAAACCCATGAACCCAACAGCTGCGTTTGTGTCCCTGTTCGGCAGACGGTTTCAGTGACTGAGTCCAAAGAGAGCATCCTGGGAGGAGTACTGAAGGTGTTACTTCACAGCATGGCCTGTAACCAGAGCGCCCTCTACCTTCAGCACTGCTTTGCTACACAGAGAGCTCTGGTGTCAAAGGTAAGAGCAGTGAAACTTTATTTAGAAGTTTGATTTCAGGTCAGTCCTGCAGTTACCTCAGGGGACTTGAGGCTCTGAGTGTGTTGTGACAGTTTGTATTTTTCACTTTGTCCCTTTAGTTCCCTGAGCTGCTGTTCGAGGAGGAGACGGAGCAGTGTGCCGACCTTTGTTTGAGGCTGTTGAGGAGCTGCAGCAGCAGCATAAGCACCATCAGGGCTCACGCCAGTGCCTCCCTCTACCTCCTCATGAGGCAGAACTTTGAGATTGGAAATGTAAGTACTGCTGAGTAATTCAGGATTAAAAATGACCCATTTTTTTTTAAAATCTCTGCCATTGATTTACCATCTTCTTTTTTAGTCCATTAATAGCTTCTTTAATTTAGCACTTCACACCAGTTTAGACAAGAGGAAAGAGGATACACAAAGAAAAGACAAAAGACAACAGCACCCTCCCCCCCTTGTTTTTCTTTTAAGTCATACACACGCTCTGATTTTAATGCCCGGCACGTCTTTTAAGACACTGACCCCAACCCTTAAAGCAATAAAAAACAATAATATTAATAAATGCAGATATTTTACTCCCCCAACCCCCAAAAAACAGAAACAATCATAATAAAATAAATAAATGAATAAATAATAAATATGTATCTAATCATATAAATACAAGCTAAGGTGTTGTACTGCATGTACTCTGATGCACCCAAGGGTGGGGGTGATGGCCAGGGGTGTTTGGGGACTTGGGGCTGGTCCCCTACAGGCTGGTGGGCCTGAGGCACCATATTGTTTAATATTTTAAAAGGGAAAAATGAATGAAAAAAAGACTCCTAGTTTAATATGACTTGCCTCCTCCATTCCCCTTTCTGGTAGTATTTTTATAATATTTATTTATATTTGTATTTTTTGCCACTTGGAGTTTTTTAATGAGGGGTAAGATTGATTAAAATCAGAAAACGTGTTTTGTGGAAAAAAATGAAGGATTTTATTTTTAGGTCATATTTCCCAGCCCTGATTCTTTCTAATTATGTCAGCTGACTGCCTCTTGCGAGAGTGTGACGTCCATGATTTGCAAAGCATGCATAACAAAGTAGAGTGAATTAATAAGTTATATGATAAACTAAAAGACAGTTGATATTGTTTCCTTGAGGTAGTTCTTCTCAATTATCAAGTGGAATTGATTTTTGATGCCCATCCCTGCACATGACCCACCACAGCAACTTTATAGACATTTATACTACTGCTCTTCTTTTCTCACCACAGAACTTTGCCAGAGTGAAGATGCAGGTCACCATGTCTCTGTCATCACTGGTGGGAACGTCCCAGAACTTTAACGAAGAGTTTCTGCGTCGCTCTCTGAAGACCATCCTCACCTACGCAGAGGAGGACCTGGAGCTGAGAGAGACCACATTCCCAGATCAGGTACTGGTTCATCCATTTAACTGATTTATTCTGTCATATTAAAAGACTGTCGGCTTGAACTGATTATTTCTTTTAATTTTACCCTGCTAAACCAGCTTTTGTAGAATAATGTTTAGTTTAAGGGTGAACAGCTTTGATTACCACAAGGGCCTCATAGATTTTTTTTGGTGTCTGAAGGCCTATCTGTTACAGAATGTCAGGCACTCTCAATGAAGGAAAAATATATTTGAATAAACAAAAAATAGCCAATTTTGTAGATTAAAAATCCACAATTAAATGAGCATGACACATAACTAAAGCCAAATTCAGCTTCTTTTTAATGCAATAAAAGAGTGAATGTTTACCAGTTTTTAAAGCACAGTTATATGATCTTTACCATTCTTTCTAAGTAGTTTTTACTAAAACTGTATAATATATTTCAATGCCTTGTTGAAGATATTTAGAGAAACAATCATGGCAAATTAAGATTTTTAATGATTTGTAAGAAAGCAAAGAATGTAACAACAATCTAAGGTTAGTAAAAAATATTTATCACCTAACCTAATTTGTGCATTCTGTAGTCCTGGTTAGTCATGATATATCATATGTAGCAGATGTTTTTATTTTTGGTCGAGACAATCACTGACTGAGGCTCTCTCTTGTTTAGGTCCAGGACCTCGTGTTCAACCTTCACATGATCCTGTCAGACACAGTAAAGATGAAGGAGCATCAGGAGGACCCTGAGATGTTGATAGACCTTATGTACAGGTACAGATTTAACCTGGATTTCTGCACGGCCATCATTGATATTTGATATTCGTTTTGTTGGTTTCATGTGTGAGTCTTTGATTTTGTGTCCATCTCCAGAATTGCCAAAGGTTACCAGACGTCACCAGACCTGCGGCTGACGTGGCTGCAGAACATGGCTGGGAAACATTCGGAGAGGAACAACCATGCCGAGGCCGCTCAGTGTCTGGTTCACAGCGCTGCTCTGGTGGCAGAATACCTGAGCATGCTGGAGGACCGGAAGTACCTGCCTGTGGGCTGTGTCACTTTCCAGGTACAGAGAGGCCACCACACATGTCGTCTGTCTTCTTTTGTGCTGGGAGCGTGTGCTGATGGATGTGTGTTATTCACATTTCAGAACATTTCCTCCAACGTGCTGGAGGAATCTGCGGTGTCTGATGACGTCGTGTCGCCTGATGAGGAGGGCATCTGCTCGGGGAAGTATTTCACTGAGATCGGTCTTGTGGGACTCCTGGAGCAAGCTGCTGCCTCTTTTTCAATGGTGAGCTCTAGAGAGGGACGGATTGGTTCTCTGGGTGACTTTAAGTGGACAAAAGTGACAGGAAGGCTGTGATTGAATCAAAGATGTAGTGATGTCAGACAGGAGACAGAAATGATGAAAACTGTGGTTTAATTTAACATAAATAATGCTAACTGTTTGATGTTCTGTGTCTGCATCTGCGTGATTTCAAACTATGGTGGAATGACCATATACTAGCAAAAGCATACACCTGAGCAACACTGTTTTGAATGAAATGTGTTTTTGACGTTGTTGCTACAGAAAACCTGTGAAGGCCCACTCTTACCACTTAAGAAGGGTACACACTTCATGATAATCATCCAAAGTTTCAGCTCGGATCCTCACCTCCGACCAAAGTCAGCAAATGATTAATTTTCTGTTGGCTTGTATTCATGATCTGAAATTTGTGGATTTCATTGATGACAGCCGAGCATGTCCTCTGTGTTTAGTCACATGGACCAGAGCAAAGCCAATCAGGAAGCAAGCTGCCTGAAACCAAAAGTAAACAGAGTCATGGCAGCTCGTAGGTGGTGGTTTGTGCTAGAGATGTAACGTTCGCTAATGAGCCATATTTTAAATGCAAATTGCCACCAAATTTAAACAGGCTCACACGTTCGGGACATCAAGTCTGTAGCGCAAACCACCGCATAAGTAGGTCAACAAAACAAAGCCTCTGTTTAGGAGTAGAAGTCATGGCAGTAAGAGTAAAAAGTGAATCAAAAAGTTGGACAGATAGCTAAAATGCGGGTTTGAGTAGCTGAGTGGTGGCATAAAAGTTATATAAACCAAACTGATAAGGAGATGAGCAAAACTGAAAAGAGAACTGTTGGGGATGTAATAAAAAACTAACAGTTACCCACATTTAGCCACAGTTTCTCTTGGGTTCTGCCATGTTTGTTTACACTGAAGTCACATTTTATCACTTGAGATTACAGACTCGGAGTGTAGAAGCCCTGGCTGTTGATTGGTTTACAGTATGACGTACAGTATATTGTCATCATATCTGGGCTCTCACAGCTTCAAAAGTGGTCAATACCATGAAAATCTTTCTATTACTGCTCAACCTTAGAAAACCCACAGAACCTGATGAAATTTGAGTGGATAAAAAGAATCAGTTATGGCTTTGGTATCAATAATATCTCAAAAGTTACCGTTCATTAAAGGACAGTGATAAGACTCTTATCTGTCAATTCAATAGTTTTTACTGTATCAAGCAAAACTCCCTGATGTTTTCAAGTTCTGGATCAATAACTGCCACCATCTCTCTTTTAGGCGGGAATGTATGAGGCTGTCAATGAAGTGTACAAGGTACTGATCCCTATCCACGAAGCCAACAGGGACGCCAAGAAGCTAGCCACCATTCATGGTAAACTGCAGGAGGCCTTCGGCAAAATTGTACACCAGGTAAACCCAAACAACTGGAAGACGCAAATCTGACATTTAATTTATTTACAGGAATACTAAGAAAAAATATTGTGGATTACGGGTTTAAAAACAGCATGCTCCAATATAAACACTCAGTAAGCTCACCTGAAAGTGTCTGCACCGCTGCACTTCTTTGTCTCTCCGTCACATTACTGGGGGCAGCATGAGGGGGTTTGGTCTCTGTTGACAGTATTACAAGGAAAAAACACAAAGGTTGGACTCCTTTGTTTGCAGTACTGTCTATTCTATATGATTCTTAAACACAACACAAACACCACGGACAACTTTAAAATCCTAAAACCCTAGTCACGTTGTGAAGCCTTCACGACACAGCTCTGCATGGTTTTATTATTTGTGAACTAATTTATTTGTACTCCATCAGGTACCTTGCATGCTTTATTTTATCTGTGAATTATGACGCAGAGGATGCATGGGATGCAGGGATTTACTCCTGTTGTGTTTTTTATTTAAGGCCAGTTGTGTGACTTCTAAAGATGGTGTTAAGTTACAGTTTGGGCAAGGTTACAGCTCTCTGGAGGTCAAAGCAACTGGCAGCTGAAATCACAAAGTTAAAGGGATACACCAAGTTTTTGTCCTTTTCTTGTCTTGCCTCATGGCAAGCAGATAGACACCATTCTTTGGCTGCGTGTGCAGTAACAAGGATGAGACAGCCGAGCTCTCCCGCTGCTAGTTATCTTTGCGGAAACATTGGGAATTAATGGGTAGTGCCACAGCCTGCCTCTGCCCACAGTCATCAGATAAACTCTTCAGCAGCTCTCAACTGTCTTGTGTGCTTGTTGTGACTTTTTTTTTTTTTTTTTTACCCGTTTATGTTTCATTTACTTCTGCTGTCCTCATGTCATCCTCTTCTACTCTTAAACAGAGGCTTTGTTATGTTGACCTACTTACAAGCCCGTAGGCGGTGGTTTGTGCTAGAGATGTGACGTTCGCTAACGAGCCATATTTAAATGCAATTTGCCTGCAAATTTAAAACTGGCTCAATTTTGAACATCTCACTCACAACTACAAATCAGTTCTCGCAGTTTACTTGAAAAAGCTGTTCAAAAGATTTGACACTTTCGGAAACATCAAGTCTGTAGAGCAAACCACAGCTCAAGTCGGTCAACAAAACAAAGCCTCTGTTTAGGAGTAGAAGAAGATGACGTAAAATAATGAAGAATCAAGACACAACAAGCAAACAGAACTGTTTAGAATTGCTGTAAAGTTTATCTGATGACTGTAGGCAGAGGCAGGCTAACACTACCCATTGACTTCCAGTGTTTAAGCTAAGCTAATTGGCAGTGGGCAAGCTTTTCCCGTCTCTTCCTTGTTGCTGCACACACAGTTGAAGGAATGGTGTCTGTTTGTCATGAATGAGGCAAGACAAAAAAAGAAATAAAAATGTTGGCATATCCCTTTAACAGGATTTTAATGGAAAAACACGACTCTTCAGTGATTACATAGACTCTATAAAGAAGTGCATAAAGCCACAGAAACTCAGCAGGCGGCAGGGGAACACTTCATCTAAAACTTAGGGCCTGCATTTTAGTAAATCAACTTATTTTGTCCATCAGAACCAGAGGTAACAGATGTGCATAATCAGGTGGACTCTCGTCTTTATCCTCAAAACGTGATTGTATTAACTGCAGCTTATGGATCACAGGTCACCACGTCCCCCCCAAAAAAACCTTTGCCATGCTGAGGACCTCCTTATATTTTCAGCTCCTCGTACATAACTGTTGAAAATTTTTGTTCATAATAATGTCAGTTTTAAAAGATGTAGTATATGACCTATGTTTCATTCTCGTCAGCATCTTTTCTTTAAACACATTTTTATTTTATATTTTTTGGGTAATCAACAGTGTTTTAATGTTATTTCAACTATAATTAATCATTACATTCAAATGTCTTTTGGTTTGTTTTTATTATCATGATAAGATTTGCATTGAAAACAAACACACAGATTGCACTACACAAGGACTAGTAAGACTTCAAAAGAAGTATTTCAAATGTTTTTGCAACTAGGGTTCTATTTCATCCTTCCTGACCGCCAGAGGCGGTGCTTTAAGCACCGCCTCTGGCGGTCATCCAGGATTCATAGAACCGCAGTTACATACGTAACTATCGATGTTATTAGTGATTATTATTTTAACTCCACTTTCCAGCAGCCGTCTCTGGGGAAACCCACTCAAGCATCCAAACCCCCACTTACCCTGCGTAATATTTGATCATGCTCTAAATCAGACTGTAATTAACTTAATGAACATTAAACATTATGATGTATTACAGAGCCTCGTATTCAGTCTAGAAAATCTTATTTAGTAAATGTATACCGAGGTCATACATTTAGCGAGGAGGACACCTGTTTTCTCTGAGATTTTATAAGTTATTTTCACCCGTTTGATCCGCCTTACTCCTGGTTATAAATTTAGGCTGTAGTGTAGAAATAAAGGTGTGCATTTAAGTCACAATATTTAATCCAGAGTAACAGTTCAGAGTGGCAGAGAAACTAACAAATACAAACATAGCACTTTTCATGTTAATTGAAGAATTTCTCCATTTCTTCCCACAGTTATCAATTACCAGAAAGTAATTTTAGTTGACTTGATTGTTTTTGAAGATGTTCACTTCAGGAAATGTAGATTCTAAGCTGATATATGTAAAAAGAAACTGAAAAATAAAACTTTTGGAGCCTTAAAGTTACATTTATTATGCAACATTTATTAGTCTAAGCTTTAGGATGAAAGCTTAGACTAATAAATCTGTATTTGTGTATTTTTGTGGTTATCCATGTACCCAGGCTTTATTTAGGCATCTAATTTTTAGCATCTGTTCAACTATCGTTGCATCCTGTTTATTTGTTTGTTTTGATGATTTTTGCTCAATTTTAGCATGTACAATCAATGAAAAAAGAAAAGACTAGTACTGGAAGTTGAAATAACATATGAAAATCTACAACAGAGTATAACAAAAAAGGAAAGAAAAACAGAAAAAAGGAAAGAAAATAAATATATAAACAGAAATGGGAAAAACTAATGACACAACCAAAAATGGAGAGAAAATAAATATGCAAACAAAAATTTAGAGAAAAATAAATACACAACACAAATTAAGAGAGAAATTAATACACAAACAAAAATGGAAAAATTGAATAAATACACAAACAAAAATGGAGAGAAATAAACATAAGCATCTTTTTTTATGTGACACCAAGACTGGTCAAATGCTTTTCATTTCATAAAATATATCCAAAAATAATGTTGGAATTTTGCCAAATATAAGTCATATTAAATGAATTATACCATCAATTTGGTTTAAAATCTATGGGCTTATATTTTCGAAATAGTTTACTGTCAAACAAGCCATTGCAATCAGACTTTGTGGACTACAAACATGAAAACATCTGTTATCCTATGTTCATCAGCTGAAAGGTTGGTCCTGAATTCAGTGATTGATTTTTTTATTGAATGTCTTGAAGATACAAACCTTGAACATTATCAAATAAAAACAACAGAAAACATGAGACTGTACTGCTGAGCTGTTGTCAGTCTGAGCTCTTAGCTTTGATTCCACTCGCTCATGTTGACCACCCTCTACAAAAGGCTTCATGCACTTCTGTTCTGAATAATCTTCTGTTAAATGTGTCAGCGGTCAGTTGCCCTGTTCTCCATGTTGAACTAACCTGGTGTAGAGTCCACCCTCTGTGCTGTAACATCACAGGGTGAGCGTGTGGGGGGCCTGTGTGTGTGCTGTCGTTCACTTGTCCTGTATTCTCTTTGTCACACAGAGTACTGGCTGGGAGGTAGGTGGCTAAACGGTTCCTGCTTGGCCCTGCTTGACTCGTTTATCTCTTGTGCTGTTTTATTTACTCTCATCTTTTGATTTGCTAGCCACGAGCATCCAGATGCTCTCTTTGCTTTGTGACGAACATTAAATCCATTAACATCTGCAGACAACGTCCACTGTCTGCCCCCCTCCCCTCCGCCCCGCTGCTGGGGTCTCCCTCTGTCCTCCCTCCTCTTCATGTGAAAGAGGAGCTTGTTTTCTAAAGTGTGCCAGAGTTGGCAGGCTGTGCATGGGAGCCACAGACAGTGTGTGACACTAATGACAAAAGTCTCAGTGAATGCATCACCTCCTCCCTGTCTTCATCTCCTGTCACATCGGCTGACACCATCACTCCTCATCATCATCATCATCATCTCCACAGGGCTCGATTTCAGTGCTCTTGTCATACCTAAAGGGTTTGTGTTAGCCTCTCCACGCTAGCCATCGGTCATTTCTTCTTCACATTCAATGGGCCTCAAACACAAGGTGGTAAAAATTGTATTTGCTGCAAACTGGAGGCTAATTCCTGTTGCAGTTAGGTTTGTTCCAAAGAGGGTTTAATCCAACAGGGCTGGGCAGAATATTGAGTTATTGAGAATTGTTAAAGTATTTTCAGATGTGAAAAAACAATTGTCTGTGTCTCAAAAGTTTATGTTGCAAAAAAAGCAATGCCAGGCTTACTGTTCAATAAAAAACACCCCATCAATTATATCAGCTTATGCATGACAGGATAATACCTGATTAAATATGTTCATTTTATATTGAGAATGTTGTTGTTGTTGTTTTTTAATTTTACCTAATATTTATGATATTTACCTTTTATTTTCTTAAGAATTATACTGTTGATTTTAGATATAAACATTATGAGATAATAAGACAAGAGTCACTTTTACATTTGTACATTTTCCCAATATTACAGCCAATATGTGGCCATTATATCAGCTGTTAATATAGGTCGAAATGTTCATATTATATTAAACAAATAATCACCTTTCAAGCTTTTATCTGTTGATACCAATACTGTTTCAATAATACTGAAATACTGTAAACTTACTGAAAACAGTTATACCGCTCTTTTGATACGAGGTCATTTAAATGATTGAGACCAAATAAATATTAAATTATATTATAAATATTTTAGTTTAACAGTATAGACATTTTGAAAACATCAGTGTTAACAAATGTTACTGAATGTTTTTGAAGCATTAGATAGAAGGATTTTTTAAACTTGTTTTTAACCATGGCACATCTAAAACCGAACAAAAAATCACGGCACATACAAAAAAAACTCCTCAGTGCATGTGAAAGTACGTTATCTGTCTATTAAACAAGTTCATTCGTATTTTTAAAAAAATGTAACATTTATACCATGTTAAACTAATTTATTAGTTGTTGTTTAGATTTATTTTGTACACAAAGTTTTTAAAAATCACCAAGACACAGCTCGACTTGCTTGGCTACACCATTTGAGAAACACTGAGCAGAAGTTTGATTAAAGTTGTTGAAATATTTAGGCAAAAAGATCAAATACAAAGTAATAATAAAATAATAGCATCATGTGTTTTCCAAGAACTTCCTCAAAGTTTAATTTCTGCTTTTGTGACACCGGTTCATTTTTTACAGAAATAAGCAGATATAACAGATCATGTGCTGCTCATCTAAAATATTAAACTATTATTCTTGGTCAATATTGCCCAGCCCTATCTCAGTATCACAGTCAGGAGGACTTGATTTATCCCCTTTGATTTACATCGGTTCTTTTTCATGCCCTTTTTGAGTACTTGAACCAAATCGACCCCTGGTTTATTTCTCATTCATTCTGTTCTGTTAACAGTATTAACCTCTGAGTTTGCTGCATGAAAAAGAGCACTCTGTGTTTCTTTTGGAAATGCACTGTGAGTGCATGTTGTGCCGCTGGAGGTGGTGGATCATAAAAACCTCACTTTCTGTTTTTCTGTCTGCCTTTGCATGGTCTGGATCCTCCACATTAAGTTCATGTTTCTTCTGAATTAATGGAGATATTGTTTTTGCTGTTGTAAGTTTTTTTTGTTTTTGAAATTCTCTGGAGGAACCCAATCCTCATTAAATTTGTTCTGTTTTCTCCTTTTTGATTTCCCTGGTTGCCGACCCTTCCTCCCCACTTTACTTAATTGTGTCTTGTGGTAAGTTTCTTAGTTTTAAGGGCCTCATACATGTATCGTTATATTTTTGTTTGAATGAGGAGTAAAATAAAAACAGGAATTCCAGATGGATCATTACATTGAGTTACATTTTGACACCAAGTGGAGTTAAATATTCTCAAACTGAGAAGCAGGTGTTTATAATCTATTGAAAGCTTTTGTCCTTCTCATTGTTTTCTCATATACACACTTCAGCCAGACAGATACACACGTGGTACACTTTCTTAAAGAGCTCATCTAAAAGTGAAGTTGCTTTCTTTGTATTATTCCAGGCTGAAGACTGAGCGGAACAAAACTCAGTTTTCTGATTTTATAACATCTTATCCAGTCATGTGGGCTTGTTTTGGCCAAAAGTCCAAATGGGTTGTTTCTTATTGTGCCAGAATTAGACTTTTAGAGTTTGGACAGTAAGTGAATATCTTAAATCGTTACCTGACCTGATCCAAGTCTATGTTTTGGGGATCTGAAAAGCTTCTCCAGTTTGGTTTCTGCAAGTAAGTTGTAATAGTTTTTAAAGTGCAGCTAAACCAGCTGAAAAGCAGCCTTTTTTTTAAAGAAAAGGACAAATGTTTACATCATTCATGTCTGATCACTTGTAAACTTTTCAATCTTCAGAAAGAAATCAGATTATTCCAGGTTATCAGTCACCTTTCATGTTGATAAGTGGGTTTTATAGTTTTGTTACTAATTAAAAGTACAAAAAGTGTGATTGGGACAAAAAGCATTTGTTTATTCAGCTTTTGAGCATTTTTTGCATTTCCAGAAACAGCAGTTTTGGAACAAAAAGATTTGTGCCTGTCAGCAACGATATGATGGTTTCCTTAGGAAGAGTGGACAAGGGTCGTGATTTTAAGTTATTCCAAAAAAAATCATTCACATTCATTTTGAAAATTGTTATTACTTTTTGTGATGTTTGCTTGTGGTTGCAGTCCTACTGTCAGGCAGTGGCTGCAGCTCATCTTAGAGCTGTTTGCTGGCTGTCATTAAATTAGAATTTTGAATTTGTATTTGAATAAATTAAACTTGTATACAAAGAAATAAAAATGCCATTCACATACAAAGAAAAAAAGGAATTATACGCCTTTGAAAAGGAGTAGGAAGAAGTAAATATTTTTTGAATTTCTATCCCTTATCACTCTTTGAAACATCCGGGCTGTTAGAAACCTTACTTTACTTTTTACTTTAGAAGTCAATCTGTTTCACTGAATCAATCAATCAAACTCTTCATTTTATAGGTACATTTATAAACAGAGATACATATAAACATAAAATACATATATGCATATATATAGAAATACATACATCCAACACCCAACATGAATCCCTCCATCATGGCTGCAAGAAAAAGACCTTCTGTTTAGCAGCAGGAAATCTTGAATGTGGATCCCAGTTTCATGATGAACAGCAAATCCACACGATGCTGTGTTGGGTGTGTGGGTGAAAGAAGGGAGGTGGGCAGAGACAAGTGGACTAATGTAAGAACTAAAGCTTGTGACCAATCATAGTCCAGACTTCGTCATATTTGCCTGTATGTCCATGATCACGTACTATGACTTATTGTTCAGCACAAGAATCTGAAGTAATAATGCAAGGGAAATTTTATGTGTTGGCCTGTTGAAAAGGTCATATTTAATATTTTGTGGTTTATTTGCCTTTAATTTGGTTTCTGTTTCTTCTGAGTGATCAAGCCCCTCTTTGCACAAGACAACAAAGTCCTCTGCATTTGGCCTTTTTCTCTCTTTTTGTGTACAGTGGCAGTAGTTGCCTCAACATCCAATTCCCTTGTCCCCATGAATAGGTCTACCAGTGTGATGTAATTGTCACTGTTGTTTCTGTAGTTCAAGCCCATTGGCTCTGGTAAGCTGAACTGACCAATTACCACAGAGTAGGCTGATCAGCCAATCACAACAGCCTGCACCCACATGGGGCAGGGTGCCTTGTAGTGTGTCAGTTTGATTTTAGAAGTTACAAATTAGATAGGTAACCGGGAACGCCCTTGTTGGTTGGATTTTCTACAATGTTGAAAGCAAGCAACGTCAAAATTAAATTCATGTTTCTGAGTAAATATGACCCTCTGTATAGGATTTTTCTCTCATGACTACTTGGTTGCCTTGTTGGTTTATTTCCCTACGTCATCATGACTGAATTTTCTTTGTAGCTCATCTTCATTATTTTTATGCAGCTCAGATTTATTCATGAATTTTCAGTATTTGGAATGCAGATGAGTTAGTCAAGAGAAAATATGTTTGTCTCTAGACTGACCAGAAATGAGGTATAATCCGCCTCCACCACAGCTCCCACATCCTTTATCCTTTATCATGTCCCTTCAGAAACGGACTATCCCTCTTGGACTAAATTCATGTTTCATAAAGGCTTTGCTTGGACATGGTTTTGTCTCCTTTTACGCTGTGGACTCTCTCCTCAGGGCTTCTTTTGTTCTTCTGTGCTCGTGACTCTGTGGTCTATTTACGTCTACTGATGCTGCTCAAACTTTTCCTGTTGCCTTAATCTTTGAACTTGGCCTATTTTTTAAAAGCAGGCCAAACATGGACTGAAAATATTCACTTTATTGAATAATTCATAAATAGATTGGTGCACATTACATCCAGTAGTGATGTGGTTTGTGTGCTGGACAGTCAAGGTGTACGAGCGTATTTTAAGAGTGATTTTTGTTGTTGTTATTGATCTATATTCCTCTGTTTATTAACTGTGCCTGTTCTCTGAGTACTCAACACTTATACAGATGATGCTTCTTATTATTACTATGGCCTCTTCATGACTGTGGTTACTGTTTATAGATGAGATTAGACTGAACTTGATTTATCCCTTTTGGAAGACTGCCTCAGAGAAATTAAGAAAATATATTTTTAAATACAAATAAATATATTGTTATATGAATTGTTTATATTGCAAAGGTTTCCAACCTTCTGTTGGCTGCTCCATTGCATAAGTTAAATACTGACTGACAGAATACTGAATAAGCAAGATAATTAACTTAATTCATCATATTACTAACAAAAGGTTTTACAGTCTATAATGAAGTCAGTGTTTCAGATTTGTCTGTCATTTAATCATAATAATAATAACTTTTATTTATATATTACCTTTATAGCAGATGTTTAGAAAATGCTTTACCAGACAGACAAAGGCAGAAAGAGGCAGGACTCTGGAGATAATAAATCAACAATCAGGTTGAACAGAAACAAGAAGAGTCAAATGAAAAGGCACAGAGATTCATATAAAATAAAGCAAATAAAGGAAAAAAAAATGGTAAAAACCAAGTACTACACGGATATACTACATTAGTACAGGTTACAATGTCAACATTGGCATGCGAGTAACATTAGAGAAGAAGCTATTTCTTTATTTTCATAATGTTAAGGAGATAAGAAAATAACGAAATGACAGATTAATTGATACATAGATAAACAGATGTCAGTTGATAATGTTTATTGTCTTATAAAGGGTACCATTTTCTAATGTTACTTGAAGAAATTCTCATCAAAAGTGAAGTGGAAACTGTATTTAAAGGTCTGGTGTGTAGAAGTTGGCAGCATTTTACTGAACAGAAACGGTGAATGTAGGATATAATGTCTCTATTTGTATGTAAAGTCTGTCAAAGTCTGTGTACAATCATCAGTATAAAACTTAATTTATTTTTATTAAGTTAGAAAAAACTTTTTCTATTCATATACCGTGGGTCTCCCCTTTGTGGAGGCTGACATAAAGGTTTACAGGTTGGTTTTGGGGACAAAAAGAGTGAAATGCGATTTTTGAATACAGGTCTGGCTACTGCATCTTAACTGACCTATAATCTAATCTATTAAATACCTATAATCTATTAAGTACCTATAATCTATTAAAATAATATTTATAATTATGAATGAAAAAACCCTCACCTGATAACTTCTGTAAATGATGCCCTGTTAACAATCCTTTTTGGTCTTCGTGAGGTAATGGACGGGCTCATTCCAAAATCTGAACACTAGATGTCGCTAAATGGCAGTTTCTACACACTGCACCTTTAATAAAAGAAATATCAACATGCAAGTTTGATGGCAGACTGTACCAGGTGTAATCACCACTGAAGAAGTTCAGAGTTCAAGGAAAAGTGTGGTTCATGATTTCAATGAATCTCTTGTCATATATAACCATTTTATATTCTTACTGCTTAAAAAGATGTTAAAAACTTAACAGTTTCATCCGTCATGTGTCCCTGTTACTCTGCCTCATACTTACATTCAGTCTCGCTGTTCCTACAGGACGGAAAGAGGATGTTTGGGACGTACTTCAGAGTGGGATTTTATGGTACAAAGTTTGGAGACTTGGACGAGCAGGAGTTTGTGTACAAAGAGCCAGCCATCACCAAGCTGGCAGAAATCTCCCACAGGCTTGAGGTAAATATCAGCGTGTGTGTTCTGTAGCGACAGCGCAGGCTTCATCTCTGCTTTCTGATGTGATCTGATGAGGCTCTGCTGGGTGTCCTCGCAGGGCTTCTATGGGGAGAGATTTGGAGAGGACCAAGTAGAGGTCATTAAGGACTCCAACCCAGTGGACAAGTGCAAGCTGGACCCAAATAAGGTATGCTTTGGGGAGGGGTAAAAAAAAAAGAATTGGAAAAATGAAGCGCAACGAGGTCATCAGGATTTCCATGTGTCCTGGAAAGTTATTTATCCTCCTAGTGCTTCTTTCTACTTAGTTAGTGAAAGCAAATGTGTTAAAAAAAATTGCACATAACCTCTGTATGTATGTAGGATGTATAATACTCAGAAAATAATAAAATATATGAAAAAGGCTACGGAATGAAGCTGGTTATGTGCCACCTGAATCTGTGGGTGTGATTGCTCTTTCTGTGATAAATTTGTCATAATTTCTAAGAATGTATGAGATTATGTCATAGATTTGTTCAGCCATAGGCCCTGTTTACACAGAGACACTGTCACCTGAAATGCAAAGGTTCTTCCTTGCAGTTTCAAAAGCAATCCGCGTTCACTTGGCGACGCCAGAACAGCTGTAGTGTGCATGCCAGTCCAGTAGGTTTGCAGAGAAACAACATACTATACGTAAGAAGAAGAAAAACTTTACACAAACAACAATGGTGAGTGGAAACACAAAGATGCAGAGGTTTTCTTGTCTGGACAACAAATCTGACTGGATAGTTTTGTCAGGATAACAAACCGAGCACGGTTTGCAGCACACGTTAAGCCCCAGTCACACATTCCCGTTTCTCATGGCGATTGTGCATGATTGTCATAATCCTGATGAAACGTGTTTTGGTTGTAGTGCATGTGCTACTTGGTCTGGGTCAGCGTTGTATAGTCGTGGATGAATGGCGGGGAACGTGGAAGGGTCCTGACAGTTCTTAACTTTTCAAAACTGTCGTGGAGAATCACCGCTCTCCGTATAGTGGGATGGAAGCCTAATGTAGTCCTAATGCGAACGGTATTAGCGTGGCATGTATGGAGCTCTGTCGGGCTGATCGTGGCTCAATCCTGAAAGCTTTATGAGGACAACCGACAAGGATGTATCTGTTTGTGCCCCGACTGTGTCCCGTTCAAGACGGCACTAGCAACCGGGCTCAGTCGGGGCTTACATGATGCGAACTGAGCTCCAGTGGGGCTGACGTCTTGTCAGCAGGATGGAAATTCATGGACTCCTCGTCATACCGTTGTGTTAACCTAACTTGAGCGGGACAGACCCCCCCCGAAGTGCTGTAAAAGCGCTTCGGGGGTGTATTTATGGGGTGAGTCTAGGGGTGAGACAGTCACTTTATCTCGTATCATGGCGATCACACCAGCCTTGCCAGTCGTGTACAGTCGTGCACAATCTCCATGAGAAACGGGAATGTGTGACTGGGGCATTACTCGGTAGACGATCAAAGCCGTTGTTGTTCCTGGTATGTGTGCGCAGCCTTCATATGAAAGAGTGCTGTGCATGCTGTGATGTCGGCGTCTCACTCTGAAATGCTAAATCCTGTTTACATGAATGCGTTTTCAAATCTTTCCACCCTAAAGCCTGGTTTCAAAAGTTGGTTGATTCAGGCACTCCAGACACCGTTCCCATGTAAACTGGAAGCCAAAGCAAAATGAAAACTCTTCAGGTTTGGCTGTAGCCCCGTGTTAACAGGGCCATAGACTGCACATCTTGTAATTCAGGCCACTGGGGCATAAAGAGGCATAAACATAGCAATCAGGGTAAATGTACAAAATGTAAGTAAAGTACAGCTGTAGAAAAAAGTGTTTGTGTCTGGGGGAAAATAATTCTAGAAAAGGGTGGAGCCCTGGTCATCCTTCTCTGTCTCTCTACAGGCGTTTATCCAGATCACGTACGTGGAGCCGTACTTTGACACATACGAAATGAAGGACCGCATCACCTACTTTGACAAGAACTACAACTTGAGGCGTTTCGTCTACTGCACCCCGTTCACTCTGGACGGGCGGGCGCACGGAGACCTGCATGAGCAGTTCAAACGAAAAACCATCCTGACCACGTCGCATGCCTTCCCCTACATCAAGACCCGGATCAACATCATCCACAAAGAGGAGGTGGGTGAATGAAAACAAAAAGACTGTGTGCTCAGTTAGTTATTATTGTGGTTTCATTAGATTGATCTTGGCAACTACGGGTTTAACTTTATTCTGTAAATGGAAAAAAAAAATCAAAATGAAAATCACATCTTTATATAATGTTATCTGTCAATCCAGAGGATGCACAGTGAGAATTTTCTTAGATATTAAATGACAAATAACAGAGATGTTGTTATTTGAGAAGTTGGAACTAAAAACACTAAACAATCATACATGGAAAAATGACCCAATTATTTTAAGATACAACATACTGACATACCATTTTACTTTAAACAGATAGTGACTGATTATTTAGTTGCGGCTGAACTGTCCCAGTGTAAACTGTTAAGAGAATAAAGCTACGTTTTTTTTCTTTTCGTGTCTTGCCTCACTCCTGAATCCATGCCCAGCAGATAGACTCCATTCTTTTGACTGTTTGCAGGAACAAGGAAGAGACGGGCAAAGCTAGCCCACTGTTAATTAGCTAATTAACAGTTTGATTATTTGCTACTACCACCAAGATCTTGCACCCTCAGCAGCTCAGTACAAAAATCAAACTTGCTAGACTTTCTGTTGCAGCGATATGAGTCCCAAACTGTTGTTGTTGCCCATTTTGACTCACTGTACAAACTGATCAACCAGTTATTGTGGCCGACATGTCCTGAAACTCTATGACTGTTGGGTTGGACCATGATCGTCCATAAATCATGTTTGACCATAACGTTACTTTATCTGATTTAATTTTCAAACCATAGTAATGTATTTTTTGTCCATGGTTAAGCTTACATCATATCCTGCAGGAGCTGATTGGTTTGTATCCAAGTATTCTTTACTTAACATTATAAAAAAAAAGAAAAGACAGCCAATGATCAGACCTTTAGGAAAATGTTGGCTGACGTGCTGACTATTCGTTGGATACTTCGAGTAACCGAAGCCTCTGAAGAGTGTAAACATTTATTTACTGGTGATCAGTGGACGTCAGTCAGTCATTTTGCACTTGTGAATATATTATAGTTTTTTTTAATTGTGTCTTGCTGTTTACTCATTAAAACATTGGTCTATTTGTTGTTTCCCAGATCATCTCCACGCCCATCGAGGTGGCGATCGAGGACATGCAGAAGAAGACCCAGGAGCTGGCCTTCGCCACCCACCAGGACCCTGCTGATGCTAAGATGCTGCAGATGGTGCTGCAGGGCTCGGTGGGCACGACTGTCAACCAGGTAGAGTTCAGAGCCAGAGGGATAACGCATGTGCTTTTATTTTGCTTGGGTTTGTGGGGATAGGTTAAGATCATTAAAATTTGAAATGCTCTGTTTCTCTCAGGGTCCTCTGGAGGTGGCTCAAGTGTTCCTGTCAGAGATTCCCAGTGACCCCAAACTGTACCGACACCACAATAAGCTACGGCTCTGCTTCAAGGACTTCACAAAGAGGTACATGGAAAAGAAGTAAATGGGAACATAATCACACAACAGTTAACAAATGCATGAATACAAAATGGACAGAATCTGAAAATGAGAGCTATGATTGACATCTCTGAAAAGGAGTAAGAAGAAATAAGACTTATTCAATCCCACCTCTTATCCATAAAATATTTGACTTCCTTATCGATGTGAATCAGTGTTAATTTGACAGCACTTCTTAATTTGGTTTTAGCTGTAGTCTTTTGCCTAAAGTATCTTTTAGTCTTTGTCATTATGGAGTAATTTAAGTGTTTTAATTGTTGTCCAGTTTAAGTTGATGAAATTTCGCAACATTTTACTTGATAGAGTCTACAGTAAATGTAGTTGACTTAAATATGAAGTGATAAGTGTAAGGCATTTTTTATGTTTCCTTGAATTTCTGAAGTCATAGTTTACACTTGGATAAAATGAAACATCAAAAAAACCTTTATTGAATGCTAGTAAAGTTTGAATGTATAAATGAAAAGAAACAAATGTTCCTTTGTGTGAAATGAAGTCACCTTTATTTATTCTACCTAACGGAGTATCTCAGTTACAATACCAGAACTGACAACAAACAGTGAACCTGCTCTACATGAATATATCAATTCATAAAGAGAGCAGCTGTGATTGGATCGCTCCACAACTTATCTCACCTCCATGAAGCTAAGGCAGCTGTGATTGGATGTCCCTCTGAACTCATCCAACCTTTCCACACAAGTCTCTGTGATTGGATGTATTCCTAACTCGTCCCTACTTTCTACTTGACCAAATGAGGTCTGATTGGATTAAGTCTCCGTCAAATATTTTAGTCAAACATGAAGAAATTAAATAGTCAACAAAATTAACACTGGTATGAATCTATACTTAAATTAATTTACATATATAAATGCAGACATATATACAGACATAAACATGTCCCTACTTATACAAAAACTGAAAATAAGTCTCCTGAATAATAAAAAATAACAGGACGAAACAACAAAATAATCAACTAAACAGTAAACACTCTGTGGTGGTCAAACACCTTCATTCCTCTATGCACTGTAATCTTCTGCACATTGACAGTGTCGTAGCTCACATGTCTGCTCGTAGTGCAGCTTCTTCATGTCTCGACTTGATGAAATGTTGTCTGCCAAAGGTGTGAAGACGCCCTGCGTAAGAACAAGAGCCTGATCGGTCCGGACCAGAAGGAGTACCAGAGGGAGCTGGAGAGGAACTATCACCGCCTGAAGGAGGCGCTGCAGCCTCTCATTAACAGGAAGATCCCTCAGCTTTATAAACCAGTGCTGCAGGTCAACTCACACAGGTAGGGCTGTGATCAATACTGGGTGTGTTTGTGAGGGAAGAGGGTCATTCTGAAGTGTACTTGACGTCAAATAAAATTCATTTTTGTTTCTTCTTCTGTAAAAATCACGCAGCAAACGGACAGCTTGACAAGGTAGTTTGTGACTTTGTGACACTGTTGTGAGTCTTTGTGTTTGATGCCTGTATTATTCTGCACAGTCCCTTTAGTCACTCAGAATATGAGGGCGATTTTTATTATTTTTTTCTAAATAATTAAGTTACCAAAATCATCAGAGACATTAAAGGGATATGCAAACTTTTTTTTTCTGTGTCTTGCCTCACTCCTGAGTCTGCAGCTGTAAGGCTCACAAGCGGCTCTCTGCCAACTTTAACTTGGTCCTCGTCGTTCACTTAAAAGAGCCGTATAAAGACTCAACGAATCGCCAAGTTAAAGGAATATGCCAAGATTTTTTTCCTTTTTTGTGTCTTGCCTCACTCCCAAGTCCATGACGAGCAGGTAGACGACATTCTTTGGCTGCGTGTGCAGTAACAAGGAAGAGATGGACAGAGCAAGTTAGCTTAGCTTAAACATTGGGAGTATATAGGTAGTGTTAGCCTTGCCTACAGTCATCGGATAAACTCTTTAGCAGCTCTAAACGGTCCTGTGTGCTTGTTGCGACTTATTTTTTTCCCCTTTATGTTAAATTATCTTCTACTATCTCCATATTGTCTTCATCTGCTCCTAAACAGAGGATTTGTTATGTTGATCTACTTACAAGCTCATCTGTGTTTGCACGAGAGATGTGACTTTCAAGAATGAGCCTTATTCTAATGCAAATGTAATAATGTCTCTCAAACGAACGGCTCACACACTTAGAAAAGAATAAAAAAAGTTGGCATATCCCTTTAAGTAACTATCAACCCTTTCAGTAAAAGTGTTTTGTGAACTTTGAAGCTGGACTCAAAACATACTGACTGCTTTTTTATGAAGACGGGTCACCTGTCAGAATAATACAGGTGATGCGTCCTGTGCACATGCACCTGTGTGAAGCACCAACATGTGTCCTCCACGCCCACGGCCTGTTTGGACTGAATCTGTAACAAACAAAATGATGAGGGAGGTTATCAGCCACAGCATGACCACTTTCCACTGACCCACGCTCCGTACACGCAAGCTGTCAAGAGGAACGAAGGCTGACGGTGCTAGCAGTGCTAACGTTAGCCACACTGCTTGATATTGAGATTTAGCATGCTGACTGTTGTATTTGGCCAATTCAAGCCACAGTGCCCCACGTTTTATTGGAAGCACATTGACTCACGCACAGTCACTCTCTGATTAGGAATGGTTTACACAAGATTTGATAAATTGACTTTTTTTTTAAATGTTGAATATATGAAACTTGTTCTCAACACTGTCTTGTGATTTTGTAAATACGTTACAGAAAGTGCACATACAGTCTGAGTTCACTTAAATATTCTGACAGAAGTCATATGCAAAGCAGACTTAGCAGTATACTTAAAGTATAACAGCAAAGTAAACTAGTGAAATGGCAAAACAGTGTTTTATAGTTCTTGAAAGTAGACATTGAATATACTTCAATAAACTACAATGTGGAGTAGAAGTATATACTAGGGCTGAACAATATGGACAAACTTTCAAATCTCCTTATTCATGCCAGATATTTCTAAATCGATTCAATACGGTATGACTACGGGTTTGGTGAAAACCAAGTGGTGCATTCAAGGGCAATCGTAAAAATGAAATTTGTTGTGATTTCCAGAGCTGTACATGCAAGGTGAGCCCGGAGGAAATCTATATCATTGATATTGTTGCTTTTTTGATATTAATATCTTGAATGTTCATATCTTGATATAGATTCAAAAAGGACATATCTCTCAGCCCTAGTTTATACCTGGTACACTAGTAGAACATAGATGGTTGTACTTTTATACTTGAACTGTACTTGTACTTTTGTAAACTTAAATGACCCTATAATATAGTATCCTTTACTTTTAACTTTTTTAAAACTGTGTTAAATTAGTATACTCTATAGTACACTACGACTACATGGTCTGTACTGTACTTGCTGTACATATACTTGTACTCAAGTATCCTTAATAAAATGAGCTTCAGGTTTACTACTTTTTGCTAAGGGAAGTTAAGAAGTGGTCACTGGAGGTGGGCGGTGGCTCTACTGCACGACTCACCACATGCTGACAACAGAGACACACGAAGGACTGAAGAGACAGCTGTGAACAGCTTTTGAGTCGTCATGAGTCGTGTTGAGATTGTGAGGATGTAATGTTTGATTTTTCTGTCACACTGTCCTCACTAAACCAGTTTGCACATTCCTTTACGGTCTGTACTGTTCTTTTCTCTCTTTGTTGATTAAACTTGTCTTTCCTCTTTCACAGAGATTCCTTCAGCAGAATGAGTCTTCGCAAGCTCGACATCTGAAGATGAAGTTAAACACACACACGCACACGCACACACACACACTAGCACAAACACGAAAGCTAAAATTGCAATATTAATTTATTTGAGTGTACATAGGGGTGTGTTCAGAGTTGGTCAGTGTTTGGAGAGCGAGCTGAAAGAAGGTTTAAAGTGTTCAAGCTTGGTACGTCATTCCAGTGTCTTAATTTGTTTACAGACGAACTGTTACAGCGAGAGGGCCGAACAAGTGGATCTTAACCTTTAAACAGATACCTTGACGTTTAGAATTTTGTTCTCCGCAGGAAACGCTGATGATTGTCTTTTTACTTCTGTTAAATAATAATGTCAACCATAACTTCTACATATAGACACAGATTCTGCTTCATTCAAACCCACAAACCACTAAACTCAAAGAAACCTCCGACATCCTGCTGTTAGTTTTCAAAGGTGCCAAAAAACTTTTTTTATTTATTTTCTCGCCAAATGAGGACAAGTATCTGCAGAAAAGGTATTATTATTATTATTATTTTTAGTTGAAGAATGTTTTGAAGTTGGTACTTAAAAACATCCTTGTATAATTTTATGTAGTTCTGTTTTGTTTATTTTAAATATTTTACTAAATAAATATTTTAATGTCCATCTTGTTGCCTGATGTTTTCTGTCTTTGTATGTTTGGGAAAATCAGGGGTCCACAAACCGGAGCTCGGTTTGAGTCTGTGTTAATATTGACAGAACTTTCTGGTTTAGTTTTAGTCTTTTGTCTAAAATATATTTATTCATTTTTACAGCAACAAACCACAATCAACATTTAATGACACGCACTTTCACTTTAGGAAGGAAACTGTCTGGTTTGGGAATATAGTTTGATAACAAAAAGGCAAAACTTTATTTAGGTCATTTTTGGAGTATGTTTTTTTAAGGGAATTTTTTTATTATAATTGTAAATCGAGTGTTGTACAATGAGAAAAAAAAAGTGACATTTTATCTCCAGGCAGCATCGCCCAGCCCTACTAGTACTACTCGTAAACCTTATATGTAAATAAGAGGATGAAGGAAATCAAAGTCAGGCTTCCCATTGGCTTTTGAAAATATTACAACCAATCAGGGTGCTGGATTTAGTTATAATCCCTCCTACTTCATTTGCATCATATCTACTCGCAAAACTAGTGAATCTTTTGGCTTCACTTGTACTACTAGTGGGATATTTTGAGTTTTAATAGTGAACAAAAATTATGTTTTACTAGTACAGTTTTTTGATGCACTAATACATGAGTAGACTTACCTGGTAGAGCAAAATCAACCACTAGTAGACAGTTTGGTGTTAATACCCCTTTCAGACTGGCAAAAATCCTGTTTAAACCTGGTAACAATCGGCTCCTGTCGGCAGTTTGAAAGGGTTTAATCAGCATTTCGACCTGCAACGTTTGACCCTGCAAGCGACACAAGTTTTAATGGGCTCGCCTCTGATCAGTTTCAGTGAGAACATCACACCTGGGTCGAGACACTAATTTACAGATGAAATCAGCGTAACGTCCCCATGGCGTAACATCATGCCCGCCCCGTCCGTCTGTAACTTGCGTGACTCTTTGCCTTCTCAGCATCATCAGCGCTGAGTTTGTACATTTTTAAAGGACAACAGTACAAAGTAAAGAAAACCGTGTCCACGGCCTCTATGCTCCTTTCCATTGTTTACATGTAGGGGCTACGTCACGCTGATGATGTCATCAGCTTGATGCACCAGAGGAAAAAAAACAGCCATGCAACTGCCGATCAGACCTGGGTCTGCTGGCGGTAGGAAAAAAGTCGATTGCTGATTGTTAGCGGGTAAACCTGCTTTGAAAAAAAAACACGTTAATTTTAGTGTGATAAAGGTATAATGGCCCTTTTCCACTAGCACGCCTTGGCCCTACTCTACTCGCAGCGTGTTTCCACTGGCCTGGTACCTCCTAAAACAAGCTAGTTTTAGTACCTACTCCGCTCTGATTCCAAGCGAGCTGAGTCGATACTAAAATATGGCGTCACCGATTGCCGGCTACTGATTGGCCAGACAATGTCGTCATTGACGAGTCATGAGCGCGACGACCTAGCATGCTAGCAGTAGCTACCATTAGCTTACCCTCATACGTCTTTTCTTTGCAGCTCGATTGCTCTCGTCCTCAGCTTCATTCTGTTGCATAGCTTCCAAAACTCTCCTGTGCTTCTCAAGGGGTATTTCTTCTTACCACATGCAGCCTTCTTCTGCTTTCCTTTTTTACTCGGTTTGTGACAAAAAGCCACAGATTGTTGTGAGACGCTCAAAATGACGTCACTGCAGTGCCGCTCTCTGTTTACACTGCACCCCGTTGGGCAGGCAACTGGGACTAATGGAAAAGCAGCACAAGGCTAGTAGAGTTTAGTCGGGCTAATGGAAAAGGGCCATAACTACCAGCACACTTAAAAAATGTTACTAGTCAGAGCTTTACTAGTAACACTCATAAACTAAAAGTGATTACTGTTTTCCAAATGTGAGTAGAGCTGAACGACGGCGTATATCAGTTTTATACTCAGACTTCCATATTGAGTGAGTCTGGATTTGCTGGAGACTTGAGCTTTCACGTCTTTGACCCACTCGAGCAAACACTTCAAATGACAGATTCACACCTGAGATCGAACATAAAGAAAAAAGAAGCAGCTGGAGAACAGGTATTTTACAAAGCTTTACTGAAGCGTCTTTAAAAACATGAGCGCTCACACAAGCTTTAAAAAGTTTAAACTTTTACATTTTTACAGCGAGTGTCATAACGTGGTTAAACTTTACATTTCAGTGTGTTTATGTAAAAATATACCAGTGTGTAGGTCAGAGTGTGGCTTCATGAGGGTATGGAAGATCTGAGGTGACTTAGGGCTGGGAAACATGGAGTTTATGAGAAACTGATGTTTTCAAATAATAAAAAACAAGTGTTCTACTGATGTGAACTCAAGAGAAAAACAAACCTGACCTTAAACTTAGTGAAGAGTTTTCAGTAAAACCACCAACAGTCAGACTTTAACCGATAAGCCATTTTAAATGTTTGAATAAACTGTGGAATCATCCTTTAATTCATCGAGTCTGTTCTGATGCCTCGTGAAAAATACATCAGCAACTTTACGAAAGGTTCAGGGGACTGACAGGAACTGAAGGTTTTCCCGGTACTTAAGTATTTCTACCCACTGTTCCAAATGTAGCCAATGAATTTGTCCAATCAAGAGTAAGCGAATTCACAAACACCCTTAAAACTCAGCAGTAATTAAACTTAAAGACTCCTTATCAGCTCCATGATGCTACCATTGTGATGTCACAACGCAGAGCACAGCATCATGGGAGAAGGAGGTCCACTCCAGCCTCTGAATGAGGGATGGGGAGACTTTATTGATACCGGCGCCACTGTTAATTTTCTGTGTTTTACGATAAATCCTGTTCAGGTTCATCGTGTCAGCAATGACAAACACATGGCACTGCTCATACTTAAAGCTCAGCTGTGTACAGATGATAAAAGCTACACGCTAACGTTTTACACTGTTGGTGTTGTGTTACATAAAAAATTAGCCACTTTTAATACCTGCCTGCCTGTACCATGACTCTTGTCGTCATCTGTGCTGACTGCCTCTCGAGTGCTTCTTTGAACACCGCCACCAGTGAGGTTACATTTTTGCCGGCTTATGTTTGTTAGTTAGCAAGATAACTCAAAAACTAGCAGACGGATTTTGCTGAAACTTTCAGGAGATGTTGCTAATGTCCCAACTTTAAAAAGATATGCTTTTGGTGGTGATTCGGATAACCGCCATTAGCAAACAACCGTTTTGCTCAATAACTGTTTAACTGATAATGATATCAACATGATGCTGAGTGCTAGGTGTGGGTTTTCGGGGTTAGTGAATCATATTATGATGCTAACTTTAGCTTTAAACTGTTACTTATAGATGAACAAACAACATGGGAGCTACCTTGGCAGAGGTTTGCACTTTCTAGCTTGTGCTTTATTTTGTTAGCCATAGCATCAAACAGGTATTAGTATCACTGTAAGCGGATTAAAATGATAATGTATGGATGTGTGTTGTCACAACTATATTCTGTCTATCACGATTCAGCTAAATAAGAGTTTTCATCCTTGTTTCCCAGCCCTACAGTGAGTTATTAAGCAGGAGTTCAGTTCATGAGGAAGTACCTGGTGGTGCATGGAGGAAAATATTTAAGGAGTGGAGTGCAGACGATGAGTGTTTATCACATGATGACATTGATTATTGGTACTTTTTTACTGCGCCTGTCAGAATTAGCACCATGTTTACAGTTTGCTTCTAACACAACAGGTAGTTACATGCAGCCTGAGGTCTTCTGCGCCCTCTAGTGGTGTCCACCAGTACCACACACGCAAGTACATCAACAAAACCACTCCTGATGCCAACAGATGCAAACATTAATCAAAGACAAGTATATCTCTAGCTTTTTAACCTTCAAGTTAACTCTTAATTGCTCTGAGACATGAGTGCGTTTGAACACAACTGATCTAGACTTGTGGACTTTTCTCAGCAAAACTTTGGTACTCAGACTATTTTCTTAGCCATAGTATCAAACAGGTATTGGTATCATTTTATTGTAAGTGGATTAAAATTACAATGAAAGGATCTGGAATTGGCACAACCATTTATTTGTCTATAGAAAAAATAAAGATATTCTGTGTATCACCGTTCAGCTAAATACGGTTTTTGGTCCTTGTCGCCCAGCCCTATCGTGAGTCTTTAGTTCATGAGGTGTCTACAGGCAGCTGGCGTCTTTTGGCACAGTTCTCCGTGTCGGCAGAGCTCATGTGTCGACGGGCTCGCCGACCCTCCGGTAGAACAGCAGGTACGGCGTGGATGACGAGCACGTCTCAGGAGAGCACGCTCGCAGGAAGTCGTCCTCCTCGAACAGACGCACCTCCGAGTCGTCGAACAGCATCCACTTCCCCTCGTACTCCAGGAGGCTGTTTAGAGCTTGCTGCTGGCTGCTTTCTCCAGCGCAGGAAGTGGTGGCGGTGGTTTCCTCTTCCCCTTCGGCAGCTTCAGGCTCTTTTTTAGTCCCTGCTTCGGCGTTCTGGCTCAGGCTGTTGGTGGTTCTTCTCCGTTTGGATCCTTCTGTGCTTCCTGCTTTCTCCGCTGGTCTGCTGTTGGTCCTGAGGTCGCTGCTGGACAAACTCCTCTGCCCTCCTAAAAGTCCCACCCCGCCTTCCGACAGCTTCTTACTTCCTGTTTTGCCGCCGGCTAAACCCAGACCTCGCTGTCCCCTCGCTTTCACGCTGAACGACACCTCTCCGTCGTCGTAGTCCTGCGGCTCCTCCTTCACACGCGCCCCCTCCGTGCTCTCCTTCACCTCCTCCTTCTCCTCCTTCGTTTCATTTTTGTCCTGCAGGCACAGCTTCACGTCCTTCAGCTCGGACATGCGGACGTACGCCGTGTAGTGGCCGCTGCTGATGGTGACGCCGCTGTGCATGACGACGGCGAACAGCTGGTAGAGTTGACCTTTGCTGGACGGCGGTCGCGTGCACCACTCGTCCAGAGACAGGGTCAGGGGGGTCTGCAGGGGGGTGTTAACCTTACAAAGACCTGCATACGGGTCCAACCTGGAGGGAGAAAGAGGGTTCATGATTCATTTGAGCTTTACAGGCTTCACACAAAAAGGTTATCCGGCTTTTTGTCCTGATAACCCGGCAAACACCAGATTATTTTATGTTTTATAAGATTATCCTACAAGATTATCCTGTGGCCTGAGGCTTGTTAAGAGTGAATCTGTCCCAATAATCGACTCAGAAGTGTGTCTCGGCCGACAATCATTAATATTAAACTTATTTAATATTTACTAAGGGTGTCCTGATCCGATATTGATATCGGTCCGATATCAGCAAAAAAACAAATATCAGATTATATCGGCCTGCATCTAAAATATCTGATATAAGCACTCTGATACAAGCAGTCCATTCTATTTTTTTTTTTCAGTTGTAGAATATGCTTATGTTTAAGTTAAACACAGTGGTTATTTTGCAATTTAAAAATATATATTTTTTGTTTTTACTGGATTTTCTGATGGATGGATGTAAGAAATGGAGAACCAGCTCACATGTTCACGCAGTCTCCAGTATTTTTGCCACAGAGAGAAAGAAGCTATAAAACTCCCGGCTAACTCCAAAGTAAAAGGCCAAGCAATTTGGCAACAGTTACTGTCAGGCGAACAAATGTTCTGCAAATTTGGTCAACAAACTTTTGACTGAATGTAAAGATGTGAGATGATACTTCATTATTTTATACTGCGTCTCAGGGTTAAATTTGCGTAATATACTAAAAATGAGTTCTCAAAAAATAAAAGCCAAAAGGAATGCAATAAGGGAAAAATTAAAATGGATTTTTAGAAAGAATGCACACATTTTATTGGGCTCTTCATACAGTACAATCAGACCTGTCCAATGCCTGATTGTTTATCTCCGTGTGTGGGGTCTCTAACAGATAATCTCTTCAGATTAATAAAATCCCGATGTGCAGGCCCCACTTGAGTTCTTATTGAATCTGTCGATAAAGTTGATGCACTCACTCTAAGCCGTTTGCAGAGAAGCGCTTCAGGTGAATGGTGATGACCTCGGGGGTTTTGTCGAACAGCAGGCTTCGCTCGGCCTCCGTGTAATGGCGACACGTCTCGCAGAAATATTTGTCCTCTCCTACGATCCGCTCCACCGAAGCAAACTGACCGATGGCCCATTTTAGAGTCTTCAGCTCCGGTTTGGGATCAGGAGAGACTGCAGAGACAGAGCAGGCGTCACAGACGGATCAGACACGGTTTAAGAAAACTCTCACAGTCAGAATGACACGGGAATAATGAAGTCAACTGAGACTGTAGGCTCTCCTCAGTGGACTGTTCGCCACTGCGTTATGATGCAGGAGGTTAGGGCTGGAAAATATAACCTAAAAATAAAGTCCCTGTCTATGTCCACAAAACTTCATTTATGATCTAATCAGCTTTTCTTGTCATTCCAAACACTGAGACTAAAGGCCTTTAAACACAGGACATGACGTTTCTTTTAACTTTACATCCGTCAATCCAAACTTACTCATCAGTAATGTGATTGTGCTGAAAACTGTTTTTCTGATGTTTTATGGCATGAGCACAACTGACCAATGAAGGCACTCGTTGGCATGTACACAACAGTCAAAGACCTCAAGATGGCCGCCCACTTATGTGGTTAATTTTCAATGTTTTCAAACAGAAGATGGAGGCAAAAATAACCACTTCGACATCTGAAATTTATGCCATTGGTAGGGCTGGGCGATATGGCCTCGAAATAAAATCCCTGATTTTTTTCCCACAACACTCGATTTACCATTTTAAATCGATTTTCCCTCCCTAAAAGAAAAAAAACTCCCAGTGACATAAAAATGAAACAAATCAAGTTTTACCTTTATGTTGTCTAAATGTTCCCTCTTATAGTCAAAGTCTGGGTTATAAAAGGTTGATTATGTAGTATAAACGTAGGCAGGATTGTCTACATAAACACTAAAAGGCTGAGGTATTTTTACAATATTAGCATGAAACTCTGATCAATATTTAATCTACTTAAATAACAAATACAAGCCTGTAAAAGTGCTTGTGCAAACCCTACAAGGCCGACCATCATGAAAATTTACTTACAATTGGACTATGGCAAGAAAAAAAAAATCTTTTTTAATTTTTAAATCTTCTGCAGAAAATAATTTGAATTAATCGATTTAATCAATTTTTTTCTCAGCTCTAGCCATTGGTGTGAAATGGCATCTTTTATTGCACTGTAGAAACTTTAACCTTTAGACCTTATTAACCAGCAGCTGAAAGCCGAGTCAGCCAAACTGTTCTTTGAATCATCAGATCAGTCCAGATTTTCACACCTGCTGCATCAGCGCAGGCACAGAGAGTGAACGCAAGTGAGAGTAAAACTGGCAGAGCATCACCAGAGTAATGGATTACAAGAAGTGTAGGGATACAGATAGAGCTGGGCAAAAAATGATTAAATTGATTAATTCTAATTATTTTCTGCAGAAGATTTAAAAAAATTTAAAATCCAGATTTTCTTCCTGACTAAGTCCAATTGTAAATAGTTGCAATTTTTTGAAAAAAAAAATACAATTTTCATGATGGTTGGCCTTGTAGGGTTTGCAAAAGGCTTGTATTTGTTATTTAAGTAGATTAAATATTAATCAGAGAGTTTCATGCTAATACTGTAAAAATCCCTCAGCCTTTTAGTGTTTATGTAGACAAAACCTGCTTACGTTCATACTACATAATCAACCTTTTATGACCCAGACTTTGACTTTAAGAGGGAACATTTAGACATTTTAATGTCACTGGGAGTTTTGTTTCTTTTAGGAAGGGAAAATTTATTAAAATCATAAATAGTGTTGTGGAGAAAAATTGGGGACTTTATTTCTAGGCCATATCGCCCAGCCCTAGCAATAAGTAAAATTCGCTTTATGAAGTGGTTTTCTCCTCAGTTGATTATCCACAAACTCAGCATAATACACCAACAAGCCACATTCTTTAAATCAAATATATTCTGAAGTAATGATTTTACTTATACCAATGCCATTATTGATTCTGCTTACTGATCTGATTCTTAATCAATTCACTTATTATTTCTGAGGATAAAAGAAGAGACAGGTTTTCAGAGGAAGAGATGTAAGCCAGAGAGAAAATAAGCCACTGATAACTTTGGTGTCCTGTCCACCCTGATCCCACGTCTTACATCTTTGTTATAGTTTCTGCTGATTAACTCTGACGAGAGCTCGACAGCCTCGACTTCAGGGCAGAACAAAGTGGAACCAACTGTAAATTCCTTCAGACAGTAGTTATCTATTCTCAACTGGATTTGTTTTTTAATGCCGCTCCATTCTCAAGACCAAAGAGTCAGACTGTCCCTTACTCTCAGAGAGGTCTTCTGGACTGCACGGCTGGTCGTCCAGCACTGGGACGCTGATGTCCTGGAAGTCCTCTCTCCTCTCTGTGAAGCTCTCGCACTCCAGACATCGAGTCCTGAGGACCAGCTGACCCTGGAACAGGCGCTCCATCAGGTCCAGACCATCTGAATAGAACAGAGACAGACGGGGATGAGGCTCAGAGACAGGTCATGAAATGTTGAAATCAAACATTAAGACCAGACATGTTGTTAATTCAGTGATTGAATGAGGAGATCTTTGGCTTTCTTCAACTTCTTAATGTTTAAAAAACGAGGAAAAAACTTATCTACTGAGAGAGTTAAACATAAAGAGACCTGGAGTAAATACATTTTGGAAAAATGGTCACTTCATGTCTTTCTGTTTTAAAAACTTTGATATTCAGATTTTTCTAAAATCTTCAGTCTTCCAGATGCTGGTTTGAGACAGAAATAGATTAAAGTTTGACTTAACTTATCTTAAAAAATCCAGTTTACATGGAAGCATCTCAATTATTTACAACCCAAGAGAGCTTTGTAGTTTTCATTTTGATTTGATATCTTAAAGTAGCAGCTCTATTTCTCTCACAAGTCCAAGACGTAGGACTGGTCAATGTAACGATTAAACTGATTAATTCAAATTATTTCCTGCAGAAGATTAAAAATGAAAATTCAATATTTTTTTCTCAGCTTACTCGAATCAGAAGTTGTTTCGATGTTTGAAAACATGAATTCTGAAAATGTACATTTCATGATGGTAGGTCTTATTAGGTTAAACACAAGTTTAAGCCTGTGTTTCTTAAATAAAAATAAATATTGATCAGATGTTTCCATGTTAATAAACTCTGAAATAGTTCATCCTGCAGTGTTCATGTAGACAGGCTTCCTATTTTCAAACTGCATAACCAACATTTTATGATAAAATAACAGCATGAATTTTGACTGTATGAGGGACATTTTGCTAACATAAAGGCAAAACTTGATTCATGTCTTTTTCTGTCACCTGGATTTTTTTTGCTCCTCTAAATCATAAATTGAGTTTTGTGGAAAAAAAACTGAAGGTTTTATTTTTAGGTCATATTGTCCAGCCCTAAAAAGAGTTGTTCTATAATTCTCCTTTTGAGACCTTGAACCGTTTCCTTCTCTATTTGTCAGTGAGGTCGTACCGTCATGTCCGACCATCCTCTTGTCTTCCGTCTTGTTTCCTGCTGACGTCTCCTCGCTGTTCTTCTCCTCCTGACCCTGGTCCTCCGCGGTCTCGCTCTCCTGCTCTGCTTTTATTTGGCTCTTCGCCGTCATCGAGCTGATCCTCCCCACGCTGCGAAACTTGGAGAAAATGCTGGGCTGCTTCCCGGAGGGCCTCAGCCAGCTCAGCTTGGGCTTCTTCTTCCTCTTCCCCTCCGTCTCCTTGGAGCTCTTCCCTCCTTTTCCTTCTGCGTCGCTCCCTCCGTCCTCCTCCTTGGTCGGTTTCTTCACCTCCTCCTCTTCTCCCTCGGCCTGCTTGTCTTGGTTGCCGTCGGATGTGCTGCCGCTGGAGGACTTCCTCTTGGAGCGTCTGAGTGGTGCATTTCTCTTGACTCCGTCCTTCTCGGCCTCACACGTCTTTGATTTGGCTTTCTTTTTGGCGTTTCCCACCTCGGTGTCGCTCTTCCTCTTGCCGCTGACTTGGCCATCCTCCTCTGGGGGATTTTTGGATTCTGTTTCAGAGCTCTCAGCTTTGACCTCAGTCACCTCCTCTACAGCTTTTTCTGGCTCCTGCTCTTTCCTAATGGTTTCACAAGCTTCATGAATGTATCCCAAGATGCACTGCAGCACCTCCTGAGCGTCATGCTGCAGGTAGCCCTCATACATGGGGTTCAGCTGCCTGCAACACATAGAGCCATCGCCGTAAGTTCACTGATGAGAAAAGGATGTTAGAGCTTTGAAATACATCAATATGGAACTTTATTTTCCTCAGCCAAGGAGGTTATGTTTCTGCCCCTGTTTGTTTGTTTGTTAGCAAGATGACGCAAAGACTACAGGACGGGTCTTGCTGAAATTTTCTGGACATGTTGGTAAAGTTCCAACTTAGAAATCATTCGATTTGGTGGTGATCTGAATAACCAACATTAGCGAATAATTGCCAGGAGGTTATGTGATTGCTGGCGTCTGTTTTTTTTGTTAATTTGCTTGTTTCTCTGTTAGCAAGATAACTCAAAAAGTTTTGGATGGATTTTGATGAAATTTTCAGGAAATATCCGGATTGGGACAAGGTACCAACGATTAGATTTCAGGAGTGATCTAGATCACCATCTGGATCGGCCATGACGAAAACTGTGATTTTTGTGAATAACTACAGAACTACAATAGATATTATGAGTCCCATTGCTAATGGTACGTTTTCACGGTCAAGGAATCTAAATGAGATGCAATAAAGGTAGGACTAATATTTATGGTGAAAAAACAATATGAGTGAGAACTATGGCGCTGGCGGAGGTCTGCGCTCTCGGAGTGCTTTTCTAGTTTTAACATGATTGAGTGCGAGATGTGGATTTTCAGGGTCAATGAATCATATTATGATGGTAACTTTATTATAGAACTATTGCTTATAGATTTAACAGCTATCTGTGAGCTACCTTGGAGGAGGTTTTGCGCTCTCTGAGTACTTTCTAGTCTAATTCATTTTTCTGTTTTTAAAATAAACAATCAGTTGGGGGTCTCAAAATAGGTTTCAGGGCAACAACATCAAACACATGTAACTCCAATGATCAATGTCGTTCTGCATAAATAACTGACTCCAGTCACTAAACGTTTTGTTGTAAACGTTTCTTTCTTCAAAATTTCCTATAGTTTTGACCACTTCTGTACCCCGTCTGCCACAACTGCATTTTTGAAATTTGTTTCAATATGTTTGTAAATGTGCATCACTCCTGTGACTAGAAAGGGGCATCAAAGATCAAAAATGACCTAATATGACTGAAATATTTGCAGTTTCTTGCAGTTCTTTTTGCATCGTCCTCAGTGTGGTAAGGCCTTTAAAATGCCTGTATGTCCATCAATCATAATCAGCTAAAACAACACAATCTACTCTTAGAAGTGTGCTTGTCATGGGTCTGAAAAGCCAATGTAAGCTATCTGCTGTTTAAAATGTAACCTTTAAAAAGGAGGAAATGGTCTGGCTGTTGAACTCTGCAGTGTTTCAAAGACAATAAAAACTAAGACTGTGGTTATAAAAAGTTGTCCTAACAACCAGCAGGTTTAAGAATGACAAACAGGATTGCTCACCTCACTGACACACTTAGTTTTATTGTTAATCCAAACCCTCTCACGTCATCCACCATCCAAACAAACACAGGCTCACCGGAGTGTGTGAAGTATTCTGCGTGGAGGTGTGGCGAGTTCTCCGTCACTGAAGCTCTCGGGGTTTAGCAGGAAGCTCGACTGCAGCTGCTCCACTGATGATATTAAGCTGTTGAAGCTCCCGAGGAGCTCGATCTGAGCCGGCAAATCTTCAGCGGCCGCTTCTGCAAGCTGACAAGATGTTTTCGAGGATTAATTCATGTAAGATTAAACAAAATAAAAAATTATCCTTGCATACAGTTCCATTACAGGCTGAGGCCCCAAGTTTTCCACCTTTGGTCAGATTTTTTTTTATTATATGTTGGAAAATTTTGAAGCCAGACACCTAATTTATCATGGTGGTCATTGAAAGTCCTGCATCCTGATGTGTTTGACTGTTTACATCAGGTCTTTGGTGACTTTTAAGCAATGATTTGGTCAAAGTTGAATAAAAAAATGTCTGTGAACTGAGAGTTTAGTAAAAGACGTTGTAATCTTCTGCTCCCCAAGTCATTTCCAACAGCATAAAAAAAAGAAAAGCATTTTGCAGGACATAGGACCTTTAAAATCATTTGGAGAGATTTCCTTCTACGGCTGTTGGCATAAACACTGACACCTAAAGCTGTAATAATCAATCAGTCCAAGATTTTTGTTCCATTTTACTCCCTAGGCAGAGAGAATACTTTAATCAATTTCTGTGTTTATTTTATTTTTATGTCTTCAAAGCTGTCAAACTTCCACAGTGAAATTGCTGAATTTTTCTGTATTTACTGTTTTTTATTTATGCCATAATTTTTTCTTCAAATTGAATTTATTATGGCTTTAAGTGGGCTATTTTAATCTCTGTATGTGTATGTATGTGGTTTGTGTTGCACTTACCTCTTCACTTTTGACCTCTTCTTCCTTTACTTTGTCCTTTCTTTTGGACAGGTCGAACAGTTTCTTTATCCCTTCTCTGAGGCCAGGACAGTAGTACAGCACCTGTGGGAGTGTTCAAACATTATGCTTTAACCTCAGCATCTTTTAAAGGCATTTGTCTCTGCAGAAGCACAACAAAAACTTCACGGGAGCACACTGTCACATGTGTTGTAGCAGTTCACACAAAACATTATTTAATCATAAAGGGATACGCCAACATTTCTTTTAATTACTCTTCAGCAACTCTAAACGGTCCTGTGTGCTTGTTGTGACTCAGGTGAATGTGCAAACCATCATGAGCTTGCTTTGTTTTGACCTACATACCTACATGGTTTGTGCATGTGCCATGTGGTTTAGATTCATATGTATTTCTATCATAGATCACTTAAAGTGCTTATCTTAGCCTAAAATTAGATAGCACAACATGGTAAAATGAATCACAAAAAGCGCACAGGACCGCTCATTGTTGCTAAGATTATCTAATGGCTGTAGGTAGAGGCGGGCAAACACTACCCATTCATTCCCAGTGTTTGAGCTAAGTTAATTAGCTTAATTGCTTGTCATGGACTTGGACAGAAGACATGAAAAGTAAAAAAATGTTGGTGTATCCCTTTAAAACACAAGATTACAGGTACTTTAGTAAACTTTACAGTTTGTATACTGAACAAGATGGACTCTTATTGCCAAGCAAGTTGTCTCCACCAACACTTCTCAATTAGCAACAAGAGGCAAAACTTCTCTATCTGTAACAGAACACGAGGTTTGACCCTGTGGCTGAAGATATTCTGTTACAAGGGAGTAAAAGAGAAGAATAACATCAGGATTTTTGCTGCTCCTGCTCTATAAGGTCTACAAATCAGGACTTCACTAAAAAACCTGTTTATTTCAACTAAAGGGTCGGAGAGATGTTTAGAATTTTAATAACATGGCTGTTTTAACATGTTCTGAGATTCCCTCACAACAAAAGTTGCTTCGATTTGTTGTTTTCAGCACATATTTTAACTCCAGGACAGCCCACCTGTAAGACGCTGTTTAAGTAGCAGGTGTTGCCCAAGTTGTTGAACCCCACAAACGGCACCAGGTTCTCCCTCTTCTCACAGGACGGGTAGAGTCCAGGCGAGGAGGGACATGGAGGAGGACCCAGGACCACCTGATCACAGCTGCTGGATTGTAGAAAGGCAAATATACTTTCAGATTCACTTTACTTCAATGGCACATTTTCAGGAGCAATCGGGTTCACCACTGTGCTGCACAGTGACTACATATGACTGATCTGTAACAGACTAGAGCTGCAACTATCGAGTATTTTTGGAATCGAGTACTCTGTCGATTATTTTTTCGAGTACTCGAGTACTCTAACAAAATATACTTTTTTGTTTTTAGACAAATAAATCAATTGTATACAATGCAACATGTTAGGGCTTTCAAAATGAGCAACCAAATGCCGTTTATTCCTCAGAAAAGGGTTTTTATTTTAACAACTTTCAAAGTTTAAACCAGTACTGGCTTAAAACAAAGCCTATACAATACTGATTTACAAAGCAGTAATATAATTCTGCAATTATATTTGTGAAGTGTGTTCTGGAGGGCATTGTGTAGTTTGGATTGAAATCCTTGATCATGTTCTTAAATCCTGTGTCCTCCACCATGGAAAGAGGATGCATGTCTGTGATGAGCATATTTAAAATGCTGTAATAGTAATAGTTGCAGCCCTAACAACGTGCTATCATGCTAAGCTACGTGCTAAGCTCACTCTGTTTGACATCAGACACACTGCAATGTGTTTTCTTTTCGTCCCTTCTTGTAGTGACCACACACTTTGGACACTCTCTGCCATTTCTTCTGTGGACTCTCTCCTTTCTGTCCCTCTCTTTTCTCTTCCTTCATGATTTTACAAGCAGCAGTGGAGGTAGCAGGCGCGTTGTGCCACAGAAATGACCGTCCGTGTCAAACACCGTGCACTGTATAGTAGTCCAGATATATATTTATATGTATAATTATATATTAAACGAGGCTTCGAGGCACCAAATTTAATTCGAGGATATTTTGTAATCGAGTACTCGCGAATATTCGAGGAATCGTTTCAGCTCTATAACAGACTCACTCGAGGGTATTGATGCAAGTTCTTTAGATTCTTACACACAAAACGTGACTAATTAAAATGGCGTATGAATCTCTTTAGAGGTTGACAGCTTAAAAAAAGCAGATATTTTATGGTCATAAGAGAAGCTTATAATCCAAAAGTGGTTTTACTTGTTACTATAGATCAGTTATTTCACTGATTTTGTGAAGTTGTGATTTATGGTAAATCCTGTGTTGTGATTTCTTTCATGCGAGGAGTAATTTTTTTGTTCTGGAATTGTGCAAGTAAAAAGCTTAAGTTTGATAATGTAGTCGCACGAGATGCATGATATTAGCGGGGCATTATTGGTATTGGCTGATATTAACTGTGTGAATCAGTTAATCAACGGTGGACTCCTATTCCCTTATTTATTTATGATTTTTAGTATATATTGTATGTTATAATTTTGGTTAAATCCTTACTTATTTTGTTACCCTCCTTAATCTCCTTTAGTGTGTATATGTTACTACTCCATATGAAAAAGGTGCTGTAATTACCATAATGTATTGGCTTGGGATCCATAAAGTACATCTATCTATCTATATTAATTCCTTTGCAGATATTTTGAGCATAAAGATTGGCCGCAAATATCTAATAAATTATTAGTAATATCTCTAAAAATGCACAATGGAACATATTTGCCTTATCATCACTCAGTGTCCACTTAAACAAATCAACATTTTTTTTTTTTTTTTTTTTTTTTTTTTTTTTTTTTTTTTTTTTTTTTTTTTTTTTTTATTTTTTTTTTTTTTTTTTTTTTTTTTTTTTTTTTTTTTTTTTTTTTTTTTTTTTTTTTTTTTTTTTTTTTTTTTTTTTTTTTTTTTTTTTTTTTTTTTTTTTTTTTTTTTTTTTTTTTTTTTTTTTTTTTTTTTTTTTTTTTTTTTTATTTTATTTTTTATTTTTTTTTTTTTTTTTTTTTTTTTTTTTTTTTTTTTTTTTTTACCCTCATAATCTCCTTTAGTGTGTATATGTTACTTCTCCACATATGAAAAAAGGTGCTGTAATTACCATAATTTTTAAATTGGTTTGGAATCATAAAGTACATCTATCTATCTATATTAATTCCTTTGCAGATATACTGAGCATGAATTGGCTGTAAATATAGAATTAGATCAGAGTGCCATGACAAAGCCTTGGTGGCCCATTTAACCCTCAGTTCCTCATTGCCCAAAACAATCCAGGCAACTACACTCCCTGCAATAAAGTGGGGTAATAAATCTGTGTTGTGAACTTTGCATGACCCCAAACAGACTCACCTGGCCTCGGGCTCTTCTGGTTCAGCCGCTTTTGGTTCCTCTGGTTGAGGTTCTGAGAAATCCAGAGCTCGTTTGGTTTCTTTCCTCTGCAGAAACTTCAGGGACAGTCTACTCTTTCTTACGGGGCTGCCTTGAGGCGCTACAGTTTCCCCCTGCAGGCCTGGCATCTTCTTATTTAGGGGGTTTGTTCCTTTCTGCTAAGATGCAACAGCGCCGCTCACTGGAAGGAAAGGGGAGGACAGCAGAATTTCAGAGGGCGCCATAAGAGTCCAACGAGCGTGGAAGTAACTACGCATTTTGTTTACACTGTACACACTTTATAATTCGACGAATCTAGCTGGATTAAGTTAGCAGAGAAAGTCTCCATAAATAAAATACGATCTGTTTCCCCAAAGAATGACATTATGTAACACAGCTGGCTAACTTAATGGTTACTCTGTTCATTATTCCTAACAGCCATGGCGACGAAATACAGCCGTTAAACCCGGCAACGGTTACGTTCTCACGCTAACAAGTTGCTAATGCAGGTAAATTATTACATTTATGCTTGTTTCGTTTCACACTTATGGGACAAGATTGAAAAAACTGGGTCAAAACGGTCCAATGTAGCCGTCTGTACAGTGACCGTGTTGACTGATGACTTTCAGCCGTTCGCCGTTGACGTCGTTACAGTGGGTGTTTAAAATGTACGCTTTCCGTCTTGTAGTTTTATCACGACATTTATAATGAGTATAGAGGCGACAACACATCTTAATAAACGCGCATGTATTTGTTTTTTTGCCGTCTCCAATATCTGTAGGTCTACGACAACCGGGTACATTTGCCTTAAAGTCACCAGTCTACACGGACACCAGCTGCACTAATACCCCGTAGAAGAAGTGGGAGGGGAGAGCAGGCACACCGCTTCACTTTGTCCTAAACAAATATACATTAAATTAATTAATGTCTGCCAGTGAGTATTCCTTACCTCAAAAGTCATTCCTGTTTGAAAGTAGATGTATCCTACGGGAAATCCCCTCTCAAAACCATTTACTGCATTTGACGATTCACACGGTACAGCAGAAGTTGGCGCTTTTTCCTGCTGAAGACCCGCTGACCGCTGCGCCGCCGGTGAAACACCAGCAACGCGGAAATCATCAATAAAATTATCAAAATAACGCTCACACACCCAGTTAAACCACCATCAGTGCAAATTAGGTGAAAGGCTTACATGCGATAGCGTTAATAAAAGTACACAATCAGAAAAGCCGCACATTCCGGACTTCAGGCGTTAATTAAGACACCTTTTTATGCTAGGACCCTTGCTCAAACAAGAAGCCATGTTTGTAGTCCCGTTAGAATCGTAAAGTCAGATAAAATAGGCCCTAAACTATTTGTTTCATAAATAAAACTGCTCCTGCTTTACTGATGTTCTGTCTGTAGTTATCCAGACTGTATGTAGCTCCGCTATAAATGCCGTAGTGTGTGGAAGCATTCTATCGCTTCACTTTGTCCCTATACAAATATACATTAAATTAATTAAATCGATTTTAATGTACTTTTTGCAAGATTTTTCCAAATAAATTTAGACAGTTTTCAAATATTTCTTCTGTTTTTAAATAGAAATAAATTAAGCAAAACAAAGCACTAGAAAAAAAAATAAGTACATGAATAAAATAATCAGCTTGCACTGTAAGATACAGAATTTACACTGCGTCACTATTGCAGAATTGGGTATCTAAAGACAAAGGTTTAAATAGTAAGGAAAGCAGTGCACTGTAAAGTCTTTTGCTTATGCTTTCCTTAATCCTGGAGAGAGAACAGCTGGAGTGTCATAGGTCAAGCAGTTATTAGTATAATTGCCAAGTATGCAGTAACAATTTACTAAAATTAAATAATAAAAAAATGAAGAGCAGCAATGTGCTTAGATGTGTATGAAATTGAACATTGAAGTAGCGGTGGAACAACACTTGAGGATTTCCTTTTTCTATCCACAGAGCATCAAACCACTTTTTTAAGTATTAAAATCAAAGTATTGTGAGTATGGTAGTAGACTTAATTATTAAGTATTAAAGCCTAGAAAATTTAATAGTGGAAGATGCTATGACTAAACTGGGGTTTTTAATTGTGCTGCCACCCTGAAAATGTCAGAACTGGTGTCTTTCATTTGTTATCGTTTATAAAACTGCAGCACTTTCACAGTGATTTTTTTTAATCCTATGAGAAACACCTGTGTTATTTATATTTAAATTGTTACTATTCCCTAAAACGTATTTAGTGAATGCCTTTCCATGTTTATTGATGTGATTTGCTATTTATTGCCTTAAACTTTTATAATGAACTTGTATTTTTTATGATGTGCGCTGCTGACCTCTTGGCCAGGTCATCCTTGTAAATGAGATCCTGATCTCAATGGGTTTTCTATCTAGTTAAATAAACGTTATATTTATAAAAAAAGACAAATGTAACAAAGTAAAATACACTCACCAAACGTACCCAAATGATGACTGAAGAGATTACTGATACACAAAAAAAAAACAAAAAACAAAACTACAAGCTCAAAAAAACCTCTCAGTTAATTTGTTACTTTCCACCTCTGTCTTTCACCACTGAAATACTAAAAATCAAAAAGGTTAATATTTTTCAAGTAGCTTTCTATCTTTTATTTTGAAAAGCAACAGGAAGTGAAGCACGGTTGTATTCACTCCGCGACCCTGGAACTTAAAAACGTCGAAATTTAAGAACATTGTATAATCCTGGTACACACAATATTTTGTATTCCTTTCTAAAACAATTTAATTTGTAATAAAAATATAAAATAACCCCGAAACTTCTTTTTATTCGATGTAAACGGTTGGCAACGGCCGCTTCATGCAGTGTCCATGTCATACCGGCAGGTGGCAGCATTGTCCACCAAAGTGACCGCGCAGCCGTCCAGCAGCATCTTCCTCACTTCAGTGGAGCATCTCCTCCTCTGACAGTCAGCGCAGGCTTCCCCTCCGCGGTCTTAACGGTAAGATACTACTACAGATATTTCTGCTACTGCTTTATTTTATAACTCCATGTCTTCAGGGGATGTTTCCTGGAAGTGCTGCGTAATTCAAGTGTGTTTTCTTACCGGCACCAGTAGTGGTGTGTTGATTTTAGTGGGGCTGCAGAGTGTTGTTGCTGACGTTCATCTTCACCACGCAGAGAGGATGGTAGCACCTGAATGCAGCGTAAAAAATAAGGATTGACATGTGTACCGCTTCCTCCTTAGTGCAGGCATTTGTCAATACGGGGGTATGTGTGCAGGACGAGCCTCTGCTGCTGCTGCTGCTGCAGAGTGCTGCCTCTGCTTGCTCAGCAGCAAAGATGTATCGATGGACATGAGATACAGCCTCCAGGATCCACTCATTTTCTGGCGTTGGGGATCAAGTGTGTTGCAGGGAGGCTGCTGATTCAGTAGTAGATGGGAGTAGTGTGGAGGTACATGGCTTCCTGTGGGGATGAGGAGTCTCCAGCTGTGGTGGTGGAGGTGGTGATGGGGCTACAATCAGGACCTCCATCTACTGACTGTGTTATCTGTGCCATCCCAAAGCTCTTAGTTTCCTTTAACAGTGCATTTCCTGACTAAATGACTGAACCAGGACCATTTGGATTTGGCTGTGATTATCTCCAAACCCCACATGCGATGTTTGATAATGTGCCGTGATGGAATAGATTTCATTAGAGATGTAATAACCAGCAGTTGATTTATTCAGATTTAACAAGGGGGACTGGTGGGGAGGTGCTCGTTCTTCTCACATCCCTGTCCAAATCATAGCCAGGAGACATGGGCTGCTGTAGAGGAGGATTACTGAGTCTCGCTTCCATCTTTACCACAGGCAGGTTGTACCACAGGGCAGAGGGGCCTCACAATAAAGTCCTTAACAACCAGGACTGGGCAGTTTGTTGTTTAAAGTTCTCAAATATTATACAAAATTGTTGGAAACATTCGGGAAAGTGGGTGGAACTGGCACTCTTTGTTAGAGGTGAGGTTGAAACAGCTGTCTTGATGTCAGTGATCAGCACTGCTCATCAATCCAGTTCTTTATCAATTCTAATGAAAAGGCAAAAGTTGGCCCACACACGTTTTCAGTGGCAACAAAGTCAAACACATGGCACTCCTGATATTTGAAGCCTGTTGAAGAGATGAAAATGTCTCCAAGTTTCAGGTTTTTCCACCAACTAAATGTTGTAGGCTAAGAGTAGGGCTGGGTGATATGGACCAAAATTTTTATCTTAATATTTTTTCTTTTTAGCTGAATGGTGATTTTTGGTGTGTTTCTCAACATATTCAAAATTAAACACTAGATAATAGGGCTGGGTAAGAAAAAATCCATTTAATCGATTTCAGTTGTTTTTCCTTTAGCTGGTTCATAATGGATCCATAAAATCCAAAGATCGATCTTTTAACTTTGGTAGTTTTTTCTTCTTTGGATGAGCAGAGAAGCAGCCTGTGGTATCAACCCTGCTAGTCTCGTGTGATCAGCGTTTAGCGTTGCTTTCTACTGAACAAGATCTCAAAGATGTCATGCAAACAAACATGGTGGAAGCACTATATGGGCACCACTGGCAAGTTTAAAAGCTGATGTTTGGATGTACGGTGTTTTAGATTAACAGGTGCAAAGGAAAATACGAGTTGGTCAAAAAACAAATAATATGCAGAATATGCATTAATGCATATCATTAAAATATGATTAATGTAACTGCTTTGGGTTTAGTTCTTCATGTTAAAACAATTTTTAATGATATACCAGGTCAAAAGGTCACTTTTTAAATTTACAGCACTATTTTAACTAAGATATCCCAGACTGAATAAATATCGAATTGAATTGTGAATCGAATCGATTTGAGACCTTGTTGTATCAAATTGAATTGATCCAGAAAATCTGAATCGATACCCAGCCCTACTTGATAACCTAATTCACAGTGCCAACGGACTGACGGATGGAATCAGGGAATTGGACGTAAAACAATATAAACGTGGAATTTCATGGAAAAGGAAATTTTTTATGTAGGTTTTTTTTTAATTAAAAGGGATCTTACCTCTAAGGAAAATGCTCTGAGGGGGTCACTTAGGGGCCGTTCACACAGCTCTGTTTTCAGTCTAATCCGAAGACTTTTCATTGTATCTCCGCCTCCCGTTTACATGGGAACGGTGCCTGGAGTGCCTGAATCTGCAAACGTTTAAAATCGGGGTCCAGAGCGGAGCATTTTGAAAACATATCAGTGTCCAGCTTTGTGTAGACGGGATTCAGACTATCCAGACAGATTTGTTGTCCAGACAAGAAACTCCTGCGTCTTTGTGAGTCCACTCCGCCATTGTTGTTTGTGAAGAGGTATTTTCTTCGTACATGTGTTGTAACACCACTGTTTCTCTGCAAACCTACATCGCCATCTACTGGACAGGCATGCACGCTACAGCGTTCTCTGTCATTCTGGCGTTTTCATGTGAACGCGGATTGCTTTTGAAAACAGAAAGGTAAAATCTTTGCCTTGTTGTGTAAACATGACCTAAAGCTGGGAACATTGCTGCTTCACTTCCCCACCCCCTCCTCCTCCCCTCCAATGCAAACATGTCCCCCTGTCCCCCTCACTTGCGGCATTTAATGGACATATACACAACTGTCATCTTACTCGTATTCGGTGTAGTACGTCATGACAGAGAAATATAAAACACTGCTCAAAATTTGTGGGAAATGTAGGGTTTCACAGTAATTTCACAAGAAACTATGATTCGACGGTGCGCTCGACTATGAAAGCTCTGACGTCTGCAGACATTGCGCGCGGAGTCCGCTACGCTAACAGTCCGCCTGAGTATGTATGGGCCTTAAGACACAAGCTAAGTTGGCAAAGAGGCTACGAAACTCCCGGCTAACTCCAAAGGACAAGGCAGAGCAGTGAATAGTGAGTGTCCAAACTTCATTGCTAAATTTGCGTAAAATACAAAAAAACAGGTTATGGTTATGTTTTTTTACGGGGTTTGTCTGTTTTATTGTTTGTTTGTTTGTTAGCAAGATTATTCAAAAAATGCTTAGTGGATATTGCTGAAATTTTAAGGGAGATGTTGGTAATGGCCCAACTTAAAAATGATTAGACTTAGGTGGTGATCCAGAGAACCACCATCAGCAAACATACGTTTTTACTCAGTAACTGTCTAATTAATAATGCTATCAACATGTTTCTGAGTGCTAGGTGTGGGTTTTCAGGGTCAGTGAATAATATTAAATGGTAACTTTATCATTGAACAATGTTTTATAGATGTAACAGCAGTATGTGAGCTACCTTGGCAGGGGTTTGTGCTCTGAGTGCTTTCTAGTTCAATAAATTGCTGAAGATCTTCAAGTTTCTGTTCTACAACATCCATTGAAAGTCTTAGTATCAAGCAAAATCTCATTAGATCAGTGCAGACACGAGGAAAAGGCCCTGCATCGCCTGCGGCCTCCAAATTCATCACCTTCTGATAACATCATTTACTCAGGGGAAGGATTTTTCCTTTTTCTCTGAAAATATCTGATCTTTTCAACTCTGTCCAAGGCGAGACATTACACAGTTAAATCCACTCAGGGCAGAGTTTTGGACTGGATAATTTCATGATGCCAGAATGAATCAAGCTGAGGGATCGGCTGGAGATGATACCAAGAAACAGTGACGAAGAAGAAATGAAAGATTTTGGTTTTGAGAGAACTTTGGAGCAGAGGGAGCCAACAGGGTGCCCACGAGCACCTGCCTTTAAGGAGCCTCTGAGGTGCCCACAGGGACATTTTAAAGAAACACATGTTCACACTACCACCAAAATCACCTTTTTTCTTTTAAACTTTTATCTGTGCAGAGTCAGAGTTTATTTTCATGCACTGAAGCCACACCTTTATCACCACTGCTACTAACAAGTTTTACATAAATCAGATCGTGAAATATACATATAAAGTCTAATATTCTCATATTGGTTCTTAATCATGAGTATTAGATATTGTAATTTCAAGTTAAAAGTAGGGCTGGGCAATATATTTTTTGCAGAACATTTAAAAACAAACAAAACAAATCTTTTTTTTTTCTTGACTTGCACTTTTATTTTAAGTGTTGCAGTGTTTGAAAATATAAATACAAAAAATTTACAGTTTTCATTTTGGTAGACTGTCAGGTTTTGCTCAAGCACATGTTTAGGCTTGTATTTGTTTTTTATATGAGATTAAATACTGATCAAAGTTGCATGTTAATTACTGTGAAAATAGTTCAGCATGCAGTGTTCATGTAGAAACATGCCTACGTTCAAACTACATAATCAACATTTATTTTAAAAAAAGATAACAGTATGTGCAGTTTAAATTCTCTTCAGTTTCAGAATTTATTTCTATAACATAATGGCAAAACTTGAGTTTTGTGTTTTTGTGTCACTTGGACGTCTTTAGAGAGGACAAAAGAGTGGATTGAAATCGTGAATCGAGTTTTGATGCAAAAAAAACAGGGATTTTATTTTTAGGCCATATCACCCCGCTCTATGTAAAGGTAAACTTTCAGTGTCATATTTAGCCTCCTTAATGCAAAATGACCATGGTTACGTGATGTTTTCAATTCACAATTAATTATTCAGAATTCAGTAATTCAGAATTAGAGTTTTCTCCTTCTTGTTTTCATGGAAATAGTAATGCTGAAGAAAGGTTACATGGAAAATACGTTTATTCACCTTAATTCAAGGCCTGGGGGTTGGGAACAGTTCTGATTGGACACGGAGTGGACGTGATGTATTTACGTCTACTGGATGAAAAGCTCCAGTGCAGCATCTCCGTCAGTGAAAGCTCGTCCAACTTGGAAGCTTTAACTCTTAAAAGGTCTGCGTTTTTAATGCATCCACTCTTTTCAGTATTTCCAAATCTTCTAAATTGTCTCAACTCGAGTCCAGTGCTTGCCTCGGGCAGCCTTCCTGTTCCTGTCAGCTTCACGTGTGTCATCATGACAGGACAAGGGAACGAGTATGCACAGAACCACCATAATTGATTTAAAGTGGAATGAACGTACATGATCAAGGAATAATTTAATTCGGATTCAAAATCAGAATAAACCAGCCACTTACTCCGAACTAGAAAAGCACTCAGAAAGCGCAGACCTCTGCCAGCGCCACAGTCCTCACCCATATTGTGATTTTTACCATAAATATTAGTCCTGCCTTTATTTGATCTAAATATTTAGATTCATTGATCATGAAAAGATATCATTAGCAATTGGATTCATAATGATATCTATTTTAGTTCAGTAGTTATTCACGAAAATCACATTTTTCGTCATGGCGAGTCCAGACCGTGATCTGGATCACTCCCAAAAATCGAATCATTTGTTCCTTGTCCCAATCTGGATATTTCCTGAAAATTTTATCCTAATCCATCCATAACTTTTTGAGTTATGTTGCTAACAGACAAACAAATAACAAACAAACAAACAAACAAACAGATGCTGGCAATAACATAAACTCCTGGCAAAAGTAATTAAGTTTTATTCAGAATTGTCATGTTCATTTGGAATTACAGGTGTTTACATGGTCATTTTTAATCTTTTTAAAGAAGATTTAAGTTTTATTCCGAATTAACAAGGAATTAAGTTCTCATGTAAACATGATGAATATTACTTATTTTGAGGTAAACTATGCAAATATTTATCATTCAGAAACAAAAATGAAACGGGTAGCTCCCTGTAATAAAGGTGGGCGACCCCTGCTTTAGTGGGTAAAGCATACGGAGATGCCCCCACGCTGTCGTATTCTAAATTTACATTCCAGCCCTATTTCTCTTGACAAACACGTCTCTGTTCTTCTTCTTTTGCTTCTGAGGCTTGAGTTTCCCTCAGGATCAATAAAGCATCCATCCATCCATCCATCTTGTTAGACAACAGTTAGTCAAACTGGCAGTGTGTTGTGTGAGCTCTGCACCATCCATTTTTGTTTCCCAGAGGAAGCTGTGGCATTCACTGAAACTTTGACGTCACTTAATTAACCGTCTATCTGTCAGCTCTGGTGGAGGGTGGGGGTCACTGGAGTGTGCAGGAACATTTCAGGGGCCTCCGTGCCTCTGCATTGAAGATGCTGCTTCAGGGTTTGAGCTCTTAAAGGGATAGTTCAGTTTTTTTGAGTGGGGTTGTATGAGCTCCATATGACCACTGAGGACGTTAGATACAGTAGAAAGTTCTCTCCTCTCCCTCAGTAAGCCACAGTCTGTAAGAGTCTGTGTCGAAAAAATAGACGCTAACAGGAAAGTACCATACCAAATACAAAGTCTATTTTCCCCGCCTACAAGAACTCAAATGAAAAAGTAATACCACAGTTTAAGAGTACGCTACATACAAGTGTCTTTAAGTGTATAAGCATTTCAGAAATATAAAGTTTATCTGGACCTAAGCCAACTCACGTCGTGTATCCCTCCACAAAATCACTCCGCCGTAGTTAGCTTCAGACGCCTGTTGTAGACTAATTGAAAGCACATTATATGACAAATATTTCTGAAATGGGGTTTTTGTGATGCTTCCTTTGATGCAGAGACAGATGTGCATCATGGAGAACTCAGCTTTCACCGTATTCCTCTGCGTAACAAGGGCATGCGGTTACATCATATAGCTAATGCATCTCTCGTTACCTGTTACCTGACAGGTTGTGTGTTCGCGGATGTTTCCTCTGTATTCCTTCCGGTCTGTTCGTCTCCATCTGCAGCAGCTCTTCTTCTGTAAACTCCGTTACATACAGGTATCCTCTTGACTCCAAAGTGAATGGGACTGTGTCGGCGCTGTCGTAATCATCCCTTTTTTAATTTCCTGCATTGTCTCTTCCTCACACCACTAACAGTCAAAACAAAAGAATAACAATACTTGATAAAAGTTACATGAAGCTACAGCCGGCGTCTGAAGCAGCTAGCTTGAATGTTTTGATCAGCTTCAACTTTATATTTACGAAAGCACTTAAAAACACTCATATGTAGCGTACTCTTAAAGGAACACTCCGACTATTTTGGACCCACGCCCTTTCCCTATCATTGACAGAGTGAGACAAGCTCAAAAATACCTTTTTTGTGTCTCTGCGTCCTGTGGCTGGCTCCCAGCTGGTCTCAGACTCTTAGCTCAATCACTGTGAAGTCAATAGGAGAGGAGAGAACTTTCTACTGTATCTAACGTACTTAGTGGTCATATGGAGCTCATACGACCCCACTTCAAAAAAACTGATCTATCCATTTAAGACTGCAGAGATGTGTCCTAAGTAGCTTTACAGAGGAATAAAACACACAAAACACCCTTCTTGTTGATTAATCAGAGAACTTTTCCATCCCTCTGTGTTCAAGATAATGCCACCTACTGGCTGATATCACAAGAATTTAACCCTTAACCTGTGGTAGTAATGAGGGCCATTCACGTTGCTCCGAGCACTGGAATTGGTCTTTATCAAATCGTTATTTTAACGGATTGAAAAAGAGAACACGTCTTCTAAAATGTTTTATAACCATTCGGATTTACTTCACGTGCTAATAAGCCATCCCTGACCACTGTAAGGAGTATTTTGTCCACTTTCGCCAGTCCGCAGCTACTTCCTCCGTGGACCACTGCGCATGCGCAGATCTGTGTGTGTATCAAATCTATTTTAACGGATTGAAAAAGAGAATGTCTTTTAAAATGTTTTATAACCATTCGGATTTACTTCACGTGCTAATAAGCCATCCCCTGGACCACTGTAAGGAGTATTTTGTCCACTTTCGTCAGTCCGGCTGCTATTTCCGGTCTGCGGAGCACTGCGCAGATCTGTGTTTATCTAAACGTTATTTCAACGGATTTAAGAAAGAAAACATGTCTTTTAAAATGTTTTATAGCCATTCGGATTTACTTTAGGTACTAATACGCCCTCCACAGGACCACTGCAATGAGTATTTTGTCCACTTTCGTCAGTCCGACTTTGACTCCTATTGACTTCCAGTGATTGAGCTTGCTACCCACGGAGCTACCAGCTGGGAGCCAGCCACTTATTTTTTGAGCTTGTCTCACTCTGTCAATGATAGGGAAAGGGCGTGGGTCCAAAATTGTCGGAGTGTTCCTTTAAACTGTGGTATTACTTTTTCATTTGAATTCTTGTAGGCGGAGAAAATAGCCTTTGTATTTGGTTTCTTGTTGATTAATCAGAGAACTCTTCCATCCCTCTATGTTCAAGATAATGCCACCTACTGGCTGATATCACAAGAATTTAACCCTTAACCTGTGGTAGTAATGAGGGCCATTCACGTTGCTCCGAGCACTGGAATTGGTCTTTATCAAGGCCAGCATTGTCCCAGGAGGCACGGAGCAGCAAAGGTTGGCGATGTGGCAATTCGGAGCCTTGGTCCATGACGTGAAATGACCCCCATCCTCCCTCCAGCCCCTCACTGAGGAGGGGGGACACTGAGGGTAAATGAAGGCATGTTGAGCGACAGGCATGGTGCTCTCCAAGAATGAGAAGCATGTCCTGGAGGCAGCTTTGGTTTACCTCTGAACAACAACCCCCTCTGTACACACATAACAGGGGTTTTCCCTCAGTCTTTTTAATTACAAGAGCAAGTATGCTCAGCTGTAATGTATTTTTCTGATGTGAGATCTGCCCTTCAGGAGCATGCACACACACATCTATTTTTCTGTTTTCCTGTGATGATGAAAAGATTTGGATTGTTCCTGAGATTTTAATCTTGTTATCTTAGTGTGGTAACACTTGTATTTCCTTCAGTATACATTTAATTAAAATGTGAGACAACATGAAGTGAAAGGGAAAAGAAAAAAAGTATAATGACTTTAAAGGCTCATTTATGCTCGTCATAAGCATGAAAATGTACGCGTCTGTTTCAAACGATGGTTCCGTCACTGCCCACATACTCCCATGTGTCCTTTACATTGGCAATGTATGTTAACCATTACATCCACCAGGGGGCAGGCCGGAGTCAAAAGTGTGACAACAACAAACAAACAAAGAGAAGCACGGCGACTGTGGAGATGATGTATATTTTACAGAGGAGACAAAAATGGAGGCAGCGTTGCAGGAGACAGTGGTCGGTCATTTAATTTCACACCAGCTCACGCAACCTTTCTTCTAAAAGCCCTGCCATTTTCTTCTTCATTTCTCTCTGCACATGTGTATCGGGTAGTGACAGCAGCAACACTGCCCCCATGGTTTCCAGTGGTACTGCTCCGTCTAGCCTGTATCCGTTAACTTCAATGATACGTGCAGAAATACGGATGAAAAGAACGCGAGACACGGGTTAAGAGCTCCGTCCATATCCGTATCTGTAATGTTGAGCATAAATGAACCTTTATGGGGAAAAAGAGTCAAATATAGTACTAGAAAGCCTTATATTTTATTTGTCCAAATATTGACCCATTTTGAATTATATGCCTGCAACATGTTCCAAAAAGATGGGACAGGGGCATGTGTACAACTGTGTTACGTCACCTTTCATTTTAACAACACTTGTAAGCATTTAGAAACTGATGAATACTAATTGTTGAGGCTCTTTTGGTGGAATTCTTTCCTATTCTTGCTTGATGTAGTCCAGGGTCTCCTTTGTCGTAGTTTGAGCTTCATAATCTGCCACGTTTTCAATGGGAGACAGGTTTGAATAAATGAATGTTTAAGTAATGTAACTTAATTGATTATAAAACATAGATGTACTCAACAGAAGTTACTGTAACTAATTGTCAGAAAATGTAAAAAATAATCAAATGTGGATGAAGCAACAGATAAACTCCATGGAGTTAAATAACTGATGTGAACTGTGTAGCTTATTGCTTCTAAATTGGAGTAATATCACGTTATGGGCCCTCATCTCAGTTTGGGCAGTTTTTCTGCCTCATATCGTTCCAGTTAAGAGATTTTTAGAGTTCCCCTCGAGCTTTAAAGATGAACAAAAAACACGTTTGTGCTTCTTACAGTTTTAGTCAACATTTGACTCTCACACACACCTCAGGGAAGCCGTGAAGGGTTGAAAACAGCATTTTAGTAAACTTTTCTTTCTCTCAGCTCTTTAATTTCACTTTAATATGATTTACTGAGCGTTAAATTCAGCTCATTAAGGACTGTTTTGGCTCGGCTCTCTCGTGAGTTAGTTTATTTTCACGCAGAGCCCCAGCAGACGTCTCAGACTCCGCTCGTGTTTGTGTGTTTTACGAGTTTGTGTGTGTAGCAGGGAGTTAATGAGATCCTTCATGAGTCTGTGCATGTGTGCATAACCCGGCATGCATATGTGCATACATCAGATGAGATCAGATCGCAGGTTGCACGAAGGATCCCTCCCTCGCCCACCCCCCTCTCTCTCTCTTCCTCTCGCTCGCCCCACAGCATCTGAGCGTCTCCTGTTCGCCGAGCAGGAGGAGGTGGGTGTTTCCAGCCCGGCCCGCTCTGATGTGAGGAACCAGCCGCTCCTCCATCCTACTCAGTCTGCTCTCTCTCCTCTCCCTGCTCTCCTGTTTCAGCCGGCCTGTCTGCCCTCTAGCGTAGTACTCTCCTTTCACTCGCTGCTATTCATCACCATCTAGGATACGCTCACACAAACCCACGCAGGTAGACAGACACCGTCCTCTTGGACCCAAGAGTTTGGCACATAGAAACAGATTTATCAACATAAGTTTGGGAAGAGCTGAAAGTGTGTCCTCCTGCTGAAGCTGAACTTCTCGTTCTTCATATATATTTGTCTCAGAGGATAAGGTACACAGCTGCAGAGGTAAGGCGAGGATGGATCTGCTCTCACTGCACTTTCTCTACGTCTGTTTTCCTGTTTCGCTCTCATTCCTCCTTCCTCAGCTGTTTTTTTTTCCACCTCACCCGCTCCTCTTTTGCTCTCGTTCTCCTAAAATATCTTCTGTTTTTATCTATCTTTGGCTATCTGCGGCTGTCTTCCTCTGTTTTCTGAGTCAAAGTGCAGGTTTTGTGTCTCTGTTTGTGATTGAATTTGTATTTTTGAAGCAGCATAACTTTATGATTGAGCTGCAACAACAATCAACCAAAAATAAAGCAGCTGCTGAGTGTTTGTTTGGTTTAAATTGTCATTGATATCAATCAGTCTCTATTTGTATATCACCAGTTATACAAGTGTTATCTAAAGACACTTTACAATAGAGCAGGCTTAAGCCATACTCTTCAATTTATAGATACTCATATGTAACTGTATACAAATTCATATCTATCTATCTATCTATCTATCTATCTATCTATCTATCTATCTATCTATCTATCTATCTATCTATTCCTAAATTTAAATGCTTAATTTTAGTCTGTGTTAAAGCTAGGGTTGGCGATTTTGGAGAACTAGCTGTCTGTCTCTAGCCTGAAGGGGGCGGTAATGCTCCAAAATGATGGATGCCAACCACCGAAGAAGAAGTCTCGCGAGAACTGCCACCTGCAGTAGCATGGACGGCAGTTCTCGCGAGATTAGAGCCAACAGCGGAACAAACTTAGAATAACAAAGAGTTTATTTAAGATTTCTTGTACATCTGTCTTAAAATGTGAGGGATACTGGAGCTTGGTTGGTGTTGTGGGACGGCTCACAGCGGACTTCCCTTATTTTCAAAGACAAAACTTGAAAGGTAAGCATTCTCCAGCGGAGTCTGTTCCCTACACGCTACATGCTACATGCTACACGCACCGTCGGTGCACGCCGGGAAAATGCACGCGCAGCAGGCACGCAGAATGGCGACGGGATTTGATTGGTGTAAAAAAAGGTATCCCGGCAAGATTATTGGTTGGTGTTTTCCCTGTTTTACTCCTGCTGTAGATAGCGGATATTTTTCGCTCTGTTTCAAGAACACATAATGAGTTGATTACCATCGGGTCATAAAGACCATTTTAACCAGTATTTCAAAAAGTGTATCTAAATCAGATCGCCAACCCCAGCTTTAATAAGCCACTTTTAAATACAATCCAGGCTTTTGAAGAGAAAGTATAAACAGCTGGTTAAAATATATTGCTGAATAAATCCTAAAAACTGACTCACATGTGATGTGTACTTTTCCTGATATAGTCTGTAGGCATCATAGTTCATCTTTTTCACTGGTGTTAGAAAAGCTAACTAAAGATTGCAAAAACAGGCAATATCGTATAATTGCAATTTCAATTGAATCAGCACCTAAAAATCGCAAAAAAATCGAATCCGGAGAAAAACACATCCTCCCAGCCCTAATATATATATAAATATATTTTGTGTATACATACATACATCCAGAGATGTGTCCATTCGGGCAGAGACAAAGGGATTAAAAAATGAATTTATGATAGAGGCAAACCCATGGACACCCAGATCATAAATCTGTCCTTTTCACATTTAACTCTACAGACTCAGCCAATTATTATTTCGGAGTTCAAGGTTTCTTTGTTAGTACCGAACAGTAAATTTGTAATACAGATGAGAAACTGGACAATCACAAGACAATCACTCAACAGTTATGTAATGACAGACAAATTACACAATAAGAAAACAGTAAATCATCAAGAAATATTTGACACTTTAAAGCCTAGGGGTGGGAATTAATAAGATTTTTTTCAATACCAGTGCTATTAACAATCCTGCTAATCAATCCAATTCTTTAACGATTCCCTTGTTGATTCCTGCAAATTTTCCGTGTGGGGAAATGTTGATCTGTAGATTTTCAGTGTCAACAATGTCAAACACACGTCATAGCATAGATAACTGCAAGTTGCTGATGATTTTTAGTGTCCACTACCGCTCCACAAGTGAAGTTTCAGCCATATTTTCTGCTGACCAACAATAAACGGACTCCCCAATTGAAAAAAAACACAAATAAACTGCAGTCAATCAAAAATCTGGTATCGGTCTGCATTCATGCTTTATTTAAGGTTGTGCAGTAGGCGCCTTTTGTAAAAAAAAAAAAAAAAAAGCAACAGTTCTGATACTTCTGAACCCTGTCAGTGGAAGGAATTGATAAGGGAATTGATTAGCAAAAAGACTCATGAAATCGATTCTTTGATGGAGCTGTTAACGATTCTCAACTGGATTTGGTTTTTGATTCCCATCCCTATTAAAGCCTGAAAATACAAATCATAAAAAGCCACAGTTCTGATACTTCTGAACCCTGTCAGTGGAAGGAATTGATAAGGGAATTGATTAGCAAAAAGACTCATGGTATCGATTCTTTGATGGAGCTGATAACGATTCTCAACTGGATTTGGTTTTTGATTCCCATCCCTATTAAAGCCTGAAAATACAAATCATAGCCAGAAAGTTCATTTTTTTTGGAGCTGAAATGTTTATTTTACTTTCTTCTGAAATCCAAAAAAGCAAATTTCCATAAATGTAACATATTTCTTATTTCTCATTTGATACATAATTTGTTTTTGGAAACTGATAATCCACTTGAGGACATTTTTTTTGGCATTATCTGATTGTATTCATATGTTTTTAGTAATATGTTGATCATATTGATTAGATAGAGGTATCAAATATGACACAACAGGCTTTAAGGGGTTAACCATCTCCCTCTTTATCTGTATATCTCCATATTTTTCTTTGTTGAATATAAATGTGTTTCTCCTTGAGACGTGACTTTTCATTTTTTAGAGTGGCCTCATGTGGATATGTCTGTAAAGATGGTTATGGATGTATAATCAATACAACCACAAATAGAGAGAGCAATCTAATATTAAACTTAATATCTATAATGAATATAATCTGGAGAGGAATTATGTTGATTAATAGCATCTAGCTGAACTGCCATTTGTGAGCTGAAATGTTAATTATTTTCAGGCTGCAGCTTTGTAAAGGAAATGATTTGCTGCTTTTCTTGTATGCCAGTTAATGAGTGCATTTATAAACAATTTGGGAAATTAAAATGTCATTTTTTAACCTTTATATTAGAGCTGCACTTACAAACTGGTGTCCACTATGATATATTATCCATGATTACCTCTGCAAAGGAGGTTATGTTTTTGTCTGCTCTCTGTTTTTTTATTTATTTATTTATTTTTTAGCAAAATAGCCTAAAAAGTTAGAAATGGATTTTGCTGGAATGTCCGTCATAGCACAAAGAAGAACTGATAAGATTTTTGGGGGTGAGTGCAGATGTGCATCCAGGAGTTTTTTAAAGAATTTATGAACATCGCACAAAGTACAGTTGTCAGTGTTTTCCATAATAACTTGGCTAACAATATCAGAGCTGGGGCTGCATGGTGGTGCCACTGCCTCACACCAAGAGGGTTGCTGGTCCAACTGTAGTTGGGTAGGGGCCTTTATGTGTGGAGTTTGCATGTTCTTCCTGTGCAGTTGAACCTCTCTTGAACTTGTAGCTGTGGACTCTGGACAGCTGAAGAGCTTTCGAGTGAGACATGACTTTGGTGGATTTGTTTTTCTGTCGTTTCTTGTGTTATTTTGTTTTTATTTGTCATTTTACCTTGTTTTGTTTTGCTGTTAAAGGAGAAATATCATGCTGATGCATGATTTAATACTTACATATAATATAATAAATTTGAAAACATGACCTTACACCCCCTTAATTTTCAAAAAATGAGATATTGTATTTTTTCTGATATCCTAGAACCAGATTTGATGCCTCTGAAAATAGGTCATTGTGAGATGTCCACGAGATTTCAAACGTTGTGACGACACGAGGTACCTTTCTTTTTATTGGAGTAATCTGATAAAACACTTCCTCCTCTGTGATGTCCGTTAGCCACAAAACCGTCACCGAGGAACACATCCACCAGCAGGGGTATATAGGTCCCTAGCTCACATTCACTCATTACCAGCTCTGGCCTGTAGGGGGACTCAATACGCGGTCGCTGCATTGAGCCTGCTGGAAAATACATTAGAAGAAGAAGGACAGGCTGGCTCAGCCCCTGATAGAATTGACCAATCAGACCACAAAGGGCTGTGACGTTGCGAGGTAACTTTAGGTCATCCTCAGATCCGAGTGTTTCAACGGGAGCTTGATAATGGCCTAAAATGAGGATTTTGAGAACGCTATTGTGGGGCAATGAAGGAACTGAATGACTTGTACTGAGGGCAGAAATGCTTTACAGGCATCCTAGTCTGGCATAGTGAAAAGGAGAAACAAGCATGATATGTCTCCTTTAAGCTCTTTCTGGCCTCTGCTATAGCAAGGTGCTGTACAAATAAACTTAAAACATGCTTGTCAGGTTAATTAATGACTCTAACTTCCCTAAGGTGTGAGTGAGGGTGTGGTTGTCTGTCTCACTATGATGGTCCTGTGAGTGGCTGTTGACCACACCAGGGTTTCCCCCTCCTCCAGACTTCAGCCCTCTGTCGTCCTGAAAGGGAAAATTCTGTCATTTTTAAGCCAAACTGTCAGTAGTGTTCAGTCTGCTGCATTACTTGGTTTTGTTTTGTGCTTTATTTACATGATTTGGAATTGAAATTATAGCAAACATCCATTTAATCAGAGCTAAATTCAGAACCAATTAAAGAGGAATTTGTCACGCACTACTTTAATAAATTCCTGATGACTTGTGTCTGCCATGGGAACAGCCTCACTGCTTCTCCTTTTCTGTGCTTTTCTTTTCAGTGTATTACCACATTTTTTGACATTTTGCCCTTTAATTACTTAAACTTTTGAATATCTTTTAATACTTTCCATACCTTTTAATACTTTTTTTTCATATCATGGCATTTTAAACGGTATTTAACAGCTGAACCTGTGGTGTATTTATAGATGCATTGCATACTAAATCTGCTGTCAACAGGCATGACCCCAAAATTTGAATGTTCTTCAATAAATTAAATAGAGCCTCTGAATCAAACACATTTTAAAATAAGGATCCCCTTATAGCAACTAAATATTGTTGCTAAATATATAAATTTTTACAGACAATATATATGATGACTAGGGATGTAACGGTTACCGGTAAAATGGTAAACCGCAGTAAAATTTCCCACGATTATCATTGCCATATCCAATTAAAATTACCGTTGTACTGTGTTTGATCACCACACTGCTTCAATAACTCAGGGTGTGAGTGTATGTTAAATAGGTTAAGATTATTTTTGGCCATCACAAAACTTTGAACAAGTTCATTTATAATCGTTTATAAAGAGAATCCTGTTTAAAGCTCAAATCTGTTGTTTTCTTTTCTTTTCTTGACACATTTATTGACAAAAAAGAACCATCATGATTATAATATTAAAGGAGCACTTTGATGCACTTTTTAAGGCCCTTTTTGAACATTTTGAGCACACTGCAACAATACCGCGATAATAATGATAAGCGTTAGGGATGTCCCGATCCGATATTGATATCGGATATCGGTCAAAAAAACAAATATCGGATTATATCGGCCTGCATCCTAGATCTCCGATATCAGCACTCTGATACAAGCAGTCCATTCTAATATATATATTTTTATATTTTATTCAGTTGTAGAATATGCTTATGTTTAAGTTCAACACAGTGGTTATTTTGCAATTGGTGAAATATGTTTTTGTTTGATTTATTGAGGTCACTTTTCAGGGTCTTCTAATATTTTTTATTCATGTTGTTTTAATTGTACTATATTCTTATGTTTAAGGTTCAAATTTATTTAACCCATTGGTTAATAACAAATGGGTCAGTTTTTCTCATACCTACTATTGCTGACTACTGTTCTCTGTTTGAGTAATCTGACCTGATCAAGCCTTTTCTTACAGTCCATACTACAAAATAGGTAATAAAATTCAATGCAATATCGGTATCGTATCGGAGGTAAAATAGTTGTATCGGGACACCCCTAATAAGCGTGATAATTTTGGTCACAATAACCGTGATGTGAAACTTTCATATCGTTACATCCCTAATGATGACTGTACATATCAACCGTATATCACATACACATTTCAGTTTGGTTGGCCCAGTGCTGCGCTCATGATGGCTTCATGTTGGATTTTGGATATACCAGTATGTATATGTAGGTATAGGTTTATACCCTTGTATGGGTATGTAGAAAATGAAGAGTGTCTTCATCCTGCCCTACTGGAAAGTGTCTTGAGAAAACCCTTTTTGTGAATTGGTGCTATACTAATAAAGACTGATGGATTGATTGATATATCAGCTGACATATTGGCAAATGTAAATGTAATATAAAGGTTTAACTTGAAATGAAATGAAATGGGTTTTTTTCCAGCACAAATAAACTATTATAATGAACAGGTTAATTTCAGCAGAGCAGCGATCTTGACAAAGCAGTTTTGCCTATAGTAAGTTAAAACATTTGGCATATTGGTATACCAGAGAAAAACAAAAACCCAATGTAAGTATGATTTGATACCAGATAATTTAAATATAATATGTCATAGTAATTTAAATAATTGGTGCAGACAGTTTGTAGTCCTATGTATGTTTGCATTCCTGTAATGAAGTAGTTGTGATCCAGTCTTCATCCTCTCTCTCCGTCTGTCTGTCTCCCTCTGTCTCTCTCTCTCTCTCCATCTCTCTCTCTGCTGCTGTTTTGCTGTTTTGTTTTCTGCCCTGAGCTTTGGGATCTCCAGCATCTGTTTTGTAATCAGAAGCTTGAAGCGAGGCGGGCACTTTTAGATTTATGCTCACATGTACAAACTTACTGACAAAGGGATTGTCTCCCTTTATTCTCATTTCCTTCCTGCTTGTTTTTTTTTTTTAGCTCAGGCCTCTTTACTGTTGACGCGTTCAAAAGAGCATTTTTGTATCTATAAAAGGCTTTCAGTAAAATGTGGTTTCTTGGGCAACAAAACATCTGAACACAACATTTTTATATACAGCTACAACTAACACAGACAGTTTCAATAATTTGGAGGCTCAGAGCAAAGACCAAAATACCCCTCCTCATTTACCTGAAACCAATGTAGCATTTGAACACTTGAAAGAAACACAAGGTACAAGCCAAATGAAAGGATAAGCTCTAAGCGAGAGACCCCTAACTCCACTGGTATCACAATACACTTCAGAGGAGTTACATAGCTTACCACATGGCCTTTTTATTTCCGCAGCATTACCTTCAGCTGACCCAAGATACATACATGCTTCAGGTAGTGACAACGGCATGCTGTCTTCTCTACCACATTGCTTCTTACCGAGAGAGATGATGTGAAAACTATCCTCGTTCGTGTGGGTCTGCAAGAATAATTGAAGACGCTGTAGTGTGCATGCCAGGCCGGTAACTGGTGATGTAGCTTTGTAGTAAACCAGCGGTGTTTCAACATGTGTCTGAACAGCAACACTTTTAGTCGAAGACAAACTTTTCTCAAACAACAGTGGCGAGTGGATGCATGAAGACGCGGGAAAAAATCATTCAAAATTGGGCTGCCACTGGACGTGGTGCTCAACTACAAAACCACCAAACGTCAGGAAAATGTTGACTGTGAACCTTCTTTTTCTTCTTCATTGTTGTTTAATGGCAGTTGGCAAACCAACTTAAGAAGTACATCACCACCACCAACTGGATTGAAATGTGGAACAGGAGATTAATGTTTTTCTGGATATGCACACAGCCTTCTTCTGAAAGAGTACCGTGCACACGCTGCACATCATCATCATATCCCTAGATAAGGATATAAAAACTTTTTAAAAACTTTTCACTCTAGACCTTGGTTTGAAAAGTTTGCTCTCGAGCAGCTAAAGGTGAAAACTCAATGAAAACTCTCCATTTTTGTCCGTTGTCATTGTCTTGCAATCGGCCCCTGATTCTGATGACAGGCAAGAGCAAAACCATCACTGTGGTCATCAGGATGTTCTTGCATCTTGGCGCTCATTAGTCTGAGCAGAAGAACAAAATACTTTTGGGTCTTATAGGGGCTTTCGAAGTGCCCCTATGTACAGGAGCAATATACTAGGGATGAGAGCTGAAGACAGTTCATTCTGGTGTTATAGATGTGCCGCTGTGCATGCAGAGTTGGTGTTTCTCCTACAGGTTCCTCTGCTCCAATCGTAGAGGTATTCGGGGAGAGGCAGATGCATGCAAGACTGATCTTTAATGAGTGTGTTCCTATGATGAGCAGCAGCTTGTTCCTGTGCTTTGGTTGACTGCTGTTGATTGTGTCTTCAAACACAAGTAGCCTTTTACCCCCATTCATGCTGCTGTTTCAAGCTGCCGTATTAATGTTGCTGTGACATTTCACCTCCGGTGTGAACAGTTTGAATGGAGGGAATGAATAACCCCCATTTGATCTTTAATCAGAGGAAGTCAGAGGTATAGTATTGCTGAGAGGGATGCATGAGTATGAATAAATAATCCATGTGTGAAATATGTCCTGCAAAACCTTTTTTTATTTTTGCTTTCAATGTCATTAGAAGGGCACTGGGAGCTGATGAACATGACACCTTTTTCTAAACTCCCAGTTAACAGAGAAATGCTCAATTCCTCTTGAAAGACAATAGCCCTTAAAACACCCAGATTTTTACGTCCTCAGGTTTGCGATGTCATAGCTATACAGCCTCCACCTCTGTGTGTGTTTTCTGCTTGTCACAGGCAGGTGCCCATCAGGCATCATGTGGGCAGCCAATCAGCGCAGAGCATATAATCATAGCCTCCTCCTTCTCTTCCCTCCTCAGATCTGAATGTTTCCAAAGGGGAGGAAAAAAGAGCTGCATCTGATCCTATACAGGATTATTCCACTAAAAAAGACATTTATTGATTATTTATTAATCTTCTTTAATCTACTTTACCTCCACTATTCATAATTACTGTTTCTTTTATCAACTGCACATCACTTTACCAACTGAATGCACTTTTTGGAGCTTTGGGTAATTCTTTAGCTTTTGGATTTTCGTGGTATAAGTGCCTTTCCTTGATACTCGTGCTGATTTTCGTAATATCTGTATGGTTTATGTTTCATCATGTCCTGGAGTGCTGGTTCCTGCTGCTAAACAACTCTCCCATGGGATGATAGTAACATTGAAGTTAAGATATACAAGGACATGGGACCTTTATGTGCAAGCCAATGTAATGATCTTCAATCTTTCTCCACTTTTCCTCCTCCTACCCTGTCTGTGTGTGAGAATGTTAGGAGCTGCACCCTGCGTGTAAAGATGAAGCTATGAGAGTGAGCAGATATAACTTTAAAAATGAGCAAAAGACCCAAATATGAAAAATGTGAAAAATTGTTTAGTTGTAACAATGAATTATGACACATGAAAGTTAACTGCACAGCTTGTGCTCTTTTCTGCAGTGTCAGAATTTTCCGTAACTGTTCAAACCAGTCTCAAAGCCCCTTGGAGCATGAAGTCTCTAGCGGCTGCCTGCCTTTACCAAATGGTGAATCTGCCTATAAATAAACACACGCTGTAGAAAGTGCTGGATAGTGGCTTCACCAGAGAGGAAATAACATGTGATGGTTGTTAAGAGAGGTCATATATGCGACTTTTACATGGTTGCTTCTGAGCGATCTGCATGCATTCACTCTGCTGCGTGTTTACCCCTCTTGCCTTCCCTCTTTTCTGTCCTCTCTCTGCTGCAAACCCTTCCTGTCTCCCTCTATCTCTGCTCTTATGTGGCCTGCATGTATTCTCAGTTAAGCCTTGGTCACTGCTCGGCTTGCCTGCCACACAGCATCGGCCATGGTTGACTGGCTCACCGCATCTACCCAACATTAAAACGGCAAAGTGTTCTTGTTACGGGCTGCATGTTGACACTGTGTCACATTGAGTGTTGGTACTTTTTCTGCATATACATTAAGAACTCACCATCCCTGCTCAGGTTAAAGGGCACATTATAATTCACACACACTCTCGCCCTGTCCTCAGAGATATAGCTGACCCACATTGGTACAGTCCCCCTGTGTGTTTACGTGTTTATGCATGTGTGTGTCAGTGTAATTTCCTCCGAGGTGCTGAGAGGTGAGTCACATCGGCTCACACGCTGGTGGCTTTCACTGTAACAGAGCCGTGACGAATGATTTGCAGAAAATACTCTGATTAAACGATGTCTCTGTGAAATGTCAACTTTTCAGGGAATTCAGCCTGACACACATCGGAACTGAGTGTTACCTGTGCTTAGTTATGCAACCCCTGTAGTCGTTCTTTCTCTCTGTCTGTCATCATTTATTTCAAAAATGGAGTTAAATAAAATCACTGTCAAAGACAGAAGAAAAAAAGCAAAACAATATGCAGCCAACAAACTCGAAAAGGAGTGGGAGGAAATGAAAAAAGGAACATTCATTCCACCCCTTTTCAAAACAATAATTTACTTGCCAAATGTAGATGTTATGCACATACTGTACATGCACATACTCATAAATAACTGTGTCCATGCACACTCATTTCTTCCTAGAACATTGCGAACAAAAGATTCCAACAACAGCAGTATGCATAATTACACATACATAAAGATAATTATATATTTTCATATTTGTAGTCTCGTCGAATAGAGACTAGACTATTGTTATGTAAGCATGAATATGGCCTAAATACAGGATACTAGGCCCTAGTGAAAGGATAAATGCTCATATCATATACTCCTAATCCTATTTATGTCCCTATGCCTTACTGATGAGGGCGGCACGGTGGCGCAGCAAGTAGTGCCTCACATACAGAAGGTCATCAGTATGATCCCTGGGCCTGTATGTGTCTCTTCAGCTTCCTTCCACCGACCACAAGCATGCCCATTAGGTTGATTGCCCTTAAGTATTAGTGTGAGGAGGAATGGTTGTCTGTTTCTCTATGTGGCCCTGCGATGGTGACCGGTTCAGGGTGTACCCCATCCATTGCCCAGTGTCAGCTGGTATAGACTCCAGCCCCCTGTGACTCTGAAAGGGATAAGCGGTGCAGATAATAGATGGATGCCTTACTGACACATACATGAGCTTGCCTTGCAACCCAATCAGCATTGCTACCTTTAACTGACTTCTGCTCAAAACATCTAAGTTCCAGGTACTGGCCTCACAGATACTACCTACCCTACCTCATGGCCCCCAGAAACAAAATGCTGAAACTATTTCAGGTGTCATAAATACACACAAAGACAACATTTGACAGACAACACCAGAGTGGCGAGACACAGAAATAAGACATGGGGAAGGTCGAAAGGAAAGGGAAGTAGTGCCTTGGTGTGGTGCCCAGACCGGGGCAAACAGTCCCCCCTGCCATAATGGGCTGTAGAAAAGTACTATCAGACTAGTCCCTTGGTCTAAAGTGAAACAAAGCTACATATCTTGTGAGGTGACCTGTCTTTAGACTAAGCACGAGGGCTGTCACTGCATACTCATCAATCGAATATCTATTGAGAGTTGGAGGTAAAACCCTGTACTTTAACTGAAAATATACATATTTAGTACAAAATACTCAGCACAGTGAAGCTTTAGGGCACCTGGAACACTGAGCAGAACAATCCAACAAATGGTGCCCCATTGGACTCTTTGCCCCTAGAGTGAGGAGGTACACCTCAAGAAAATGGAGCAAAGACAACTCCAAGCCATCAGACAATAAATATATCTGAGGAGTAGGCCTGTGCTCAAAATATCGATACGGCCATATATCCTATCGCACTCCTTTGGGATGCGTGTATCGATACGGATTCTACAGAATCGATATGGCCTAAATATTTTGACAGTTGTTGTAAATACACTTTGGATAATGTTAACAGTGGCACAGTTCAAGGTAGAAGACAAGCTACATAATGAAGCACATGTTCTAAATTTGAACTTAGGTCTACCATCTTTGAGGATCTGAATTTATGTCTCTCCATTTGTAGAACCACTTAAAACTCATCCTTGTTCTTTTTCTTATAAGAAAAAACTAAAGTTGTCAAGAATTTTGCTTAAAGCATAGTCAGTGTTCACAATTTACGTGTATTGGGATACGTATCGTATCGTGGCCTTAGTATTGGGATACGTATCGTATCGTGAAGTTTGCTGGAAATACCCAGCCCTACTGAGGAGTGATGCATGGAAGTACTTTGGGCTCCACACTGCTGATGCCAAAATAGGAAGTGCATTGAAGCACTAGGCTGTGTGTTGATTATGTGCAAAGCAGCTGGCTCACCCCTCATCCACAACAAATCTGCAGGGCCAAATGTCAATGTCCCAAGTGTCCAGCGGCACGTCCTCATTCTTGGTCAGGTTTCCTTTGAAAAAGAGATCTGCTGATCTCAACGGGAAAAACCTGGTTTAATAAAGGTTAAATAAATAAATAAAAATAAAAGTGCCCAGCTCTATTTAATCATGTCCATGACAGCAGCCCCCTCAGTGATGCTACAAAGGCCATTATGATGCAGACAGTCAGTGTGGCCTTGGGAGAGGTAAATGGTAAAAGTATGTAATGGAAATACCTGGTGTCTGTGTCGCAGACTTGATTATTATCGTGTATGTTCAAAAAACACTCAAATTTAATTTTTGAAAAAAAGGGACAGCACTACTGTCTACTGTCCTTGTACCAAAGGTTTTGAAATACACTGAAAATAACAGCAAGAAATAAACAATAGAAGGTAAAGAGGGGCAGATTTATGCCTGTAGAGAGAGCTTAGAAAGAGAATGTGGAGAGCAGAGCATGAATGAGAGGTCCTGATCAGGGTGAGCACTGACCCCCTTCAGCATGGACTGTTGCTCTTCCTCCTCCTACTCCCTCCTTTACATGAGGGAAGGGGAAAGTAAAGAGAAGACCAGGCTTGATTCCTCCTTACTCAGATTCAGTGATTGGATTCAGCTGTTCCATCTTGCATCTCCCTGACCATGTTTTGTAAACTCTGTCCCTGCACTCCCAGTAATGAGACAGCAAATCTTCATCCTACTTCTGTTGGATAAGCCTTGACTTAGATTTAAGTGGTTATTAAATTCCCTTAAAAATCCATTTGATCCATGGACCTCGCATGGCACATGGATGATAGGCTTTGTGGTTTAATTTGCTCTTGTTTTGCTACAGACTTTTCTCATGTCCAAGGCATCGAATAAAGCCACTGAGTCAGAAAGACATACACAAAATATGTAACTATACCAAATGTAATGCAAGACAGGATTGTCACTAATCCAAAACTTTAATCTTTAACAAAAAGAATTAAACAGTGATTATCCCTGTATTCAAACCATAGCAACAAAAGATACTAAAACAATTATTGTTTCACAGTGCAAAAATTTGCCAACTAATTTGGACTGCACTGTTATCCAGAGGTTAGCGATAATTGAGAACAGTCCTGTTGGGATCTTGGTCAGTGTCTTTCTTTGTCCCTGTGCACCGGCTTTGTCTAGGTACTCCAGCTTCCTCCCACAGACCAAACACATGCCAGCTGATTTTAGTAGTGACTCTAAATAATTGTATAATAATAAACATTGTAAATGCAAATCAATTTGTGCTGATGTCAGTAGCTCAAAGAAACCTTAACTACGTCAAGGCTAGATTTAATGCTAGCATGTAGCTTAAAGGAAGCTAATGTTTAAGAGAGTAGCAGACCCTCAAGGTTTGAACTATTGTTGCTTTCCATTAAATCTCAGAAGTTGGACAATCAAAGTTGCAAATTGGGATTCATAACTAATAAAACCTCAATAAGTTGGAATATCTTCTCAGGAGGTTAGATGATAATCAAGCTGTGTCAAGAAATGACATCATTTAACATATATTCATACTTTTAGACCAGTTAAACCCATTTTAATGGCAGTTCAGCTAGATGCTGCTACATTTATCAGCATCATTCCTCTCCAGTTTATATGCATTGTAGATATTAATATTAATATTATACCAATGCCTGTATCCATGGTTGTATTGATTATACATCCATAATAAATATATATTTACAACAACATAGACACGAGGTCTCTCTAGAAAATAAGAAGCCACATCTCTGGGGGCTCATCTTTTAATGCGTTTATATTCAACAAAGACAGATGTGGTGGTATACAGATAAAGATTGATTGACTCAATATTCTGTAGAGACAGACGTGATGAGGATGGATTTATGATCTGGGTGTCCAAAGGTTTGCTGCTATTAGGGCTGGGTTTTGAAATATCAATTTAACCAATTCCCTTTAAATGGTTCATAATCAATCCATAAAATGCAAAGATCAATCTTTTAACTTGGTATTTTTTTTCTTCATTGGACGTGCAGAGAAGCAGCCTGTGGTATCAACCCTGCTAGTCTCACGTGATCAGCGTTTAGCGCTGCTTTCCACTGAACAAAATCTCGTGAGATGTTTGTGCAAGCAGTCAAACAAACATGGCGGAAGTGAGTATCACTACAAGGACACCACAGGCGGGTTTATAAACTGATGTTTAGACGTATTTCAGACTTAACAAGCACTGAGGAAAAGTCGACTTGGACAAAAAACAAGTAATATGCAGAATATGCATTAATGTATATCTTTAATATATGATAAATTTAACTACTTTGGGTTCAGTTCGTAATGTAAAACAATTTTTAATAATGTACATGGTCAAAAGGTCACTTTTCAAAGTTTCAGCATTATTTTAACTGAGATATCTCAGACTGAATAAATATTGATGTTGAATCTTAATTTCAATCAATTTAAGACCTTGTAATATTAAATTGATCCAGAAAATCTGAATTGAATCATGAATTCTTATTTTAAGTCCCTTTGTCTCTGCCTGGATGGATTCATCTCTGGATGTATGTAGGTGTTTGTACAAATGTATTTATTATATGTATTTGTATATGAATGTATGTGTGTCTATAAAATCCAGTTTCTCTTTAGCCTGCTTTATTGTAAAGTTCCTTAAAGTTAACACACATTATGAACCAGCACTGTACAAGTAAAGATTGATTGATTGAAGTTAAACAGCTCGTATTAAGAATATGCCAAACTGGGAATTGACAGGCTCCATCTCTCAAAGCTTTGAGGTTAATGGACTCACCATAGCTTTTTATGTACAGTGGCAAAGTCTTTAACTCAATGGGTGTTGGTTTGTATTTTAACATACAAAAACTTGTTGCATGTCATCCTCACTATCCTCTTCCTCTCCTTAATTGTCCCCTCTCCTCCAAACAAAAAGATCCAAAAAAGTGAAATTGCCCTTTATACAGCGGTTCCATGAAAACTCCATGAAAAGGATAAACAGCACTGACTTATTTTCTTACCCTGAACCAAGCAGCCATCAAATATCTGCCCTTATAGTGTGGTTCAGCTGCACCTTTGTTGTGAAAGGAAAAGGGGCGTGACGGTGAACAACCAGCTCCATCGCCTCACATTTAAACAGTCCTGTCTTGTCTTTTTCATGACCATGTTTGCACCTACATCAGTGCCCCTAATTTTCTTCCCAGCATTTTATCCCCATGCCTTTAATACAGAGCAGAGAGGAGGATAACATCATAACTGTCCGGTCCTGCCCGGGCCATATAAAACAGGCTTTAAAGTCATGAATAGTAAAGTGGCTCAGTTTGGTGCTGCAGTGGAGACCAGACCATTAGGGACCCAGCCTTAGGTAGAAGTGTATAGGGAAGGCTTAGCAGCTTAATCTGATGGAAAGTGTATTGAAGCACAGAGGCAGACACACTAACACACTCTTGTACACAGTAATACACAATTACACACACTTATACACACTTATCCAGGGCCCACCCAGAATCTGCAGCCACTCCACTGAGCATCTTTGGCTGCTCTCATGAAAAACTCTTCACATCTGAATATGTTCATGTTCAGTCTTTTCTCTTCATATTCGCTGTCATGTTTTCGGATATTGAGTGATGGATGATGTTAATATGGTAGTTGTGACAAAAGAAAGGAATTGGTACGATTTTATCTATAATATGCTATTAACGATCCTGCTTATCAGTCCAGTTCTTTAACAATTGTTTTATTGATTCCTGCAGATTTTCCGTGTGGTCCAATGTTGGCCTGCAGATTTTTTAGTGTCAACAATGTCAAACACACGTCACAACATAGATAACTGCTTCTGCAAGTTGCTGGTGTTTCCACTCACTTAAGGTTGTACAGTAGGCGCCTTTTGTAAAAAAGTATCGATTCTTTGATGGAGCTGTTAACTATTCTCAACTAGAATTGGTTTTCGATTCCCACCCCTAAACTGTGGATTTAAAGCCACACCTCAGCGCTTCTTACCGAACATACTGTTTTTTTTTCATAAAGAAAGAACAAATGGTTGCCATAAAATCTGTTGCCAATAAAAAACAAACAATACTGAGACCTGTTTGTTTGTCAAAATAGTCCCAAAATATTAGCAAAGAATGGTTGCTGGTATCAATGGCTGCCAGTTTCAAGAGAAGGTATGTTAGGATTATATAAGATTCAGAAAATAACATTTTGCAGCTTCAAGTGTTTGTATTTAACATTAATAGTAGCATTGGCTAGCACCGTAGACTGTAAAATAAAACATGGGCATCATGTCGCTGGGCTTTTTAGAAGCCGCCACAAAAACTGCTCCCCCTAGTGACTGGCTGCAGTATAGGTCAACTCTCCGTCTCCCCCATTCATCTGAACGGGCCGTAGTAAAACTTCAAAAAATTAATACACCTCGTAGAAATATTTCTCCCATCCGTATGCTGTGGTGATATGAAAGTATTATTGGGGTGCATTTTTTCCAAGTGCTCTTTTTTCTGAAAAGTTTCTTTTTCATCAGTTATTAGAGTTTAAAAAATAACCGGTTTACGGCAGTTTCACAATGATTGTGTACGCTTTATGCTGCAGAGTTTTGCGACCGTTTACGACAGCTGCGTCCAGATGTGGTCCAGATTCTCTACTGGCTGCATCATGGCAGCGCCCTGATGGGGGATATTATGGTTTCAAAACAGTTACATGGTAGAAGGCGGAGCCACGCTGTCCAGTTCTTATAATACATCCATGGCTAGCACACTATAAGTTGTAGCTTATAGGCACCTTCCGTCTTTTGATGACTTACAGCTTTTTATATTATTATAATTATATTGAACAATGTTGTTGTACATCACATTTTTCCTGATGTAAGACAGGCCTAGTGCTATCAAACTCTTCAGTGCCTCAGTGACATTTAGTGATAATTTTCACTGAAACAAATCCAGACAGACCTCTTTCTGAATTTCACAAATTAGTTGAAACCATTTAGATGGGGAGAAGTGGCAAGAGCAGAAGGTCCTTGCACTTCTCCAATGCCATCCACTCCTAAATGCAACTTGTTGGTAAACAGCATGGACAAGTTTGCCTGCAAATGTTGATTATCAAGAACAATAAAGTAGACAGTATTGTGTGTTAAGGACTTGTGTTTGTCATTTAGTATCAAAGAGGTATTCATTTTTTCACTAATACAGGTGGACGATGCACACTGAACACAGTGCATTTCCTTGAATTAATGCTGTGTCTGAGGACGTGCTTTGTTGAGTTGTTTTTAATGCCTTGTCGAATGTCTTAACAGTGGGAACTTGCGTGATAACCTGTTTGTCTGTTAGCAAGATTACGTATAAGCTACTGGATGGATTTACATGAAAATTTCACCATAGATGTGTCATGAACACCCAGACAAGAACACCACAAAGTCTGTATCAGAGTTCGAAAACCAGAGTTTAATGCACAATCCAAGGTTCGGTACACAAAGCGGGCAATCAGACAGGCAGGATATGGTACACAAGGCAGGTAGTCAGACAGGCTAGGTTCGGTACACAAAAAGGCAGATGGGCAGAGGTATCCAAAAACGAGAGACAAAAAGCAAGGTCAAGACAAAGGAGGTCGAAATGAGACCGTGACATGAACTAAATCACCTAGAAAGAGTACTGGTACTTAATCCGGCAACAAGACGGGAGAACACGAGGGTTATATACAAGAGGTAATGAGGGTTAACGAGACACAGCTGGGAGAAGGACAATCAAGGAGCAGGTGTGACAAGCCAGGACAGGAAGTAAAACCCACGAAGACAAGAAAGGAAAAGTGAATTTCAAAATAAAACAGGAAGCACAAAGACAAGACATAAAACATCAAGACAGACCGGGAAACTTGACAAAACACAGATCCTGACAAGATGCGGTTTGATCCAAGGACCAAGTCATTTCATTTTGGTGGTGATCCACAGATTTGTCTGGATGCAAAAAAATCCCAAATATTCTGAAAATCACATAACTTAACATTGGGCCATATTTTTAAAAATCATATTTCTGACATCACTTGATAGATTTGCTTCAAAGTGTACATGATAATATAATATAACTCAATTGTCACAGTAAATTTAGTCTGGATCCGATCCAGATTGACGTAATAAAAATCATTTAGAATAGCAAATCCCATTCATTTCTCCTGCTGTTAGGGTTTTGTCCCCTTTACATCATCATCATGGGAATTGTAGTTTATTTGAAAACTGACGTCAACATTTGTCAAGCCTGTGTTACTACATTTCCCACCTTCCCTTGCAATGCCAGCGGAGGACTTCTCCACATGGACAGACATGAGCAGAGACTCGGCTGTCAAATCAGAGCTTGTGATCCAGAATTGTATCTTTTACAGGGGTTGTGGAAAAGCTACTGCTGTAGCTAAGCTGCTTGGCAGAGGTCTGTGCTCTCCAAGTGCGTTTCTAGTCTAGTTATCCAATCCAAACCTATTCTAAGTTGTTAATTTTGTTGTTTGTTAATGTATGTCTTCTTTATAGACCTCAATTACTTTTTTTTTTTACTGAAAATCATTGCCAATGCCCTGTTCCCAGCTATGACATGATACTTACTGAATCTTTTTAGACTATTTTTTAAATAGATCATCTTGTGGTCAACAAGCATTTAAGTGTTTGCAATTCTTCGTGTAAAGAATCTTTCTACTGAGCTTTAATCCTGGGATCTTTCTTATGGTTTTCTTTTGAAACTGCACTCACGAATGGCCTGTAAAGACAGAATTTAATGCAAAACATAATTTTAAAGAAAACAGCTATACTGATGTGAGTGATATAGTCTTACCCTCATCATGTTTTGAAATATATCTAAATTGGATGTGTTTTCCAGCCCTACTTCAGAGCACAGACTGCATGGCTTGCGACACTGTCCCCTGTGATGAGTGTGTCTGGCGTGTCTGGAGCAGTTTGCTGCAGGTTGTTTTTCTCCCAGAGTGTTAGCTGAGCTGGGCAGCTCCATGCGTGCCATGTGTGTGTGTGTGTGTGTGTGTGACATTAGCCGGTGCCAGTCTGTGCTCCATCTCGACTGGCCGAGTGCCCGCTGCTCCCATGTGGCTCGAGTTCTCCAGACTTTTTCACGTCCATGGACTCCTCCTCGAGCTCCTCTGAACCTGTAAAAACCTTTGTTGGCCCACACAGCGACACAGCGCGGGGTGTGTTTGTGCACAAATGTGTGTGCTATGTTGATTGCTTAAAGGGATAAAGGTGCTCGGTTTCGTTCACAGCCAAATAATCCGCTACAAAGTCAAAACAGAGGCAGAAAAAAAGAGCCTGTGATGTGTGAGCTTTCAAAAACACTCCCCTTCGTGTGTGTGCTGAGACGGAGCCACGCAGGGCGACGCTACTTTTTAAATTGTTTTATCTCCATGGTATTTTTAGTTATAACATAAAAAAGATGTTCTTTTATCGTACAAGAGGCAGAACCCAGGCTAAGGAGCTTTAGGGCTTCTTAGCTGTGCTGTAGGCGGGAGGGGGACTCCTTAAACTCGCCGTCTTGTGTCAGTCAAAGAAGCCAAAAACCCCTCACTGCGAATCCACACAGATACATGAGAGCCTGGAGTCAGCATGTTCACACATACACACACCAGCTGAGCGAACGCCCAGGGATAGCACTACTAATCTCATTCTCTGTTGACACACTATTCCTCAGCTGTGCCATGCGTTCACAGCTCCCTCGCTCTCATCACGTTGCTCTCCTGGAGCTGGAGGTGTGTTTCTCCTATCAGTGTCAGCAGAGGGGTGAGCTCACACCCAGCTCAGGGTTTGTGTGCTCAGTTTGTGCCCACAGCACATCTGCCTGGCTTACCACAGCTTCCCACGGACGACAGCACTTTAAAGAAAACTGTAGAAGTTTGCAGAAGTTCACACAAAGTGGCACAGAGTATCTGAGATGTTTGGGTACTAGGGCAGTCTCGTACTATTGAACTGAGGTGACAGAAGTCTGCAGATTTTTCCTGATGAAGAGGGACAGATACTTCTGTTAGAATTATTGATGCAACACAGAACACATATTCAACTCCTTATATGAAATAGAGGTAAAAATGTTCTTGCAGGACATTGAAGCCACTTACAAGACATTTAACCAAATGGATATGTGCGAAGCAAGAACCTAGAGTTACATTTCTAGGACAGTTACAACTAGAAAACTACTCAAAGGCTATGTTTACACGGACACTCTGTAACTTAAGGCACAAAGATTTTTCCTTTGCGTATTCAAAGTCGATCTGCGTTCAAGACGGAGACGCTGGAAACGAATGAATCCGCTGTAGAGTGCATGCCGGCTCAGTAGATGGCGATGTAGGTTTGCAGAGAGGCAGCACTGCTATAATACACATAGGAAGAAGAAAAACTATTCACAAACAACAATGGTGAGTGGACGCAAAGAGGAGTTTTTTTTCTGGACAACATATCCGTTCAGACAACAAATCTGACTGGATAGCTTTGTCTGGATAACAAACCGAGCACAGTAAGCAGCACACACATTACTTGGTAGATGGCCGGAGCTGTTGTTGTTCCTGGTATGCACGCGTAGCCTTCACGTGAAAGAGTAATGTGCATGTGGTTACGTCAGCTGATGATTTGAGTGATTTTGGTTTACATGGAGCTGCAAGGAGAAGCGTCTTGAAAACTCTCCACTCTAGACCCTGGTTTCAAAATGTTTTCAGATTTGAGCACTACGTATTGAGTTCCAATGTAAACACAATGCCAAAACTCAATGAAAACTTATCGGATTTGACTGTATTAGGCCACGTGTAAACGGCCCCAAAGACCGCAGACCTCCACCTAGCAGCTCAGCCTGGCAGTGGCTTTTCCACAACCCCTGTAATCCTGACCAAACTCATCACGTACAGAGTACGGAGGTTTTTATCCTGTAGGAACACAAAAAGTTCTGGGAACATCACTTCATATTTTGATTTTATATCGATTGTTCAATGTTGTCAACTGGATTTCCCATAATAAAGTCCAGTGTTTAGTAGTGACGTCAATCTTGATTGAATCCATCTGAAATTTACCTTTTTTATTATTATTTATTAGGGCTGGGACAATATGCTTTTCTCTTATTATTAGCTTATTAACACAGACTAAAATGAACCATTTACATTTGGAAAAAAATCAATTTTTGAACAAAAAATTTGATTTAAAAATTGTCAAAAAAATCCTGATACTTATGTGAATCGATTTTTTCTCCCACCCCTATTATTTATACACATATACAAAGATAGAAACAGATATATACAAAAAATACTAGGCAAGGCAAGGCAAGTTTGTTTATATAGCACTTTTCCTACAACATATGTAACTCAAAGTGCTTACTACTAATGCGGGTAGTAAGCAAATGTATAAATAAATTAATCAATTAAAAAACAGCAACAAAAAGAAACTGCAGCAAGCAAACTAACAAATAATACTTTAAAAAGTAGGTTTCATGGTCTGTTTTGATAGATCTTTTGAGTGGATAACTGGATGGTTAAATTTACCTCGATGATAGAGACATGGACCCCATATTATCCTGGGAAACTGGAAGTGAATCCGTTGAAAATGGGCAGATATATGATTTTTCCAAATTCTGCGAAATGTTAATGTGGGATTTTTTTGAAAATTATGGAATTTTTTCATCCAGACAAATGTAGGTTTCACCACTAAAATGGATTCATTTTTAAGTTGGGGCATTACCAACATCTCCTGAAAATCTCAGCAAAATCTGTCCAGTAGTTTTATGCATAATCTTGCTAGCAAACAAACAAATGCCGGCAAAAACATAACCTCCTTGGCAGAGGTGATGAAAATAACCAACATAGCACTGCTGCACTTTGCCGGACATTTAAATGGACATCTCTTTAGCTTGATCCGTGCCATAACGGGTTCTCCTTTTTATTACTCTGAACATTGAATTTAATAAACAAAGACAATACCCTTGGCCAAAATAAAAGGATAAACTCTGAATTAGGGCTTAACGATTTTAGGAAAAGATTGAATTGCGATTTTTCTGGCAGATATTGCGATTTCAATTCGATTCACAATTTTCTTCAAATCAAGCTTTGGGACATTCACATGTAGGGCTGAACAATTTTAGGAAAAGATCTTATTTCATTTTTTCTGGCAGATATTGCAATTCGTGATTTTTTTTTTTTTTTTTTCAAGTCAAGCTTCAGTGCAAAATTCACTTTGTTGACAGTACAGACAACCGTAAGGAAATAAATGATGAAAAACACTTAACACATTATTCACCTTCAATAGTGATGATAAATATTCTGTTTTCATTAACTTCTACTCCTAAACAGAGGCTTTGTGTTGTTGACCTGCTTACCAGCACTTTTAACATATAGATTGTCTACAAATTTGTAAAACAGTATGTGTATAATACTTGACACAACAGATCCTGAGTCAGTCAGGAGCGCTGCAAAAAATTGCTGCTTTGGCGATCACAAAATTGCATTGTCTAAAATTGCGATTTCGATCTGAAAACGATAAATTGTTCAGCCCTACTCTGAATGACAAGACTACTTATTTTAATTATGCTCCTGGGAACTGCTTATAGTTTGTATATCCTACCATGTGTCATTTAGCAATTAGCAGCACACCCAGGCATTGTACATACAAGCTGTAGACAGTAGTGTTAGCCTCTGGGTCCAAAGAAGGCAAACAAATAAAAACATACAAACTAATTTGTCCAAAAATGTTGTACATTCAGTAAAAGCCCTCGTTTTTGTCTACAATTACTGCATTTCATGATATGTATCCTATCATGGCCTCTGTATTAGTGTAACATCGTGAGTTTCCTGGAAATCTTCAGCCCTAATGTGGTTTATTAAAAAGACAATTAAAACATGGAAAGAGAAGGAAGCCTGAGACTGTATTTACCTCGAACTAATGAAGACTTTGTAGACATCAGCACTTCAACAGCTGACAATTCATGAGCTTGTTGTGACTGATGTTGATCCGGCCCGTTGTTGGAGAGAAGCCAGCAGAGACTGAAGTCCCTGCCAAGGAAGGCAGATTTCAGTCTGTGCCCTGAATGCACATTTTGTTTTTTGAGGAACATCAGCTGGTTCAGATCTGGGAAAAGCAGACTCTGTAGTGACTCTAAACCTTTTTTAAAATATTAATTTATATTAAAAAACAGTCAAAGCAAGTGCCATTGAGCTGAAAGACTTAGTGATGGCATGAAACATTAGAATAGACCCTTGGTCCACTGTGTTTAATGTCTGCTATGCAGGTTGAGATTGATTCCCTGTCAGTCTAGTCAGCTAAACGCCTTCTTTATGCTGTCTTATCATCACGCTGCACCTTTATGCTGATGATTTAAAGAGAGGGGAGAAGTAGCTGACGACTGACAAAGTAGTGTTCCTCTTTAACCTGGACAGTATCGAGTAAGCGCAGCATGAATGTCTGGATAGTGTGTGATGTCTTTATCTGTCAGTTTTTGTTGTGTTTAGTTTCAGTCTGCTGATCACCCTTAACTTTTCAATTACTGACTTAAAGGGATGTACCAACATTTTTTTCTTTTAGTGTCTTGTATCACTCCCGAGTCCATGACAAGCAGATAGACACCATTCTTTCAAGTCTGCGTGCAGTAAAAAAGAAGAGACAGGCAGGGCTTGCCTAGCGCTAATTAGCTTAGCTCAAACATTGGGAGTATATGGGTAGCAGTAGCCTGCCTCTGTCTAAAGATAAACTCTTCAGCAACTCCTGTGTACTTGTTGTGACTCTTTTTTTTACCATGTGATGTTACCTGATCTAGACTTTGTTGACCCACTTACAATCATGTCTACGGTGTTTTTCACATTCACCCTGTGGTTTAGTTTCTTACATACAGCTTTCAAAAATTATATAAGTACTAATCTTAGTCTAAAATTAGATAACATAACACAACGGGGTAACCACAATGCAACAAGCACACTGGACCATTTAGAGTTGCTGAAGAGTTCTGATGACCATAGGCAGAGGTAGGCTAATGCTACCCACTGGCTCCCAGTGTTTGAGGTAAGCTAATTAGTGGTGTGCTAGCTCTGCCTGTCTCTTTCTTGTTGCTGTATGCACGGTCGAAAGAATTGTTGTCTATCTACTTGTCATGGACTCTGGAGTTAGGCAAGACACAAAAACAAGAAAGTATTGGGGTATAACTTTAAAGTATAAGCAGCAAGAAAAAAGAGCATCTTGTTTTACCTGATCCGAAATAGAAAAAAATAGAGGATCTTCCATGGTGGTAAGCCAATCATTGGTTTGTTGACTTAAATCTCCAGTTATGCATTTCAACCTTCACCATGCTGCTTTGAAGGAGGCCAGAAGTCTCCATATTTGGACCAAATAGTTTAAACTTTTCTAGCTGATGCTTAAGGCCAATTCTAAAGCAGGGTAATCAGCAAGTTAATGAGCCAGACCTTATTATTTGTCCAAAAAATTCTCTCAAACGCATTGGCATGTCAAACACAGCCAAAGGGTTATGTTCAGTGACTCCAATTAGCCGAGGTGACGCCTCGCAGGCAGATGATGGCACCCACCTGTCACTCAGAGCAGCCAGGCCCTTAATTATTCATACGGGGATGTTTTGGTGTAACTCAGATGAGTGAGTCATGTTCAGATTCAGCTATGAGCCGGTGGGGAACAGAGGAGTACGCTTCAGGGGTGCAGATATTTTTGTATCATGCAGTAAACATTAGAGGTGTTTCAGTGTTTGTATACAGATCAAACCATCACAGTTCGCAGGTCAACGTCCAGTTCCTGCAGTTATGATTAAAAATGTCTAATTGTAGAAAGAAAGGCAATCACACACGGCAGTGTCCACAGCAGGGTTGGAAATAAACCATCCATCAAATGTATTTTGGTGGAGTGTTGGGTGATTTTTCCGATCGACCTGGCCTGCCAGGGTGGTGGATCAAACAAGATAAGTCTGTACTTTGTCAGAGAAACAGCAGAGATATAATTTAATTTATTTGGCTCGAGCCTAAATAATAACTTCATTTGTATATCGCTTCTAAAAACAGAGGCTTTTTAAAGTGCTTTGACATACTGGCAGGGACATACAGAGAGCAAAGCACTGGAGTTCAAGCAATAAAGGAAATAATAATCATCAATAATAATCAAACTTTATTTGTATAGCACTTTTCATACAACAAAAATATAGCACCAAACATGCAGCAAGTGCTTTATTAGCAGAGATAAGATAACAGGAAGTATGATCCACACCCACTCCGCCCAAGGACCCCACAATGCAGACACAGTATTAGCAAAATGCATCAAAAACAAAAGACATACGCAGTTTGCTCCAAGGAAATGCCATCTGAAAGGCCTTAAAAGTGTAAATTAAAAGTATTTTCAAGTAGAATAAAAAGATTTAAAACTAGAAAAACACTCGGAGAGCGCAGACCTCCACCATGAAAACATACCATTAGCAATTGGATTCATAATGACATCTATTTTAGTTCAGTAGTAATTCAGAAAAATCACATTTTTAGTCATGGTGGCCAGACGCTGATCCGGATCAACACCAAAATTGAATCAGTTCTTCCTGTTCCCATGCTGAACATTTCCTGGAAATTTCATCAAAATCCATCCATAACTTTTTGAGTTATTTTGTTCATGGACGGACGGATGGACGGATGGACGGATGGACAGACAGACAAACTCTCCCGAAAACATAACCTCCTTGGCGGAGGTAATGAAGTAAAAAGAATAATAAAAGGGTGCTCTAATGAGAATAAAAGCACTAAAAGGTTACAACAATATGTTCAAACCAAACAGATTAAGATGAGCACATGAAATTCAGGTAAAAGCCTGGACAAAGAGTCCGTCTTGACTTTAAGGATGCATCCTTCTGCTAAAGTTATGTTTAAACTTGCGTCTGGACTGTATTTAGTGCTATATAATTATTAAAGTAAAAATCAGTTAAAATGAACCTGCCCATGGCTGTGACTTAAACAAACGAACAATGAATCAGGGACCATTTTTGAACCAGACTTGTACCAAATTTTGCCTCAAATAACTGAGATACTACCCAAATCAAAACTTCAAAATTCAACGTGAACTTGTTAAACTGACCTGTAAAGTTTACTTTCAGACAAGAGATAAGTTAAGATATTCCTTTAATAGTCCCACAGGGGGGAATTCCAGTCCTTATGTGTTCATTTTAGCAGCTACAGTTTTGGCATTTAAAAACAAAAACCTTCAAAGATCAGTTAGTCTTTTTTTTTTCAGAAATGAAGTTACTGATGGCAAATAAATCCACTGAGGATACCTCTGTCTTTGTGGGTGACACTGTGCATAGCTTGCATTGTTTTTAGCTAAATAATGGTTTGATTGTTTGAGAAGAGTTTCCATCTTGTCTAAGTGAGTGGGTGAGTGTAGCCGGACCGGGGTCAGTGAGGTGGGCTGGAGTTCATCGCTGAGAGAAACAATAGAGATCAGAAGAACAATACTCTCTGCTTCTTTGTTCTTTAGGCTTTGGTTGGGCGGAGGTCAACGGCATGCGTTTCACCTTTTGTGCAAAGACTTTTGACCCACTTTTTCAAAACTTCACTGACGATTTTGGATGTTCTCTACATTAACTGTTGAAGTTCGAGCAGCCTCTTTTTATTCGTGCTTTAAGGGTCTCATAACTTTTACTGTTTCATTTTAGTTGAATGGTCAAGGATTGTTGGACTGATGTCTGCATGGAAAGATTTTATACTCAAACAGAAGACAGATGGAGCCTGATGATAAAAATAGGAATAGTTTGAAGCAAATTCTCAATGCAAATATTCTGAACCTTTGTAAAATAAAATGTCAGTAATGCAGAAAAATGATTATTTTTAGTAAAGTATCAGGCAGTACTGTCAAAGTATCTCTGTTTGACTGTAATCTTTAATCTTTTTTGATCATATATTCTATTGAAGGGAAGTAATATCAACTTTATTTGTTTTAAAAGTTATTTTTCAAAACACTAATTGGTCTGTAAACATATCGTAATGCAAGCATATGTCACCTAATTTAACTTCTTGAGTGTTTATTGTTTTTGTTTATTGTTTATTAGGATCCCCATTACTCTTGGCACTTGACTGCAGCAACTATTGCTGGGGTCCATTATACATATTAATAAATTAATAAAAACATTCTAATCATACATTAAAATTAAGTACAAGTATGGATTAAAAAGTGAATAATTATACAACAAGCCCTCTCTGCGTCTATAGTAGGGCTGAACGATTTGAGAAAATAATCTAATTGCGATATTTTTCCCCAATATTACAATTGCGATTTACTCTGCGATTGTTTTAATGTTCCTCATCTTATGTATTCTTAGACAAACATAAGCAGTAGATCATTTTATAGTAAAACCAATATGACATTAAATCAACCTAAGGATAAAAGATTTGAGAAAAAGTGGAGAAGTGAAGAACAGAAGCAAAATAGGTATGAAATTGTAAAAACTGGGTAAAAAAATGGTACTAAAGTGGAAAAAAAGTTAATAGGTGCAAAATAGGTATGAAATTGCAAAAAGAAAAATGGCAAAAAAATTCAAAAGTGACTAAGGAAAATTGATTATAGCAGCAAAATTGGGATTACATTTCTAAAACCATGTAAAAATTCCAAACATGGTCTGACAGTGGCCAAAAAAAAAGATGAATGGGAGCAAGATAGGCATAAAGCTGTAAAAACTGGGTTAAAAAAGGTTAAAAATAGGCATGAAATTGCAATAAGCTACACCACAATGCCAAAATGTTCAACACATTTTGGGTTAAAAATATTGCAGCGTCTGTGATTTGAAAATTGCAACAAGCCATATTGCAATTTAATCTAATTTGCAATTAATTGTTCAGCCCTAATCTAAAGTTACATCAGATTTATAATTATAATAATCATAATACATTTTATTTGAAAGTGCCTTTCATGAAACTCAAAGACACTATACAGAATAATTGACCTAAAGAGAATTAAAAAAAAACCTGAAACAAGTCAAACACAACTAAACCAAATAACTCTCTAGCTAAAGCAGTTTAAATAAGACCTTGTGTATAATGATGTGAAGAATCAAACCATTTATAAAATATATTTCTAGATCTAAAGTGGTGTTTATCCTACTGGTTATTTCATTTGTTTAAACATTGTATCACTTTTTTTAGGGCTGTGATGATATGCTTTTCAGCTGATTTGATTTAAATTTCGATTCTACGGTATTGCCGATTTTTGCAATCATCTTTTTCGCTTTTTTAACACCAGCGAAAAAGATGAACCATGATGATGCCTACGGACTGTATCAGGAAAATTACACATCACAAGTGAGTCCATTTTTAGGATTTATTCAGCAAAATATTTTTAACCAGCTGTTTATACTCTCTCTTCAAAAGCCTGGATTGCATTTAAAAGTGGCTTTTTAACACAAATATTTACATTTGGGAAAAAAAAATCGATTTTTGAACAAAAAAATTGATCTAAAAATTGTCAAACAAAAAATCCGGATACTTATGTGCATTGATTTTTTTTATCCCACCCCTTCTTTTTTTTTTTTTTTTTTTTTTTAAATTAGTGGCTTTACCATGTCTGCCTTTGTGTGGATAACTGGCCTGCAGCAGCAGCCGCAGCAGACAAATTTTTTTTTTTTTTTTTCTTGAAGCCAACAGTCAAAGATGCTGCATTTTGGATTTTTAAGTGATGTACTATAGTTAACCACATGCTAAAATAGTTGGTAATGTTGATGCCTCACAGTAAGTTGGTTGCTTATTTGTTTCCCAGGTGGGATGAACTGTGTTATATCTGATAGAGTTACTTCCTTGGTTATTCACGTTTTTCTCTTTAGAGTTATACTAATCCATCAGAAGCTACTTTTAGTCTAGTATTACACAACTTTGAGCCTGTTGGGCCCCTATAGACTCCAAAGAATTCAGTTTATATACTACTCCCTGCAAGTGAGGAACAGATATGATTTATACAGACAGGTCTTCAGGTAAATCTAAAACAAAGTCCTTCACTGCAGCTCATCCAGAAATAAAAAGCCGTCGTTTCTGGAGGATCAGCTCTGAGAAACAATGACCCGGTCCATCCTCGCATTGTTCCCCTGAGCTGTATCCCCACTGCTCCTTAATGTGTTCCTGGCATTGACAGGCAGGAAAAAACACAGGCTGCCGTGAGAGGAGCCCAGGGCGCAGAGCGAGAGGAGAACATGTGACTTCCTAAATGGAACCTGCATGGTCCGACGCTGTGTTGTGATTGGCTGGCTGCAGGAGGCAGGAACTTCCTGTCAGTGTTGTTGGAAGTGACCACTCCCTGAGAGAAGTCAGGACTTATTGAATTTATTTGTATGTGTGGGAGGCTGCTGTGTGGATTGAACTGGAGATGGCCTCGGGCTTTCTGAGTGAATATTTGAATATTTAAGAAGCTCTTGTGCATAAATATATAAATGGAGTTACGTGGGGTGTTGTTTTTGTGACAGCACTTTGAGTCTTTTTTTCCTTCCTCTTCCTCATCTTCAACTAAATAAACCCACACTTGTCTGTTGTTTACCTTTATGCTCACATTCCTCAGAAACCAAGGTGACCTGCCTGTCATTTTTTAACCGAACTTGATCAAACTTTCACCATGAATTCAAAGCAGTCTAACTTTAACTTACTACATCTCACGAGGCTGTTCTCAAACCCCACCTAATACATTAGAAGATTTTGTAATTCCATTTATCGTTGAAACTTTTCGTTTATGAGATAGTTACTATAAGAATTTTAAGACAGAACCATTTTCATCTCTGAAGCTGTTTTCTTATTCATTCCATCCTCCTAAATCTACATGTATAACACAATGAGGACGTTGTGAGAGGCAGTCAGAGCAAACAACAACAAAAGAGTCAAGAAGAACCTATGACAGACAGAAAACAGAGGAGGTCTAAATGGTTATGCACACCAGATGCAATTTTTCGTGCCAATAATTTGCACATCCTTATTTCTCCTTAACTAGAACCAGTCTTTGGAAGCTTACACTCCAGACTGTTATTGTGTTATTATTATAATTTTATTAATATAACCCTTATTGGACCCTTTTGAAGGTATCCATTCAGTATGCTTGTTTACTCCTGGGTAGTAGGACTGGGTATTTCTAGCAACCCCACGATACGATACATATCCCGATACTGAGGCCACGATACGATACATATCCCGATACTGAGGCCACGATACGATACATATCCCGATACACGTAAATTGTGAACATTGACTACACTTTTTACAGAATTCCCAGCAACTTTTGTTTTATATTACAAGAAGAAAAAGAACAAGGATGAGTTTTAAATGACTCTACTACTTAAGAACTTTAATTCAGGTCTCCAAAGATGGTAGACACCTAAGTTTGAATTTGGAACATGTGTTTTATCGTGTAGCTTGGCTTCTACTTTGAACTGTACCATTGCTAACATTACCCAAGGAGTATTTACAACAACTGTCCAATCACTGAGGCCATATCGATTCTGTTGCATCCATATTGATACACGTATCACCAAGGAGTGCATGATGATATTTTGCTGTATCGATATTTTGAGCACAGGCCCACTGGGTAGTAGAGCATTATTGAAGCAAGGCAGTTGCCACTACCTGCAGGCAGGGTGGCTGATAATAGCTGGCAGCTCTCTTCTACATTGTGTTTAATCTGAATTTGTGGGCCTTGTTTTTTGATGAAAAAATGCTAAGAATTGGTTCAACAAACCAGTAATCCTGGTGCCAAATATGAAGGATATTGACTTAAAGGTGCAGTGTATAGAAATTGGCATTTTAGCAACATATAACCTTCAGATTTTGGAATGAGCCCACCTGTTACTATGACATCACATCATGGGGTTAGGAACAGGGCATCATTTACAACAGTTACAAACACTGCGCCATCTTCTTCTCTTTTAACCCTCTGAATCCCAAGCCATTTCTGAGCGTTTTCTGCTTCTGTCATATTTTTACTCACTGTGGTCTCATTTTTCTCTGTAAAGTGAAGTCCAGCACCTCTATGGATTCAGGACAACCATGGCTATAAGCTGATGTAACTCAATTATGTCTTTATGCAGTGTAACAAAAATTTAAAGGCTGTAAATCATCAGAAAAAAGAGAAACAAAAATTTATTTTTTCTGATTTTCTGATTTAAAAAAATTCTAAAAATAGGGTGGGAGTATATACAACACACTTTCAGGTACCCTCAAGCATAAGGAACACAGGAAAAGAGTGGTGTGGTTCTACCTTTACAGAAACTACACATTCTGGGACCTTAGAAGTTGATTGGAATTTTAGGCCGTTTTTGCTTCTGTCACATTTTTACTCACTGTGGACTCATTTTTCACTGCAATATCATGTTCTACACCTCTATGTGCTCAGGAGAACTAGGGCTGAAGCCAGATGTAATTCAACAATGTCTCATAGCAATATAACATAACCAGAATGCAAGAAATTATTCAATAAAGAAAAACGGACAGTGAAATTTTCTGAATATTTATTTTCAGAACAATGAAAACTGTGAATAACTATGTACAGGGCGACAGGACTCCCCTGAAACTGTTTCAAGGGACCCCCTGAAACTGTTTTGGGGGGTCCTGCTGCCCCGAAACAGTCTCTGGAGACACAGAGCCGACATATGGAGCATGCTGATTGGTGATGAACAGACAGAGGCTGAAATGACACCAGGCAAATGTAAGGCCATATTCAAATAATTCTTTAGAAGTAAATACAGGACATATATCGATCATTCATGGCTTGTTGAAAGCTGTAAGATGTGTAAAATTATTTGTTTTTTACAGAACAGAGCTAGAGCAAACGGTTTATTTTCTGCAGATTTTTGAAGTGGACATGTGAATAAATGCGATGTTGACAGCAGTCGCGAAAAATCATCGGTCTTTTCCGCCATTGTTCGGAATGTTGCCGACGTCATGTGTGATACATTCAGGTACCCTCGGAAACTTGAGAATCTGACGAAAACGCCACTTTTTACAGCTTTTTAACAGGACAAACGATTTGTAAATGCCAGTCGTTTTAAAATAAGTGCGTTTTTGAACCCGCCGGCATGTTTGGGATCCAGAGGGTTAATACCTGCTTTATCTCTCTTCCTCTTCTTTGCTTGCCATTTAGGTAGATTTCAGGACCGGCAGCCAGACTCTTCAAAAGTTGCGTTTCTCTGTTTTTGTCCCCAAAACCTACCAGTAGACATCATGACGGATCATTATGTCAGCCTCCACGAAGAGGAGATCTGTGGTATATACATATAGAAAGCTTTTTCCAACTTAATAAAATGAAAACTAGAGTTTTATGGGATGATTGTACACCTATTTTGATGGACTTTACATACAAAAAGAAACATTATATTTGTTATTCACTGTTTCTGTTCTGCAAAATGCTGCCAACTTCTACACTCTACACCTTGAAATTGTTTATCTAGCCACTGCATTTATGCCTAAGAAGGCTGAACAACGTGGACATCTTAGCCTAATGATGTGTTCAGCATCAATAGAAAGTCTATCTCCAGCTTGGCTTGCATTTGGTGTTGAATTCCTATGCTTTCTGGAAAACAGCAAACATTATGACCTTATTTCTTTTTGATTCAGTGAATTTAAATCAGATTGAATAACCTGGACATTTGAGAGGATAGAGGACCTCCTGTGGAGTGATAACCCTTTTTGTGATGAAAGGATTATGTTGAGATTCAGTCTGTTAGCTGCTGCCTGTGTGCTGCTCTGTGTGCACTAATGAATGGGAAAATACAGGCGTATAGAGGTCAGCTGACATTATGTGGCCGTGCTGGAGCTTCTCATGACTGATGATTTATGTCATTCCTGCTGTATCGTATGTAAAATGCGTTTTTATTGCATTACAGAATATTGAGAACGAGAAAATCTGCTGCTATATCTGGCACCTTCAGTCAGTATCACAGTGTTCAGTAAGTGTAGCTTTACCCTTTTTGTCCACATACACAGTCTGAAGTGAGGATTTCCCTGATGCACACAAGCTCAGAATATTATTTTCATATTTCAGGTGCTGACAAAACCAGCACAAAAACTGTTTTTGTCAGCACAGTACAGACTCTTCTGCTCTCACAGTGCAAGTTCACAGACTGATCTGCTGCACCCGCCTGTACTGAAAGCTCTAGTGCTGTGGTCCTTCTTTTTATTGCCTCTCGCAGCTCTCACTGACAGTAAAGTGAGTCAGAACCACTGATGGTTAACCACAGCTATGTGACAATTCAGACAGCTTCAACAATAGCGGCAGCTCTGAAGGATCTAACTGTTTCGAACCAAGTGAGTGGTTTTACAAAATTTTGGCTGGTGTCAGAAATAGATCAGAGGTTTCTTTTCTGGTGTCCCACTAAATGGAGCGCTGCTATCTCTTCTGATGAGTGGTGACAAGGTGTTTATTAAGTTTGGTCAGGGGAAGAGGCCGTATTACAGACATAAGGTAACAGTGAGGGCAGCATGGGGTTTTTCTAGTCACATGACTATCATTGTTTTGTTTGGGTGTAGCTAGTGCTCATAGAAGGTTTTCTCTGGACATAAGAAACAGTCAGCCAGTGGAAGAGCATAGACAGACAGGTGGGTCCATTAGCATCCTCCACTAAACCAAACAGGCCAAACTGATTATAATAAACTATATTACACATCTGATGGATAAAATTCTTTCATTTATTTGCTTTGTTACTGTTCAAAACGATGGTACAATACTATTGAAGGATCACTGAAGTCGAAAACACCAGCATCTTTTGGGGGTTTTAAACATTTGAAAATCTGATTTTATTTCATTATAAAAAATTCTGGTGTTCAAAGTATATTTGAATAAGTACTGTAATGATATTTTATTATTTTGAACCTTTTATATTATAGGTCTACATTGTTATAAAATGAGTTTAAAGCTGGTTCATAAATTTTAAAATAATTGAGACTGTAGGATTTTTTTTTCAATTTATGTTCAACAGATCCTGGGAGAAACAATCTACAAATGGAATATAAATGTGATGCATTAAGAAAGTCATTTTCTTAACTTTGATTCTAACTATAATTCAAATATTTATTTACACCCAAACAAGGTTTAGTGAGGAAAATGTAGCCATATGTTGGCACCTGGCACTTGTGGAAAGCCCAATGTATGCACCCAATGCAGTTGCAATAAGAGACGAGAAAACCAATTCCAGCTGAGAATGAATACCATCCTCCATCATTATGCTCAATAATTGCTTATCAGTTCCTTCCACTAAATACTGCATGCCTTGCAATAAAAGGTTGTCATGCTCTAATCAGAGGACGTCAGCAGACAGGAAGAAGAGGTAGAAGACAGGAAACAGAAGCCGTTAAAACTGTGGCATAAGATTCTTTATGATTTTTTTGAGCTGATAACTAAAGATATATTCAAATCTTACCTGCTTTTCATTGTCTTTTGATTATTTTAATATTTAATTCTCCTGAGGCTGCACAGGTGGGCTGTATGTCCCTGCAAACAAATCTTGTCTCTGATGGACTTGTGCTTGTAGGCGGTCTGCCTAGGAGGACGTGGTCACATGGGGCTGGGCACTTAATGAGGTGCTGCTGGACTGTGTTTGGTGGAAGACCAACAAATGAGCTCACGGATTTGTCATGGAGGAGGAGTAGGTCAGCTGCTTTGCACATAATTGACACACAGCACAGTTTGTTTTTATGTGTGGAGCCAAAATTGTCTGGAGGTTTACTTCCTGTGCTGTGTATTTTTAATTTGAATATGTGATTTACAAAAATGCTGCCACAGTGATAATCACATTCTTCATGCAACAACGCAGGGTGTGCTAACAACAGCTAACAATAGCCTGGTAGATTGGCATCTTTTTTTTCTGACTTCAACTGGAACGCCGATAAGTCAGAGATGATGTTACTCCCAGTTCCGAGGTTACGACAGTTGCCGCACATGCTCATGGGTAGCATAGTCTTAATGTCGCCAGTAATAGACTCTCCTCATAGCACCTTTAAAAAAATTGTTATATTTTCACTGTGTGTTTTTATTTTACTTTTTGAACATTTTTTTTAACATATTGCAACAATAACATGATAGTAATGATAGCCATGATTATTTTGGTCACAGCTGCTATGAAATGAAATTTTCCCACCGTTACATCAAAATTGTAATGCAGGCTGCAAGGTTATTTGTTACACTTTCATAAAGACAATGTGTGCATGTGCAGCTACCACATCCTGATGTGATAATAAGCACATGACTTCAGCCACATCTTTTTTGGGGCTCGGTGAAGAGTGAAAGCCCATCAGAGTCGAGCCTTTCGTGGTTAATCTACAAGAAAATTCTGTCTCATATCAGGCCCGTTGAGATCACTGAGTGAACCGACTGCTGTGCACATCCTACACATCATAAGTGCGCTGTACAGCAATAGAAAGCAGGAGGGTGTGTGTGTGTGTGTGTGAGCCTGGTCTCTGGTGGGAAACGGGTGTTTTAGCAGCTCCTACAAGACGCTGTGAGAAACAGGAAAGCACAAGTACACACTCACAGGTGGAGGAGCAGACAGGGTTCAGGGCTCATTAAATCCCGGTCAGGCAGCAGCTCCACCGAGGCCAAACTCTCTGGAGTCACACGAGAGAGGAACACACACACACAGGAGCGCTCATAGCCTGAAGACTTACAGAAACTGTAAACGTGTGTATGTACCACCGCTGCATACTTGTGAGCTCAACACACCAGCACACACGCGGAGTCAGGCATTCATCTGTTGATCTACATTCCTGAGCTTCACGCAGCCCATTAGTGCCAGCTATCTCAGCACCAGCTCGCCTGAAAGATGGGAAGAACATCAAACAATCTTTGCAGGCACAGAAAACACACTCCATTACAGTGGAAAAAAAATCCCGACTCTGCCCTCCTCTTCCTCTGCCACTTTTATCCCTTTTCATCTTTGTTTCATCTTTGCCTTTCTTCTCCTCTTCTTTACTCCCATCACCTCAAATATGTGAGCTTTAACCCTCCCAAAGCAGAGAAAAATACCTTAAAAGAGACATTATGCTTTAAACACACTGGAGGCGTGCTGTCATGTGTTTTGGCTGCAGCTTGTCTGCTGTGGATTATGACGACACGGCTTCATACCTGTGGCTTGTGTGCTGTGTGACAGGGGCGTCTTCCATCTGGTTCAGCCCCGTTTCTCTTTATACATTTTTAATCTATTGAAAAGCTAGAAGGGCTTATTACCTCCGCCAAGGAGGTTATGTTATTGCTAGTGTCTGTATGTTTGATTGTTTGTTTCTCTGTTAGAAACCTGACTAAATAATAATGGCCGGAATTTGGTGAAATTTTCAGGAAATGTCCAAATTGGGACAAGGAACAAATAATTGGATTTTGGAAGTGAAATGGATCAGCATAAAACTGCCATGACGAAAAATGCGATTTTCGTAAATAACTACTTAAGGGTGCTATGAGGAGAATCTATTACTGGCGACATTAAGACTGCTACCCATGAGCACGCGAGGCGACTGTTATTACTGGCGGCATTAAGACTGCTACCCATGAGCGCGCGCGGCGACTGTTATTACTGGCAGCATTAAGACTGCTACCCATGAGCACGCGCGGCGACTGTTATTACTGGCGGCATTAAGACTGCTACCCATGAGCGCGCGCGGCGACTGTTATTACTGGCGGCATTAAGACTGCTACCCATGGTGGCGGCGATGTTATTACTGGCAGCATTAAGACTGCTACCCATGAGCAGCGGCGCTGGCGGCATTAAGACTGCTCAATCTACCAGGCTATTGTTACCTGTTGTTAGCACACCTTGCATTGTTGTTCACAAATATCACATGAAGAATGTGATTATCACTATGGCTGCATTTTTGAGTTCCCAGTAGGAAATTCCGACTTCGGAGAACGATACATTTGCAGTTTCCTACTCATAACTCGAAAATTCCTACTTCTGACTACGACTGGAACGCACCAAAAGACGGAAATGACCCAAGCCAAAGCGTGTGTTTGTTGTGATGCTCATGAATGTAGCTCGGACCTTCCTCAGAACTCTGCATTGCTTTACAACTTCTTTTTTCAACAACTTACAGGATGCAAAGCGACGAGGCAATGTATCTCTTTCTAGTTACATAGTGGTAGTTTTTGATGTATGACAACAAGCAATTTTTGGAAAACTTAGTATCGTAGTTTTGTAGCCGGCTATATATCGCTACTTACAGCCCGGTGCTCTAAGACGTGTCCGAATAATATAAATTTGCTCTAGTTTTAATTGTCTTGTTCCCGAAGTTGAGTATCCAGGCCAGTCCAGCCCTGTCCAACCCGACCACTGAGCTAAGGAATAGCATTTATAGATAACCTATTTTGATGCTATAAAACTCATCTTAAAGTGTGTATTTCGATCAGGCATATATCTAAAAGTGAGACTTTTTTGTAGGAAAATGAGGAAGAAAAGTAAATTGTCCTGGAAAATTATTTATCCTCTTTTGCTTTCTCTAGATATAAATGAAGGAATGAAGTTGGTTATGTGACACTAGAGTCTGTGGGAGTGATTGTCCTATTCTATGATTCATTTTTAATAATTTCTGAGAATACTAGAGATTATTTCGCAGATTTGTTACTGATATAGACTGCGCATCTTGTAAACCAGACTTCTAGGGTGGAAGAGACATAAACACAGCAATCTGAGTAAATGTACAAAACTTATGCTACAACTGTAGAAAATGACACTGCAAATTTGGGAGGGGGGTTAAAGTCCTGGGAATTATTTCTAGAAAAGAGTGGGAACCCTAAATATAGGAAAGGGCAACATATGATTCTGTAACATTGCATTTATAAGCACTAACATTAAATTAAAGGATACTTCTGAAACAGCAGCTTTAAAAAGTTATTTCGATTTAATTATTTCTCGCTTTTGTTAATACCAGATGGTTTTGTATTTTATATCATTGGAAAGCTTGATTAGTCACTTTTACAATGAGGTAAGACTCGTGCATGCATGGAACCAGACGCCACACCTCAAGTGCCTAAACTCAAATAATTCAGCCAAGACAAATATGATAAGGACAGATTTGTGATCTGGGCATCCACAAGTTTATCGCTATTATAAAGTCTTATTTTTAGTCCCTTTGTCAGTGCCTAAATGGATACATCTCTGGATGTATGTAGGTGTAAATCCAAATATATATGCATTATTTGTATTTCTGCATATATGCGTATACAAAATGAAGACTATTGTTTCAGCCAGCTTTATGTAAAGTGCCTTGTTATAAATTGCCACCGCACAAATTTAAGACTGATTGATTGATTGATTGCATGAGCAACACAGCTTAACATGTTGGTAACACAAATAAAACTTACTAATATGCCCTGCAACCACAAGCTGGTGTCCCGGTGCAAGAGGGGCAGCAGGATTTGGTGTTAGCCCTGGTACCATTTCAATGTTCAGAAACAGGTTCAGCAAGTCTGGTAAAGTCAAAGACAGAGTGTGAAGTGGACATCCAAGGCAGACAACACCCCAAGAAGATGGGGACCTGTCCCATAGGTGAAAATTAGAAGGCTTTTGAAGCAAAAGTTATAGTGAAGATGCAGTCATCAAAACTGAATATGACATATTGGGACAAAATATGAGCTCTTTTGGGGGGATTATAGAATACAACAGAGGGTTATTAGGTTACTAATTAATTCACCTAATCTAGTTCCTCTGTTAAATATGAAGAAAATGTGGATGAGAACTGGTGGATGGAAACTCCACCTGTCAGGCCGAGGTAAACAGAAGGACACGCACGCAGATGCAGGCTCTAGTGAACAGGTTTGCTCTTTTGCTTGCAGATGGGTCTCATAAAACTTTAATGAGAATAAATGGAGTTGTCATTGCATCGAGAAAGCTAAAGTTGAGTTTGAGAAGATTTTTGTGAGGTTCAAACTGAAAGTTCAGCAAGGGTGGTAACAGTTGCATAGAGACGTGTAGAGTTTTGTCCCATATTAATAGATACACTCAACTGTATAATTTAGTGCAGGCCATTTAACCTCTGCTATTATGTTATTGCATTACAAATTCGTGGGGTGTTTTTTTGTGTTTTTGGGCACTTTTTTGCATTTTTTTTTTTGAGTAGAGTGAGATAGTGGATGTATGCTTTGTTCCAGTTGTGCTGAGAAATTGGGATTTCCAAATTCTTTGTGGCAAATTACACTGGAGGCCCCCTGAGGTCAGAATTTCATATTGGAAAGTCATGGGATCCTCAACACCTCTAAGTTGGCAACTGAAGTTGGCTGCCTCCAGTGTAAACAGTTACAAGGCTGTTGTGATATTCCATTTATAAGCACTTTATACTAGTGTTTGTTGTACTAAATTAGCCGTACACATGGTATTGTTTGATGTTTATTTATAGAAATACTGATGTAGTGTTACTTACATTCTTAATGTGGTATGTGGGAAGTACAACGCAGGGCGTACTAACAATAGCCTTATGGATTCGGCGAGCACTTTGTAACTTGGAATCCTAATAACTTGAACATTATTCCCACTCTCCTCTTCACAGTTCCAGTTAAAATGGAGCACAGCAATAGGCTTAGAAGAAGGAGTGAGAGAGAGGATCAGTCTTGGTGGAAGGGTCTCAAGCAAAACCCAAAGTATGGGCCTGGTTGCTTCCCTCTCTGTGAAACCAGCACCCCGTTTTGTTGGCAGTTTATCCTGTCAAGTTTCTCCCCATAGTGCGCTCCAACTCAAAAGGCTGCTGGCTGTGATGTAATGATGTAAGGTCTCTCAGCCTGGACTCAAAATACATAGCGGCTAATGGCTAACAACAGTTAAAACAGTTCATGGACGTTGGCCTTAGGGGCTAACTTAGCCGTTAGCCGCTAACTTAGCTGCTAACAGCTAACAGCCTTATACTATCGTCTTACACTAAATTGTACCACACAGATGATTCATTTAACACATTTATATGACATGAACCTCGTCAAAGACAATCCCTAAAAGTAAACTTCTGAGGAGGGCAGATTTCGCCAAGTTTCACTGAGTAGCCATGAGGACAATAGGCTAATCGGCATGTCCGTTCTCAACTTCCAGTTCTCAACTTCAGGTTGTTGTCACGTCCGCATTCTACAGCTCCCGCCTCTCTCCCCTGATTGGGCCGTTAAGAATTCTGCCAAGTGAATTCGTTGGACAACGGAGGCTGGCAAGACGGACCTGCAGGATTTCAGAATCAGGCAGGTCTTTCTGCTCTGCAGGGCTAGTAATTTCATGCATTTATGTAAATTACAATGGCTGCCATGGACACAACAAGGTCTTTTTGCCTTGCGGCGTCTTTCTAAAAATATTCATGACTTTAATCTGCACAACACCACCACGATAAACTCTTCTTTAAACATGAGCGTTATTCTAAACATCACACAGAATAAAGCATTTTCTTTCTCTTCAAGTGAAATGCAGTGTCATATTAGCTCAAAGCTGGGTTTTACTGACGACAGGTAATAGGATCTAAGTGTTAGTCAAGCGCCAGCTTATACGCAGGCCAACACTTTAATTCGTGACAGGCAAGCAGGATCAGACAAACAAACAGAGCAGGCTTGGCAGGCAGCACACACAGCTGGCAGGCAACAGGTAAGAGGGAGGCTCAGAAACAGATACAGCTCCAAAATGAAAAGGACCTGACACTAAAAAACACTTGGCTAATTGGATAATCAGGCGAAAATATCTCTGTGTCATATATTCAGGAGTGCATTTGAGGAATAAATATAGAAGAAGGAACTTAAAAGGATGTCTCCCTCTAAGCATATTCAAGAATTGCTGACTCCACTGCATCATTTACAGCCTGCAGCATTCTTCCAAAGATCCAGAGTGCATCGTCTGAAGGACTACTCAGCAAAAAGAGATCCAGATTTGAGTGGAGGGAGAGCGCAGGTGTCACTGAGACACAATCAGACTAGATTGCAGCACTTGAACTAGCCCACCCATCATGAATAACTCCAATCAGCTGGATTATATCATCAGAGATCTATTCTGTGTTAATCAGGATGCAGTGTTTGAATCCATTTTTTTTGCTCTCAAACCTAAATGTCTGTCATTCAACTGCTTTGAATGTGTGAGTCTATCTAGTCACTGGTCAATTTATCAGGGACACCTGGCTGTTACCAGGTTGGACCCCCTTTTGTCTTCAGAAATGCCTTAAGCCGGGCATCCACTGTACGACTTTTTCAATCGCGGCGTTTAGCTGCTGCTCATACTGTACGAGTGAACCGCAGGGGTTAACAGTTCACAGCTCACGATTCTTCTTCTCACACTATACGACCTGATGCTCGTATGCGATCTGACTGCTCACACTGTTCGTCCATGTACGACACGCATGTATGTATTATAAGAACTTATAATATAATAAAGTCTTATAATACATGACGACACGTTGGACTCTTGTATCTGGAAATGCAACGTTAAAAGTAGTAGTAGAAGAAGAAGTGGAAAGTGGTCGGATGCTCACAGATGCAGATGAATAACAAACAAAAACACATTGCCCGAATAGGCTCCGCTGTGCCTGCCACAGCTCAACAAGTCGACCCTCCATTGCTTGGGTCCAGGTCCACTGTGATGCCAGGCTGCTCCATCTTGTGCATTTGTTTTCTCTTCTGTATCTACGTTTGCGCATGTGCAGTGTGACATAGCCTCACGAGGGGCGACCAGGATTTCAAACAAGTTTGATTTTCATCAGATCGATCAGGAGGTGGTCGTGAGGTGTTAATCGCTTCTTGTTACCTCGTGTATACGACACGATGTGTGACGCACAATTGAGCCAAAACTCGGCCCGATCCCCAAAATAGTCGCACAGGTGAAAAATCGTGTGAAAAAGGGCCAAAAATCGCACAGTGGATGCCCGGCTTTACCGTAATTTCTTGATAATAACATGCACTTTTTTTGCTTTTAAATAAGCTCTAATTTTTCAAGTGCGTATTATACATGAGTACAAACAAATTACTTAAAATATTTCGTCTCACCAATATCGTGATTGCAACACATCTGATGCGAAAAGCAGCAATATTCTCTTGCTCTGGGAAACATTCCCACGAAACTTGCGCAATTCCTCTGAAATGAACAGTTAATCAGTAAACAGTTCCAAATTAGTTTAACTTTGTGTAATAATTTAATCAAGTGGTACCACTCACTGGCAAACACAAAGCACTGCCAGCTTGTGAGCAAGAGGACACAAAATAGCAGCACTGTGATTAGTCAAAAACATCGACACGTTGATAGCTGCTCTCTGATTGGTCGGTTCACAACAACTAAACATGCTCAGGCAGAAATCGAGTAGTTATCCATACGTGAAGCAAAAGGTGTTTCAACATCCGTTTGAGAGAGGGTATCGTGGATTTGTTGTGAAAATACTGAAATTTCATTGACAAAAACTTTAAATGAAGGTCATTTTTGAGTTGTCTGAGAGTCAGGTTTTGGCAAAATGTGGATAAACGTTAAATTCAGTACACAGTTCCTTAGACAAAAATTGTGACAATATGCGATGCGTGTCATAATCAAGAAATTAAGGTAATTATTTCTGGAATAGATTCTACAAAGTGCTGGAAACATTAGACATCTTGGTCTGTATTGACATGATATCATTGCAGTTGCAACCGTGATGAAAATCTCCTTTTCCACCACATTTGGATTGAGATCTGGTGACTGATGAAACCAGTAAAATACAGTGAACTCATTGTCATGTTCAATTAGCTTGTGGTGATTTAAGCTTTGTGATACGGTTCACTTTTCTGATGGAAGATAGGAACACTGTGGTCCTAAAGGGTTGGGCATGGTTAGTAACAATACTCAGGCCGTGGTGTTTCAATGATGCTTTATTAGTTGTGTATTTATTTGTAGAGGTCACATTTTAACCCCCACCAGCAGCCTGACACACTGATATAAGGGCTGACATAGTGGCTGTCACTGTGGATTCTGTGGATTATATGAGTTACTGTTGCTTGTCTGTCTTCTTAAAAAAAACTCTGGCCTTTCTCATCTGACCTCTGGCATCATCAAGATTTTTGCCCAGAGAACTGCAACTCACAGGATATTTTATTATTATTTTTTTACCGTCCTCTGCAGATCCTTGAGAAGACTGGCCTGACGATCCTAGTGGATCAGCAGTTTCTAAAATACCCAGACAAGCCCATCTGGCACCAACATCCACACCACTTTCAAAGTTGCTTGAATCACCTTTCTGATGCTCAGTTTGAACTTTATCAGGATGTCTTGGCCACGTCTACGTACCTAAATGCAGTGAGTTGCTGCCATTGGCTAATTACCTACCTTCCATTTTAATTTTCCCATATTCAATTTTTTCCTTTTTTATTTTTTGACAGTAAAGTTTATTAGTATTTGGACAAATTTAACCCTGAGAAGCAGTTTGAAGTAATGACACTCACTCTTTAGATGACCCTCCCTTGTGTCTTTACCTGTGCAGTAAACAGTATGTTGACAAACTTAGCTGAAACTTTTGATCTTCTGACACTAAATAATCATTGGGAAACTGCTGTGCCCTGTACTTTGGAGTTCAATTGGAGTTTTGGGGAGGAGAAGGGGGAGGGGAAGTGAAGCATGCATTGTCCCCATCCTTAGTGGCTCTCTCAGAGCATTTTCCAGAGCGATATGTCCTTTTTATTCTAAAAAAACCTCTTACCTAAAATCTTGCCCAATTTCATGATATTCTGCATTTATATTGATTTCTAATTTTAATGTCCAATTCCAGCATCCTGTGATCTTGACTTTTACAGGGCCCTAGTTATGGTTGCAGCAATTAATTTTAGTTAGATCCTATGACAACCTTGTGTTCTTGTTGAGACAGATGGAAGTTTTTTGTATATAAGCATCCAATTATATGCTCCTTAGGGCTGGCTATTTCCAGCAACCCCACGATACGACATGTATCCCGATACTGAGGCCACGATACAATACGTATCCCGATACACATAAATTGCGAACATTGACTGCGCTTTTAACAGAATTCCCAGCAACTTTTGTTTTTATTACAAGAAGAAAAAGAACAAGCATGAACAAGCAAGTCTTCTACTTTGAACTGTGCCATTTTTAACGTTACTCAAAGTGTATTTACAACAACTGTCCAAACATTGAGGCCGTATTGATTCTGTAGAATCCGTATTGATACACGTATCCCTAAGGAGTGCATGACGATATTTTGCTGTATCGATATTTTGAGCACAGGCCTAATGCTCCTCCTGCTATGCCTCACATTGATATTTTTAGATCAAACATGGATGGCTGTACACATGATGATTCTCAGAGTTGAACTTTGCCATGTTGAAGACAGATAGATGGATATGTCTTAAGTAATATATCAAAAACCTCACCAACCTGCCACCTCGTCTACCTGTGTTTCATATCTGGCCCCCCTCCTGCTCCAGAAGTTGCTGACATAGAGTCATTATCTCCCTGTTCTTCCCGGTGACTAAAATCCACGGGCAGCCCTCCATGTCAGCCAATCAGATAACAGAAAGCCCCCTCATTTCAAGTCAGTGCCGCATGCCTTTCATCCTCCTTATAAAAAGCATTTTGTCGAACAGATTGGATCCTGCAGAGTGTTTACTGTAGGCTGTATCTGAAGATGAACGTAAAGAGGAAGAAAGAGGAAGAGATGCTTCTGTTTACGAGGATTTGATTAGAAGGAGGGACGATTGAGGGATAGAGAGGGACGGTAACCATATTTCTGTGCACCTTTTCTATGTCATCTGTAGCGAGGCCTGGTGGAGAGACATTTCAGGAATAAATGAGTTGGAAAAGGAGGGAGAAATGTCAGCAAAGCTTTCCAGGGGCAGTGTTTTCCCCTCTATCCATCTTCCTGCCTGCATGTCAGCCTCCAAATCAGGCATTTCTATCAGTCAGCAGTGGGTTCCTGAAACACTGAGACATCCGGCAAATCAGATGCAGAAAGATGGAGGACGAGAAGAGAGAGAGAGAGAGAGAGGAAGATTGAAGACAGAAAGGGGAAGAAATGCAAAAGCTACTGGTGAGATGGGAGCGGGCAAGATCTGCATACATTTGGCATCTTAAAATAGGGTTTCGGTAGCACCAGTAAACTTATTCATTGAAATAGATTTCCTCGCACTGCAGTCATATTTCCTCAGTAACATTAGCGCCTAAATGAAACTCTCATCTGTGCCCAACAGGCCTCAGAGCAAATTACTTTCCCCACCACTGCAATCTCTGGAAGAAAGGCACATTAACAAGAGAAAGGGGAGGCTTCCCTGTTTGAATCAGCCTGCTTGGGCAGCTGTCAGCGTGAATTAATATAACCTTCAAGTCTAGCAACGTGTCAGGTTCACATGCACTGATGTTGAGCTTAAGTTTACAGATGCACACACAGAAAGCAACAGAGAGGAGCAAGTACTGCAGAATAGAAGAAACTGATACATAATCAATAAGTGACTTCTAAAGTAGTTTGGTCTCAGCCCTAGAGGAATGTTCTATAAATGAACCACAGAGCAGAAGCTGGTGCTCTGTAACTTATTTATACTGAACCAAAGACCAGAAAGAAGCATAATTCAATGCAGAGTGATTACATTTGGGCTCTTGTTGTTGTTGAATTTAATAATGCATGTTTCTGTATCCATACTGGCACTGCACCATTGAATTTAATCCAAATGGAAATTTAAAGTAAGAAACAAATCTTCAGTTACCAACTTGTGTAGCAGCACTGTACATGTTTACAACCAAAAAAGGGGTAGCATTAGAACAAAAATTAGGAATTTGGTCAGAATAGTTTTTGTCTACATAGGCACATAATATATGTACATCAGCCAATCAATCAATCAGTCAAGCTTTATTTGTAAAGCACAATGTGCTGTACATTAAAAAACACAAGCATATGAGTGTCAGGAGGTACATAATATAATAAAAAAACAGCACCCACCATCCCAACACACATTCAACACAAACACACACAAAGAAACGAAGTGAGGACTCTTCAAACAGCCACAGACGACTGAAGAAACGCTGTCTTGAATGGAAATGAGGAAAACACAGGACCTATGACTAAACTAATTAACCCATGATAAGATATAATAAAGGTAATAAAGCCTGAAAAGTTAGTTAAACAATCTTAAACCAAATGATAAAAGGAAGTAGCTAAAAAAAACAACAAACTAGTAACTGAAACTAAACGGAGTAAAAACAATTAAAGCAGAACGAGAGAATCAAACAAATAGCCAGACTAGAAAGGCAGGTTTTGAGGTCTGTGGACATAGTAATAAAACGATAGGAACATTTTGGGAACATTTAAAAGACCTGAAGATCTGAGGGCTTGACTTAACCTTGCATAGCAGATGGGCCTGCCTGATTCAATTCCTGAAATCCTGCAGATCCCATCTTGTAGTGCTCCGTTGACCAATGGATTCACTCGGCTAAAATTTTAACGGCCCAATCAGGGAAGAGAGGCGGGAGCTGTAGGATGCAGATGTGACGACATCCGGAAGTTGAAAACCGGAAGTTGAGAACGAAGATGCCGATTAGCCTATTGTCCTTATAGATACCTAGTAAAACTTGGCGAAATCTGCCCTCCTCAGAAGTTTACTTGTAGGGATTGTCTTTGACGAGGTTCATGTCACATATAAGTGTTAAATGAATCATCTGTGTGGTACAATTTAGTGTAGGACGATAGTATAAGGCCGTTAGCTGTTAGCCGCTAAGTTAGCGGCTAACAGCTAACAGTCGTTTACTGTCGTTAGCTTTAAGCCGCTAACTTAGCCGCTTAAAGCTAATGACAGTAAATGACTGTTAGCCGCTAACTTAGCTGCTAACAGCTAACGACAGCTAACAAAAAAGTATGCTATTTTTTTTTTTTCAATTCTTTATTCAGCCATTTCAACTAACAAACAGGCTAATTTTGCATCATACAATCTTCAAAAATCACTGAGCAGCATCAGCAGCCAATATAAACAAAATAATAAAATAAAATGTATATATGAAAGAAAAAAAATAATGACAAATCCAATGAAAACATTGCTTCATTATAGGAGGCAACCCTGCTTGATGGGGATTGGTCTGTGATGAATGTGACGAGCAGAACGATTATCCAATCACAAGCTTGTGTTTTTTTTTAAACGTTCTGCCCCGAAAACAAATTAAAAGGGCCCCTACCCAGATGGACTTGTGAAATATTTCTGTGGCAGATATATGGAGCTGTCCATCTAGCTTGCCAGGTTAGGCTTGACTGGGCTCATAGGGTAAAATCAAATCAGATAAATAGTATGTACCAACATCATTAAGAGATTTAAAAAAAATTAAAGAACCAAAAAATCTATTCAAAAAAATATAGGTAGGTGCAGGGACTTTAAAATAGTGTGATGTGGGCTGTCCTTGAGTTTTGTAGGAGCTGGGAAGACAGGAAGGAAGGCAATGCAGTAATCAACTCTTGACGTGACATGATTTGGATTTAAGAAGAATACAAGTTTTGCAAAATGAGTATGACAAAAACTATACATCAGTTGGCTGATGAGTTATCCATTTCGATTGATTGGAAGTCAAAACGTTGATTTAAACTGTTTTATTCTGAAATTCCTACAGCTTTGACTCTTTGCGCCCACCACGCTATTTTCTGCAAAGCTGAAGCTAATCACTAGCCCCTAAAGGCTCGTCTCCACCTCGCGCTCTGGTTTGTTTTGGTACAGTTCAGTATGATTTGGAGCAGTAAATTCTGATCTTGTTTGCGTTTCCACTACCAGCTCTACATTCACCTCAGGTTGGGGAGGGTCACGCTGCACACGGACGGTCACAACAGCACAACAAAGTGCGTTGTTTCAATGAAACACTCTTTAAACATCTTTTAGATCAACAACAGTGACCTGATCAGCTTATTATATATATCTACAGCTTATTTGAACATACAGAGTATCTGTTTTTTTCTGCTGTTGTATGGAAATTGATGATTATTGTGACCGGTAACAGACAGACGGCTGCACTTTGAGCTCCAGTCTGTATGGTAGGCTTGGTATGTCCCTTTAGTGGGATGCCAAACAGTGAGACAGCACAAGTCTATGATTTAAGGACGATGAAGATACTCTTCACTCTTGGCTATATGACAGAAGTTTGGCTGAAAACAGTTTTGCTGAAAACATTTGCATTTCTTAGCATTTCTGACATGTCAAATCCACATTTATTGTCATCCAGGATCATCGCTGGCTCCTCAACCGAATCATATTGATATAAAATCTTTGCAGGCTGTCAGAAAATACAGTATAGCTGTTCTTTTAAACAATGTTGTATCATACTGCTTTATTTTATTGTACTGAGATGAAACTGGTAATTTACATCGTTAATGATGCATAGCATGCATGGGATGACTGCTCGACGTTAAACAATCTTATGACTGTTTTCTCATCTACCAGGCCATCACTATAATGTTTCCAACAGATAAGGTCAGATTTTATTCTGTATTTGTTTGTCAGAAAGTCCATAAAAAGTTCAATTATCCAGAAACAAAATTACCTCTGAATATAATTGCAGTCATTTAGTCTCAGTTGTGTTTGTTTTCTGCACAGTTCAGTAAATGTTAGTGACATCATTACAAGCTCCTTTGTGATCTTTAACACACAGCTTAATATCAGCATGGAAGTGGTTTATTGTGTTCTAATTAGCAGGTTGACATTATCAGTTGGCTCAAAGCTGTTTAATGGCCAACGGGGAGCCTCTAGCGTAGCCTCGGTATGTGATGAAAATGCAGCTAAGTGTTCAGTGCAGTCTGTCCGTGTTTTATAACAGAAACACATCTCCGAATGTGTTTCCTCTGTAACAAGCTCAGTCAATGTGGCCATAATTTCTTAATATCAAGCCCAACTTGACCTCCAATAATTAAACATTTAATTTGAAAACATACATTCATGCAAGCTGCTTAACTAAGCACACCTGCTCATGTGCTTGTTCATGCAAATAGCTTATCTGTCAACCACATGTAAGTAAAGCAATCCCTATAGATATCAAGTCCTGATCGTACCATGCTTAAATGCTGGTATAGTAGTCATAATTTAGTCATCTTAATTGTTTTAGTATTAGTCTAGTTTTAGTTGATAAAATTTCGCCACATTTTAGTCAACAAAATCTACAGCAAATGTAGTCGACTAAAATGAGAAGTGTTAAGGGTAAGGCATTTTTTATGTGAGGTCATATTTTACACTTGGATAAAGGGTCAGAAAATGAAACATCTAATAACTCTTTGCTGAGTGCTAGTAAAGATTGAACGTATAAATTAACACAAACAAATATAACATTTGTGTGAAATGCAGTCACCTTTATTTAGCCTACCTGGCAGAGTATCTCAGTTACAGTACCAGAATTGACAGCAAACAGTGAACCTGCTCTACATGAATATATCAACTCATAAAGAGAGCAGCTGTGATTGGATCGCTCGCAAATTTTTCCCACCACCATAAAGCCAAGGAAGTTGTGATTGGATATATTCCTAACTTGTCTCTACTTTTTACATGACCAAATTTGGTCTGGTTTGATTAAGTCTTTGTCAAAAATTTTAGTCTAGTTTTTATTTGTTGATGAAATGCTAGTTAATTAATTTAGTTTTGGTTTTTGTCCACGTGCATGTGTTTTATTAGTTACTGTTTTCATCAGGGGAAAAAAGGTTGTTGGCGAAACGCTGAAAATAATGAGTCAACACAATTAACATAGATGGGGAGCAGCCAGTTGACCTCCTTTGGCACTGCCACCAATTAGACAGTTGCTCATGCAGCTAAAAGGGTTGTAAATAAATAAATTTAATCCCACATAAACAACTATGAATTAAGTTAAGTGACAAAGGTGTTATCAGGAGTAGTGGCTGCTCCCATACCTGACTTGAACTAATGGTTTTTGGTGTTGGATGTGCTGGTCTTTGTATCACCTTTAAGCAACTAGAAAGCATTCAGAGAGCGCAGACCTCCGCCAACGCCACAATCCTCAGCCATATTGTCATTTTGACCATTAATATTACTCCTGCCTTTATTTCATGTCATTATTTAGATTCCTTGACCATGAAAACATACCATTAGCAATTGGATTCATAATGATATCTATTTTAGTTCAGTAGTTATTCACAGAAATCACATTTTTTCACCATGGCGGCCAGACGCTGATCCGGATCAACACCAAAATCGAATCAGTTCTTCCTTTTCCCATGCTGAACACTTCTGAAAATTTCATCCAAATCCGTCCATCACTTTTTGAGTTATTTTGTTCACAGACGGACGGACAGACAGACAGATGGACAGACAAACGGACAAACTCTCCCAAAAACACAACCTCCTTGGCGGAGGTAATTAACACCTTGACTTTTGAAGCAGGTTGGCCTCAGCAACAGGACATCACATGTCCTTCCCTTTTTTTACCATAGGCTGGGCGATATGGCCTAAAAATAAAATCCCTGATTTTTCCCCACAAAACTTGGTTTAGGATTTTAACTATTTTTTTTCCTCTCAAACAAAAAAAAAAACTCCAAATGAAGTTCTGCCTTTATGTTGTCCAAATATATTCCTAAATAATCAGAATTTCCCTCTTAAAATTAAAGTGTGTGTCATAAAATGTTGATCATGTAGTTCTAATGCAGGCAGGTTTGCCTACATAAACACTGAAAGCTGAGAGACTTCACAGCTTGTTAACATGTTACTCTCTGATCATTTTAATCTAATTTTAAAAAAATTAATACAAGCAATTTAAAGTGCTTGTGCAAAACCTGACAGGGCCACCACCATAAATACTGTAAAATTTCAGTGTTTAAATTTTTCAAACTTTACAACAACTTACAATTTAAGTTAGTGAATGAAAAAAATCTTGATTTTTTGTTTTTAAATCTTCTGCAGAAAATAATTTGAATTAATCCATTTAATCGATATATAGCCCAGCCCTACATTGAACCTATTCTCTGATGAAACAACTTCCCACAAAACTCCAGTCATCTCAAACTATTTCTTCGACATGGAGATGTGATTGTACCTCATGTGGCCTCTACAATCATCAGATCTCAATCCAGTGTTGCACCTTTGAGGCGTGGTGGGACATGAGAATTGCATTATGAATGTGCAGGCGACAAACTGTTTGAAGCTACCATGTCAGAGTAATGTTTCTAGCTCCTTGTTGAATCTATGCCACAAAGAAAGAATTAAGACAGTTTTAAGACAAAATGGGATTCAAACTGGTACAAGCAAAGTGTGTCTAATAAATATGGTTTCTGACCACCATTGATAAAACCCTCCATATGGACAACTCAAAGCTTTATAGCTGGAAATAAGCCATGGGTCTTTTTACTAGAGCCAAAATGAAACAATATATCCCCATTAAAACAACACCAGCTGCTCGGTGTCCTCCACCTGGCTGTACAAAAATGAATACAAAAGGTTGAAATAATTCTTCCGAGTGCCATCAGACCAGACTATATCACACTTTCCTCACACTGTGTGGTCACGTCTACTCCCAGCAGATATCTTAAGCCAACACATGCTCTGCCAGCCTGGATTGTGGCACGGAAACAAACCAATAGTGACCCACTGACGCTTTGTTTTTCTGTGTCACCATGCCACTGCTGTGCATTGTTTGCAGCTGACTAAGCCGATTTCCCCCCGCTTTATGAAATCTGGCCAAAGTCCAGGGCCTCAGATTTGTCCTAAACCAGTTAGGACGCTTGTGCCAACAGTGGTTAAAAATAGAGAGGAATAACTAGCTGTTGTAACAACCCAATTTGTCCGAAGGATCAAGCCCATGGGGAGCATTTGGCGTGTTTGTTGGTAATGAACAATGTTGGCTTTTAGACAAATTGCACCATATGGAGATTATTTTTTTGTCTTTCTTTGGTATTAGCTTATATTTAATGCACAAACTTAATCCCTCCTCCTTATTGATGCTAAAATCAGGGCTGGCTGACATGGAAAAAATGTCCTTTTTTAACATTTACAGCTGATTAGTGATACAGAGTTTTTGTAAGATCAGTTATTTTTTATGTCTGCTTGCTGAATGAAAATCCTGGGCACAGTATTAGTCAATATTCATTTTAGAGGATCAAAAAATGCCAAATATTATTCACTGTCTAAATTGTACAAAACAACAGTAACAATTCTGTATTTGAGACTCTAACATACTCTTAAATATTAAATATCTCAAAATGAACAATTCTATGTTATTTTAATTTTAAGTGACATCTTAGACAAACTAAATAATCTATAGTCATATTTTATCAGAAAGAGGGAGAGAATCGTCTTGATTGCACAGTTAGGTCTGCAACATTTCTGCAGTGGTCGGGTCTATTTTTATTTTTATGTCTCCATGCCAGTGCCAGCCGAGGCAGGAGGTATAATGTTTTATGTTTGTCCATCTTTATGCCTGTTCACTGGCAGACCATATCATTTAAACATGATGCTACATGACATAGCAAAAAGTTAGAGTTGTTGTCAAAATGTGGAAAACACCACTGCCTTGCACTGTTAAAAAATCTTTGAATTTTTCAAGGATTTTCCTGAATCCCCATCTGGATTCAGATCACCACCAAAATCTTACCTCTTTTTCTTTGTGTAATGACCAACATTCTCTGAAAATGTCATGAAAATCCATTGAGAGCTTTTTGAGTTATTAGCGACAATATTCAAAAGTAGAAAGCACTCAGAGAGCGCAAACCTCCGCCAAGGTAGCTCACATGTTGCTGTTACATCTATAAACAATAGTTCCAAGATAAAGTTACCATAATAATATGATTCCTTGACCCTGAAACCCCTAGTACTCATAATCATGTTATCATTAGTTAGACAGCTATTTAGCACAAGTGATTGATTGCTAATGGCGGTTGTCTGGAGCACCACCAAACTCTTATCATTTTTAAGTTGGGCCATTACCAACATCCCCTGAAAATTTCAGCAAAATCATCCAGTAGTTTTGTGTAATCCTGCTAACAAACAAACAAGCAGACAAACAACAGTTATATGCCTGCAAAAAATATCCTCCTTGGTGGAGGCAACTATCTCTCAATGTTGACAAATCCTCTAAAAATAAAATCAAAAAAAGGCTGTGGTCTTCATGGTTACTCAGTGATACTTGGCAAATATGCTGTCCTCATAAGTTTACTTTGTAAGGATTGTCTTGGACTAGGTTCATGTCACATGTAAGTGTTACATGATACGTCTGTGTGTTAAAATTAAATGTGAAAGGTAGTCTTGTGGTAGTTAAGCTAATGGCTAACGGCTAGCAAGGGCAAACAACAATTAATGGCCATTAGCCTTAGCAACTAATAGTTAGCCGCTATGGCTAACAGCCATTAACTGTTGTTTGCCCTTGCAAGCCATTAACCATAGCGGCTAATGGTTAGCCGTTAGCCGCTACGTTTAGCTGCTACATATGCTACGTCATAGCAGCGCTGATTGATATGGATTGGTCTGCGATGAGTGTGACGAGCCGAACGATTGTCCAATCACAAGCTGCTGTTGCTTTTGAAGGTTCTGCCCCTGAAAACATTGTCGCACGGCTACTTCCCAGTTGGATTAGTGAAATATTTCCAATATGGAGCTGTCCATCTGGTAGGGCTGGGCAAAAAATCGCTTAAATCGATTAATTCGAATTAATTTCTGCAGAAGATTTAAAAAATAAAAAATCGAGATTTTTTTTCTTGCCTTAGTCCAATTGTAAGTTGTTGCAATTTTTGAAAAAGATTACTATTTTCATGATGGTCGGTCTTGTAAGGTTTGCACAAGCACTTTTATAGGCTTGTATTTGTTATTTAAGTAGATTAAATATTGATCAGAGAGTTCATGCTAATACTGTAAAAATACCTCAGCCTTTTAGTGTTTATGTAGACAAACCTGCCTACGTTTATACTACATAATAAACCTTTTATGACCCAGACTTTGACTTTAAGAGGGAAACATTTAGACAACATAAAGGCAAAACTTGATTTGTTTCATTTTTATGTCACTGGGAGTTTTGTTTCTTTTAGGGAGGGAAAAATCGATTAAAATCGTAAATCGAGTGTTGTGGAAAAAAATCGGGGATTTTATTTCTAGGCCATATCGCCCAGCCCTACCATCTGGCGTGTCAGGTTAAATATTCCCAGATAATTTAATCAAAATCTGTTCCAAAGGTTTTTAGAGATCCTGTTCAAAAACAAAATTAACCTTAACTGAAGTAATAATTCACAGATTACCTTGTGGGGGTGCTGGTTTGGTGGAGTGATAAGCAACCAAGCATGACCCATATACACTTCTGCCGGCCCGGGTTCAAATCCAACCTGTGGCCAGTTTGCAGAGTGTCCTCCCCTACTCTCTCTCGCCCCCTTTATCAGGCTGCTGTATCTCTCTTATTAATAAAGGGGCAACACACCCAAAAAAATAATCTTTTTCTAAATTAAAAATATTATCTTGTGGTCTGTGATCATGTGACTGCTGATAAATCTTACAGTAAACAATATTTTAACGGTGCTTTAGGCCTGGCACACATTTCTTGGTCATTTCCATAAACTATATAAAACATATATATAATATTAACCAGTGTACCAGTGTGTCTTAAAATACCCAAGTATTGTCTTGCCATGATAAAATGAAAATTCCCTCCATCCTCCCTCTGAGCTTTAATTCCATGTACACACACATACATGAACACACTGACACACTCATGCATGCACAGATGGATGGAGGGAGGTCTGCAGAAAAAAAAAAAAACACACCCTCCCTGCACGGCTCTCAGGTTATTTTTATCCTGAATGCTCACGCTCGAGCTGTGTGTCTTCCTTTTCACACACCTCTGTCCCCCTGTGACTTCTCCTCTTCCCGTCCCTCTCTCCTCCTTTCAGATCCTTTCTCCTCTTCCACACACTCCCTCTCTTTCTTTCCATTCATTCAGTGTGAGAGTACGGCTGGAGGAGAGGCGATGACTGAGGTTTTCATCACTCACGCAGATATAGAACTACGTGTGTGTGTGTGTTTACTGCAGGATGCACACGTCTCTGTGTGTTTTTCTTGCACTATGTTGTTCCAGAAATCAACATGTTCTACTTCCTGATGAAATTCTTAAAATGAGAGGATTAACGAGCTATTGGAAGAGTCTATAAACCCAACCCCCTTCATGTGTGCAGACGTTTTGGTATAATTTCTAGATCTATGTTTCTGTGCCAATTAGCGTGTCCCATAAAATATGAATACATTAAAATGTGGTTTAGCAGCAGGCCTGGCCTCTTTATACTGAGTTCAACATTTTTATCAGTATAACAGAATACAATAGAATAAGTTTGAGTATGTTTGTTTGTTTATATATATTTATGTTTTTATTTGTCTGTTGCAAGATTATGGAAAAACTACTGGATGAGTTTACATGCACACTTTACCAGAGATGTGGTTTGAAGCTACTAAATTTTGGTGGTGATAAAAAATCCTTAAGTTAACATCTGGCAGAATTTCAAAAATGTCTCTGCCATTTCCTAACAGATTCCCTTCCAATTTTCCAGGATAATTTGGGGTCCATGTGTCTATCATTAAGGTAAATTTCATCAATCAGGGCAGGGAGGTGGAAACTGAAGATGTGACGACAGAAGGAAGCGACTGCATGTTTGAAAACAATGGCGCCTTCTGAAGCAGCCTCCCTTAATGCGAGAATATCTGCAGTTTTATCAGAAATGGACTCAGTTTCTTCATTAAAAGAGGAGCAAAGAACATCGGTTACAGCTCTTATGGGGAATCATGTTTTTGCTCTTCTCCCGACCGGATTTCACTGCTGGGAAATTGAGAGAGAACACGAAAACCCTCTGAGGACAATGCCTATTGTAGTCATGGTTACTCATAACCTCACACGCCAGATGGACAGTTCCATACTGGATACATTTTACTAATATATCTGAGAGGAGCCCAATGAAAATGTTTTCAGGGGCAGAACCTTCAAAAACAACAGCAGCTTGTGATTGGACAAATGTCTGGCTCATCAAAACAAAAACAAACAAGGGCAAACAACAGTTAAAGGCCGTTTAATGTTGTTAAACCTTGCTAGCCTTAGCGGCTAACGGTCGTTAGCCGTCAGCTTAACTACCTTAAGACTATCGTTTCACAATAAACTATACCACACAGACGTACCATTTAACACTTAAATGTGACATGAACCTGGTCCAAGACAATCTCAACGAAGTAAACTTCCGAGGAGAGCAAATGTCGCCAAGTGTCACTGAGAAACCATGATGACCACAGGCTAACCGGCATTAGCTGCCATTATTTTCAAACACTTTCTGTCAAGTCGCTTTCTGTTGTCATCACATCCGCTGCTCCCGCCTCTCTTCCCTGATTGGGCCTTTAAGCATTTAGCTTAGTGAAACCATCGGACAATGAAGGCTGGGTAGACGGATTTGCATTATTTCAGAATCAGGCAGGTCCGTCTGCTCTGCAAGGCTACGCTACTCAACGATAACTGGCAGTCTATGCTCTCCTCAGAAGTTTGCAAGGAGGAGAAGTTAGTGCAGATTGTTGTTGGCAAGGTTTATGTCACAATTGAGTGGTACATGATACATCTGTGTGGGATAATTTAATGTAAGATGATGAACTGAGTTTAAGCTAACGACTCACAACAGCTGCTGTTATACTGTGGCTTGACATGGATTCGTCTTTGACTGGCAGATCGTACAATCACCACCTGCAGTTGTTTTTGAAGGTTCAGCCTCAAAAAAAAATTCTATGAAATTAAATTTTTCTGTGGGGGATATATGGAACTAGGGCTGCGCGATATGGCCTGAAAAAAATCCCAGATTTTTTCCCCACAAAACTCAATTCACGATTTTTTTTCCCCTCTCAAACCAAAAAAACTCCAAGTGACACAAAAATGACATGAAAAGTTCTACCTTTATGCTATCAAAATATATTCCTAAATCAATCAGAATTTCCCTCTTAATATTAAAGTGTGTGTCATAAAATGTTGATTATGTAGTTCAAACACAGGCAGGTTTGCCTACATAAACACTGTAAGCTGAGGGATTTTCACAGCTTGTTAACATGTTTCTCTCTGGTAAACATTTAATATTATTTAAAAAAATACAAGCCTATAAAAGTATTTGTGCAAAACCTGACAGGGTCACCATCATGAAAACTGTAAAATTTCAGTGTTTATATTTTTCAAATTTTGCAACTACTTACAATTTAAGCAAGATAATGAAAAAAACTTGATTCTTAGTTTTTAAATCTTGTGCAGAAAATAATTCAAATTAATTGATTTAATTGATATATTGCCCAACCCTATATGGAACTGTCTGGCATGTCAGGTTAGTGGATCACACCATAAGCAGCAGGACCCTATTCAGTCATCTAGCCCATCATTTTGTACTACTTTCAAAAACCCTGAACCTTTAAGTGATGAAAATACTGCTGTTAATCCAATATTCAGTTGAAGATAGTTCATTTTTACAACCACATCATTCACCATATATTCAGAGGCCAATTTCTGATTTTACTTTGCAGAAATTTTAGAGTGTTTATGTGCAAGTAAGTTGCTTGCCAGCTGTTGGAAAGGCCTGCTGACTTAAAGTGTGTGTCTTTGAGAGCATATTCACACACAAATACACAGAAAATGCGAATACATAATGTGTGTTAAGCAACTTAATTATAATTTTCCTATAGTAGTGCCATTGTGATTGGTTGAATGGTTGTCCAATGGCTATAATCTGACACTGTTAGTTATAATGGATTGTTATGAATAATCTTCGTTCCACTAAAAAAGCTGAGGGCGGTCTAATCATTTAACAAAACCATAAATGCTTCATTTCTTTATAAACCGCCATATTATAATTGTAAATGACGAGGCCTGGAGCTACAGCAGCTCTTAATAATGGTCAAATACATTGACTTTCTCCACTTAACTGTTAGAATCCAAATGTATGGCCTCTATTAATTTGCCTCGTCAATGAGAAAATCCTCTCCGCAGCATCCGGAAATTGAATGAATTGTTGCTGGATTGGATGGCATGCTGCTCGGCGAGGGCCTGACGTCTCCTGCGCAGCCCGGACGACTCTTGACATACAGCTTTGTGGGTTGTTTAACATGGCGGTGAATGGGAAGAGGATAAGCTGACAGGCAGAAAGAGCCCTCCTTTGATGGGATTAACACAGTGGCAGACAGGGACTAGTGCTTTAGATTGATTAAAGTGTAATCCTGCAGGATAATCATGCCTCCTGATGTGACATGTGTGGCCGGGACCCTCATGCAGAGGCTCCCATGTCGATGCTGCACACGTAAACAAAAGCAGCCATCTTCAGTCGCACTCTTCGTGCTCGCTCCCTCTGTAGTCCCTCATTTCATTTCTTATTATGTCTTGGCTTGACTACTGCTTCTCAGAAAAGGTCAAGAGGAAAGAAGGAGACGTGGCAAAGATTGGAAATGAACACTCCAGCTGTCAGCTCATCTGTCACTCATCCAAGATGCATTAGGGTGGTTTAAAAGTGTCGAGCTTACACCTCAAACAGTGAGGATGGTTTTCCTTCATTAATTAAACCAATTGTAACTGTGTTCCAGAGAAAGTTAATGAGACACTGAAAGACTCATCTTCGCTCATGTAGTTCTTGCATAGCTGTCATGAACAGAAATTTGGGCCTTGATAAATAAAAGGACTTCAAAACAGAACTGAAGGGCACAAAAACACAAATTTATTATGCTCATATTGCCTCTTTTCATTTGTATTTTTAATTATTTTGGGGCAACATGGCACATCTAATCATTCCTCTTGGTTATCATAAAAACAGGTTATTATTTTGATATTTTATAGACCTGATGAATTAAAATAATCCCCAAATTTCACCTCTTGGTTATAAAAGATAAGAAGTCTTGCCGGGCTGCATGGCTGTATTTAACTAGTCCATCTTAGCAACAGCCCATAGAAAGTGTTGAGAAATGGGCAGAACCTTTCCAAAGGATGTCCTGCAAATGACTGGATGATTGTTCTGTCAATCACATTCGTTATAGGCCAATCAGATGTTGTAGTAGGTGGACTCTACTGCTGTGTTGTAAAGTCCCAAACGTGCTATTGCGAAACATGCTATGCTATTGAGAAATGCTTTCAGTGTTTTTTGTTTTTCATTAAATTAAGAAGTATGGTCAGTGATAAACTGGTACTGAAGCTACTAGCATCTATGCTAATCTCTGAATAAGCGTTCACTTTCTGCTGTTGTCTTGATGGGCTGTGCCGTATTGCGCCAAGCACAGTTTTAGATTGGAGTTCGGAAATGGATATGCCAGATTAAAGAAAATTGAATCAAGCTGATCCAGAAAGTGCTTTAGATTGATGAAACAATAAAATTGCCAAAAAATAAGCACAACATGATGCACGAAATTTGAAATAATGATCCCTCTACAAGAAAAACAGTCAGGAAAGCAGGGCACGCTGAAAACATTGCTTCATAGGGCAGATATGTAAAACGTAGAGCTGTAATCATGGATGTACCCGCCCTACTGTCAAATCCAAACTCATTTGACCCCCCCCAGAGACCAAGATGCCAAACTTGGGCCCTCAAAGTAGGAGTTCCCAAACTTATTGTTGACATCACTGTGGCTAAGTCCACTGTCTTTACACAGCCTGTGGTTAACACCATGTACAAACAGAATAGTGTCATGTTTTCCATGTTGTTCTTTGCCTGTGGCATGAATCATGGGAACACTGTGCATTAGGGGCACCCACTGTAAGGAAGTGAGGTCACTGTCAGTGGTTATTCAGCCGTTATCATGATGGAAAAAAAAGCTCTGAGCTGAGTCGTGGTGTGATAGCACAGCGCATGGGAACTCGCCTGCAGCCCTAGAAAAGGAAGAGTGCTATTTATTTTAGATTTATTCAACACGTTCAAGGTCTGGATGGAGTCAGCTACGATGCATTCGTCATGGTCAAAGGGAGATTAAAATGTTGTTATGGTGGGTTTTTGTGGCGACTGTGGTTTAGCCTTGGGTTGGAAACACAGTTAACAGCCGGTAGATGAAGGTCTTGGTCTTGTCTTACTCTGTGAAATGTTTATTCTGGCATTTTGCTGAATTGTGAGAAGCAATATCATCACGTAATTCAGAGGGACAGAAAAGCAAAGATAAAAGAGCAGTAAAGCATGGAAGAAATCAGGTGAGAAAATCCAACAAAACGACAAATAAAAAAGATGCTTTGATGCAATTATTCATCTTTACATCCCACCTAATTCTTGATTTTCTCACCTATTAAGGCTATGCATTTCTCTTGCATCTATTTTCTGCTCTAGGATTTCATAACAGCAGCTCAAGTGGTGACATCTTATCCTGGCAGGGAAAGCAGAGGACAGGAAAGGAAATCAATTTCTAGAGAATAATACAGAGCGGAGATATGGATGATGCATGCTGGTACATGTCGAAATGAAGCCGGAGATAATGTGGTTGACCCTGATCCATGTAGAAGAAAAATACCTTCTCATGCACGGTAGCATATGGAGTGTTGTCAGCATGTGTACTGGTGACATAATGTACCCATATGGTATTGTTTGTACAAATGCAGAGAAAAAAGGCAGCCCATGAGGCTGTAGTGATTATTTACTCTGTTTTTAATCTTTTTTTCTCTTTAGCAGAGGTTTTTAAAGTCATTAATAGAATAATGCAGGGGTAAGGCTTTTTTAAGCTAGCATCACAAAAAGGCAAAACAACATTGGTATGTTCAGCTGGTCTTTAGATTCCTGCTGAAAATAAGGTTAATTGCAATAAAGTGGTATCAAACTTATGTAATTTTGTTTATCATGATCATTTTATGAACAAACACTGCATTCACATTTTTTAAACAGGGAGAGTTAAAGTTGGTGCCAGGCATGTTGATAGAAACTGAAAACCAATTTCAGTTAAGAATCAATAACCGTGCCCTCAGAAAATCAGTATCATTGGTCTTTTTGCTTATCAATTCCCTTGACAATTCCTTCAACTGAAATGCTCAAAAGTGATCAGAATTGTGCCTTAATTTTCAACAAATCTGTACATTTACTAAGAACACACCTGAAACTTGCAGAAGCATTTCTATGCAACACAACACTTAAATCAGGAGTGTCATGTGTTTGATATTGTTGCCCCGGAAGTCTTATAGGGCAGCTTGTACCCACACTGAAACTCAGCAAGAGTCAGTAAAGGAAGTGATGATACCTCAAAAACACAATGTCTTAAACATTTTTCCAGTATATGATTTTAGAGAGGTCAGTTAATGTTAGTTTTCCGTTTGTATATATTAGGGCTGGGAAGATATACTTTTCTCTTGATTAGATTTTTAAAAAAATGTTATGTGCCGATACAATTTACATTGCAGTTCTATGATATTGCCGATTTTGACAATCTTTAGTTAGCTTTTTTAACACCAACAAAAAATATTAACAATGTTGATACCTACAGAGTATATCAGGAAAAATACACATGATGTGGGAGTCCGTTTTTAGGATTTATTCAGCAATATATTTCAACCAGCGGTTTATACTCTCTCTTCAAAAGTCTGGACTGCATTTAAAAGTGGCTTATCAACACAGACAAGAATGAAGCATTTAAATTTGGAAAACTCCGATACTTGTGTGAATTATTTTTTTTTCCCAGCCCTTAAGTTGTGCCATATTCTGCTTTTTGTTAAGTGAGTGAACTGCTGTTTCAAACATAGGCAATGTTAGAGAATAGTAAACTTAACAGTGCATTACTCTAATACTGCTAGCAGAAGTGATTGTCAACAGAGTCCAAAGAAAGCATGTTTGGCAAACCTTAAATTAGGACACAAATGCTAATTTTTTTAATTCATCCATCCATGATAACATGTATATTTTGATTGTCTTCTTCTGATTTTAAGTGGAAATCCAAATTATAGTTTGATTATGGCATGTTAGAGTAAGATGGATGGATGGATGGAAACAGCTTGTTTCAGAGGAAATGGAATTAATAACATGTACACTGAAAAGAGACTAAGGATCTTAACAAAATATTATATACATTATTTAAAAATTACAATAAATAAATAAGACAATAGGAGACCACTATACTGATTAACACTTGGTATAAACAGGGCATAAACTAGGGCTGGGTATCGATTCAGATTTTCTGGATCGATTCGATTCACGATTCAATTCGATATTTATTCAGTCTGGGATATCTTAGTTAAAATAGTGCTGTAAATTAAAAAAGTGTCCTTTTGACCTGGTACATCATTAAAAATTGTTTTCACATGCAGAACTTAACCCAAAGCAGTTATATTAATCATATTTTAATGATATGCATTAATGCATATTCTGCATATTACTTGTTTTTTGTCCAACTCGTATTTTCCTTTGTACTTGTTAAATCTAAAATACTGTACATCCAAACATCAGCTTTTAAACTTGCCAGTGGTCCCATATAGAGCTTCCACCATGTTTGTTTGCAGTAACATCTCATGAGATCTTGCTCAGTAGAAAGCAATGTTAAACTGCTTCTCTGCACATCCAAAGAAGAAAAAACTACCCAAGTGAAAAGATCCATTTTATGGATCGATTATCAACCAGTTAAAGGAAAATCGATTTAAATCGATTAGATCGATTTTTTTAACCCAGCTCTAGCATAAACACACACACACACATATATACATATATATATATATAAAGTAGAACATAGGGTTGTATACCCAAATAGGGCTCCTTCACGGCTCTGCAACTCACTATTGGATCATAATCCACCAGTTTTTCCCTCCAGAACTGTTGAGCTATAGGGTCTACCATTCATTTTATTTGAACCAAAGGTAGAGCAGAGTATCTAAAATGAATAGAACTGTCAATTCTGTTCATGCAAACAGCTTGTTTAGCTGCCGACACTCTTGATATCATGACCAAGAGGTAGTGTGCTGCTTATTTGCATCTTGTAGCTTATGTGCTAGTGCTTTTGTTGTTTGTAACATCTGTTTCTTTAAGACATTTTGAGAAAGCTCAAAGGCAGAGAAGGTTCATGCATCAAGCATCTTTTTCTCGTAAGTGAGGAATATGTAGCGCCAAGCTGTGTTGTGAAGGTTTTAAAAGTGTTGGTACAAGTGAAAGTGGAATTCAGTGCCCGCTCCTACCTTTTCTTAAGCTGGGATATAAGAAGGACTTGGCCAGAGGAAAGTTTGTCTAAGAGGAAGCACCCCAGCAGTGGGTGATGTTACAGGGGGCTTTCTGGTCTGCTGACTCACTGATCAGAGAGTCAGAGGCCTTATAGGTTTATCTCTCGTCTGTCCTCCCTGAGTGTGATGTCTCTCTTTGTCCCTCAGTTAAACTCTCATGCCTCTCACATAAACGGAGATCATCTTAAACCATCTGTACAGTATGTCTGTAACCATCTGCTCCCTCACCCTCCTGACTGTGGTGGACATGATCCTCCGTGCTTTGGAAAGAGGAGGGGACAGATTCAACTTTTTGACTCGCTCTGCCACAGTGTGTGTGGGAGAATGTAAATAACAGATGGGCTTCTCACGACTGTAACATGAAAGCCAGTGGATGGTTTGATATGAAGGGCACCTCCCTCAAGGTGATTTTTGAATAAATATACAGCACAGCTTCTGTTGGTATGCTAATCCGCCTCATACCATGCCACAATCGACTCAGCACCTGACAGTGTTAGCAGATATGGTCAGTAGATGGATGGAGGGGGAAGAGCATGGACAGATCGATCGATGCGTCACATTGATGTGCCCTTCTTCATGGCATAAACAAGTTTCTTGAACTCTCTGATGTTTAATTGATTTGATTTTTGTATTACCTTAGCCTTGGAAAAAAATAAAGACAAATGTATGCAATAACTTGCATGAAGATCCCTTGAAAATGCATTAAATTGGTAATTGTTGATACCAATTGTCCAGTTTGGGGTAGGGCTGGGTGTTTCATGCAACCTTATGATACAATACGTATTCCAATACTGAGGCTATGATACGATACAAATCCAATTAAGCGTAAATTATAAACATGTATTATGCCTTTATCAGAAGTCCTGTCAACTTCAATCATTTTTTTCATTGCAAAAACAGAAAATAGGTTCTACAACATAATACCCTTAAATTTAGGCCCTCAAAGATTTTAGACCTAAGCTGAAATTTTGTTCATTTGCTTTATTCATGAAGTATTGCTGTGACTTTGAACTGTTAAAAAATAAACAAAACAAAATAGGGCTGAAACGATTCCTCGAATATTCGCGAGTACTCGATTACAAAATATCCTCGAATTAAATTTTGTGCCTCGAAGCCTCGTTTAATATATAATTATACATATAAAATATAGATCTGGACTACTATTCAGTGCACAGTGTTTGACACGGACGGTCATTTCTGTGGCACGACGCGCCCGCAACCTCCGCTGCTGCGCTGCTCATGAAGGAAGAGAAAAGAGAGGGACAGAAAGGAGAGAGTCCGCAGAAGAAATGGCAGAGAGTGTCCCAGGTGTGTGGTCACTACAAGAAGGGACGAAAAGAAAACACAGTGCAGTGTGTCTGATGTCAAACAGAGTTAGCCTAGCATGTAGCTTAGCATGATAGCACGTCATTAGGGCTGCAACTATTACTATTACAGCATTTTCAATATGCTCATCACAGACATGTGTCCTCTTTCCATGGTGGAGGACACAGGATTTAAGAACATGATCAAGGATGTTAATCCAAACTACACAATGCCCTCCAGAACACACTTCACAAATATAATTGCAGAATTATATTACTGCTTTGTAAATCAGTATTGTATTGGCTTTGTTTTAAGCCAGTACTGGTTTAAACTTTGAAAGTTGTTAAAATAAAAACCCTTTTCTGAGGAATAAACGGCATTTGGTTGCTCAGTTTGAAAGCCCTAACATGTTGCATTGTATACAATTGATTTATTTGTTTAAAAACAAAAAAGTATATTTTGTTAGAGTACTCGAGTACTCGAAGAAATAATTGACAGAGTACTCGATTCCAAAAATACTCGATAGTTGCAGCTCTAAAACAAAACATGTGGGCGTGTGTGTATGAAAAACAAAGTATGTAAACAGACATGTATACATTCACAATGCATATAGATATGTACATCTATGTATGACTTTCTGGATATCTGCTTGTGTATAGGTGTATATATGTGTGAGCATTCAAGTATATATGGATATGAATAGGTAATCAGGTAGAGAAGTTTTTATGTGTATTGAAAAATTGTTCTGCATATATTTTTATTGTAAATATGGTAACAATAAATTAAAAAAAACTTAAACTGTACCATTGATAACATCATTCAAAGTGTATCAACAACAGCTTCCATAGCATTTGAGGCCATATCGATTCTGTAGAATCAGTATTGATACACGTATTGACAAAGAGTGCAGGATGACACTTTGCTGTATGGATATGTTGAGCACAGCCATTGTTTGGGTCAGGGCCGGTGCTTTTTCCAGATGTCACTGGGCAAGAGGCAGGGAACACCCTGGACTGGTCACCAGACAGCCACAGTAACTGTTTGACTTCTTTTTCCCTAGGGATGCTCAATTATGCCAAAAAATAGTAGTTGTGATTACTTTGGTAGATTAGGAGATCATGATTACGCGACCTAGTACAAACACCTTAAAATACTTAAACATGACCACAGTCCTGTTATTAAAATTTCAAATAAACATTACAGAAACAAGATAAAGAGAATACAAGAGCTAATAAAAAGAGAGAGGACAGTACGAACAGTACAATCCAAGGCACCAAATCCAAAACAGACATAAATAATTAATATAAACAGAAATACAAAATGATAATAATTATAAATAACAAATTAGTGCTGGTCAGTCTGGGATCCATCATGCCAAAATCATTATTACTGGGACTTCTGGTGGGTCACCTTGGACTAACTTCAAAAAAGGATCCCATATCTTATAAAGGTTCCGAAGGGAACTCCACAAAACACACATAATCTTTTCTAATTAAACAAATTAAGGACTTCTTTAATCCATAATGTGTGTGAAGGAGGAATTGGTGACTTCCTTTTAGCATGTGTCTTGCAAATAAAGTAACAAAAGCTACAAGGAGGAGAGTGGTACTATGGGTGGACATTAGGGCTGGGTATTTCCAGCAACCCCACGATACAATACGTATCCCGATACTGAGGCCACGATACGATACGATACGTATTCCGATACACATAAATTGTGAACATTGACTGCGCTTTTAACAGAATTCCCAGCAACTTTTGTTTTTTATTACAAGAAGTAAAAGAACAAGGATGAGTTTTAAATGGCTCTACAACTTAAGAACTTTAATTCAGGCCCCCAAAGTTGGTAGACACCTAAGTTTAAATATAGAACTGTGTTTCATGATGTAGCTTGGCTTCTACTTTGAACTATGCCATTGTTAACATTATCCAAAGTGCGTTTGCAACAACTTTCCAAACATTGAGGCTGTATCGATTCTGTAGAATCCGTATCAATACACGTATCCCCAAGGTGTGATATTGATGATAATGATATTTTGCCATATCAATATTTTGAGCACAGGCCTAGTGGACATACAACAAACATACACCAAACAAAATCCAACAATTTCAGACTCTTTCTTGCTGCCATCTGGCCTTCAGAGCTGTCTTATTCACTGCATCCATTCAACAAGGTGCTGGAAACATTCCTTAGAGGATTTTGGTCCATATTGACAGTTGCTGCAGAATCATTAGAATGCATATTAGTGATAAGAATCTCCTGATCCATCACGTCCTAAAGGTGCTCTATTGGATGTGGAGGCCACTAGAGTACAGTGAACTCCGTTCGTGTTCAAGAACAAGATTGAGATGATTTTAGCTGTGTGATATGGTGTGATATCCTGCTAAGATAACCTTGTGCTAAGATGGGTTCACTGTGGTCATGAATGGCTGGACATGGTCAGCAATCAGAATCAGAAATACTTTATAAATTCCTAAGGGGAAATTCATTTGTTTCAGTTTCTCTTATATTTGTTATAGCAGTAGGAATATCAAATAAAGACATTAAAATAGATAAAAGAGATTAAAATAGATAAGAGCACAAAAATGTAAGCAGAAAATAAGAAAGCAGGCTGAAAAATGCAGAATATTTAAGCTATATCACTCTTCTTATGAAGGAAAAATAGATAAAACAAGTAAAGTGAGAGTATGAGCAAGGCCAAACAGCACTCATGTAGGCAGGGGCGTTTGACCAAAGCCAAGTTGGAATCAGGAGGCCCAAATTGTACCAGAAAATATCCTTCACATCATTACACCAACAGCAGCAGCCTGAACTTTTATGTTACACCAAATTCTGGAGCTACCGTCCGAATGGTACCATCTCAAATTCCATGCAAATACTAAGAAAAAATGAACCTTTGGAGTCTGCATAGAGTTACTGTAACACTTTCTTTGTCTTTGTCTTCAGGAGTTTCATTTGCAACCTGCAAGACTCCATCCCAAGGCGGCCCATAAGGAGGAAAAAGAAGGAATCTGTCTGAGGCAAAGCTGAATGTAGGACCCAAGGAGGTAAGCAGCAACATTTCTCATACTTTAAATAAGAAGTTATGGTTACATTTCATGTTTATTACTCATCAAACATAAGTTTAAACATGAAATGCACGCTGATGCTTTAAATGTGTGGACTATTTCATGATGTAAACACCCTCAAAAGTCAACCGAGTGCTGCTTTTGAGCCACTTGGAGTACAAGCACAAACATGATCTCTTTTTAGAGATAATACTTTGTTTTTTTCTCAGAAACTATAAGACCAAGCATAGATACATCTGGTATTAAAGGGGATAAGCCAAAACATCAACCAGAATTTGATTTTTGTTGTACTGATTCTCTGGAGTATAGGCCTGCAGATGACAACAGCTGGGAAAGGTTTCTGAAAATTATCTATAACCTATCTGAAGTGCCATGTGTTTGACATTGTTGCCCTCGACAACCTGTGTGGGTCTCTTTTATTCCAACACAAACAATCAGCAAGGTTTGTTGAAAAAGTAGATCAATAAGCAGAATTGATAATGGCATCGGTGTCAATAGAAATTGTCATTCCTATGTTCATGTCAAATCAGGTTTGACAACACATTTCAGGGGGGCGGGGCTCATTGATAGGTCAATTGGTATTACTTTTATATCTTTGGAAAACCTAATTAGGCACCTTTGCAATGAGGTACAACTTGTAAGGATTGTGCTTTCATGTAATAAGCAACATAGCTAAATGTTTGGGTAGAGGTGTAGCCAAAAGGTAGCTTCATGTTTATTTGATGGCACAGTATTCTTCCACATTGCTCCCTGCTTTGAGAGAAGATATTACTGGAAATTGGTTGTGTGTTTGGATCTTAAGTGCAAAAACAGGCCAGGTGGCAGGAGCAAAGAAACCTCAATCAAGGAGGTTTATGTGAGATGCAGTTTAAGGGCACACAGGTGCAAACCCTTCACCCTCAGGCTCCAGTAGCAAGGGACACATACCTCTTTAAGCTGCATTAACAACTGTTGTCCCAGGAAGTCAGCTTGCATCTCCACCAAACCAAATTCCAAATATGTTTGATTGAGATTTGAACTGGCCTTAGTAAATTCCCAGCCCAAGTCCTTACAAACTGAGCTACACTGATGCCCATGTACAACCTACTTTATAAGACAGACAATGATGTGCTGCTAGGGTTGTCAAAAGTATCAACACTTTGAAAAGTACCAATACTCACACGCCTTATCCAGATACAATACTGGTTTGCCATGGCATAGATACTACTGTACCCCAGACAAATGTTTTCCATATTTTTGCTATTGTTAATTTTAGATTTTTGCAGTATTTGTTAAAAAGAGAAAATATTGTCAAATTGCGTTATATTTGGCTTATTTATTTTGCGTTTCGTTTCACTAAATAAAAACAATGTGAATGTCTTTTCTTTTCATTTTCTGATTATTTAACTACCATTTGTGATTCTGTTGAGAAAGCCAGTCCATATTGAGATTGAAGAGGTGCTTTTGAGATTTTCATGTTGATTAAAACATTTTATGCCTTTTTATTATTTGTCATTTTAGCAGTATCAAAAATGGTATCAAGTATTGCACATTTTTCAGGGTATTGATATTGAGTTTGAAATTTTAGTATGAATGCAACCCTGAGTGTTGCATCAAAAATGTTTGAATATGGGGTGCTGGTTTGGCGGAGTGGTTAGCACCCCATGTACATGCTTCTGCCGGTCCAGGTTCGAATCCCGCCTGTGACCAGTTTGCAGAGTGTCTTCCCCTACTCTCTCACCCCCTTTCACAAGCCTATCCACTGTCTCTCTCCTATCAATAAAGGCACAAAATGCCCAAAAATATATTTAAAAAAAAAAAAAAAAAAAATGTTTGAATATTTCTGCCATTACACTGTAAGAGTTTTTCTCCACTTATCACTTCATAGCACTAAAGATTGAATCACAGCGTGTTTTAACTGTTGCACCGAATAAGTAGAAGAGCTCACTCTGAGCTACAATGTCAGGAGCGGATATTGACACTTCTCAATGTTTGACATTTTATGAGCTAAATTAATAATCTATTAATTCCTTGCTGTGCAGCTTGATTAAAAGTTGATTGATGTAGTCCTGCTGTGAGGTGATATTAGCCCTGAGCTATTTCTGTCCGTAAAGGGAAACGAGGGTATTTAAAGTTTTCATCCGTGTATTGATTTGTGTTTCCACAGCAGACTTCTGTGTTTGGGGATTTACACTTTGCTGACTCCTCCGTCTCCCTCACATACTCACTCCATCCTGACAAGTGTGAGGGTCCGTTAGAGGCACTCAGTTCTGTATCCAGCCCCTTTTGGCTGCAGGAAGCATCAGTATTTTCTGAGCTTGCACAGCAGTAAGTTCAAAGTGGCTTTTACAGCTCTGGCAGGTTGACAGCCGGTCCATGTCTACCCTGGGTCAGAAGTCTGGGAGCAAAGGAGAAGGGAAGATAAACAGCATGAAGTGGTCTTGGTGTTGTGGCTGCAGTTTTCTGAGAGGAGGAGAGGAGCAGACGGGCAAAAGCAGAGAAATGTGAATTCAGTCCAGGAGCTAAAAAAACAGGAAACAAGCATGTCTTTATTTCATCTCCAGAAAGACACAGGCAGTCGTGATTCTTTGAAGAGCTGGGAAATCCCACTGAGGTGACCGCCTCCCAGTTTCTCAGCTGTGGTTCCTTTTCCGTGTACCGTATGTTCATGACCTTAGAGTACGCTGTCTAACAAACACACCACAGTCCAAAATACACTCCTGTGGTTCCATTTGCAGGACACAAGTACCAGGAAATAGTCTGTCCCCTCCAAACAGCGAGCTCCTGAGCTGAAAGATTAAAAGTTAGCACAAAAGGACAGCAGTTCCTGTCTTTTAGGAGCACTGTCAAGTGATCTTACTCCAAATACAAAAGCACAATTAGTCAGGGTGGCCTGCTCCGCCCTTTGGCAAGGCATCTTAGTTTTTTAATTCAAAGAGTGACCGCCAGCCCTCTCTTGGCAGATGGATTTGTGAGGTCATGAATTTTCTTAAAACAGAAAAGGTACACACCTCAGGAATCCACCGGAAAGTTTTATGTAATTTTGCAGACCTCTATGTCATTTGGGAAGTACTGGGCCTCATAAATCCAATAGACTTGTTTTATATTCATACTTATCTGTCAGCTGGCTTTTTAGCCTTTTTGCTGTGTCATGGCTGGTTTATTTTCTGCTCTGATTCAGAGCCACTTCTGCTTAGTTGTTTGTATTATGTATTTTAACCCTATTTTATTGGAAGTCATAGTTCTGAAAAATAGGAGCCACTTTTTCTTTGCTTGAAAAGATGCTCTTTTCTATTCCAGTAATCATGAAGTTAATAAATAGAAGTTAATAAACATTTTTAATCTCTGACAAACATTTAAGATGTTGTTGGATCCCCTGAATAGGCTCTCAATATTAATCAAATCCAGAAATTTTACACTAGGTCTTCAAAAAGAGGATATGTTCAAGTAATATGTGAGTTTATTTTCAAATTTTAACCTTTTTTTTATTTAACTAAACCATGGGAACACAATAAAAATTGCGTCAAGTTCATTGATCCTTCCCACCAGCCAGTTTCACCATCATCCGTGAGCGTGACAACGTTGTGTTTTATGCCCCAGTCACACATTCCCGTTTCTCATAGCGATTGTGCCCGACTGTACGCGATTGACGTGGCCGATGTGATCGCTATGATACGGGATGAAATGACTGTCTCACCCCTGGACTGTGATTCGGGGGCGTTCGTCCCGCTCCAGTTAGGTTAATACAATGATATGACAAGGATTCCATGAATTTCCTTGCCGCTGACACGACGTCAGCCCCGCTCGAGCTCAATTCACATCATGTAAGCACCGACTGAGCCCCGTCGCTTGCGCTATCTTGAACAGGACACAGTCGGGCACAAACGGATACATCCTTGTCAGTCGTCCCCATAAAGCTTTTAAGATTGAGCCACGATCAGCCCGACTGAGCTCCGTACATCCCACGCTAATATCGTTCACCTTAGGACTGCATTAGGCTTCCACTCCACTATAATGAGAGCGGCGATTCTCCACAAGAATTTTGAACAGTTCAAAACTGTCGGGACCCTTCCACGTTCCCCACCATTCATCCACGACTATACAACGGTGATCCAGACCAAGTAGCGCATGCACCACAACCAAAGCACGTTTTATCAGGACAATGACAATCATGCACAATCGCCATGAGAAACAAGAATGTGTGACTGGGGCTTTACAACAACGCAGTTATAGTTAGAGGCCGTCTATAACCATGTGATCTTCTGAAAGCTGGATACTTTCACTGCAAGGAAAGGTAATATAGTACCATGAAAACCTGACCACGCAACTGTCACTGCTCGGCAGCTATACAGCCCCATACGCTACAAACTGTCCCAACACCTTTTCACCTGAACCAGCATTAAGTTCTTCAGCAGTTTGAGCAACAGTATCTCATCTGTTGGACTGAGCCATCATTCCCATATGCATCACTGAGCCTTGGCGGCCCATGACCCTGTTTGCCGGTTCCCCACTGTTCTGTCCTTAGACCACTTTAGTTAGATACTGACCACTGCAGACCAGGAACACCACACAAGGGCTGCAGATCGGAGAGGCTCTGACCCCGTCGTCTAGACATCACAGTTTGCCCTTGTCAAAGTCACCTAAATCCTTACACTTGCCCATTATTCCTGCTTCTATCAACTTTGAGGACAAAATGATCACTTGCTGTATAATATATCCCACCCACTGACAGGTGCCATGATGAAGAGATAATCAGTGTTATTCGCTTCAGCTGTCAGCGGACATGATGGTGGATATTTGGGTATACTGCTCAGAATCTGTGCTCATTTTGACATTCGTTTATTTGAGAGATATGTCCCTAAAAGTAGCACAACTTAAAGAGGTGCTCACAACAGTTAAACAGCATCATAAAGAGCAACTTGTGATGCTTATGGTTGCGATTAGTACAATGACTGTATGGAATGGATAACCATAATAACGTTTAATATTGTAAAAATATGTATTTAAAGAGGCATTTGGAACACTTCAGAGTGGCCTTAAAGCTGATGTTGAATCCAGTAAAAGCTATGCCAGTTCAAACAGAAGATGAAAAGAAAGTTATAAGAAGGAAGAGGGGGAATGAGAAGCTAAATGTAATGGATGTCCTCTTTCCCAGTTTTGTTTTGTTTGCTGAGGAAGAGAGTCAAAGACCACAACTTAAATGTGGGTTCATTTTTGTTGTTTTGGTTATGTATTTGTGACGATTAGGGTTGGAAATGGAAAGCCCTGCTCTTTTCTGCCCCATTTCAAAATGAGGTAGTTGTCTTGTTTCGTGTTTTGTCTGTTGTTAGCTGGTAGTTGTCTTGTCTGTTAGGTTTGAAGTAAATCATTCGAAACTTGAGCTTAATATCAGGCACAATCTGTCTGAATAGGAAAACCTAAAAACACACAATTAGTATTATATTTTTAAATTGTTTCCACATACACCTCGGAAGCCAGTAATAGACTTTAGACCCTCTCAGTATTATTAAGTCTTCTTTGTTCAATAGCCCAGTGAAATGTGTAATCAAAATCTAAAATTACTTCCCATTATTTTCCCATTACGAGAGTTACTGCGGCCTAAATGACTTCAAACACTCACTTTTTTTTCTACATAAACAAGAGGACTGCAGCGTAAATGTCAAACTTCTGTTTTTAAATGCAGCAGTCCAGCAAACCAGAGAGAGGAACTGCTGTATGTGTACATGCACAGTGATGTGAAGCTACAATTAAATCTCAGAGAGACCTTTCAATCAGGCTGCTGACCTTGTCCAAGCAGAGCAACATCATTAGACAACTTCTAATGAATGGCCTGACATTAGCTTTGTTTATAGAGAGCAGTATGCCTACAGTACTTACTGTTAGAACAACTGCCAGATAACCTCTATAACATAATAGCAACTGGCTGTTCATTGAATTTTGAAATTAGTTCTACCATGTAGGCCTGTCACGATAACAAATTTTGCTGGACGATAATTATCCAAAAAATTATTTCTGGTAAATGATATTATTGTCAATATTGTTTTGAAACATAATGTTTTCATTTACATAATTATGTCTCATAATAAAGTGAGTGCACTGTATCAAAAGCAATAAACTTTAATTTCTTACAAGTATTTAACTGTAATTGGAAGGTCAAGATCTTTTAAATAAAATAAATTAAACAAGCAATATAATACATTTAACAAACAAAAAAAGAGAAAAAAAACAATGAAGATAAAATGGACTCTCTTTTGGGAAAAAGTGCATGTAAATAAAAAGCATAATACTAATCAAAAACAGTATAAAAATAGACCCTGTCTCTGTAAAGAAAAAAAAACTCCAATATAAACAATAAAAACAATAAATACAATGGAGTGTATACAGTTTCTGAACTGTTTGTGACATGTACTTTATCCCAGTCAATTCACACTGTCTGTCAAACGTTTGTAACATTGCTGGACTTTCAACTGTATTGAAGGGCTGCATTTCTTCCGCATTGTGGGCGAACGACACTATCAGTGAGTGCGCACCATTTTGAGCTGTTTTATCTATAATTACTTTCCCGATCAAACGACTCAGTAAGCACTGACTGTCAAGGCTCCGCTGCACCTCCCCTTCTTCGTCGCCACCACTTTCAAACAAATTCAACATATCTGCTCGTCGGTGTTCATGGGCTCACACCTTGTTCATTCTGTTCAAAACCAAAATATTCCCATACTGGGACTGTGGCATTAAGCTTAGGTACCCTAGCTTTCATGCCTTTGTTCATATTAGTGTTTTCTTCCTTGTTACTCCTCAGGACCTTCGCTACGGCTCTCTGTGTGTGTACGCGAGCGGCCCTGCCTCCCCCACAAAGGTTGAATGACTGATAAATGCTCACTCCGCTATAAATCCACTAAATCCTAGAACCAACACGCGGTGTTGAGAAAGTAACACAGAGTGAGCAATCTTCTCATCAAGCCTATTTGGTACAGAGAGAGGAGAAAAACCAACATGTATGCACATGTCAACTTATCGAGGCCGGCAAACTTACCAAGGACGTTTTTATTTATCATGCGGTTAATTGATGTATTGATTATCGTGACAGGCCTACTACCATGTCTTTTCATTTTATACACATTTCAAAGGTCAGTTGAAAGAAGGGGCTTTTAAGCAGAAGAACACAACACTGTTTACCAAATTCACAGTTCATAGAGAAATGCTAAGTTCCACTCCAAAACAGTGCCTTACAATGCTCTGTTTTTACTTCCTGGAATGTATTATGTTATAGCCATACAGCCTCCACCTGCATGTGTGTTTATGCTTGTCATAGGCAGATGCCACAACTGTTTATAGCTAAATAAAGTTGGGCGAGTGGATCTAGCTTTCTCGGTTAGCATCATAGGAGATCTTCAGTTGAAAACAGCTGGTGACCACTGCCCTTGAAGAAAATCAATTTTGTGGAATCTCAGTTGAGTGTAATTGTTAACATATATTTTAAAGTCCAGTTTTAGTCAGACCAACATTTTAAATTTGTTTGTCATCTTGCAATATTTTTCTGAAATGTTTTTGCCTTCCCTGAAAACTGTCTTTGGGTGTTGATGTCACTCATACCATGTGTCCAGTGGATATGTGAAACAGTCCATCTGGTTTAAGGTTAGGTTTATCTAGCAGTTGAACAATACAGTTGCACTTTGTGGCCTCTACTCTATTACTAATACAACAGAGTATTTACCTCTGTGTGAGAACAAAAACAAACTTTCTCTTAGATCTGTTCCTACATAAGCTGACTCCTTACCTGTTTGCCAATTTCTCCCACTTTTGGCCAATCTCAAATTTCTCCTCTACTCTTAAAAACTTGATGTCTGGTCAGATTCGTGCTGGACTTCTCAGTGGGGGTTTGTACTCACTGAAATAGTTCAGATCTTTAAGAAAATTAGATTTAAAAAGGGAAGCATTTGCATGAAAACCCTCTGAGCCAGTACACCAAGTGCCTCACTCCAGCCAAGTTTTCATGCTCATGGCCAGCTCTTTTCCCTGTCTAGTGCCTTCACCAACTGCCTCTTTTTGGACAGAAATATCACTCCTCCAGTTTCTTTTTGGGTTCCAAGACTATAATTCAAAACTGAAAATTCCCTTTTTCTTGCACAGGTTTTAGTGTTTGACAAGCAGCTACATCATTTTGCTGTTTGCATACCTTTTATGTTGACCATCAGATCTCACTAACATGTCATTTTAGATCCTTTATTTATCCAGTGCAAGGGAATGAAATGATGAAATGCTCTCCCTTGCATCAATTATCCTTTATCTTTCTGCGATGTCTTTCATAATCCTCTGAACTGCCTCATAGCGTTGTGTTTGCCTCCACTCAGCCGCTCAGCCTTTGTTTCACACTCCTCTGTCCTGCACAAACAAAGTCTGAGTTTTTAAATGAGCTCCCTACAGGTCAAACCATACCATTTTCTTTCCATTTTGGTTTTCTACTCTGCGTGTGCATGCATGTGCAGTTGACTGACCCAGTGCCTGCGTCCTAATCTGACTGTAGCATTCTTCAACAGAGGCTTACAAAACCCCTCTCAGTGTTCTCTTTTATACCAACTGGAGGCTACATTTAGAAGCTGAAGCAAAAACAAAAAGCCGTGAGCTGCAGTTACCCTACTGGCCTCTACATGCTGCACAGCTCTGGGGAAACTCTCACTGTAGCTGACGCAAAGGGGAAGCATCAGCATATGAGTACTTCCCTCTGAGAGCTCAGGAATATTAGCTTAAATGCACAGTTTGCAAAATCTCTCAATCAAAAACGGGCGTAATTATCATGTTGAGGGTTGGAGTGGAATCAGGGGAGTGATTCCTTGCTACTCTGCATCTTAGGTGAGCGAAATCAAGATTAACAGAGTGGTGCAAAGGCAAAAGAATACACAGCTGAGGGCAAAGAGTTACCATAGTTAATCACAAATAAAAAAAAAACGGTTTGGAAAGGTTATTTTGGTTAATCATGTATCCTCTTTAATTACACCAGTTGACCTACAGATGCACCCACTTCAGTTTTCCCCTTCCAGCCAACTACCAGCCAATGGGAGTGCCCAAATTTCCACCATAAACATCCCCATTTAATTGTGCTTTGCCTCACAAGAACACATCCAAAGGGGTTTTTGCTAGTGGAGTAGCGTTAGTATTACAAGTCATACTTTTGGGCAGGTACCAGCATGATCCAGTCATGGACCAATCAAGGAACGTGTGGAGAAAGAAAGTGGTTCCATATAGGGCCCTATAAAATCCATGTAAGCCTGGAGTATCGTAGCTTCTTTGTGAACTTAGCCGGTGTCTCAGGTGGCCACTTCGACATGTTTGCATTGTTAATGAGGGCAGGAGAAGGGGAAGAGGAAGTGAAGCGTGCATTGTCCCCAGCAATGGTGACCCCCTCAGAGTGGTGATATTCTGTGTTTATATTGAATTCCACTTTTAATGTCCAATTCCATTATTTGTATGTGATTCTGTGATCATGGATTTTATAGGACCCCACATCTGTATTGCTAAACCTGCCCTCCAATGCCACAGACCAATCACATGTTTAGCAGCCACTCAATACACTCAGGCATTTGGCTCGTAGATTCCTGTTGAAAAACATCAAAAGTTTGGCTCCTTTGTGGTTTTATTGATATTTATACAGTTGGAGAAATGGTCAAACAGTGTGCATGGGACACAAATAACACTGTCATCAAGACTTACATACAATAACAACTGCAGGAAGTGCCCAGGAAGTCAACTTGTATCTCCTCAGCCACCAAACCAATTCTCAAATATGTTTCAATCAGGACTTGGACTACCCACCCTCTGGTCTCCAGCCCAAGCACTTACCGACCGAGCTACATTGTCAACTAGTGGCGGGTGACCATATTATGCAGCTTTTGAAAGGCAGTGTAAAGAAAAACAAGCCAAGATTAAGCTGACGCTAAGTGCAAAGTTTCTACGTGTTCAAAGGTCATTGGTCATTGGATTCCATTTTCATTGCTTGCTGAAAGGTTTTCTTTTCCTTTTTCCAACTTTATTTATAGAACATATTTAACATTTTCAATGGACAGTGTGATATAACAACATAAGGTCTAAAAATTTTGAATAAATACCACCCTTGAATGTAAACTCCCTTCACGTCCCACTAGCCTTTACAAGGCCATTCAACTAGAAAAAAACCAACAATAATAGCAATAAATAAATAAACAGGAAATGATAAAATAAAACAAAGAATGTTAAATAATGTAAATAACCGAGAGTAAATAAATAATGCACATTTGAATCCTCTAACTGGGAATTAGAATGTATAAAGTTACAAAAAGGAAAGTAACATGAAATTATTATTTTAGTGTGAACCTGAGTTTCTCAAGCTTCAAATTATAAAACAACTCACGGACCCAACACAAATGCAAAGGGGGACTGGGGAGTTTCCAATTGAGGAGAATCACCCGACAGGCCAACAGGAAGATGAATGCCAAGGCCTGCTTCCTAAAAAGTTTCCTACAACCCAGAAAAACACAAGCTCCTCTCATTGAACTCTCTGGCATTTTTAAAGTTCACAGAAACACGTAACCGCCAGATGGCAGTTTAAGTTTTTAATTATTCCGATATTTTATTGCAAAAACTCCTCATGTGGTCCCTTTAGAACATTTAAACTCTTTCACCCAAATATGAATTTCAGTCTTTGAACAACTGAGACGATGACAACTGGCACCAAATCTCACTGCAGGCTTCAAAAACATCCTTTCAAAAAGCATCAAAGAGGCCGCTGCTTTGTTTTTTACTGTCAGCGTTGCAGGATTCCCTCCTGTGTTTCTGCAGACGTGAGGCGATTTATTGTTATATTTATAGCTCTGATTTAGTTTCACATTGTGGCTCAAAATAATCTCACAAATCACGCTATGACGCAGCAGAAAGCTAAAAACCGCTGCGTCTCTGTGCAAGTGTTTTGTGAGTTTGTCAATGAGACACAAAGAGTGTCGGCATCACTTCTGATTCTTTCCCCTTTGTTCCACTTTGAAGCGAAAAACACACCCATTTCATCTCACCAGAGAGCTGTGCAAAACTATTTCAAGAAGATGGTAATTTGGGAAGCTTTGGAAACAAAACGTCGCGGGCGGAGCAGTCTTTCTCTCCCTCCGTCTGCTCTCTGTCTCTGTTTTTGAGCCCGGCTGATCTGAATATCTGAGTGCTGAGGTGATGGAGGAGGAGCTGGGCTGTGTGTGCAGGCCTCAGATGTAGAGAAAATTAGGGTATGAGGATCACTTTAAGATTTATGAAAGTCGTTAAGCTCCGTAGCCGCAGTGTAAGCTATTTCATCATTGATACGCCCGGTAAAAGCACACGCATGGATTTGTAATAGATCTCGGATATTTATGTAGGTGTGCGCAGACTCTCACGTTCATCATTTGCAGGCATCTTTGCGTGCATGACATTTTAACCTTGCTCATAAAACTAATGTTTGCTCTGATGATGCAGTGCAATAATTGTGATCCATGTGATTTATGAGTGTTGTGTATGCAACAAGGCCAGCTTTTGGCTGTGTTTGTATTCAGCTAGCAGAGGACCATCCGAAAAGTGAAATAAGTATTATAGACCAAGTTAGGAATGTATCCAATCACAGCTACTTTGGTTGTGTGGAGAGGTTGGATGAGTTAAGACAAACATAACTGCCCTAGCTTTGGATGGTGGTGGGCCAAGTTGGGGAGCGATCCCCCAACTTAGCCCGGTTGGGCTAAGCTACTGTGAATTAATATGTATTCATGTAGAGCAGGTTCACTGTTTGTTGTCAATTCTGGTTATGACCACCAGGAGGTTATGTTATTGCTGGTGTCTGTTTGCTTGTTTGTTTGTTTGTTTCTCTGTTAGCAACATAACTCAAAAAGCTGTGGACAGATTTCAATGAAATTTTCAGGAAATGCCCGGACTGTGACAAGGAACAAATGATTAGATTTTGGGACTGATCCAGATCACCGTCTGGATCCGCCTTACGAAATTTTTTTGTGAATAACTACTGACCTAAAATAGATATCATTATGAATCCAGTTGCTAATGGTATGTTTTCATGGTCAAGGAATCTAAATATTTCGATTAAATAAAGGCAGGACTAATATTTATGGTGAAAATCACAATATGGGTGAGGACTGTGGCGCTGGTGGAGGTCTGCACTCTCCAAGTGTTTTTCAAGTATTGTAAGTGAGATGCTATGCCAGGTAGCCTAAATAAAGGTGATCGTACTCCACACAACAATTTAATTTGTTTCTGTTACTTTATAAAACCAAGTTTAACTAGCATTCTTTAAAGGATTATTAGATGTGTCATTTTCTTCTAAAGGTGCTTACACACCAGACGCTACTTGTACTACCTCGGCGATCACTCTCCATGCAACGTCAATGTACAGCTGCGATGGGGCGGGGCTAACCCTCCTGCGATGCGTTTGCTGTGTACAAGATGATCACTTCAAATGTCGCGCAATGTCAAAGTTTAAAAAAAGTTGATCTTTTCAGACGATGTCGTGTGTGGCTGTACGGCAACAGCCAATCAGCGATGTGTGCCTGTGTGACGGTACCCGTGACAGACAGTTTTTCATTCGGACTTCAGAGGAACAATTTTTGTCCGTGTGGGAAACATAAGTCAGTGAGGACATTAGTTCCGCCTAGACGGACCGCAGAAAAGTCACAGATAATGCTGCTGCAGGGCATCAGCTGCAGTGTTTTGTGTTTGATTAGTGAATGAAAAAAGATACAGTTGGAATAATGTCAGCTTATACATTCTATTGTATGATATATGATATGAACGCGGTGAAACCCGAGCGGATGCGATGTCACCGAGCGACGGCCGACGGCAGTGGTGACCAAAATGAGGTATTTCTGGGCATGCAACGATACTCCAGTGGGCAACGGGATTTTGATCGCGGAGTCGCTTGCGGTGTGAACACAGCTTCAGTGTAAAACATAACATCAGAAATTCAAGAAATAATTTAAAAAATGCCTTACCCTTTACACTTTGTGTTTTGTTGACTAAATTTACAGTATATTTCATCACTAAAATGTTGTGAAATTTCATCACCTAAAACTATACTAAAATTGAAATTATTTAGACAACTATAAAAGACAATCTACATTAAAAAGTGCTATCAAAATTAACACTGTTCGGGCAGCTGATTAGTGTGCCTCCTGGTGGGCTTTCTCTAGAGGTTTTCCAGGCATACCCAACTTAGAGTAGAGCCCAGGGCAGACCCAGAACTAGCTATAGGGATTGTATATCCTGTTTGGCCTTGGAATGGCTCAAATTGTGCCAGGGGAGAGGGAAGTCTGAGCTGCTTGGTCTACTGTATCTGTGCCCCAGCACTGGATGAGAAGTACAAAATGGATGGAAGTAGGGATGTAACGGTTAAATGTAAAATGATAAACCGCGGTAAAATTTCCCACGGTAATCATTACCGTGTCCTATTAAAATTGCCCGAGTTACCCGTGTTTGATTACCACACTGTATCAATAACTTACGGTGATGCTGCTCTTTGCCCCAAAAAGCCGGAACTGTGTGTGTCTGCCCCTGATGAAGCAGCTGTGTCTCACAAACGGAGGTGTGCATGCTCAGTTTGCATTGTTCAGTCTCTGAAAGTTTAGCAGTTGGAGCCTCGCTCAGACTCTTAACAGGTTTTCCCACTCGAAACGGCTAAAGTCTGGTCGAAGTTTGGATTTTACAAGGATGTCGAGGTGAAATTGATTGACAACTCTGTCACTGTCTAAAACATGAAGCTGTGGTTGAAGACAAAAATGCGCATGATTAAACCTGCTGTAACTTATTGAGTAAACGAGCAGAGAGAGAGAGGATTCAGTGAGCCATACCTGAGTGAATTATAGGAGGTTTATCAGTATTTTCTGTGCAAATAATGTATAAAGGTTGAAAATAACAGCATTAGTATCAATCTGGAGTGTGTTCTTGCTGTTCTTTCACTGTTTATTCGCCGTATTTCGTCGTCAGAGATCATCTTTTTCCGTCATAGTTTTTGTTTTATGGATTTAATCAATCGTCATTTGGAAATATTAAAGAAGGAGATGTCGAGGACATCTACTATGGATAGGGGTGACCAGAGGAGAGTCATGAAGGGGGCTAACTGCTTCAAGGACTTTTTTTTAGTAAAACAAAAAATTAATAAATAAAAAGGCCTGGACACGGTCTAATATAACGAGCTCTAACATGGACACTAATGCTGCAGGCAAACAAAAATGTGTGAGTGTATGTAAAATAAGTTACATTTATTTTTGTCTGTCTAAAAATGTTCATTGATAATTGGTTATGAAGAGAAACCTGTTAAAAGTAGATTTTTTTTTTCTTGTAATTACACACTGTTTAAGCCTTTATAACACAATAATGACAAATACTTGCCAGAATAGTTTGCTTCTATTTCTCATGAAAAAAGTTTAAACAAATTTATTTATAGGACATTTCCTGACACAGTTATTGACAAAAAAAAGTCAAAAGAACTGTTAAAATTATTACATTAGAGGGGTTAAATGATTTCAAGACTGTGTTAAAGTACTTTTTGAACATTTTGGGCACACTGCAACAATACCGTGATAATAATGATAACAGTGATAATTTTGGTCACAATAACCATGATATGAAATTTTCGTACCATTACATCCCTAGATGGAAAGATGGATGGACACTTACCAAAGTGCCTCATTTCAAGATAACAAGCAGTAATAAAGGCCCTATAATATGCAATTAGGTTTTTATTCTGTGGAAGGAAAGCGAAGTACCCGTAGAAAACCCACACATGCACGAGGAGAACATGAAAACTCCACTTAGAAGGACTCCAACTGACTCAGAAACTGACTCATCACTGCACCGCCCTTAAAGGGCAACTCCGTTTTTTTGACACCTGGACCTTATTTATAGGTGTGTGCATGCTCATATACTCACTCAGACAAACATCGTGCAGCTCGGAGTCCTTCAGAAGTTATTTAGATCCAACCGATTCAGCCGCACTTAGCGGGGGCCACGGCAATGGAGCTTCAGCGCGGGACATAATCTCGGCAAAATCGCTCATTTCAGCTATATTTTTTCATCCGGTTTGTCATTGCAGAGAAATCCTCTAGAGTAGTCAGACATATATTCCTGGATAGATCCATACGCATGTCAGCCGGTCTCAAGTCCCACTCTGAGGAGCCAACACACTCCTCTTCTGTTGCTATAGGCGAACACTGTCCACAAGCGCACCGCCAGTTCGCATTGAGTCGTGGACGTGCTCCTGTTTGTTGTTCTCGAGCCAGCTGTTCGTCTCTCTCCCTCCACGTTCTTCTTTCATGGAGCTCCTCATCTGTGTACTCAGGCTCGAACTGGTAAGGACAACCGTCAAACTTGAAGTCTGACTCATCGGCATCAGATAAATATTCTGCCATGTTGCTCAGCTGTACCTTTGTGGCGCGCAGCTATGACGTCATCGAAAGTTTGTTTACCAGGTTAGCTGACCCACCTGAAGACGGTAGACGAGCTGACTTTATGATAACACTGGCGATGGATGAAAAATATAGCCGAAATGAGCGATTTTGTAGAGATTATGTCCCGCGCTGAAGCTCCATTGCCGTGGCCCCCGCTAAGTGCGGCTGAATCGGTTGGATCTAAATAACTTCTGAAGGACTCCGAGCTACACGATGTTTGTCTGAGTGAGTATATGAGCATACACACACCTATAAATAAGGTCCAGGTGTCAAAAAACCGGAGTTGCCCTTTAAGGGAACAGTGTCATTAGTCGATGCTACAAACAAAACAATCTTCCTCTGAAATCAAGTGCAGAGACTAGATAAAGAAATATGGGTGTTTTCCTGTAATGTGCTGCTCAGAGGCTGACAATAACTCAAAGTCTGATGACAGTAGATGCAACCTTGGGTACGTTTGAAAACCATGTTACTGACACCATAACTGTCCTCATTTCCGTCTTTATGGTGTCAAACTCGTCACCCAGCGTTAATCATGACAGTGTTTCTCTGAGTTGTTTTTTCTGAGGCGTCTCTTTTGATTTGACACTGACATGACTGATGCTTCAAATCCTCCATGTTGCTCTCCCTGAGTTTCCTCCTGGGTATCCTCCACAGCCCAGAGATTACTCACATGAACCACTGCAGTGAATAATTAAGCAGGACTCCCATCATGAGCGGAAATGATATTTTCATGCGTCCTCTGAGAGTAAACATTTAAATGTTGATTGTGTGGGAAGAGACAGAGACAGAAAGTGACCTCGTCAACCCTCTCTCTCTCTCTCTGTCTTATTTCTCCTTGAAGGAGGAGGCAGGATGAGGGGAGGAGAGGAGTAGGAGACGGATTTCACTTGATATCTCGCCTCTGCTCAGGGAATACTCCCTCCTTCCTCTCAGTCCGGCTATCAGCGTGTCTTTCTCTTTGGTTTTCAGCGGAATCAAAGCTGCCCTTGGAATTAATGACGCGGGTCCTCATCTCCATTAAAGAGGAATTCACACGTGATCAGCTCAGGGATCATGGTCAGGTTTTAAGGGAATTAATGCAGATCTGCATGACCTCTGTGAGACCTTAAATTAGCATTAAGACCAGATTAGTGTACTAAATAATGATACATGGAGCCAAACAAACCCCAGTGCTTTGTTTAGATACTCTAAAGCTGGTTTCTATCTGTGTTGTCCGAAGCAGGGAAGTATTTCCAGCCTTTTAAGCTACGTAAACATATTTTCAAAGGAGATTTAAGGACTTACCCACTGTTTGTACCCATTTAGTTTATTTTCTGATATATAGTTTTCTATTACGTTGTATGACCCTGGCTGGTGAGTGCAATAATCATGAATGAATTGGAGAAAAGAAAATCTTGTCATTGTTAAGTTTGAAAGTGGAACCCTTATAACCATGAAGTTGGGATGGAAGTGTTTATAAAAACTTTAAAAAGAGATTTGTAAATCCTTTTCAACTTATGGTCAATTGCATACATTACAAAGACGAGATAATTAATGCTCAAACTAATAGACCTTTTTTACTTGTTTACGGGTATTCACTCATTTTGAATGTAGTGCCTACACCATGGACCAAAAAGGCTGGAACATGAGGATGTTTACTAGCCTTGCAGAGCAGACAGACCTGCCTGATTCTGAAATCCTGCAGGTCCGTCTTGCCAGCCTCCATTGTCCAACGAATTCACTCGGCTGAGTTCTTAACGGCCCAATCAGGGAAGAGAGGCGGGAGCTGCAGAATGCGGACGCGATGACAACCGGAAGTTGAGAACGGACATGCCGATTAGCCTATTATCCTCATGGCTACTAAGTGAAACTTGGCAAAATCTACCCTCCTCAGAAGTTTGCTTGTAGGGATTGTCTTTGACGAGGTTCATGTCTCATATAAATGTTAAATGAATAATCTGTGTGGTACAATTAAGTGTAAGATAATAGTATAAGGCTGTTAGCTGTGAGCTGCTAAGTTAGCGGCTAAGGGCTAATGGTCATTAACTGTTATTAGCTGTTAGCGGCTAAGTTAGCGGCTAAGGGCTAATGGTCATTAACTGTTATTAGCTGTTAGCTGCTAAGTTAGCGGCTAAGGGCTAACGGTCATTAACTGTTATTAGCTGTTAGCGGCTAAGTTAGCGGCTAACGGCTAACGGTCATTAACTGTTGTTAGCTGTTAGCTGCAAAGTTAGCGGCTAATGGCTAATGGAAATTAACTGTTGTTAGCTGTTAGCTGCTCAGTTAGCCGCTATGGCTAATGTCCATGAACTGTTTTAACTGTTGTTAGCAATTAGCCGCTACATTAGCTGCTATGTATGCTACATTATAGGAGGCAACCCTGCGTGATGTGGATTGGTCTGTGATGAATGTGATGAGCCAAATGATTGTCCAGTCACAAGCTTGTGTTTTTTCTTTTTTAACGTTCTGCCCCTGAAAACAAATTCAAAGGGCTCCTACCCAGATGGACTAGTGAAATATTTCTGTGGCAGATCTTTGGAGCTGTCAATCTGGCTTGTCAGGTTACATTTTTACCACTGTTTTGCGTCACCTTAACTTTATCAAACCTCAATAAGCAGTTGTGAACTGAGGACACAAATTGTTGTATACATGTAGGCAGAATTCGCTCACATTCGATCCTGCTGTACAACTTCAGTTGCTCAACAGAATAGGGTCTCCTTTGTCATGTTTTGGGCTTCATAATGCACCACACATTCAGCTGGAGACAGGTCTGGACTGCAGGCAGGCCAGTTTAGAACCTGCACTCTTCTACTGCAAAGCCATGCTGTCCTCACTCATATAAGCACGGACATCCTTTAAAAAGTCATTGCATCGAAGGCAGCAAATGTTGCTCCAAAACCTGTATGGACCTTTCAGGATTAATGGTGCCTTCAGAGATATGCATGTTACCCATGCCATGGGTACTAACACACACCATACCATCACAGATGCTTTTTAACTCTTCTGCTGTTTATGTGGGTGGTGCTTTTTCTCTTTAGCTTGAAGGTTTGAGATTTTTTTTTTAAATGGGACAGTATGCATTGATAAACACTGACATGTAAATGCATGGGATTACAGCCGAGTGGCTAATTTCCATCCCAAGTCACATTAGTAGAATGGGACTTGAATACATCTACAGAGAATATTAAAAGACAGGTAACGTACATGAACCGTAGACAACCTAAAATGTCATACAGTCCAAAAGACGACAGGCTGGGAATTGGGGGACCTTGGGAATTATACACAAATAGTTATTAAGTGCTAGACTGCTAAATTAAATGCCATAGTTAAGAGAACACCATGTCCATGACGAACAGAAACAGTCTGAAATGGGGACTCAGACCACAGCAGACTTTTCCACTTTGCCTCAGATGAGCTCGGGTCCAGAGAAGCCGGCGGTGTTTTTGGTTGTTCTGATAATTGACTTTGTCTTTGCACAATAGAGTTTGAACTTGACCTTGCAGGTGTAGAGATGAACTGAGTTAACTGATCATGGTTTTCCAAAGTGTTTTCATGAGCCCATGTGCTGATATCCTTCACAGAATGATGTCGGTTTTGAATGCAATGCTGTCTGAGGGACGAAAGGTCACAGCATTCAATGTTAGTTTTCAGTGTTCTACCCACATGCACAGATTTCTTTGCATTCTCTAGATTTTTGGTGATATCATTGACTGTAGATAATGAAATCCCTAAATTCACAGCAATTGTGCATAAGAAATACTGTTCTTAAACTTGGGACTATTTACACACACAGTTGTTCACAGAGTAGTATAAACCGATGATAATGTTGTGATTTTATAAAAAAAGCAGACATCTGTATAAGATCATACATCAGCATCTTGCACATTCATGGTTCAGGTTTCGAATATTTTATAGGCAAAGGCAAATGGTGCCCTTTGAGAAAGACTGGCTTAGATCCATTAAAGCTGCTTTACTTTATGTATTCTTTTTGTTTACACAAAACAGGGAGTGAAAATAAATCGAGGACACTTCAGCCATCCTCTAAACTTCTTGATGCTGATACTGTAGATCAGCTTGACTGACCGTCCACCGGCTGTCTCATTTGTGGATGTTGAGAAGCCCAGATCAATACATTCCCCTTCTCCTCTCGTTACTGTGAGCTGGAGATAAATTGGCTAGAAGCTACTCGGTCTGGGCACAAATAAATTGGAGCTCTCAGTGGTTGAACTGCATTATGTTTTATTTGTAATTCAACAGACCTCTATTTTATCAAATTAGTCTGGAAAAAACTACAATTATTGAATTAAGAGATGCTGTGAGCAATTTAGCAGCCAGTCTGAAGAGAAAGATGCTCTGCACAGTGAGTGAGTTTAGCAGCAGAGGAGGAAAAGGAGTCACAATAGAAATAAAAACACAGAGAGAAGAACCTGGAGGCACAAAGAGAGATACTCAGACAGATAGGAGATGCTATTGTATTGGACGGCAGTTTAAGTGAGCTGATGGAGTCTGCAAGCTGCAGATCACAAGAGAATTTTAAAGTCTTGGACTTGTGTATTCGGGGACCAAGCTGCAACTTTAAGGCTAGAAGGCAAAGCTGTTGCCAATCACATTTGCCAGAAGTGACAGTTCTTCACATTCGCACAAGAGGCAGCCTCCAAAAGTTAGCAAATGCTCATTAATCCTCAAGTTAAAATGCCCAATTTTACACAAGGTTTAATATGTATGTGATGGTATTGGAAGTTTGTTATTTTACAGGCAGGTACTCCAGGATTCAGTGACTTTATTTTTGATTTTTTTGCTTATGCTATGAATAAATACAGAATACTTGCATCCCCGTAAAAGGATAGGTATTTAGTAAAAATGCCCCCGCAGTCTAACAGTGCAAAGGAATGGACAGCAACAATAAGCACATCACTAGTGTGGTCAAGTGGGAGCCTCCCCTCACTGATGTCTAGTCTAATCAATAATGCCTCAGGAAGGGTAGACCATGACCTTCAGAGTCCAAGACTCACCTGCTCCATGTTAGCTCTCACAACTGGTACTCAGACCTCTTTGATTGTACCTTTTTCCGCACAAGACTGTCACAGACCAAAGGCTCTACACATGCAATTTCTAGGTAGAGACAATACAGACGCTGGATATTTCCAGCAACCTCACAGTATGATATGTATCCTGACACTGAGGCCACAATACAATATGTATCTTCATACACGTAAATTGTGAAAACTGACTACACTTTTAACTGAAATGATGTACACAGAAGTGCTGTGTGACCTTTTTTAGCTCAATATTACAATTTCTGTTTTAAATGCGATCATAGTCCATACTGATGTATTGTGACAGCCCTGGTTCTTGTTTTTGGCAAGTCTTTCCTGGCTGTCTCTCTCTGTTTTCTCTTTTATTTTATTTATTTGTTGATTTGGCAGGGACATTGCAATTGTACATAGTCACAAAAAACTATTTGCAGCTGATGCCATGCAAGTAGAGTTGATAGCCTAGGCTAATTCTCAACTCCTGTCCCTGGTTCGGCCTTTCTACATCACATAAAAACACAAGAAATTATAGTGAAACATTAATAAAATCTATTAAAAAACTATTAAAAACTAATACTATCAAAAATAATAATCAAATAAATAAGTAAGTAGATAAATCCTTCTTCACATGCACACATTATTCTTCAAAAATGGGTACAGGATTGTTTTGTTTTTAGCCAAGACATTAGCCTGGCGGTGAAGATATTGAACTCAGTGATGGTCTTGAGCTCAGATGGTAGCAAGTGCCACATCTTTGCACCATTATAAGAAAAAGAGGACTGACCAATTGACTGACCCCGTGTGGCTCTGCTGCTGTTTTGTTTCTGGACAAATGAACAAAGTGGCTCTGGTGCATTAATACATGTTTCATTCCTGTCCCAAGAAAGGGGAAGTCCTGGAGAAAAAGTTGTTACTGTGTTGTTTCACTTACTAAGTGCTCACTTCACTGTTCAAGATGTTCAAGTGGAAGTCACTTCAGCCTCTTTTCTATTTGGTTTGTGATAAGTGTGGTCAGCAGATAAACAGCTCAGCATGCTAGTTAATAATCCACAGATCTAACTTATAGAACTTTCCATCTCCAACACTTGACCCTAACATGGTATGTCTTCTTTTCATGAAATGGTCAATTTAAGCCTTACAACAATATGGCCTCAGCCTAAATGTAGAACTCCTGTCTTTAGAAATGCAGACAAAGGCTGATGCCACTGTGGGCGTATTCATAATTGATACCGTCTATGCCGCTGATCACTGCCAAATGTCCTTTTTTGTTTGTCATGCTGTTTTGTCCATTTTCATCACTCATTCATTTTTAAGTCTGAGGCAGAAATTAGTTCAAGAGCCCATCTGTGGCCCTCGCTGTGACCCATTTAAAGGCCCTGCAGACGGCTGTATTCATTCATCCTGATGGATGAGACCTCTGCTCGGGCTGAGATGGAGACCAGGGCTGGTATGTGGGGTCAACAGACTCCTTGCTTCGTTATAAATAGGATGAAGGTAGATCTAAAGAGGCCAAAGGAAGTAAGAGGGCAGAGATAAAGATAACTGACAGTCAGTGTGGTGTGCAGTTTTTAAATATGGAAAGTTGTTTGTCTGCTAAAAAATGTCCCAGACCTGTGCAGTTCAGTTTTTTTCTTAAACCAGTTTTGCAAGTTATAAATCTAAACCTGAGAATCATGCATTTTAAAGCCCCATTGAAGTATTTTTGCATTTAAAACTTTTTCTTAAGTTGTCCTACTTTGTAAATGTCAAAAGTATTTTCATAATTAGAAGTGACGTCTGCCAAGCGTTCCTCATTTGAAGCTCTAGCTGTGACATTTTTGTGGGTGCACACGCCTTAAGTGTAAATGTTTTTAGTTTTTACTGCACACCAAATCTTTTTGGCAAAACTAGAGTTTTTAAAAGTTAGCTTGGACCTGATCATGATAGAATTTTAACTATTTTTGTCTTTTAAATCATTTAAAAAGGCTGAATTATTAAATCAGGCTCCACTTTATTTGGTATACCATAGACCCAGCTTAAACCTTCTTTGCCTTAATGCTTCATAATTATTTACATTAACGCGCAGTTGAATGAGTGTACCTAATAAAGTGGCTGGTGGGTGTACATGCTGGAGGGATATAATCACCAGACTGTTTTTCTCCTTTATGATAACTTCATCAATCATCTTCATCTTTTTTCTCTGAACTCTTTCAGGCATAAGCTTGGAGTTTAATGGCTGTTTTTCTTGGCTTTTACAAACACCTGCCTCCTGGGCTCTTATTAATAAGAACATAATATTACACATTAATCATCAGGTTTTCTAAAAACTTACCCTCACACCAGGAGCACTGCTGCCTTTCTTTAATATCAAATAAATGACCAAAGAAATAAGTGTAAAGCTTTCTGAGCATGCCCGGAGTTAAGGATAAATACCCTTCATCAGAAACTATGAGGTGTTCATGAGGCTACTTTAGTAATGCTGCTTCAGCCCTTTGATCAACACGCTCTTCGTCTCCATTCACAAACATGCAAAGTGATGGATTATACCACGGCTGCAACCGAGTGGAAAATCAATTTTACCCAGAAAAAAACGGCTCTCCTACATACATTATCATATTTCACGCTACACGACACAGACTGAGATGTTTTATTTCCAGATATTTGATTTGGCTCATGGCAAAACAGAAACAGGCCGCCGATTCAAAAGAAAATAGTGCGACTTGGTTAACGAGGTGAGGAGGAATGATACTTCAAAGATGAAGCTGAGCGTCGGAGGGTCAGACAAGAGTTTGAACCTTAAAGAGCTTTTGGTGCTCATTAGTTAAGAATGCGGTGAAGTCAAGGGTACGTTTATTTACACCGAGGCTTTACGTGAAGAATTTCAAACTATAAAAGCACTGGTGGTCTGATGGGAGGGGATTTTATTAATTTGTTGCTCTTTTCAGGGGAAAAGTTCCTTGGATCTATATGGACTTTTTAAGGAATTCTGTACAATTTGATCACATAGTTTAGCCTAAAGTCAAGTCTGGGACTTTGCCATGGCCCTAGATCTATGGAGGAAGGGCCCCACAGTGAATACTTCTGATGGGTTGAATACTTGGAGGCCCTTGTACATTTGGCCTAAACTAGTGGGAATTTACACACCAAACTGATGCATATACGTATGCAGTTACATACATTGTTTGCATACTGTCATTCAGTTTGCAACTGATGTATATAGAACAAAAGTCAGTTTACATAGGCTCCAGTTTATAGATTCAAGTGTAGAACAAATGCAAGAAAGATACAATCGGGGCGGACATTAGCTCAGTTGGTAGAGCGTCCTGCTAACCCCCAGCAGCAGCAGTAGGTTCGAATCCCGGCCACAGCCCTTTGCTGCATGTCTTCCCCCCTCTCTTCACCCGCTTTCCTGTCATTCTCCAGCTGTCCTATCGAATAAAGGCCATAAAAGCCCAAAAAAATAACTTAAAAAAAAAAAGAAAGAAAGAAAGATACAAACAAGCACAAATGATAGTAAGGAATGTGCGAGAACCAAGGGAAAAAATGCATCAATATGTTATATATTAAAGATGCTATGAGGAGTTTCTAAGTAATTACAAAAAATTCTCACATTTAGATATATGCCTGATCGAAATACACACTTTAAGATGAGTTTTAAAGCATCAAAATAGGTTATCTATATATGCTATTCCTTAGCTTCACGGTCGGGTTGGACAGGGCTGGACTGGCTTGGATACCCAACTTCAGGAACAAGACAATTAAAACTAGAGCAAATTTATATTATTCGGAAACCTCTTAGAGCACCGGGCTGTAAGTAGCGATATATAGCTTCATAGCCATCAAAGCTGGATGCCCCCAGTGTGAACAGTTATTTAGCTCCTGTAATAATCAGTTTATTTGCACTTCTGACTGGGGTGTGTCACTCTAGATAAGCTGTATACATCGTATTGTTAGACTTATATTTACAAAAACGCTGCTATAGTGATAATCACATTCTTCATGTGATATTTGTGAACAACAACGCAGGGCGTGCTAACAACAGCTAACAATAGCCTGGTAGATCGGCATGTTTTTTTCCGTTTTCAACTGGAACACCGATAAGTCGGAGATGATGTCACTCCCAGTTCCGAGGTGACTGGAACGCAGCTTTACAACAGTCACCGCGTGTGCTCATGGGTAGCAGAGTCTTCATGTTGCCGGTATTTCTCCTCATAGCACCTTTAAATGTATTTCTGTAGTTCTAAAGGTGTATTTATAGACCTTAAAATTCTTTTGAAAGAACTGTAAAAGTTTTTAAAAATATGCCTATTGTATATTTAACAAAGGTATTTCTATTTTGTGGATTTTCACATATCGAGGGAGAGTCTGGAAACTGAGCTCTAGCTCCACGGTGGAAGGACCACTGTAGCTTCACTCACAATGAGCTGCAAACCCAACCGTAACATTTAGATGCACCCTCCTCCATGCATAACATGCTTAAAAAGATGCTCAACTGTTCATCCCAGCTGCCTCAAGAAACACGACTTACACTATCTTATGTCTTTTAAGCTTTTGAAAGTTTCTCTGTTTCTATTTCACGACTGCCCCTCTGTCAGAGTAACGTGTATTAGTGATCTGTTATTAATCCAGTATTCAGGACCCTGGTGTATTTGCTTCATCAGTGTTTGGCTCTCATTCAGCTCAGCAGTGCTAAAGTGTGTCATCTATAAGTTTGGATGTATATTAAGACACATCTTGAGTGAATTAAAGACTATTACATGTTAATAATCAGATTTACAGACCATGCCCGATGGTAAAGACACACGTGAGTCAGATCTGTGTTTACATTTTGAAAATAGTCTCCCATGTATCTCACAGAAACACATCTTTTCTCTTAAGCTGACTTAATTTGACAAATGTGAAGACCCACTTTAGCCAGCAAATGAATGTCTCGAAATCAGGCAGCACCAAACACAGACCAGATTTAGGTGCATAGAAATCCCAGAAACACATTTGTGAAACGTGTCAGCAACAGAAAATAAATTGGCCCAAAATGAGAAACACAAATTAGGCTTCCCTGTGGAGTCAGAATGGTAACAGGCCAAAATCCACAAATATCCCTGTTTTCTAGGGATGGTTCTCAGGTGATGAGTTTAATCTGTTTAGCATGTCTGGCAAAGAGTTTGTCCAACCTTGAAGAAAATATGTTTAATTATTTTGGATGAGTTCCCTTTTAAATCTTTTGATATCAAATTGAAACAATATGTCTGCCTCAGGGAGGGACGTGTAACTGTAAACATGTCAAAGAAGAATCTGTTACTCGCAATAATGTTAAGTGTCAAAATGTTGTTTTTGGACTGCTTAGGGTCGGCTTTATTTAATGATCACAAACAGCCCTCTAATTCACTGAAAGCACACTTTTTGTAAATGATCTCCAGTGTGGAGGTTTTCAAGAGCATCACATTGTGTGTTCTCCTCTGTGTGATGTGATGTCAACACTTTAGTTTACATGAGACTTTTGCAGATTCCGATGTTGTTAAACTTTTGCTGGCTTTAATGTTGCTGACAGGACAATTTACTTGATAACACAGTTTCTGCCTGACTACGCTGCAGCTTCATATAACATGTGGAATGTACAAACCTGAGGTTGTACTGGACCAGACCTAGTGTTGAGACCCCTTTTCACTGAATTTCAGTAAAACCACCAAAAAAAAGCTGGTCATCATTACACTGACTCATTCACATCAATTCTTCAAAGGTGCTATGAGGAGAATCTATTTCCGGCTACATAAAGAGTCTGCTACCCATTAGCACGCGCAGCGACTGTCGTAAAGACGTGACCCAAACCAAAGTGTGCGTTTGTTGTGATGCTAATGAATGCGGCTCGGACCTTCCTCAGAACTCTGCATTGCTTTACAACTCCATTTTTCAACAACTTACAGGATGCAAAGCGACGAGGTAATGTATCTCTTTCTCATTACGTAGCGGTAGTTTTTGATGTGTGACAACAAGCAATTTTTGGAAAACGTAGTATCATAGTTTTATTGCCGGCTATGTATCGCTACTTACAGCCCAGTGCTGTAAGACGTGTCCGAATAATATAAATTTGCTCTAGTTTTAATTGTCTTGTTCCCAAAGTTGAGTATCCAGGCCAGTCCAGTCCTGTCCAACCCAACCGCGAAGCTAAGGAATAGCATTTATAGATAACCTATTTTGATGCTATAAAACTCATCTTAAAGTGTGTATTTCGATCAGGCATATATCTAATAATGAGACTTTTTTGTAATTACTTAGAAACTCTTCATAGCATCTTTAAGTATGTAATATTTATGTTCACATTGCCACTTTTCACTAAAATCAGTCAAGTTTTCAAACAAGATTTACTGATGAGGGCCTATCGAGGGGATGATGTTGTCCCACAAAGCATTGTAATACATGCTAATTACGAACCCTACAAATTTGCAACGGAATGTGGAGTAAGCCAGCTGTTTTGCACATAATCAACATAAAACCCTGCCTTTTTTTTTTGCCATTGTTGGTGTGGAGCCCAAAGTGCTTCCACAGGGAGGTTTTACTTGTCCTCCTTTTCTGGAGATGAACTTTGTGTTGTTGAAATCAAGAGTGGGCAGGAAAACATCAATATTGGTATCAGTGTCAACAAATATTAGTATTTTAAACCTCAGTATTGACGTTGGCCTTGAATTTCGCAACGGATGCAGCACTTTTTTTTTTTTTTCTTATGTGTGGACAGGATTTTCTTTAAAAATAGAGAAACTGTCTGGGGTGCTGGTTTGGTGGAGTGGTTAGCAACCAGGCACCCCATGTCCATGCTTCTGCTGGTCCAGGTTCGAATCCCGCCTGTGACCACTTTGCGGAGTGTCTTCCCCTACTCTCTCACCCCCTTTCACAAAGCCTATCCACTGTCTCTCTCCTATCAATAAAGGCACAAAATGCCCCAAAAATACATTAAAAAATAAATAGAGAAACTGTCAGTTTTACAGAATATCAGCGTATGTGTGGACATGCCCTTGATGATATGATAAAAAAACCTTAACTTGTCAACAGCATTGTGTATGTTGTATGTAAACTGAAAAGTTGGCTCTTAATGCAAAGAAGAGACCTTCGCCATTTTGTGCTAAAAGTCAATGTAATGTTCCAAAAGGAGATCATGAATACATTGCTATTGTCATGTTTTTATGCAGTTAACAGTTACTGTGTTGTCAGTGTGTGAACCTTTGAGCTGAATTTAACAGAATATGTTTACATATCTAGCATGCTTGGCAGAGATAGCTCTACTTTTTCATGACCACACAAACAGAAAACCACCATCTCAGACCCTCATGTCTGCTGTGAGATATTTACTCTGGCATCATAACACTGGGAGTGCTGGGAGATGTCTCCATCTCTACCTTTTTTCTGCTCCCTCCTCTTCCTTTGTGTCTTTAAAGAGGGATAAAGCCTTTGGTTCCTCCTCTAGGAGGAACGATTCTCTTATTCCCAGCTCACCCCATGGTGCCTGAAGTGATAGACGGCTTCTGTTCGACATTGAGAGACAGAATGAGGTGAACCAAACGGGGGCTTCAGCTACAAAGAGTCAGGTACCCACCCAGACAGCTTACTCTTTGATAAATGTGGGGTTGGTGAGATTTTGGGATTCAGAGAAAAGAAAGAATGGGGAGGCTGGTAATTATGTCATCATTGTTCAGCATGTGTTAGATCTTAAACATCTGTGATCACTTGTAGAGCCTGTTTTATCATCAGGCAAAGGATGACAATTGCCTGAGGTGTTGTGCTTCAAGGGGCTCCAAAATATAGTCCCAACAGATGTGTATAAATAATGAGGTATATGTTGTGTCAAATTAGAATGATTCTTGAATTTAGATTTGTATTTTATGCTGACCACTCTGAATTTTACTTAAGGGTTGGAAATGTCAAGAGAAGTAGGTAAAATTGACCAAAATATCCAAATGATTGGAGGATTTTAGAAAGTGTCTGCCATTTTAAGATTCTGAATTATATGTTTCTTCTGAATAAAACAGAATTTTTGAGTGGCAACATTTCAAACTAGGTTAGCAACATTTGTAAAAGTATAAAACTGGAGCGAGACTACAGGTTTGCCATCTAGTCCCCTTTCGCTAACATTTTTGCTCAAAATACTGTCGCTATAAAACATGTGAACTTCAAAGTACTTTTATTAGCATTCATTTTTTAGATTCATGAAATGACGTTCTGAACTTTTGACCCTCAGCCCCATTAGGAAGTACTTGGGAGACACATTAGTAATGTAATAATCTATGACATGCAGACTTTGATAAAGAAAGATTTCTTAAATATGACAGGATCAGCTTTAAAGCTCTGCAAGTATTTACTCTCTCTAAACCTTATGACTAGAACTACAACCTGAGTTTGTTAAATATGACGTGCCACTACTTGAACATGTTGAGGGAGCTCCCCTCCCTTCACCCAGATGAGGATCAATTTACATGAAGCAGCATCTTCTAACACCTGGTGCTCCTACGCTGATGTGAAGCAAAGATACTTTAACCCCCTTTTGCTGACGTTCGTACCAGTGACTTAGCAGCCCCCCTGCTCCATCATTGACAGGAGGATTAGTTTACAATCACGAGAACACTAACCCACACTGATGTGAGGACACTTTTACTCTTTCATCGGAAATAAAATCACAGAAAGTTCAGGGGTATCTGCATCCTGTTAAATTAGTCATTTCATCCTTTTCTGCTCTTGTCGTCACTGTTTGAACCACTGTGCTCTGCGTTAAAATAACATTGTAACAACAAAGCTTCCTTTTTTGCCCTTCAAAATAAAAGCAGGATATTTAGACAGGAAGCAGAGTTGTCTTTACATAAAGCCAGTGAAGATACGTAAGAGCACCATTACAAGACAAATGTCTTTATAGATTATCTTGTTTAAAGAGACTGTGAGGAGTTTTTAAGTAATTACAAAAAAAGTCTCACTTTTAGATGTATGCCTGATCAAAATACACACTTATTGATGAGTTTTATAGCATCTAAATAGGTTATCTATAAATGCTATTCTTTAGCCTCCTGGTCGGGTCGTACAGGGCTGGACTGGCGTGGACACTCAACTTCAGGAACAAGACAATTAAAACTAGAGCAAATTTATATTATTTTACTATTTATATTACACGTCTGAGAGCGCCGGGCTGTAAGTAGCGATATATAGCCGTCTACAACTACGATAATAACTTTTCCCCGCGTTGCTTGTCGTCACACATCAAAAACTACCGCTACGTAACTAGAAAGAGATACATAACCTCGTGGCTTTGCATCCTGTAAGTTGTTGAAAAAGAACTTGTAAAGCAATGCAGAGTTCCGACAAAGATCCATGCTGCATTTACCACAACAAACAAACACATTTGGCCTCACGTCTCCGGTGCGTTCGAGTTGTAGTCAGAAGTAGGAATTTTGAGCTCCGAGTGGGAAACTAAAACTGGAACGTCCCCCGAAGTCTGAATTTCCTACTGGGAACTCGGTGAAACCTCGCCACCCCGAGGTGTCAATCGAAGATGAATGCCCCCAGTGTGAACAGTTATTTAGCTCCTGTAATAATCCATTTATTTGCACTTCTGACTGGGGTGTGTCGCTCTAGATCAGCTGTATACATAGTATTGTTAGACTTATATTTACAAAAATGCTGCCATAGTGATAATCACATTCTTCATACAACAACGCAGGGCGTGCTAACAACAGCTAACAATAGCCTGGTAGTTAGGCATGTTTTTTTCTGACTTCAACTGGAACGCCGATAAGTCGGAGATGATGTCACTCCCATTTCCGAGGTTACAGGAACGCAGCATTACGCCGGCGATAAATTCTCCTCATAGCACCTTTAAGTAGCTGACCTTATCCAAGTTTACTCAAACTGAGAAATCAACTAAAGGTGAACTCCTGCAAAGTGTCAGCGGATCATTGGACATCGCTGTCATTTTTTTCATGCACGTTTGCACACTTATGAATGAAAACAGGATCAAATATTTTATTTGACAGAATAAAGACTCAAAAGTAAATGTTTGGGATCCCATTTATGTTCTATTAAAGCATCAATTTAATTTAAAAGTCTAAAATTAAACAACATAAAATACATTTCCTTGCATTCACCTGATTTATGCATCCATAAACAAGCAAGTAATGACAAACTTTGTCAGTGTGTATCAATAACCATTAAATAATTCTAGCAGTGTTTTGAAATGCCATTATTTTGAATAATTTACCAAAATTATATATAAATGTGTGCAATAATGCTGTCATGTAATTGGCAGATTATCTTACTTCCACAAAAGAACAGTTGTACTGTATCGAAGATATGTAGTACTTTAAGTAGTAGGTGCCTCTGATAGCTCAACCTAAAGCTGGATGACCAGTCAAGTTTCATTTAGCTTTTCAGCTTGTCTTAACCATTAACGATAAATAAAAACTAGAAAAGCACTCAGAGAGCGCGGACCTCCGCCAATGCCACAGTTCTCCCCCATATTGTGATTTTCACCACAAATATTAGTCCTACCTTTATTTCATCTAAATATTTAGATTCCTTGACCATGAAAACATACCATTAGCAACCATGGATTCATAATGATATCTGTTTGAGTTCATTCGTTATTCACGAAAAATCAAATTTTTCTTCATAGCGGTTTTATGGTGATCCGGATCACTCCCAAAATCTGATCATTTATTCCTTGTCCCAATCCGGACATTTCCTATTTCCCTTATTTCCCCTATTTCATCGAAATCTGTCTATACCTTTTTAAGTTATGTTGCTAACAGAGAAACAAACAAACAGAGGTTAAAAAAGAAAACACAGTTATAGTAGCAGAGGCTGTGTTCAGCTTGTTTGGTAAAAGGAGCACACCCTAGTGTTGCGGCTGCCCCTGAAGTCAGCCAAACAAATCAATAAAACAATTTGTTATTCACTTGAACAGTGTCATACTGTATAATGAGTGTGATCTTGATGTTTTCTTAAATTAAGAATTTTTAAACTTTTGTGAATACAAGGCCATCCTGGCTTAACCTGCCAGTCACATTAGTGCAGAAAGAGTCTGGTCTTCTGCATGTTGAAGAGATGTATGACCTTAACATGCTATAGCCTAATTATGAGTAACGTGTTGATGTGTGTCAATTGTATGTTTTTGTTTTTGAGAGTTGGAGTAACCACTCCCTCTCTCTCTGCATCTGACAGGCAGACAGACAGATGGATGAGCCGCAGCTCCCCACCGTCTCTGGGGTGAAAACAAATGACGCTGCTGTCAACATCAACATCAAGCAGCTACATTTTCCAGCAGAGCTTAGCGTCCGTACACAGGGACCCCTCTGAAAATGCTTACAGCGCAAGATCAAAAGCACTTAAAAAACTTTGGTTAATTAAAGAGATTGTGTGGACGTGATCGGAAAAAACAACAAGCCCAAGCCCAGAGCCGCACCACCCTCAGAGAAATGAAGAAAAATCGTGTTTCACAAACATCCTGGAAATTATTTAGAAAGTACAAAATATAACACCATGACATTCAAGTAGAGATTAGTCTCTGCAGGCAGTATAGGGAGAAGAAAATGAAAAATCCTGATGTCAGAATGATTCAAAGCTGTGCACTAAAAGCATGTCTAATAACCAGCATCTCCTCTTTTCCATTTTGGCTCCTTCCTGTTGTTATTTACTAAGTGGTTCTATTTCCTCTCTTCATTTTCACTTGTCTTATCTGCTCGTGATTCCCTCGATTCGCCCTCTGTCTTTGCCTAAACTTTCCTAATTACTGCACTTTCCTAATTGCTGCCTCACAGTGATTAAAGGCTCGGCCACATTGGAAGTGCGAAGAGAAGTTGTCTTATTGGGTGGCAAACATCTCTACAGGCTGACTCGCTTGGCTGATCGTGACTCTTGCTGTTCTTCAGTTTTACCATGAAGATTAGCTCAATTAGAGGAAAGTAATGCAAGCCTGCAAACTTAAGCCCTTCTTCAAACATTCAAATCATCATAATATTTCAATGGGCTTTATTAGGAAGTATTGTGTTTAAACATCCTACTTTTTTTCTTCTGTTATTGCCATATAACCCTCTCTACTAGCTAGTTACCTTCGCCAAGGTTATGATTTTCTGGTCTTTGTCTGTTAGGAAGATAATTTAAAAACTAATGAACGGATTAGATAAAATATTCAGGAAATGTTATTTATGCTCCAAGAAGGAAGTGTTACCGTTTGATAGGGATGTGATTCCATATGCGGCTCGAGGAATGTTTATAGGGATTTTTTAGCGTTACGAGACTGGGCAGTTTTTCGTATTTCTAATAACTCAGTAACTTGTCAGTTGATTGTAGTGATACTTTCAGGCACACAATAGACCATTTTCACGGCTCCTCTACTTCCTGATATTAGTTGTGTACGTTCATTTCCTGTCTTACATTATTGGCCAAACTAATTAAGCCGGGTGTGCCTTGCTGCAGCAGTTACAAAGGCAGACCTGGATTAATTAGTTTAACAAATCAAGGCAAGTCGAGTCAAGTCACAGGTTATGACGGCTCGAGTCCCTCATCATTGTTCCCCAGTCCACCCAAAAAGCACTCTAAATCATTAATCCTACACCGTTTGGCTAATTTTCTTTTACTTTTTCGGTAGCTAACTAACCAATGTTATCCAGCTAGTGTTAGATTATCTTTTGTTAGCTAGTTAACAAACACGACCTACTATTTCAACACACGTACGCCCTCTTTACTACTGTTTTGCTAGCTTCATATTGACCACAGGTTGGGCTAACGTTCCTGCCATATTGACCTATGGCAGGAACATTAGCTACCTGGCTAACGTTTGCAGGTTTCACTTACTTGGCCTCGTGTCCTCAGGTGGCGGATAAAGTTCGATGTTGTGCCCTCTTTTTCGCTTTTTGAAGTTTTGCAGGTGGTGCACTTGGTGTGTCTTCGTTTTCCATCTGATTTAATTTTCTTGTATGCAAAGAAAATAACTTTGGGCACAGAAGACATAGCAGTTGCCAATTTGAAATCCACCGATCATCACTGTAGCAGAAATGGGTGTGTGGTAGGAATGTATGTGTGTAGTACTGTGTTGTGTGTGGGACAATAATAGGTGACGGACAAGTGCACTGTGAATGGAGCATCAATAAAGTGAACCTAATAGGAAAGAGCGGTGTATATCTCCTGTCTGGCTCTTCATATAAAGCCTGAGTGCGTGCAATTTTCCAAATCACGTTGTCTCAAGTCAGGTCAAGTCTGGAGACATTTTCTCCCGAGTCCATTAGCGGCTCAAGTCAACTTGAGTCTGAGTCTCTATGACTCAAGGCCAATTGTCTACCTTCAGGAAATGTTCGTCATGGCACAAGAGAGAAGCAATTATACTCAACAGAAATTTAAGCCCACAAATTCAAAAGGTTGAGTTAAAATGACCTTTCCCTTAACATGTCCAAAAATATTGATCTATGTACAAATTGCTTTGCTCAACTCAAGATGCATTTGTGTTTTTGTTGAGTGTACAGTTTGGTGGGGATCCAAATCTGGATGTGCATCTAGGAGTACTTCAAAGATATTTTAACAGTGCAAGATAGGGCATAATGCTACACTGAGGGTTTATTATAAAGCCTATATTAAGCTGTTTCATATTTGATTTGCCTTTTAGTGAGTTCAACATGTCCTCTCGACTTTACAGAACTCCTCTGTGCGCAAGACAACAGTCTACCGTATCAAGGCATCTCCCTCTTCCCCTCTTTCCAGCACTGGCAGCTGCCTTAAACAGCTTGTCTCCATTGGCCTCTCAAATTGACCAACCAATGTGATATCATACCATTGTTACAGAATCATTTTATGCTCATTAGCTCAAGGTGGCAGGTCCAGTGCAGAGCAGAGACGGTAGAATGAATGCAGAGTTGTTGACAACATGGCACTGATCAGCACTGAGCAGATCAATTGTCAGAGAGTAGGACAGTCAACCAATCAGGGCAAGCTGGGCCCATGAAAGGAGTGGAGTCTTAAAGGTACAGGAGCTCTATCACAGCGTCTCAGAGAGAGAGTGAGTACAGTACAATCAGCAGTAATCATCCTGTGAAGACACGTCTTTTTAATATTAATGATTTTGAACTTTCTCTAGCAATAGCTGTTCCTGTCCTGTAACCAAAAAACAGGGGTTCTTTTTCTGCAGGTCATGCTTGGGCATCTCATGAACTTTAGAGATGGTCATGGTTGAAGATTCCAGCAGATCAGCAGTTTCCAGAATAATCACACCTGCCTGACTGGCAGCAAATATCATGCCTCATTCAAAGTCACTTAAATTACTTAAGAAATCACTTAAGAAAAGGTGGAGAAGTGAAGAACAGAAGCAAAATAGGTATGAAATTGTAAAAACTGGATAAAAATGGTATGAAAGCAGAAAAAGGTTAATAAATAGGTGCAAAATAGGTATGAAATTGCAAAAAAAATGGGGAAAAGTTGGCAAAAAAAAATCCAAAAGTGGCCTGGGAAAATTGATTATGACAGCAAAACTGGGAATTAAATTCGAAATTAAATTTCAAAAACCATGTAAAAATTCCAAGAATGGTTCTGATAGTGGTCAAAAAAGTTGAATGGGGGCAAAATAGGCATAAAGTTGTAAAAATGGGGTTAAAAAATTGTAAAAATGGTCCAAAAGTGGGGAAAAAGTGTATGATTAGAGGATAAAAATAGGCATGAAATTGCAAAAAACTACATCACAATGCCAAAATGTTCAACATATTTTGGGCTAAAAATATTGAACCTTCCGCGATTTGAAAATTGCAACAAGCCGTATTGCGATTTAATCTAATTTGCAATTAATTGTTCAGCCCTAATTTAGACTTTATTGAAATAATTTTAGATTATGAGATTCTTTAATCTCTTAAAAAATAATTAAGTAACCCTAATCCTCTTCTGTAAAAATGTTTGTTTATTATTGAAACAATGTCAACTATGTCACAACTCTGACTTTTAATAAAAAGTTTTTATTGTTTCCTGATTTGTTGTTTTTAATTATAGGTTTATACTAGCTTTAGCTATAAACTAAGATAACAATTTTTAGGTTGCAATTTGCAAGTCTTTCTAAATTTCAGAGAAGACATGCAGTTTTCCCAATAAGATTTTTTGACGTGTTGCTCCCTCTGAGGAGAGCCTTTTGTGTTCCCTGTTCCTCCTAATATTTAATCTTTTTTTGATTTCCTAAACTCTCCCATTGTCCCCATTCCTTTCTCTACATCCAGCACTTCCTTTCATGTGAACCTCTTTCAGTCTCACTCATTTTCCTATTTTCACCACCAGAAAATCCCCACACATAAAGAACTGCCAATCAACATCTTCTGTCAGCACATCCATCGCTGTGAAGCCAGCGGGCCTCGTTCCTCACGCCTGTCCAATATCTCACTGCTGCTCTTTGTGCCGTCCTCCTGCCTGCAGCTCTCTGTCGTATTTAGTGCGCTCCCCAGTGTGGCGAGACAGATAACGGAGGAGAGAGAAGAAAGAAATACAGGTGCAGAGAGAAAGAGGCAAAGAGAAATGGAAGGTTCTGACTTCTACGTAGCCGCGAGCAGCTGTTGCTCTACAATGCCTACAAACAACCGTCTCCCCTTTGGTTCTAATACATCTCCCAGATTAGTCTGACACAGGGGCTTTTAAGATAGGGAACCATGGAGAGTGTCAGAGGAGATAAGAGAGGGAGGTGTGACACAGGGAAAAGGGCTGAGAGCCAGACTTGAACCCTTGATCTCTAAGTACATGGTAGGACCCCAGCCAAGCTGAGTCACCAACACAGCATCCCTCTAATAGTGGGCGGTAAAACAGCATTACTGCCGGCAGCTCGGTGTCTCAGCTGCAGAATGGATTTCTGCAACATCATTACAAGTTTTAACATACGGGCTATCATGTTGGACATGTGAGCCAAAGTCAGTGCTACAAATAATCACTACAAACACAAGCAAGTGTTGTCCAAGTAATAAAGTTTCAGTTTTGTGCTTTGACTTTTTGACAGTTATGAAAATAAAATAACCAAAATTGAAATGTTTGTACTACATGCTTCATGCTTTTCAAATTCATGGTGAATTGAGCACATCCGTATTCGCTCGGCTTATCCCACCAAAACAGTTTGATACAAGTCCGCAGTATCAGGACTTCTCACTTTTACCCCTGTTTACAGCACCAGTAGCTGCTTGAAACAGCTTGTTTTCCTGGCCCCCTCAGAAGACCTGCCATTGTGACATCATCACATTGTTTTGTTGGCAGTTTAAGCCTATTGGCTCAGAGTGGCAAGCCCAGTGCAGCGCATTGATTGGGAGAACGCAGTCATAGACAGCATGGCACTGAGTAGCGCTAAATCACCATCACAATCAAAGGTGAATCGCCCATGTGGGGAAGGAGGCGTTCTAGAGCCAGGAGCTCAGACAGAGTGAGAATACAGGTGGATCAGAAGTTCTCAGTATATGGAAATAGATGGGATTTCTGAACATTAGCTAAGCTTAACATTGACTTACTCAGGCAGCCATCAAAACTGAATATATGAACCCAAGTTAAGGCAGAATATGGGCTCCTTAGTACGACTCAACATCTCCTATAAACACAGATTCAGTTATAAGTTACTGCATTCTGAAAAGTAAACATACAAAGATTTACTTAGAAATTTTCAGAGAGGGTAGTGCTGATTTGGCAGAGTGGTAGGCAACCAGGCACCACCCATTCACATGCCTTTACCCTATCAAATGCCTCTCTTTCTCCTTCCAATAAAGGCCTAAAATGCCCCCAAAAAATCTTTAAAAAATAGTTTTCAGAGACCCCTAAACCTCTATTAGCTGAGTAATATTTAAAAATGTGGAAAACTGAAATCCTGCATTGTTACTGGATACATTAAAAAAGTCCTGGATCCATATGCAGATTCAAACCAACACTAAAACCTTATCACCTCTTCATTGTGCCATGACCAACATTCCCAGTAAAAAAATAATCAAAATTGGTTCTGAAATTTCTGAGTTATCTAGCACTCCAACCAACCGACAAACAAATGCTATCACAAAGAAAACCTCCTCAGCTCAGGTGGTTTAAGCATCTTTATTATATATTATACACAACATGAGTTATGAACAGATGGAGCAGCTAAATTTTCCCCACTTTCCTCGACTGCTCCATGACTGGAACATGCCAGGATCTGTCCACCACCATGGCTGTTACAAACCCGAACGCTAATGCTGCTCTATTAAGGGAAAAGGTCGAGGCCCATTGGATGTGTTTGTGTGGGAGAAGCATTGTCTTATGGGGATATTTTGCGACTGTTAGAATAGGCATGTTTATGGTGTAATTTAGGCACACCCCCAGAAAGGTCGGGGGGATTCCCAGCTGCTGGAAGTTGGCTGGTAATTGGCTGGAGCTTGGCTGGCATTCGGTTGGAAGTGGGAAATCAAAGTGGCTGCATCTGTATAGTGTCTTTTTAAAGTTAAGAAAGACTATCCTTAACCCCCTTTCATAAGCCTATCCACTGTCTCTCTCTCCTATCAATAAAGGCACTAAATTCCCAGAAAACAGTCTGAAAAAATGAAAAAAGGGGGTCATTGGACTCTAAATTGTAGTTAGAAATGTGATTCCTTTTGATTTGGTTTTGCTAAACTTTGATGCCATAACCAGAAACAGCAGGCAAACCCCTGGTATGAATTTTGGGTCATTCAGCTCAGCTCTGCTTCTTTCTCCATTCTCTTTCTTTTCTGCTCCAGTTTTGTCCCCTTTTTACCAAGAAATCTCTCCCGTCTATTCCTTCCTGGTGTGGGAGTAAAATGCCCGAGTCCACAATCATTGTTTACATTTTACTGGATGCAGACCAAGCACAAATTCCCACGAAAGCCGGTTTATTTACTCAAAGAAATTATTACCATTGTTATCATCAATTATGCAAATCCAACAAAGCCATCCCCAACATGTGGCTGGAGATCTTTCCCTTTTTAAATTGGACCCATTTAGTTTGAATTATAGAGATTTATGTCCACGCTATCTCACGGTGTTCCCCATTCGACACAAAGAACAACATTGCACTCACACAAAGGAGTCCCTCAGGGCAGATAAAGAGGCTCTGCTTTGTGTGAACACGGGTTCTGAGGGGGAATATAGCCGCCTGTGCGTTGGGTATATGTTGGAATAAAAAAATGTTTGTCTCCGTCATTTTTAAGCCTCTTTTCTCCGTGATTAAGGCTCAGACTGGATTTGTTTGGGGGTGTGTTCCCTAAAGATTGTGCATTCTGCTCTGTCAAATCTTGCAGGATGTAATTTATTACCCTCAGAGCACAGAGACAAACTATATAGATATAACCCCTTTAGCATCAGCACACCTCTGACCCACAATGCATCACTCACCCCTCCCCTTTCACTTGCGTAAGGAGAGATTCCTGGGAATTGTTCAGACAAGGTCGGGACCCCGTGTAGCTTCCCGTCAGACTCAACAATTTGTCCGTGCTGAGAGATGCGAGGCGGCCTTCTGGTTACCTCTATGCCACTGTTTCCTCTCAGAGTCTGGCACAGAGTGGACTCACGTGAGACTGGAGAAGGGCGGATAAATGAAAAGAAAAAGCAGATAACATGACCACACTCAGTGCAGATTTATGTGTGGAATTTTCTGCCCTCCCTGATTCAGAAGCCTTGTTTTTATTGTCCCTTGTTATGCTTAAAATTGTGTTAGTGCATAACTCTTTCAAATATATTACTGAAATGACTGTGTTATAAGAAAGTAAATCCTATAAATGTTTGGTTGTTTTTCTTCCAAATTTTCAAAGATGACTTTTGTTTAATCAAATTTGAATCAACTTCGATTGGTTGCTGATGACATCATGAATTATTATTTTTTTTAGCATTTTAGTGTCTTTATTGGCAGGAGAGAGAGAGAGAGAGAGATAGGCTTGTGAAAGGGGGCAGGGGAGAGTTGGGGGCATTTTCCAAACTTGCCACAGGCTGGACTAAAATGTGGGCTGGCATGATACGTGTATATGGGACATGCTTGGTTGTTTACCACTCCACCAAACCAGCACCCTGCAAAACACAATTTTAACAGTAAGAACAACAAGATGGTCTAACTTAACTATACCATATGCACTAATACGTTTTTTCTAACAACGTATGATGTACTCAGTATCACAGTGCTGCTAAAAGCTAGGTTGTCACTTTTTCTAAAATCTGTCATTTTTCAAGCCTACAGGCTCAGGATATTCAAACACCCCATCCCAGCCATGATGAAACACAGACACAAGGCGTTTCCATTGGATTATTTTACTGTTTACCTCCAAAGGCCACACCAGTGGGTCACATGATCATGTCTATCAGCATGGGGGGCCTGCAGAGGAGGATGTAGTCATACAGGACAGGGACTTCCTCCACTGCTGCACTTGGGTGTAAAGCCGATAAATAGGCCTGCAGATTTGTTGTAGATGTGGAGTAAGCCAGCTGCTTCAAACATAATCAGCACACAGCCAGGCTTTGCCTTTGATTAGCCATCGGCGACGTGGAGTGCAAAGTGCACTCACAGGGTGGTTTCGCTGGTCACCCATTTTTATGAAGTTTACTTTCTGTAAAGGAAGGAAAACTTAAACCCCAAATATAAGTATGAATAATCCAAGTCCAGCACTCAAAGTAGTTCGTAAATAACAAAAGGGCTTTAAATCCTAGACTTAGACACATCAGAAGTCCCTCCAATGCATATCTGCCTGCGTCCTCTTCACACACCCATCGTCCACACCCTGAAGATGGTGCAAGGATTATTTAAACTACTCATTATGCATAACATTTTTGTGAAACTTTTCACTGGTATATGTAAAAAAAAAAAAGTTTTTTTTCCCTTCTTTTTTAGAGATTATGGGCTGTGTTGGGCTGCAGGTTAGCATTTCAAAGAATTTGTTGTGAATACAGCATCTATATCAAACTCAGAAGTCAAAAACTTTAACTTCTGCTTCAGTAATTTACATTTTAACATGATGGTCAATGTAGTGTCTATGTGACTCAATGTTCATTTTGTTGACTATTTTCACCATAGTTTTCATCAACAACCTTTTTCCCCTGATGAAAATTAAACAGTAACTAATGAAAACAAGTGCACATGGACAAAAATTAAAACTAAATTAACTGACATTTTCATCAACAATAAAAACAAGATGTAAATGTTTGACAGAGATTTAATTCAGTCAAACCTAATTTGTTCATGTAAAGTAGGGACAAATTATGAATATATCCAATCACAGCTACTTTGGTTTTGTGAAAAGGTTGGATGAGTTAAGAGGGACATCCAATCACAGCTGCCAGGGATCAGTTGGGGAGTGATCCAATCAGATTAAACATGACTTCAAAATTGAGGAAGCATAAACAATGCCTTACCCTTTACAGTTCATATTTTAATCGACTAAATTTACAGTAGATTACATCGACTGAAATGCTGTGAAATTACGTTAACTAAAAAGACAAAAATTAAAACAGTTTAAAAGTTATTTTATGCAAAAGACAAACTAAAACAAAAAAAAAAGTGCTGCCAAAATAGGGATGTAACGGTTACCGGTAAAATGGTAAACCGCGATAAAATTTCCCACGATAATCGTTACTGTGTCCAATTAAAATTACCGTTATATCATGCTTGATCACCACACTGCCTCAGTAACGCACGGTGATGCTACTCTTTGACTGGAAAAGCCGGAGCTATGTATCTGTCCTCGATTAAGGAGCCTCACACGAGGTGCACATGTGCAGTTTGCATTGTTTGGCCTCTGAGTCTGACACATTTATTGACAAAAAAGACAAAAGAACAGTTATGAATATAATAATAAAGAGGTTAAATGATTTAAATTCTGTGTAAAAGTACTTTTAGAACATTTTGAGCACACTGCAACAATACCGCGATAATAATGATCACCGTGATAATTTTGCTTACAATAACCATGATACAAAATTTTCATATCGTTACATCCCTATGCCAAAATTAACACTGATGTGTCGTCAGGAGATTTTACAGAAGTGGACTCTTGACGAGAAGTTTGTCGTACTTTTGCCTTAGCTTCAGTTTCTAACGATTGAGGTTGCTGTTTGATTTGATGCTTGATTTACTTCATTTTGACACCAGATTTTGCACAGTCATTGTTTGGTTAAGTTTGTTTTGGCTCTCTTGCTCAGAGTTACAGAGGAGTCATGTCTAATTTTAGTCTGGAACAGCACAACTGGGAATTCTGTTTCATGATCAGGGCCTCCCATTGTTGCCCATATATCATTGCACATGTTTACATATGTAGCTCACAACTTTCCCCTTATAGCCTGGAGACTGAGGCACATTGGCTGTCCACTCCAGTTATTGTTCAGGCTTCGGAGGCTTCGGGGTTGATTTATGGGCAGGAATAAACACAGAAACAAAGGGAGAAATACGAGATACTCTGTGCTACAATAACATTACAAACAATACAATAACAGAGTAATAAAAGCATCTCTCTACTTGGCTCCCTCGTTGCTTTGTATCTGCGGTTTGTTGGCTGCAGTGATTATTAGTGATATTAGAGTCCGGCCTGTATGTGGAGTCTCTCGCCCCCACAGGTCAGCAGGGTTCAGCCTGCAGGAAGAGGCTGTCTGTGGGAGCCAGCAGACCAAAGCCACAATCAGGTTATTGCTCAGCCATGCTTCACCCACACTTAATGATAAAACTCTCACGGTTTGTTTCTGTTCCTCTATCTCTGCCTGTCTTCAGATCGCTTTATTCTCAGACCTGTGCTTTCTCTTTTTATTCCTCTCTGCACTTTGTCTCTGTCCTCCAAACCAGATCACCTCCTTAAAAAAAAGAGGTATGGAGCTTGAGATTGAGATAAGATGGAGTGACACTGGTGATAAATAAAAACTGATCTGATTTAGGACGGGAGGCAGTCAATAAGCGGCTAATGCTGGAGCTCTGCCACTGCCAGGAGAGCCACTGCAGAGTGCCTCTTCAAAAATCAATGAAATCTGATCATGTTGAGCTCGGGCGTCGGTCCGTTGCTTAACACCTGATGGAGACGTGCACGCTCAAAAATTGCACGGATTAGATTTCTGATGACTGATGTACATTTTCATCCTCTCGTGGTGCATCACACAAACAGGAACACAGTTTTGTTGTGTTTATGGTCTTTTGACTCAAATCAAAAGTCATTTAGGGAATTGGATTGAAACACAACCCATCATGCTCAAATAAAATAAGACTATTTACCTTTTTCACCTAAAAATAGTTATTTGGGGTAACCATTGGAAGGTTTTAAGCATCGCTTTACTATTAACTTTACGTTAAATGATAATATGAAATATTGGACATACTTTAACATATTTTTGCCTCCATCACAGTCAAACCCCCAGGACACGTGACACACCACAATGGCCACTTTATATATTCCAATAGTCCATCAATAGAAAGTGTTTGGGGAGGGCAAACTTTTTGAAAGCAAATCCAGCTGGTGATTTGACGGCCATTCCATCAATCACATTCATTATTGGCCAATCAGATAATGTAGTAGGTGGGCGCTACTGCCACAGACTAAAACATAAATATATATATGTATAGGTATGTAATGTATGCGAATGTGATGTAAATAAAGTTATGTTTATGATAAACGTTCTAAAGCCAAATGTGATTGGAAGTTATGATGGAGATAAATATGGAAGACATTGCTGATGTATGAATGGTTGAGATGTCATGTTCACTGCCAATGCTTTTGTGTTTATTTTAGTTAAATGGCTTATATATATTTTCTTTACTTTTTATTTTAGTGTAGTAATTAGGTCTGTTCTCTTATTATTTAAAACTTATCTATTGTTAATGTTTTAAAAGACAGTAAAAGTAAATCACAAATAAAAGCAGTTTGAAGACACTGGTGTAAGAAGAAAGGCTGTAAATGCTTTGATACCTTTCTGCTCTGTGACTCCGAATTGATCGTCTGACATGTTTTCATCCTTATTTGTAATTTTTTTATGTCTATAACTTTGCAAAAATGCTTGCTGTCTTGACCAGAACACTCTTGCAAGTTAGATTTCTGATGTCAGTGAGGTTTTTCTAGCTAAATGAGTCTTAAATAAAATAAATACAATATGGTGCAGCATGACTTAAAATCAGAACAATTATTGAATCTTGGGAAGCTGTGAGTGGCCTGATGTGGCCCTAGACTCGCCAATTGAAGATCAAGAGAATGTGTTTTCAGTAGGCCCGAGCAATATATTGATTAAATTAATTAATTCGAATTATTTTTGGATAAGATTTAAAAACTAATAATCTAGTTATTTTGTCTTGACTTGCTCTTCCTTTTATTGTAAATTGTTGCCTTGTTCGAAAATATAAATCCTGAATATTTACAGTTTTCATGACGGTAGGTAGGGCTGGATGATATTACCTAATCTCAGTATCACGATTAATTGAAGCTCTTACCTCGATTACTATAGATGAACGATTATTTTATTCTAGGTGGAACAAATTGTTGGTGTTAGAGACGGTCGTTGAAACAGTCTTCCTGCAATATGCATACACATAGCTTCTTTCTGCTCAGTGCACTCTGCACAGAATCCACAATGTGCCCAAACAACAGAGACAACATTTTACTTGGCTACAAGGTTCTCTGATAGATTGGCACTTGTGTCCTCCATGTTGGCAGCTTGTCCTTAGTGGTGAATGTAAATGTAGACTGAATGGAGGGGTGCGGTCACTAGGGATGTATACTGCGGACATGTACTTCAATGTACTGGTCCCTAGTTGGGTCGGTACCGAATACCATTACTGTTATCGGTACTTGAACGTCTCTTCAACAGCCACGTAGTTATGACACTACCGCCTTCGACAGGTGATGACGCAGCTGGCTCAAGAAAGTCAGTGACGGCTAAGCGCTCGAAGGTTTGGGCTCACTTTAGCAAAGTTGAAAACTCAGCCCGATGCAATCTTTGTCAGAGAGAAGTTGTGTCCAAGGGGGGAAATACTAGCAACATCACCAAACACTTGGAGCACGCATAGTATAAAGCTAAAGGAGTGCGGGCTGTTTGATTGCTATAGCAACACAAGCAAAGTTAGCAGCCCGGCTAACATTAAAAGACTGCAGTGCCGTGGCGGCGGCACCCGGTTTTGTTTCTGCTATGTCAAGCCACAGTAAGTTTTTTGTCTAGTTTGTAGTCATCATTACAGCATCGATTTTAGCACCACAGGATATATAGGCCTGTCTGTACATGCAGTCTGTTGGGCAGCATGAAGGGGTTTTGCCATCTCCTTAGCTTTCTTTTTGCCTCTGAGAAGCATTTGTAATGCATTACTTCTACTCTGTTGAAGCTTTTTTTTTTTTTTTTTTTTTTTTAAATGTATTTTTTGGGCATTTTGTGCCTCCATTGACAGGAGAGAGACAGTGGACAGGCCCGTGAAAGGGGGCGAGAGAGAAGGGGAAGACACTCTGCAAATCGGCCACAGGCGGGACCCGAACCCGGACCAGCAGAAGCACGCACATGGGGTGCCCGGTTGCTAACCACCCCGCCAACCCAGCACCCCTGTTGAAGCTTTTTTATTACCTTGTGGTAATAAAAAAAAAGGTTGAATCTTTTAATATCTTGTAAAGTCTTACACAAAATTACGTGTTGTGGTATCGATAACAGTATTGATAAGTATCGATACCGATAAGGAGTGTCTGTATCTCTATCGGTATCGATCAAATCATAACGGTATACCTCTCTAGCGGTCACGTGACTTACACAGGCAATATAATCAAAATAATCTACATGAATAAAGTTAATTCGATTAGAGAGTCTAACTGTCGATTTCGATTATTTTTGGATAAATTGCCCAGCCCTAACGGTAGGCCTTGTCAGGTTTTGCACAAGCACATGTTTGGGCTTGCATTTGTTTTTTAAATGTAATTAAATACTGATCAGAGTTTCATGGTAATGCACTGTGAAAATAAGTTAGAATATAGTGCTCATGTGGACAAGCCTGCCTATATTCAAACTACATAATCAACATTTTACTGAAATAATAACAGCCATCAGTTTAACCCAGTCTGTCTAGTTTCAGAATATATTTTTATAACATAATGTCAAAACTTGAGTCTCATATTTTTGTGTTACTTGGAGGTTTTTTCTTGAGAGGGAAACAATTGATTAGATTTCTATATTCTAGTTTTGGTGGGGGGGACAAAAAAAGTTTTGGTGGGATTTTATTTTTAGGCCTTTTCGCCCAGCCTTAGCTTTCAGTTGATCCAGTCCTGGGGTGCAACACTTGTTCCTGAAAAAAAACACAACCCAAATAATGTCTGGTGTTGCTTAACCAGTCATATTTATTTGATTTAAACAGTACAGTTGAAACCTGACAGACCAAACAAACATGTTAAGATTGAACGTCATGGATGGCTTAACTTTGGTTGTTTTTTTTTCTTTTTTCTCCAGGCACACATTCAGGACCTTCTGACAGTTTTACAACCCACTGCGAGCCCTGACCCACCGCTTGAGACCCTGCTTTGAAGGCAAGTCTAAAGTGCTTTTACTGCAACAAATCTAATCTCAAATGCAAATCATTTGAAGTGCCTGGCTGTAGTTTGACACTGTTTGCAGTTTTTGTCCAGCTCAGCTCTGATTTACATTTTGCTAAAGGCATCAAAGCTGTTATTCACACTGTAAGCTACGGTACAGATACATTTCCCATCAATATGAGCCTCTCTGTGGCACTGAGAAAAGATGCTGTCTCATGTTTTGATGCTTTTTGTATCATGGTGGCTTAAATTCCGCATCAGTGTGAATCTGAAATGACAGGACAAACCAGAGAGATAATACAATGCGAGGCACAAAGGAAAACATCTGTGGTGAGCAAGACAGATGAGGAGTGTGGCAGAAGGCAGATTGTTGCTTCTTTGTCTTATTGTGAGTTTTAGCCTGTTTCTTGTTGTCTGTTTTGGTTTCCTTAAAAATAAAGAAGGTGTTTACTCCACTTTAAGCTTGTATAAACCCCAATTCCACTGAAGCTGCGGTGGTCAATACAACAAATACACACATAATAGTTCTTTTTGACCTATATGTATTATATCAAGATATTTTATGTTTAGATTCATTGAACTTGATTCCTTGAACATTTTCCAATAAAGCTAGGGCAGGGCAATAACTACCACTGTGTTACAGCACCTTTCTCTTTAAAGGGACAATGTGTTGTGTTTCAAGAATTGTATGAACCCATAACAATATCTACGTTCACAAATATGTCCTTATTTGTGTCAAACTGCCTCTGCCAATAATCTGACTTGTCCTCCTGAGCAAGGAATTTCTTATCTGTGTTCATATAGAAGGGTTAAGCTTTATAGAGGCCTCTATATCCGGTCTATAAAAACTATGAACAGTCAAGAGGGACATAAAGCACCATGTAGGACTACTGGCTAAAGCTAAATGTGTTTTCACACAGAGCTAGCATGACTGAAATGGAGTTGGGGCTCAGCCAGACACGTTTGTCACTGCGCTGGCAAAATTGAAGCTTGCACTGCACTTTCATAATGCAAGATCATACTTATCATCATACTTCCCACAGGAGAAGGAATCCTTGTCGGGCAAAAACGAAAAAAGATAAGGCAAAGCTTTTAGGCACTGGCTACGATAGCCGGTTGCAACACACATTTGAAAAAGGGAGGCGCTAGAGAGCACTTTTCGTTTGAATGCAAAATAAAGTTTCACCACGATATGGGAGAAAAAACTGCACAGTGTGGTTTTAAAAACACTCAATAAGCATTTTGGAACTGAGTACACAAATTGCTGAAGCTTTGTAGTTATAGTAACTTTACATACTTGCTTGATGCTTGACTTTAGTTGTTCAGCAATGCGTGGTCTCCACTGTTGTATTTTGTGCTTCATAGTTGGTCACACATTTTCAGTGGGAGGCAGATCTAGACTGCAGGCAGCCCAGTCCAGTATCTCAACGTCATTCTTATACCAAGAAGCCACACTGGTGTAACAATAAGCAGGAATGCCTCTTTGATGGCAGCATATGCTGCTCCAAAACCTGTATGTATCTTTCAGCAGATGTGCAGGTTACCCATGCCATGGGCAGTAACACATCCCCATACCACTCAGATGCTGTCTTTGACTTTTGCTCTGACAACAGTCTGGATGGTCCTTTACCTCTTTAGCCTGGAGGACGTCACGTCCACAATGTCCAAAAATAGTCTGAAATGCGGAGTCAGCGGTGTTTCTGGGTGTTGTTGATATTTGATTTCGGCTTTGCATGTTATAGTTTGACCTTGACCTTGTAGCCGTAGATGAACTGTGTTAACTGACAGTGGTTTTCTGAAGCGTTCCTGAGCCCATGTGCTGATATTCTTTACAGATTGATGTTGGTTTTTAATACAACACTGCATCAGTGATCAAAGGTCACAGGCATTCAGTGTTGTTGTTTTTTACTTTGCTGTTTATGTGCAGAGATTTTCTCCGGATTCTCTGGATCTGTTGATGATACTAATGGCCCTTTTCCACTAGCACGCCTTGGCCCTACTCTACTCGGTCCTACTCGATTTGCAGCGTTTCCACTAGCCTGGTACCTCCTAAAACAAGCTAGTTTTCGTACCTACTCCGCTCTGGTTCCAAGCTAGCTGAGTCGATACTGAAAGATGACGTCACCTATTGCCGGCTACTGATTGGTCAGACAATGTCATCATCGATGAGTCATGAGTGCGACGACCTTGCATGCTAGCGGTAGCTACCGTTACCTTACCCTCATACGTCTTTTCTTTGCAGCTCGATTGCTCTCGTCCTCGGCTTCATTCTGTTGTATAGCTTCCAAAACTCTCCTGTGCTTCTCAAGAGGTATTTCTTCTTGCCACCAGCAGCCTTCTGCTTTCCTTTTTTACTCGGTTTGTGACAAAAAGCCACAGATTGTTGTGTCGCGCTCCAAAAGATGTCACCCGCAGTGCCGCTCAGCTGTTTACAGCGACACTGCACCCCGTTGGGCAGGCGACCGGGGCTAATGGAAAAGCAGCACAAGACGAGTAGAGTAGAGCCGGGTAGAGTCGAGTAGAGTAGGGCTAATGGAAAAGGGCCATAAGGACTGGGGATGAGGAAATCTCTAAATTCATTGCAATTTAGAGAAACATGCTACAAGTGTTGGACTATTTGCTCACGTAGTTGTTCACAAAGTGGTGAACCTCGCCCCATCTTTGCTGTGAATGACTGATTCTTTTCAAGATGCTTCTTTTATAACCAACCATGACAATAAACTGTGTCTAATTTACTTGTTCATCTGTGAAATATTCTAAGCAGGAGGGTTTTTTTTTTTAGCATTCTTCAACTTTCCAAGTCTTTTGTTGCCTCTGTCACAGCTTTTTTTTAACATATTGCAGGCATCAAATTCAAAATGAGTGATTATTTACAGCAAGACAATTAAGCTTATCGGTCTGAAAATTAAACACCTCGACTTCTCAGCGTATTTAGTTGAATTAAGGTCAAAAAGGGTTTGCAGATCATTTTATTCTGTTGTTATAATGTCCCAGTTTCATAGTAATTGCTCTGAGAAATAGAAAGCACAAAATTACTAAAGTAAGACAAACAATGGAGCACTTAATGGTTTTTATAACCCTAGAATTCAAGTAATCACACGGAAAGTGTATCTGAGTGGATTTGAATCATCTGTCTTCTGTCTGAAAGTCAGCTCTGGACTCTCTCCGACTTTCTCCTTATCTCCTGATTACTCACTCAGGCATTTGCACACAGAGCGCTCGCCACAGTTCGGCTCATTTCCACTTGAGCGGTGAGGTGTGCAGCGCGGTCAGTTCAGTGGGCGTCTGTTTTGTGATGTATAAACAGTCTTTCCCTGCCTCGAGGTCTTATCATTGCCTGGCCTTCCTCAGGATATCTTTCAGCTCTGACACACACAACAAACAAACACAAACATGATCACACAAATAAAATCCAGCCTCTTCTCTATGGGGAAAGCTTTGTATGATATTTCTTCCTTTATTTTCTGTCAGACTCATGGTTTGAAATTTTGTCTAGCTAGAGTCAAGATATTGCATTTCTTAACTGTAACATTGTCAAATTGTCCCAAAAGGCTCCAGTATCGCTGCATTTCAGGTGCAGAAAAAGCCCACGAGTGAGCTGCTGTAGGTAGAGGAGTGCAGTGAGTCATTGGAAAAGACTAAGTGAATCTTGTTAACCTTTCTCTGCCAGACTTTGGCACCAAGCTTCAGAGCTTAATCTTCTTGAAGGCTCTGCTCATGCCAAGTGTCTTCACAAGAAGGCTGGCAGACGGACCTTTAAACCAGAGATTTACCTCTTTAGTGTCCAGATGAAGTCTCTGCTGGTGTCTTTTAACAAAGATGACGTATAATAAATTAGGTGAAGATTTTCTTTTTTTATCAAAGTCAAAATAGCTGAAGATAATGTTAGTTTGATCTGTTGCTCTTCTGTGATGCCAGGGGTAGTATTTGCATCAACTTAAAGATGCTATGAGGAGTTTCTAAGTAATTACAAAAAAAGTCTCACTTTTAGATATATGCCTGATGGAAATACACACTTTAAGATGAGTTTTATAGCATCAAAATAGGATATCTATAAATGCTATTCCTTAGCTAAGTGGTCGGGTCGGACAGAGCTGGACTGGCCTGGATACTCAACTTCGGGAACAAGACAATTAAACCTAGAGCAAATGTATATTATTCGGACATGTCTTAGAGAACCAGGCTGTAAGTAGCGATATATAGCCGGCTACAAAACTACGATACTAAGCGTTCCAGAAATTGCTTGTTGTCACACATCAAAAACTACCGCTACATACTTTGGGTCACATCTTTTGGTGCGTTCCAGTTGTAGTCAGAAGTCGGAATTTCCGAGTTCTGAGTAGGAAACTGCAACTGCAACGTCCCCCGAAGTCTGAATTTCCTACTGGGAACTCGGTGAAACCGCGCCAACCCCGAGTTGACAATCGAAGATGGATGCCCCCAGTGTGAACAGTTATTTAGCTCCTGTAATAATCAATTTATTTGCACTTCTGACTGGGGTGTGTCGCTCTAGATCAGCTGTATACATAGTATTGTTAGACCTGTATTTACAAAAATGCTGCCATAGTGATAATCACATTCTTCATACAACAATGCAGGGCGTGCTAACAACAGCTAACAATAGCCTGATAGATCGGCATGTTTTTTTCTGACTTCAACTGTAACGCCGGTAAGTCGGAGATGAAGTCACTCCCAGTTCCGAGGTTACTGGTTACTGGAGCGCAGCATTACGACAGTCGGCGCGCATGCTCATGGGTAGCAGTGTCTTAATGTCACCGGAAACAGATTCTCCTCATAGCACCTTTAAGGATCTGTTTTTTTTTGTTTGTTTGTTTCCTTTTCTTGCCCTGAGTCCATAGAAAGCAGATAAACACCATGATTTTAACTGTGTGTGCAGTAACAAAGAGACAGGCAGAGCTCTCTCACTGCTAATTAGCTTAGCTCAAGCACTGGGAGTCAGTGGGTAGCGTTAGCCTGCCTTTGCCTACAGTCATCAGACAAACTCTTCAACAACTCTTAAAGCTCATGTGTGCTTGTTTTGACTTGTTTTCTTTTTTATGTTATATCATTTGATTTTTTGCACTGTATGTACTTATTGAAAGAAATGCTTAAGAAATAAACAACATGACGCATGTACAAACCACCGCAGACGTGCTTGTAAGTACGTCATCAAAACAATGCATGTCCACAGTAGTTTGTGCATGTGCCCTGTGGTTTTGTTAACTGTACATCTTTTATAAAATGCTAATCTTAATCTAAAAATAGAAATATAACAGTAAAAATGTCACAACAAGCACACATGACCTTTTAGGGTTTCTTAAGAGTTTATCTGATGACTGTAGGCAGAGGCAGGCTAACGCTACCCACTGTCTCCTTGTGTTTGAGCTAAGATAATTAGCAGTGGGCAAGCGCTACCAGTCTCTTCCTTGTTAGTGCAAGCACAGTCAAAAGAATGGTGTGTGTCTGCCTGTCATAGACTCCAGAGTGAGGCAAGACACAAAAACAAAATGAAAATGTCAGCGTATCCCTTTAAGTACAAAGAGGTAGCAGCTACAAGAGTGGGTTAGCTATGACGACATTGAAATAAGACCTGCCAAGTGACTGCTCTGTCTCATCCCAAATGCCCAACTACAAGTCATCTGCATTATAATAGAAAACCAAATCAGGACTCTCAGTTTTTATGCAGATGTTATACAGCTGTCTGACGGCAAAAATGTCAAAAGCTGTTCTTGATTTCATCCCTTAAAAATATTCATGTCGATTTTATATTCCTTAAAGTTCAAACAATGATGCCATGCTATGTGACTGTTCCCCTCTCCGTCTTAACTTTATATACTCACAGTGAAAAGTTTTTCTGGGGGAGTGACAGACTCAATATTCCTCAGACGGGAATTCGAGGGCAACATGTGTGACAAGTTAACTCTCATTTGTCTGCATGTACATCTCCCTTGAAGAAATAAGAAAACAGAGCAGTGAAAACAATGAAAAGCGGAGGCTTACATTCTTCTTGTCAGAGGTGATGGCTAATGAAATCTCCCTCTGTGCTGCAAGGTTAGGCCCGACTATATATGGTCTGAAGATGGAAGACTTTCAGACTTCCAGGAAGAGATAGTTGAGAACATGTGTGTGTCCGAGTTTTGATGTATGAATACATACATACATTTTAAACACTGCAGAAATATTCCAGGATAAATCAGAGTCAGTTTGACGGATGTGCTGGGTGAACATATTTGTTAAATCTTGGAAAGAATCTCAGCTTAGAGTATTTACAGTATTCAGCTTGAAGAATGGGATGTACTGAGAAAATATGAAAAGAATGAAGCACATGAATGCCAACCAGTGCTGGAATGGATTTAAGCTAAAATGTTACAGCATGTATTCCCAAGAAGAATATGTTCCCTCTGGAGAAGGATTACATTTTCTGGTGTGTGATACACAAACTGTCTCAAGAAATGTCCTTGAATTTGAGTAAAAGTGGATCCTTCTTTTTTATCAAGCTGCATGTGCTTTTTTCACTTTCTGAAACACACTCCTGGTGTTTTTAAGAATCTTTCCCATGCTCATTTTTTTTTCCATTTCAAAACACAACCACTGGGTTTATAAAAAGGAATATTAAACTAAATGAGACCACATTTTCTCTGCATGCATCAGAGCCTTTCTATTATTATTAAATCGCCTAATTATTCGTATTGATAGGAGAACTTTATTCTGAGAAGGCTTCAAGCTGTTGGCTTTGCTTTTGTCTGAGATGAGCTCTGCCAGTAAAAACAGTTTTTTGGATTTTGCACTTCTACCCACTCAAACATACGCACAGTCATACTGCAGATCAGAGTTTGATTGTAGCAATGGTCACCTACTTGATGTGAGTTTAAACCTTGCACTGCAGAGGGATGGGAATCGAAAACCAATTCCAGTTGAGAATCGTTAACAGCTCCATCAAAGAATCGATATCATTAATCTTTTTGCTTATCAATTCCCCTATCAATTCCTTCCACTGACAGGGTTCAGAAGCATCAGAATTGTAGCTTAATTTTCATTGTACCTACTACACAACCTTAAGTGAGTGGAAACACCAACAACTTGCAGAAGCAGTTATCTATGCTGTGATGTGTTTGACATTGTTGCCACTGAAAATCAGACCAACATTTGCCCACTCGCAAAATCTGCAGGAATCGATAAGAGAATCGTTAAAGAATTGAATCAATTAGCAGGATCGTTAACAGCATTGGTATTGATAAAATCTTATCAATTCCCATCCCTAATCTAATGTCTGTAGTCTGTCCCTTAAAGGAGGAGGAGGTGGGAGCTACAAGCGAGAGGACAGCAGAAAGTGGCATCTCAAAAAGAAATTAGCTTTAGTAGCAGTTTTATCAGCTCTGGACCATGTTGCTTTATCAACAAAAAAAGGAATAACACTTCAAATTTCTTTGCAGAAGATATTTTTGCTCCACTTCTGACATGTTTTTGCAAGCGAATGATTTGGTAGATATCTGAATCACCAACCACAGTGGCAGGAAGACAGAAAAGTTAAGTTCCAAACTGTTGCTTATGTGAAACTAGGCTTTACATGATCCTCAAACTGCCTCCTTTTTCAGAGCTGCAACAGCTGAACACACAGTTATGTTCATAGAAAAAGCAGGAGATGAAGTAATAACGAGTTTATTTTGAAAAATGAGATACATTGCAATTCCCTAAACTGAACGATTTAAAAATCCGCATGCAAATTTCTTCGTCCCAGCTGGGTATGAGGTGTGTTTATTGACTCCCATGGTTATAAAACACTCCACATATGACTCCAAGCTGTTGTTCTGATCTGTATGTTTATGAGCTGTGTAGTGTGGCAGTTAAAACCTTTTTAGGCGCTCACACAGAGAGACACGCTCAAACACATGCAGGCTCCTGGGGTTCCAGACTTTGCATAATAACGCCTGTTGTTATTTTAACATTTTAATGGTGTGTGTTCTCCCACACTGGAGCAGAGGGACTGCTGCTATATACTCTGTCACATGTCCCACGCAGGAATGTTTGCCTGAAAGAGTGTGAGTTTGGAACTGGAAGAAAGTGAATTTCTAACAGTTCAGGGTTCAGGTTTATCTGATTGTCCAGAAACTTTGCTGTAAGCCGTGGTGGTGGTGACAGTGTCTTCCCTCAGAGAGCAACAAACGGATGGTTTAAGCCAGGGGGCACCAGGCTGAAGATCTGGATCTACTGGTAGAGCGTATCGATATTTCTAGCAGATTTTTAAGACCTCAAAGCGATATGTCAACTTTGTTTTTCTTTTCTTGTTTTGCCTCATCCCCAAGCCCATGACAAGCTGATTGACATAATTCATTTCCTGTGTGTGCAGTAGCAAAATAGCGACGGGCAAAGCTTGCCCACCGCTAGCTGTCTTAGCTCAAACATTGGGGATCAGTGGGTATACGATAAGATGCAACGAATATTCGGTGACCCAATATATTCGGCTGAATAATGCAAAAAAAGCCATAATCGGCCTTCGGTGGAGTGAGGTTATAGCAAGGCCAAATAGTACCGTGTGATGCAATGACGAAATCAAGTATGTCATTGCGTGTGACTGTGGCTAAGCAGACTAAGGCTGTCACTTTTCCTAAAAATCCAACTCAAACAGTTTTCAAACATGCACCCAAATAATCGGTAATTTGTAGGGGTGTAACGGTACACATAAATACGGTCCAGTGCATATCTCGGTTTTGGGGTCACGTTTCGGTACATTTTCGGTACAGTATGGGAACAACACAAAACCATTTGCTTGTTTAGCATGTTTATTAAACCAAAAATGTGTCATTATACAAACCTAAAACCATACTATATTCAATGTGCTGCTTGGTAATACTAATAAGTTAAATAAAAAAAATAAATGACAAATGTATGAAATTAAAAATAATGAGTTTCTTTTTAAATTCCTGGCTTAAATGTGGACAACTGGGTACTTAATACCGGGGCTCAATCACCTTTAGCATGTGTTTAAAACCAGCATTTTCCACAACTGAACATGATCTTAGATCCAATGCTATAAAAACGCAGATGGATGCTGTTGTCGCTTTGGCCCTATCTAAACTGTCTGGGAGAGGCTGCAGTTGAATGCAGATGGCCGTTGCATTTGCACTGCAGTGTTTTTTTTTCCTTACCGCGGAAATCTTTACACTTGAGTGGTAAGCTGGCGTGTTTGACGTGCTGTCGGAAAATGCTTGACCTCAGTTGAACAGTATCGGCACACCGCCGTCGTTTTATCCACTTGTCTTTGCCGTTGCAATATTTCACCAGGAAGACAAAGTGTTCCCCAACAGGAGATTTCAGTGATAGGGGAGGGTCTCCAAGCTCCGGTTGGTCACTAGCAGTAGCCATGATGCACAATTCAGACACATTCTTTTGTGGTTACGGAAGCTCTTTGATATTCGTCTTCTGATTGGGTCGCCGTGAGATGTCACATCCACATGATATGTACATGATCACAAGAGCACGAATCACAGACCACTTTCCCCATGAATATTAAAAAGCCTTCCCTAACCACGCCACTCGTAGCCGAGTACCCCTGTGAATATTAAAGAGCCATGTGCAGCAGCTAACGTAAACTTACTGTACTCACTCACATACAGCACTGTACCGAACTGAACATCCTTTTCGAGCGGTTCGGTACGGATACATGTACCGTTACACCCCTAGTAATTCGGTATTCGGTATTTGGCCAAGCATTTATATTTTAATCGGCTTCAGCTTCGGCCACAAATTTTCATTTCGGTGCATCCCCAGTGTACGGTCATGAACAAGTTGAGTCTTTTGAACAGTTCTTCTAAGCGAACGAATGTGTCATGTCCTACGAATTCAGTTTTCAGTTTTTCTGTTGATTTCAGGAGGTGGACAAAGTTTCTTTATCAGCATCAGAGGAGATCTTCAGTTGATCTAGTGGTGACCACTGGTTTAAGCAAATGCTGATCTGAAGCTTTGTAGCAGCCCTGACAGTATCAGGCAGTGATCAGTTGTCAATCAAAGCAAATGTTCTCATACGAAGTCGAATAAAGGGTTAACTTATTCTTCCCACCTGCTTTAATCTTTTTTTACAAATACAAATATCCTCCTTGAAACCACATTGATGACCTTCTATTTGAGTGGATTTTGGAAGTTGTGTGAACCCTTTCCTCTGATCTCATCCTTTTCATGTTTTTTTTTTATTCCTAAATGCCTTAAATTGTTCTTTCTGCTCACAGTGGAATTCATCCTGCATAAACATGGGTACTCCCAATGAGCTGGATGTGTATCACTGTCAAACACTGACTTGTTTGCAGTTGTGATGCAATGTTTGCACCACTTAGGACCGACTCAATACCAGAATGTTAAACTTTAAATGATGCAAGGAAAAATAAGATTTATCAGTGCCTGTTGACATAAAAACGACCCAATTATCAGATAGTGGGTAATTCATTATTTTTAAATGACCTTATTTCAGGCAAACAACCTTCACAGTGTCACAGATGCATCAATATGCTGTTCTGTGTCAGCATCTAAATGTTCAGGCTTTATCAATCAGTCTTCACTTTTGGTAACAGTTGTTATCTCAAGACACTTTACAATAGAGCAAGCTGAGACTCTTCATAGATAGATTTATATATACAAATAAAAATACACATATACATTTATGCATATATATATATATATATATATATATATATATATATATATATATATGTATACATATATATATATGTATATATATATATATATATATATATATGTATATATATATATATATACACATGCATACATACATACATCCAACTCCTAAAATGAATCCATATAGCCAATCGTAAATCCCTTACGGTGGCAAGAAAAAGACAAAGGGCTGAAAATAACAATTTATGGTAATGACAAACTCATGGATGTTCAGACCATAAATCCGTCCCTACCACATTTGTCTCCAAAACAAATAATGTGTAGTGATTGAGGTCCAGTCAGAAACACCAGTGATGCATTCAGGTTGGCTCTGTAAAATAAGTATTTGCTGAAGCTAACAAAATGATGTTTTTAACTGTAAATTACAGAGTTGGAGTTTAGATTTTTGCTGTGCCTCGGATAAATAAAGTTCAGTAGGTGTGAAATCTTTCCCTTGGCATTTTGAAAAAGAAAATCAGTTATATTCTGTTAATGAGTTCATATTTTTAGTGTTTTACCTTTTATTTCTAAAACTATTTGCACGGTTTTGCTTGTTGGATTGAATTAACAGTTTTGGTAGGTTATCATTTTTTTAAGTCAATTACATAAAAACAAGTGATAAATGAGTCTTTTGTGTAATCTAGACGTCTTTACTGTAGGACACCTGTAGGACTTGTTGGAGTGCTCGTTGGGATCTTTGTGTTTTGTATTGTTGAGTAAACCTTTCAACAAATTGTTTAAAAAAACATGGGGTGCTGGTTTGGCAGGGTAGTAAGCAACCATCCAGCCTGTTGCCAATTTGCAGACTCTGTCTCTGTCTCACTCCCCTTCACAAGCCTATCCACTGCCTCTCTTCCTCCAATCAAACAAGAACAAAATGCCTAAAAAATGATCTGAAAAACAAAAATATAAAACATGATCAGTATGGTGTAACCCTGGTGGAAAATCGTCAATTCATCCTCTTTTCCTTCATATTGCAACTCACTACGTCCTACGTCATTACGTCACGTCATCACGTCGAGTGTCGGTTATGTCATCACGTCGAGCGTCCTCTCAATCTATGTAATACGGTGTAGTGAGAGGAGCACGCGGAGGAAATGTTTGCTGCAGGAGCAGACTAGCGGAGCTGCTGACTGTCACAAGTTTAAAGGAATCATGGAATTGGCCAAATAGATAGCCCGAAGATTGTGCCTATTGAACCAACTGAACCTGCACTGCTCTGGTCCGGCTGGTAGGAGGCTCTATTGTGAAGCTACTCTTTTTGTTTTTCTCTAACTTTTTTGGCCTTTAACTCATTAACAGCCCAACTTACTACACACATTCACTTTCCAACAATTGGATTTTTCCCCCTCCCACTAGACACTCAATCGCTGAACTGTTGGAAGGTGGTTGCGTCATAATTTTTTTTTTTTTTTGCTGTTCTCAGGCGAAAGTTACTCTTGATTTTTGTGACAATTTAGAATCATGAATGTACTGGACTTATCTCACGACATGTGATTGATCAAATTGTATATGTGTATATATTGTTGTCTAGGAATGGCTATTCAAATCTTCTTTGTAAATATCTATTTGGGTTATTATGTTGCACAACTACAATATATTCAACACACGGTGTCACTAAAATTCAAGATGTGTTTGTGTCTCCCTCTTCACGCCTTGAGTCTAGTCTAGTCTTCTGAACTAGCCCAGATAATGACAATGTTGCTATAATAGGGCCCTTTCACATTAGGCCCACTTGTTTCGAACCGTGCTGCAGCGCAGTCCCCCCCCCCCCCTCCTGCTGCCCCCCACTGGCTTGCATTCACACTTACAACATTGAACCGTGCCCGGTCCCACTTGTGTATTTACTCATTTTGAAACAGCAGGGGCGATATGCATGTAACTGGTTACCGAACCTGCTACGGAGGAGAATGAAGAAGAGGCTACCATGGTAACCATTTCCCACACCAAACAACCAATGTTTATGTCTTGCTCTCTTCCTCATTTTTTTCCCTTCTCATGTGTTTTTTGTATCGTGTTTGGGATGGCATCAGCGACCCTAAATGTAAATCAAAGAGTTTTGAATGTGATTTTATATTCTAAGACGGTGTTTTACATTGTTTGAGACGCAAGCAGTGATCTTCCTCCCACTCCCACATTTATTGTGCAGCTCGGAGGATGAAATGGGCCCGTTCTGCATGGATGAGATGGTTTCTTAAGAGGCCAGAGACGTTGAAAATTGCCTTTATATCGCTTTTTCTATACGTCAACTCGCAGTCTTCCGTAAGGTGAGTGATAACAGACCACTCATCGACTAGAGTCTAATGATTTCCACAAGGCATTCCAAAAAAGGGCGGACACCTGTAGTTGTTAGAAGTTACACTGACCACAACCCAGGCAGAGCTATATACTCAGGGAGTCGTACAACCGGGACGTCACACAGCAGCGGTCCCGTAACCTGACGCACTTGCATTCACTTCTGAACCGAACCGTGACCAAGTCCTCTTCAATCGCTCTGGAGACCACCTCCCCAACTGGGCCCGGGCCCGGTGCCTGGCCGCAGTTTGTTTGCAATCACACTACCAAAACGAACCGGACTTTGGATTCAATCGCACCCGGATCCGGGACAGGGCCCCTAGTGGGAAAGCACCCTTAATTAACCTAAAGTAGATTCTATAGGGTAGCATACATGTTACATTAGATATAGACAGATCTCACCAACAGGTGATCACTATCAGCCAAGAAAAGCATGAGAGGGACACCCCTAGCTCTTCCAGATTTGTCTTGATCCAAAGATCTGTTTAATAAAAGATACCAGCAGTGATTTTAATTGACTAGCAGTTACTGTGCCAACCAGCAGCGCTGACAACATTTGGTCGTTTAATTGGCTTCTTGCACACATCCCTAGAAGGCATTGTGCATATTTTATGGACTGAGTTGACCTGTTTTTTGGGAACAAGCCCAGCTTTTAGCTCACTCACAGATCCTCTCTTCAAAACACTGGCATCAGACTCAAAGCAAACTCCTCTTTTATCTGAAAAGCTGAATCATACCCTGTTCTGATCATTTCCCCGACCTCGGGTGCTGCTTCAGAGCTTGTTGAGTGTTACTCATCTGGACTTTAATACTGCTCTTAAGTAAGGTGAAAACACATTTCCTCTCCTGTCGTGGTTGAAGATAGAGAAAAAGATTTAACACCCTCTCTGTGTGGTCTTAGTTTTGCCTTGGGATACTCCTGTTGAAGTTATTTACCCACAGGTTTCAGGGTCATGTGGGTCCCTTCGACATTAAAGAGCAGATCAGGCTAATTCCCTTAAATTACTCGACCCAATCAGGCACTCAGTTTCACACTGTTGTTCTCTCTCTCCAAAAAAGACAGAGGTAGGTGGCTTTAAACGAGAACCTCCTTCTGAATCCATATTTGTTTCAGAGTGAACCATTTTCACATGACATTTTCTTTTCTCCAACAAGAAGAAGAAGCAAGATGGACAGTGTTGTCTCCCCTCGACACACGGAGAAAAGACAAGAGAGGAGTGAGACTCTGGAAGACCTGAGGGTCTGAGGTGGGATCTGATCCCTCCTGACAGGAGACGGTTCATGTGATCGGCAAGAGGAAGCTTAACCCTCCAGGCCGAATTACACCCTCTTTCAGTCGGCTGCTCTACATGAAAGGATGTGGGCTGATTTTATTCAGTGTGTTGGACATAAAGGGTGAGAGGAGACCAAGATTTATCCACTGAAGATATTTTAATTTTTTTGTGTGATGAAGTCGACACTCTTCTTCAGCCATCAGTTTTCAAATATTAACTTCGAAGATCTTATGCATTGATTATCAAAGCCTCAGCTCGGCATGTATATAAAAGAAAAGTCTGACCATCAGCATGTCTGGTGCAAGTCCGAGAACAAACTTTTTCTTCTATAGATTTACTCACCAATGAATCTGAAATCTGAAAAAGTAACTCACAAACTCCTACCACTCAGGGCCTCAAGATCAGACTGATGTCTCAGTAGTGGGATTCTGTGGTTAGGAGATATTTTGCAAGGCAGTTCATTCATGATGCATCACTAAATCTGATTTACTGATATCAAACGCTCCTAAATAGGTCAAATGCAGGATTATTGTATAACTGCAGTTTGCTGTCAGTTTCAACTCTTCTCATGCTTCATACTTAAACTTCTGTTTGTCACAGACCCTCAATACTCTGCTGTCATTTCCAGCCGATTAATTTCCATTCACTGAAGGGATGGAGATCAAACTCCTCTGCTTCACTTCTCAAAGCCTAAAAGTCAGCCACATATGAGCTCATTACTGCTATAGAGTCCTGTGACATAGGCCGTTTTCGAATTCGTCTACTATACTAGCAGTGCGTACTGATTCGACCAAAATGTAGTATGCAGTATACAGTATGCGAACAAAAGCGAAGTTGCAGTATGCAAAAAATACCCGGATGACGTACTGATTCGGGAAAAAATTCACAGTATGCATCGGACCAGTCTGCTTCGCCTACTGTTACCCACAATGCAGAGCGGCTGAAGCGAAGCTTCAACAACTGGCAGCACACGAAAATAAATATATGAGCCACTATTTGTTATCTTTACCTTTTCAACACGTAATAGTGTGTAATAACTTGTAAAAAGGTCAGTTGTTGTTGTTTTCCGTTAACGGTTTGTAACGGCCTGACGGTGGTGTTACGTCTGTACTGTACCTGCGGCATTATTAGCATAAACCACTGACAAGTCTGATATTTTACCGTTACGTTCTGTATTTTTCCTCTGTATTTCCACCACCCTTGTTCCTGCTTCTCCTCATTTTTAATACTGTATTATGTGTGTGATGTTTATTCTTGAACTGTCTTTTTCTTTTAAGTGGCCCTAATACACCATCGTACGCCATCACACAAAAATATATGAAATGATTCCTCTCCGAAATAAAACGTATACGTATGAAACAAATGGGATGAAGACAGTTTTATGATCTGGGCCTCCATGAGATTGCCACGATCAGAAAATTTTCAGTCCCTTTTTCTCTGCCTGGATGGATACATGTCTGGATGTATGAGCGTGTGCATGCAAATATGTATATATATATATATATTTATATATATATTTATATATATATATATATATATAGATATATATATATATATATATATACATATATATATAGATATATATATATATATATATATATATATATATATATATATGTATATATATATATATATATATATATATATATATATATATATATATATATATATATATTTATTTATTTATTTATTTAACTAAATTTTTTGTAAAAAAAATAAATAAAAAAAGGACGAAATAAAATTCAAAGATGCACGAAATAAAAAAGGCAAAGGGGCGCACACGACTGGGGATTTTTTACCATCCTCGCCTACCGTAGCAAAACACTTCCTTCAGAATGGAGGAAGACGAGGTCGGGGAATTAGCTGACGCTCCTTCGTCAAATAAATCGGTTGTGTTGACCTATTTTGGCTTCCCATGTAAAAGACGAGAGAACGGCGAGAAGATTGTGGACAAAACAACAACCGTGTGCAAAATATGCCGCTACAGTTCACTGTATACTGCAACGAGTACAACTACCAACTACCAACTACTTTGAACTGGAGACAGGCAGCAACTGTATGTTTGTGTAAGTCTGCATAAAAAAAAAAACTATTTGATTTTTGCATCTACTGTTGAGTTGACCGAATTTGATCATACTTGAAGATCAGAAGTATATGCACTGTTATAAGCTAAATATTATAGTTCACAGTACAGACATTTATAGGTCTAAACTGCAGCTCTGAGGACTGCTGTTTGTTTTCCTTTTCATTCAAGAACGTACTTATCCTGATTGTTACAACAACAAAGCACATTTTATTGAGATTTTATGTTTGTATTTGCACTGTAGTCTAAATAAGGGGAAAAAACTACAGTTTTTTTTTTTTTCAAAGAGCATTTTTTTGTACTGATGCAGCAATATTTTTTGTATGTCTGCATTAGGAAGAAAATAAAGAAAATGAGATTTTTGCACAACTTTCTACTGTTGGGGATTTTCTATAATCTTTATTTTTTTTTTTTTTTTTTTTTTTTTTTTTTTTTTTTTTTTTTTTATATATATATATGAAGATTGATTGATTTGAAAACACAAGAACACTGACACAGAAGATTCCAACAAAAATATGCTCAAATAGTAATAAAAAAGTTGTCTATCTCTGATCCTGGTTATAATGGGTAAAACTGTGCACCATCTATGTGATTTCTCCATTTCTTCTCCAAAAGGCTTCTTCACTAACTAGAACTAGAGAAGTCCATTTCCAGAGATGCCCATACTTTTCTGCTGCAGATGAGTAAAATAATAAAATCTTTTCCTAAAATAGAAAATCCATAGAGCAGACACCATACATGCACAAAGCCTGTCTTTATTGCACGTTGACACCCCAACTCTGTCTCCACATCTTTGATAAAGGTCAGAATGCCCCACAATGACATGAAACTCTTATAAAAAGTAGTTAATAAATAATTGTCTTCCATTATTTAATGGGTTGCTCAGCTGAAGAAGCAGCTAAAGAGCCTGTTAGATTAAGTTAGTCAGGTCATGTTTCTCTTAATCTCCTGGCTGTAAAATCTCATTTATATGGAGCCACTTTGGTTTTGAGGAGTCAGACCTGGAACACTTAAAAAAAAATTCACTTAGTTACAGTTTTGTGGCAGCCCCTTAAGCTAACACAGAAATCACATGCTCTGCCTGTTTAACCCTTATTCCCCTATTACAAATGAAGTTGGTGTAAATAGCTACCAGGCTTTAATTAGTGGGAGCATTAGCTTTTTCCATTAATGGGTGCGAAGCCTTTGGTCACAGTAATCACACAGACTTGTTTGATTTAGAGCACTGGTGCTGCTACAGCCCTGCCACATACACCAACATAAATATTTCATGTAGCCCGTATATCTGAGCACTCACATGGCACGCTATGCGAAGGTTATATTTTACAGACTCTACATGCTGAGCTTTTTTAGGGTCGAATGTTTACTTTAAAATGTTCCCGGCACACTCACTAAAGAGAGAATTTAGCCGTGGTGGTCTGAGGGATCGGTGTAGGAGTGAGATAAGAGATAGGAGCCATTAGCCTGGGCAGTTAGCCTATTTAAACACAGTTAATTATTTACTTCATTTACACTACAGAGCCAGAAAGACTAGCCAGGGTTTACTCATTACACCACTTTCTGTTATTGAAAAGGGGGGAGTTAACTAGGGGGATTACTTGTTAAATTTAACATTGATGATACCTCAGAGAGCCCGTCTGATCTCCCTGTAAAGAGTTTTTTGATCTGGTGCATGGACCAGGTCAAAGCAGGCCTCATGTGGCTTCATGGCAGCACAGCATGGACCAGCTTTGAGGCCTCCAGAAATAATTAGACTGGTGCATTGTGGGAGTTCACTTTAGGGCAGGTCTGGTATCCTCAAGCTGTACACAAAAACACACACAGATAACTTACAGACGCTCATGCATGCACACAGCAGTTGGTGCGTGAATGAACGGAAACCACCCACGAGAAACAAAATACAATCCTTATTTTCATATTAAAAAGTATTTTACATAAAGGGTTAGAAGCATGATCAGTGTTTGATCCCAGCTCTTTATGATGTGATTTTGAGTAGTGATGCAAAACATTGTTGGAGCAATAGCAGTATGTGCTGATTATTAACTAATTAATTAATTACTGATATTGGCAGAAATTCACATTTATTCTGAAATTTTGGCCTCATATGTTGGGCAGTTACAAACCCCAAATCAAATAAAGTTTGTTGATTTGCAAATCCTTTCTGATTGAGGATATGACTGGGACATGTTTACCATTGTTACATCACCTCTCTCTTAAACAACACTCGATACACGTTTTTGAACTGAGGGCACTGATTGTTGAAACTTTTCAGGTTAAATTCTTTCCCGTTTTTGCTCAGCTTCAGTTGCTCCAGGGTCTTCATGTCTTGTTGTTTGTGCTTCCTAATACACCCACATCTTCAATGGGAGACAGGTCTGGACTGCGGGCAGGTCAGTCTAGTACAAGGCTGCTCAAATACAAATTTTGAAGAACTGCAAATTTTTTTTCAGTGAGTTTATTGAGGTCCGTCAGGCCACATGCGATAATAGTTTAATATTCAAAACAAAATGTCCCTTTCACTCCAAACAACAACAGAAATACAAACAAAAATAAAATGTAATTTCTATATTGACATACATTGAAATAAATAGCTGAATAAAACAAAGCATGACCCTGTCATGAAACCAAAACAAATATATCCGGAGGGGGTTAAGAACAGTTTCCCATTTAAATACTAGAAAGCACTCGGAGAGCGCAGACCTCAACCAGCACCACAGTCCTCAGCCATATTGTCATTTTGACCATAAATATTACTCCTACCTTTATTTCATCAAAATATTTAGATTCCTTGACCATGAAAACATACCATTAGCAACTGGATTCATAATGATATCTATTTTAGTTCAGTAGTTTTTCACAGAAATCACATTTTTCGCCATGGCGGCCAGACACTGATCCGGATCAACACCAAAATTGAATCAGTTCTTCCTTTTCCCATGCTGAACATTTCCTGAAAATTTCATCAAAATCCATCTATAACTTTTTGAGTTATTTTGTTCACAGACGGACGGACGGACGGACGGACAAACTCTCCCGAAAATGTAACCTCCTTGGCGGAGGTAATAAACAGAAAAAAAACACAAGAAAGAGGAAAAACTGTATGGATATAAGAGTCATGCATGCAGCTTCATATAACGTCAGTGCATTTATTTTTGTTGCTCTTACCTCTGAATTTTGAGGAAATGTCTCTTCAAAATTCCCATGCCATTTCAAATTCGAGACCTTCATCACAGCTGTAGTCTGCTGGCATATCAAGCACGTAGGTCTTGAGCTGGTTGGAGGGAGTCTATTCTTCTTTGAATTGCCAATGCATCCCTGTCCAACTCGACCGCGAAGCTAAGGAATAGCATTTATAGATAACCTATTTTTATGTTATAAAATTCATCTTAAAGTGTGTATTTCAATCAGGCATATATCTAAAAGTGAGACCTTTTTGTAATTACTTAAAAACTCTCATAGCATCTTTAAGTCAAGTTTAATCTCTCATTATTTGACCGCCCTACCTGGTATAAAAGTTGCAGCACTGTCTCGGCTCAGCGTTTGTCGACGTCATTGTTCTACCATCATGTTTTTGGGGGTGTTTTTCTTTCCCTCCACCCATCAGGACCACCTCTGCCAACACCTCCACCCCTTTCCCACCCTCCTCCCCCTCTTTCTCTCTCTGCCTCTGCACTGAGGGTTAGAGGAGAGACAGGGTCAGAAACACTCACAGAAACAGAAACAGGAAGGACGGGAGGTGAAGGGAGCTGCATGGAAGGTGAGAGGCGACACCACACGAGAGTTACTCCTGTTTTTCTGACTCATCCTCCTCTTTCTGTCCCGTTTGCTCACATTCTCTTACACCAACTCCTGTGGATCTTTATTTCCATGTGTTTCTCTCTCATAATTCTTCTTTTGTTTTCCTGGACTTGCTCATTGTCTCCTCTTTATTCTCTTGCACCCCACCTCTCTTGTTTTCTCACTCCCTCTTTTTCCCGCTCTATTTCTTACCGGGTAGAACAACAGTCACATGTTTCATGGCGAGGATGTGTGAGAAGAATGTGTGAACAATTGAAAGAAAAGAGTGTGTGTTTGTATGAATTGGTTTGTGAGAGACTGGATTGTGTTTTTCTTTCTCTGAATGTTACAGTCCTCACCAACTGAAAGACTGCAGGTTGATATGGACCATAAACCAGATCTTGATCATTTCAGCTGAGTAGTGATCCATGATAGTTATCTTTTTTTCTTTAAAGAAAGAACAGATGGCTGTCACAATGCCAGAGTAACAAACTTTGATATGGTCTTACAAAAGGCAGATGCTATTGATCCTAACCTGATACAACAGCAACAAAAATTAGAAGTCAGTAAGGGAATTTGTTTTAAATGTCAAAAACTGCATGCACACGCTTTCACATTTCCCTTATTGCATCTAACCTGGATCTACCTGATTCATTATCTATAGTCAGCATGGTTCCCAAGCGTCCCTGGAACCTGGAAAATGATTGACCAAATTTTCCAGTCATGTAAAAGATATGGAAAATGAGGAAAAAAGTAAAAAGTCCAGGAAAAGCTTGAATTATCCTGGAAATGATCGTCTTCCATCTGCCTTGCTAGTGAACAAAAATCAAACATATGAAATGTTTTTGCACAACATGGACGTGGTGCCCTCCAGGCTAAAGTCTATTTGTAGAACACAATTCGTACACCAATTAATTCAAAGTGCTTTACAGAACAAGAAAAATGCATTAAAAATCACAATAGTCAAAAGTCTGAGGAGGAGCCCATTGGCTGGAAACAACCCTGTTTGATTGAAAATGAAAATGTCAAGGGAGCTATTTTTTGGTGTGCAGACTTCCTTATATCTGTTCATGCTTACAATCATAGTACAAAATAAAAAAAAAAATCATAAAATGAACTTTAGAAGAGAAGAGTGCAGACTAGATCCTTTCAGTCCTATGCACAGTTAAAGGATAAGTTCGGTTTCCACAGCTTTCACATTGTTTATAGAATGAAGTAGAACAATATACTCACCCAGAAGGCTTTCCTGATCCAAACAGTGCTTCGGGAGATATTTAGATCCAAAATCGAGTGGCGGACATCCGTATAATGGTAGCACACGGGGCATGTTAGCGCCGCTCCTAAAACTGCATTAATCGTCCAAAAACTCATTAGTCTCACCAATATTTCATCATGGTCATCCCTCAAGCTACTCTTCCATTACAGTCCGGTGTCGCTCCAGACATGTTTTGTGACTGTACTGACCTCTGAACTAAAGAAGAAGAATGTTTGCCTCCATGCCTGCGCAGTACTCTCTGGAGAGCTGCCCCCGCGTCCTCCTTTCGATGAGCTCCTCATCTGTAAACTCTGTCTCGAAACTGTAAGGAAACCCATCATATTCAAAGTTCTCCTCCAAAACATCTTCATCCGATAGATATTCGCCCATTTTGCACAAAACTGGAAGAAGAAAGTCGTTGTGTAGCCGGCCGTCTTCCCCTGAAACAATGAGCCGTACTGCGCATGTGCGGAGGCAAGCATTCTTCTTCTTCTTCAGTTCAGAGGTCAGCACAGTCACAAAAACATGTCTGGAGTGACAGAGACTGTCGTGGAGGAGTAGCATGAGCAGACCATGATGAAATATTGATGAAACTAATGAGTTTCTGGACGATTAATGCAGTTTTAGGAGCGACGCTATACATGCCCTATGTGCTACCATTATACGGATGTCCGCCGCTCGATTTTGGATCTAAATATCTCCCGAAGGGGTGCTGGTTTGGCGTAGTGGTTAGCACCCCATGTACATGCATCTGCCGGTCCAGGTTCGAATCCCGCCTGTGACCAGTTTGCAGAGTGTCTTCCCCTACTCTCTCACCCCCTTTCACAAGCCTATCCATTGTCTCTCTCCTATCAATAAAGGCACAAAATGCCCAAAAATATACATTTAAATATCTCCTGAAGCACTGTTTGGATCAGGAAAGCCTTCTGGGTGAGTATATTGTTCTACTTCATTCTATAAACAATGTGAAAGCTGTAGAAACCGAACTTATCCTTTAAATAGAGCTGTTTTGAGCCTTGAACATTATCAGAGTAGAGGCCTGCCTCACATCTTCAGAAAGACTGTTCCAGACTTTAGCTGCGTAAAACTGGACCCTGATTCCCCATGTTTAGTCCGGACTCGGCACCAGCAGGAGGCCGGCCCCTGAGGTCCTCAGAGTACGAGATGGTTCATACTGCACTAACATGTCAGACTTTGGTGCCAGGCCATGGAGAGACTTGTACTCAAGCAGAGCTGCTTTAAAGTCTATTCTCTGAGCCACAGGAAGCCAGTGTAGAGACCTGAGCACAGGACTAATGTGCTCGTACTTCCCAGTTCTGGTCAGGACTGGAGTGGCAGCATTCTGGATGTACAGTTTGTTTGGAGAGGCCAGTGAGCAGGCTGTTACAGTAATCTAACCCACTAGAGACAAATGCATGGTTGAGTCTCTCCAAGTCAGGTTTAGACACTGTACCTTTGATTACCTCTGCCAGGAGGTTATGTTATTGCCGGCGTCTGTTTGGTTTTTTTGTTCGTTTGTTTGTATGGTTGTTTCTCTGTTAGCAACATAACTCAAAAAAAATTTTTCAGAAAATGGCCAGAGTGGAACAAGGAACAAATGATTAGATTTTGGGATCCGGATCACCGTCTGGATCTGCCATGACAAAAAATATGATTTTTGTGAATAACTTCTGAACCAAAATAGATATCATTATGAATTGCTAATGGCATGTTTTCATGGTCAAGGAATCTAAATATTTAGATGAAATAAAGGTAAGACTAATATTTATGGTGAAAATCGCTGGTGGAGGTCTGCGCTCTCTGAGTGCTTTTCTAGTTTTGCCAATGTTTTTTAGATGGTAAAAGTCTGCTGATGTTATTGATTTGAGAAACAAGACAAAAAGGACCATCCAGACTGTTATCAGAGCAAAGGTCAAAAGCTGGCATCTGTGAAGGTCTGGAGGTGTGTTGGTGCCCATGGCATGGGTAACTTACACATCCTGGAAGGCACCATTAATTCTGAAAGGTGCAAAAAGTTTTTGGTGCAACATGCTGCCATCCAAGTAACGTCTTTTTCAGGGATGTCTCTGCTTATTACAGCAAGAAAATGCCAAGACACATTCCTTATGTGTTACAACAGGCTGGCTTCAGAGTAAAAGAGAGCAGGTACCAGACTGACCTGCAGTCCAGACCTTTATCCTATTGATAATGTGTGGCAAATTGTGAAGCACAGAAAAGACAATGGAGACCTTGGGCTGATCATCTGAAGTTGTATATCAAGCAAGAATGGGATAGGTTCCTTCTATGAAGCTTCAACAATGTTCGTCCTCAGTTCACACTCATTGAGTGTTGTTAAAGAGAAAGATGATCTTACACAGAGCTAAACATGCCCCAGCTGTTTTTGAGCATGTTGCAGGCATTGCATTCAATATGAGTAAATATTTGCAAAAAACAATGAAGTTAATCAGTTTGAACATTAAGTATCTTGTTTTTTTTTGTAGTGTATTTAATTGAATATAGGTAAAAAGATTTGCAAATCATTGTTTTCTGTTTTATGTACATTTTACACAATGTCCCAGCTTAACTTGAATTGGGGTTTATACAGTTATAGATCAGAATTTTATGTATGTCCAAGCCCTAAACTTAAACTATGCACATGCTGGCAATCAGGCACCACACACACACATATTCAGCCCTTTATTCTCACACATACGACACGCTGTAATGACTATTGGGCCACTTAGTGTGGAAATCAAGCGGCTCATTCTTTCCAAGGCAGTACTCCAGTGTGCATGCCACATGTCCAATTTGTTTTTTTTCTATGTGTGTGTTAGCGGAAGCGGAGCTGCAGGGCTGTCATCATGCTAAAATCAATAGAGTGTGAATTCATAAGTGTTGATTTCTTCCCCCAGTCTTTCTGCCTGCTCCGCAGACTGCACTGCGCCTCCATCGCCTGCCTGGCTTCACACTTGGATGGTGTCAGGCGGGCTCTTTATCACCAGGATATGTGTGACTGTGTGGGGGAATAAATGGTGTGATTGCATGCATGTTGGAGCGAGCTCGCACGCATAGATATCCTATTTGTTGGACTGTAAGGATTTTGTGAATATGAGAGTCTGTCGTTCCTCCTGTTTGGCTGTGTGAGTGAAAGTGTTAATTAATGAGAAAAGGGAAGCAGAGATTTATTTATAATCCATGTTTCCGTTGGCTGTGTCAACACAGGAGCTAAAACTTGCTTATATTGTACATTTGAATATTTCATGCATGTTTGGTGTTGGTGCGTGTGCTGGTTGTTTTTACTCGCACAGTGAGTGGATGTGGATGTAATACGACATGACAGTGTGTGAAAGTGTAAGCGATCCACCTCTGCAGGAAGGTACCACACCTGCTTCTCACATCTGTTTTCTGCTTGTACCTTTTTCTGTCATGTCTGCCATCACTGATTGAACTTCCTCTCACCCATACTCTCAGGTGAAAATTAGATACTAAAAGATGCAAGCTGGGTGTGCACCCTCAAGTTTCAAAATATGCTGATCTAAATCTGCTCTGATGCCAGTTTGGCTCTTTTTCACCGCTGTAGTGCTTGACTCCAGAGTGAGAGCCTGTAACTGAGTGCCCCTCCCTAAAGCCTTGTTTCTACCTTGTGGTTCGGTTTGGTTCAGGTTCGTACAGTTTAAAATCCTGATGTTGTTAAGGAATGGGAATCACAGGGAACGTCATGAAATGATAGGCAATACATGGTCATTGATCATGATAATAATGCAGCAATTCTGAGCTAATCGATGTATTGCAAAAAGAAATAATGACAGTAAGTAATGTAAGTAATGTCACAACAACCGATTCTGTAAGTCCCTTCGATGTTGTAGAGGTTGGAGTATATCCATACTTTGGATTTAAAGGTGCAGTATGTAGAAATTGGCATTTTAGCAACATCTAGTGGTCAGATTTTGGAATGAGCCCGTCTGTTAGTAACACATCACATCACTAAGTGACGAGAGCTGGTGTAAGATCGTGAACAGGGCATCATTTACAACAGTTAGGAGGTGAGGGTTTTTCATTCATATTTGTAACTATTATTTTTATAGATCATCGGTCAGTTAAGATGATGAATATAAGTTTTGTAAGTAGGGCTGGGTTAAAACAATCAATTTAATCAATTTCCCTTTAAATGGTTCATAATTGATCCATAATATCAAAAGATTGATCTTTTAACATGGGTAGTTTTTTCTTCATTGGACGGTCCGAGAAGCAGCCTGTGGTATCAACCCTGCTAGTCTCGCGTTTAGCGCTGCTTTCCACTGAACAAGATCTCATGACATGTTACTGCAAGCAGTCAAAAAAACATGGCAGAAGCGAGTAGCACTATATGGGCACCAATGGGGAGTTTAAAAGTTGATGTTTGGACGTATTTCAGATTTAAAAAGCATGAAAGAAAAGACAAGTTGGACCAAAAACAAGTAACTTTCAGAATATGCATTAATGCATATCATTAATATGTGATTAATGTAACTGCTTTGGATTCAGTTCTTAATGTAAAAACAGTTTTAATAATGTACCAGGTCAAAAAGTCATTTACAGCATTATTTATACTGAGATGACCCAGACTGAACAAATATCGAATGAAATCGTGAATCGAATCGATTTGAGGCCTCGTAATATCGAATCGAATCAATCCAGAAAATCTGAATCGATACACAGCCCAATTTTAAGCTTTTGTAGCCTATTAAAAAATCATGTTTTGCTCTTTTTGTCCCCAAAACCCACCAGGAGACAACATGCTGGGTTGCTATGTCGGCCTCCACAAAAGGGAGACCCGCTGTACATAAATATAAAAATCTTTTTCCAACTTAATAAAAAGATAAAAGTTTTATGGAAATGATTGTACACCTATCTCAACGAACTTTACTTACAAATAGAAACATTCTATCCTATATTTACTGTTTCAGTTTGGTGAAAAGCTAGAAGGTAAAAGATTGAATTGGGTGTATATAATATACATACAAAACATACAATAATCAGAAAAAGGAACAAAAACACAACCCAACAATATATAAAGAAGCCACAGCGAAGGAGCTGTACAGATTAGAATTTTTAAGAGAACAAATATGATTTAGATACATGAGTGCTAAATATGAATAAATGAGTGTAAATCCATCCTGTCTGTAGGAGATTAATGAGTTTGGACATGTCACATAACAGCTATGTTCAGTTTGCTCATTTTCCTTCAGCTTGGACAATATCCTCTCAGTCTTTGCTTGTTAAGGCATGCTTCTGAGCATTTAACTCCTTAACACATTTTCAGTCCAAATTGTATCCTGAAAGATACATGCTGGGTGTACAGCCCTGAGTTTTAAAATATGCCAATCTAAACAAGCTCTTATGTCAGCTTGGTGCACTACCCCAGCCAAGGAGTACAGCTTGACTCAAGAGTCAGAGGGCCTGTAATTGAGTGTCCTTTCCTATGTGATGCACTCATCACAGTGTGACCTAAACTCTCCTTAATTAGTGCAAAGCTGTCCTGACTGTGTGGGACAGGGGACCATGTTGGAGCAGCTTTGTCAATTTTGGCTTGGGCAGTCGTCCTTGGACAGCACCTGCTCAGTCTTTCTGTTTCAGATCACTGTGATCATGTGACCTGGCCTGTTTTCTGCATTTTTTCACATGCTCATTTATCTTGTTTTACTTTCACTGGTCTGCTGATACAGTCTCTGAGTGTGGACTTACTTACTCTGCAGTGCATTTGGCATGCCTTGTTTACTTACTTAGCTGTACTGTTGTTGCTCATAAATTTCGTTTATTGATTTTAAAGTGAGAACTCATTTTGTGGATCTCTGTGTTCTTGTGTTTCATTACTTAATGTAAACTTTGGAGGACACCAACATGCCAGGGAGCACTTCTAGTAATGAACTGGTTCTTACTGATTGTCTCTCGCAGACTCCTGTCTGCTGTAAAGTTATACTTTAATGCTTTTTCATAGTCATGTCTTTAAAATGATATGATCCCATAAAAATTCCATTCAATAGTAGTGAAAAGATAGAAGCTAACAAAACAGATCTAGAATCACATTTTCAATTCGCGCAACAGAAAATAATCCCTTAACTACAATGGCCAGTCATCCATTATTACTTGATTTTTGGTATAATTATTACATCCTTGTAATTGTTACTTTAATGGGCAAAAACCTACTGTCAAACTTTGATCAGAATGGGAAAGCAGCTGGGAGAGAATCATGCTGTAGACATAAATACTCCATGCAGCATGCCTGAATATGAGAAAGGAACCTGACAAAATGACTCCCAAACTCCCAAACTATGTTTTCTTTTTGATGTGATAATCGAAGTAGAGCGTTCAAATCTTCTGTCTGTTACACCCAGCATGCTCCTCTGACTTCAGTCGTCCTCATGCTCTTCGTATTTAGTCTTCAAAGCTGCATCAGAACAGGAGGACGGGTTTAGAAATGTTTGTCAGGTCTATGTGTAGCTCACAGTGTGAACTACATTATCATAAATATTTATTTTTTGGGGCTCTTATGCTGTTATTTTGAATTAATAGGTGATAATGTTCAAATAAAATGTGGACCTTATGCTGGAAACACGGCTACCTGTGCCCTCAGCTCTTGTTTTTTACAATTCACGACCAAGAAGAGCCTTTCTTTTTTCATAATAATTATTTTATGATGGTAGAAAGAGATAGTGGATAGGCTTGTAAAAGAGGGCGAGAGAGGAAGGGGACACTCTGCTAACTGGCTACAGGCTGGATTCGAGCCCTGAACTACTATATGTAGGCCTGTCACGATAATCAATAAATCAATTAACTGAACGATAAATAAAAATGTTCTTGTTGAGTTTGCCGGCCTCGATAAACTGACACGTGCATGCGTGTTTGTTTTGTTTTCCTCCTCTCTTTCTACCGAAGAGGCTGAATGAGAAGATGGCTCACTCTGTCCATCTTTCTTAACACCAGGGTACATCTGTTTTATAGCGGATTTAGCAGATTTATAGTGGAGTGAGCATCTGTCAGACATGCAATCTTTGGTGGGGAGGCGCAGAAGCTCGAGCGTACATACACAGAGAGCTGAGGTGAGCGTCCTGAGGAGTAACGAGGAAACAACCACTGATATGAATGATGGCACGAGAGATACAGTTCTTAAGCCTGCTCCCACAGCCCCAGTGTGGGAATGTTTTGGTTTTAAACAGAATGAACAAGGTGTGAGCTCATGAACACCGACGAGCTGATATGTCGAATTTGTTTGAAAGTAGTGATGACGAAGAAGGGGAGGTGCAGGGGAGCCTTTGTCCCGACAGTCAGCGCTTACTGAGGCGTTTGGTTGGCAAAGGAAATATAAATATAACAGAGCAAAATGGTGTGCTCACTGACAATGTCATTCGCTAAAATGCAAAAGAAATGCAGCCCTTCAATATGGTGGAAAATCCAGCAATGTAACAAATGTTTGACAGACAGTATGGATTGACTGGGAGAAAGTGCATGTCACAAACAATGCAGGAACTGTAAGCTACATTTCATTTTTTGTTTTTATTTGTGTGTGTGTTTTTATTGGAGTTTCATTTTGGAGACAGGGTCTATTTTTATTGTTTTTGATTAGTATAATTAGTTTTATTGACATGCAATTTTCCTGAGAGTCCATTTCATTTTAATTGTTTTTTTTTCTCTTGTTTTGTTTATCTTTATTTTATTGTTTGTTTAATTTGTTGTATTTAAAAGATCTTGACCTTCCAATTACAGTTAAATACTCTTAAGAAATTAAAGTTTCTTGCTTTTGATAGGATGTACTCACTTTATAATGACATATTATAATAACATAAATGAAAAAAAAAAATCAAAATAATATTGACAATAATATTGTTTATCGTCAGTAATATTTTGGACAGTTAACATCCAGCAAAATTTGTTATCATGACAGGCTTAAGTATATGGGTTGTGCCCAAACCAAACCAGCACCCAAGCCTTCCTATTTTCTCCCATTTGCCCTGACCTAGATTTTCTTCTCTGTCTCACTCTCCCTGTCTTTCCATCCTCTTCCAGCCATCGTTTCCCCTCATCACCATCCTCTTCAACACCTCCAACATCTGCTACTGTTGACACAGGAATAGCCTGATAGTCCACATGCTAATTAGCAGTGGCATTAACTTCCTCATCCTCATTAGCATCCATGAGCGGAAGTAGCTGTTATGCTAGCCCAGCTCAGTCTGGAAGGAGCTTGGCTGTGCGGTTGGATGAATAATAGATGGTGTGTCACTTCCCTTATCGCTAATGAAAGCAGGCAGCTGTTCCTCGTGCAGGAGCGCCACTACAGGGTGTGAGGAGAGGAGTCTGGAGGAAGAAGAGGCTTTGTCTGAGTATGGAGGGATGAAGAGACAGGCCGATAGACTGATAAGAGGACAGTTACAGAGAGGGCATGGTGAGAGGGTTATCTGTTTGTACAGATGAGACAGAAGCAGGAGAGGGTTGGAGAAGCTGAGATCTGTGTCCAGTGTTGCACAGAGCTTTTCTGCTTTGACATCATCGCCCAGGTTTTTCTTTACCAACATAAAAACCTTGGGAAATGTTTGGATTTCAATATTTTCTTCCATTATGTTGAAAAAAAACCCTGTAGACGCAATCTGTCAGTCATTTTGCGGATTACAGTAGGGCTCTGTAAAATCCATTTTTATTTTCTTCCAAATCCAGTTTCTTCTGTTTTCATTTTTTGAGTATTAACATTTTTTGTAGTGTATGCAAATTTATCCATGAGACACCATATAAAGTAATTATAACATAATCATACTGCTCAGGTTATCCCTGCATATATCTTTACAGTCCAGTCAGCAGTATGTTGACAAAATTTGACAAAATAACCAAATATCTTTTTTTATTTTCGTATATGTTTTAATACTTTAAGAGTTTGATTTTGATTTCATTCAAGGGTGTAACATATATTTTAATAGTAGAAGTATCACCTGACATTTCAGGATAGTCATTATCTCCTATAAAAGGAGACCAAATATGTCTGTTGGCTGGGCGTGGCATCTTACTGCTGTGGAAATATCCAAAGCCCACATCTCTCTGGCTTAAAGAAGTAATAGCCTTAATTGTAAAGGGCTGTATTAATAAACTTTATAGAAAATGGGAGTCTTTAACTATTACAACTCTCTACCATCCTCTCTCTAGATTAACACCCCCCGTTTATTTTTATTTTATTTTATTTTCATTGTACTTTTCTTTAGTTTACTTCATTCATTCATTTACTTATTTTCTTAAGTATATATAGTTATTCTCTTTTGCTTACCTTAAAATTCAGATTTTATTTCTGTTACTTTCCACAGTTTTTTTTTTAAATATTTTTGAGTTGTTGGGTCCATTTTGTAATGCTCAATATTTCATCCTTTTTATTGTCTGGTTCTTTTCAGTATGTTTTGCTCAGTTGTTTATCACTATTTCAATCAATCAATCAATCAATCTTCATTTGTATAGCGCCAATTCATAACAAGTGTTATCTCAAGACACTTTACAATAGAGCATAAAGCTCTTCATTTTATTGATACACATATATGCATAGATACATATATACATATAAAATACACATATACATATATATACAAATATATACATCCAACACCCAACATGAATCCATATAGCCAATCATGAATCCCTCCATCATGGCGGCAAGAAAAAACCTTCTGTTAAGCAGCAGGAAATCTTGAATATGGATCCCAGTCTCATGATGAACAGCAAATCCACACGATGCTTTTGATGATTCATAGTTGCCTTTATTTCTAATACTTGCATACTTTGCACAGAGACAGTGTTATTTCTTGTTGTTTGTTCAATAAAAGAAAAAGAAAGAGACGGAAGGATGGCCTTGCTGTTTTGTTAGATTTTTATTGAATATTTTAAACTGAGAGAAAGTCTATTTTAAACTCCCTCCCTTTTGTTCATACTGGCTTTTCTTTCTGTCTTGTGTGGTGGCAGATGTCTTGATTAAATGTGTTTGTTTTAGGGCTGAACAATTAATTGCAAATTAGATTAAATCGCATTATGGCTTGTTGCAATTTTCGAATCACAGAAGGTTCAATATTTTTAGCTCAAAATGTGTTGAACATTTTGGAATTGTGATGTAGTTTTTTGCAATTTCATGCCTATTTTTTACCTCTATTCATACACTTTTTTCCCTCTTTTGGACCATTTTTACCTTTTTTTAACCCTGTTTTTACAACTTTATGCCTATTTTGCCCCAATTTATCTTTTTTTTTTGGCCACTGTCAGAACCACTTTTGGAATTTTTACAGGGTTTTTGAAATTTAATTTCAAATTTAATTTAAACAATTTTGCTGCCATAATCAGTTTTCCTAAGCCACTTTTGGATTTTTTTTTGCCAATTTTTCCCATTTTTTGGCAATTTCATACCTTTTTTGCACCTATTTCTTAACCTTTTACCGCTTTCATACCATTTTCACCCAGTTTTTACAACTTCATACCTATTTTGCTTCTGTTCTTCACTTCTCCACTTTTTCCAAAATCATTTATCCTTTGATTAATTTAATGTCATGTTGGTTTTACTATTAAAGATCTACTGCTTATGTTTGTTTAAGAATGCATAAGATGAGGAACATTAAAACGATTGTAGAGTAAATGGCAATATTGGGGAAAAAATCGCAATTAGATTATTTTCTCAAATCGTTCAGCCCCAGTTTGTTTGCAAAGAAGCTACAGCTTGGACGGTTTTTGTCTTGCTCAGTTGAATAAATCAAGTCAAATCATGATGTTGACTGAATTAGGATGACATCTATGGCCCTCTTGTCAGGTTATGCTGTCACCTGTAAGTGATGCACTCTTCAATGCTGGCAGATATTTATACTAACTGCCTTACAAAGATAGGTACTATCAGCATAAACATGCCTGGAGCATCACTGATTCCCCACTGGAAACAATAATGTCTGACCGTTTCAAAGAATTGGAGGAATCCAACCAACAGCTGTTTTAACAAGCTAACTATAATGTTAGATCATCAACAGTGATGCTGGGTGATAGCTGAATCAAAGCGTAGCTGCTAGTATGTTGTAAGCTGTAAAATAAAATGCTTTAGCTGTAAAGAGCCTTTAACTGATGCTGATGAGCTCTATCTAATATCATTACAGTTTCTGTTGCAGTAAAAAAGCAATTTTTATGATTTTCTCTACATCATAAACCTTGAAAAAGCTAAAACAGCAGGACAATAAGAGTCATTCAAGCTTCCCGTCTTATTGTGAGAGCCTTTAACTGATGCTGATGAGCTCTATCTACTATCTTTACAGTTTCTGTTGCAGTAAAAGAGCATTTTTATGGTTTTCTCTCCATTATAAACCTTGAAAAACTCAAACTGCAGAACAATAAGAGTCATTAAAGCTTCCCGTCTTATTGTGAGGTCAGAGAAAACATCTTTCCTTTCACTTTAGTGAATTGCTACTGCTCTCAATGCCCCATTAGAGTCATAAAAACACTTGTAAGTTGTGGTTTGCCTGAGCTTCACTCTCCAAAACACATGAAATCAGAGCACCAGGCGTATGCAGATGACATCTTCCTTTCTATCAGACATAACACAAATATTTGGCAGAGAACTGAGCAGATCGGTCCAAAGCGGCGCAGCAGAAAGAGACACTGGAGGTCACCCACCATGTGCATCCTGTAGGAATCTGAACGCTGCTAAAATCCTCCGTCTCTGTGGCTGTGATGCTCTTACAGCTAATTTCCTCATGCAGAGGCAAAAGCAAACACGGCTTAACAATAGGAGAGACTCAGAATCCAGTCTTGGTGCCTTTTGGCTTCTTTGTGTTTTTGTATAAGTACATGTCTCTATTGTTTGCTCTGAGCTCAGGCAGATTTTCATTTAGCAGTCAAACAGAAAGTTTAAAGTAAGCTGAAGTAAATCAGGGATGTTTTTGGAAGCAGATGGTTTGTGTTTAGTTTCTTTGGGGCTTTACGACCAACTGATTATCAACCAAGCCTTTTGTTGTTGAAAGTTTGTTCTGTTTAGTCGACATCTGCTCATTAAAATTACATTAAAATTCAGGCCTGACTCTTTGTCTTTTAGTTATTAATTAGAGAATCAAGCAGGGCCAGGTGATGTGGACTACATTTCATATCCTGATACTCTTCAGCTAAATGGTAATTTTGAAAATCACATACAAATCTCAGTACCAGAATTTCTAAATTTGATACAATTCTGATAAAATAATAATCAGACCTGATTAATACCACCGCAGCAAATCTATAGACACTCAATTATTGGCAATATTTTGTTTTCCTTGGTCAGATATTGAAGAAAAAGCTCTGCCGTGCATCTTAATTGTACAAAAACATCAGAAACAATTAGACCAAAATGGACATAGTGCACAAATATTGAACCAGAGTGAATCTGCTGTGATGAAATTTGTTTCAAGCACAAGGAAAAGTTTACCGTCCAGTGCAGTCTGACTGATTACAGACATTTAATCAGGCAGATCCATCTTGCCAAACCTCCATCTAAAATGACTGTGGGCAGCCCAAAGCAGCACGGTCCAATCAGCTTCCTTTAAAGCAGGAAGAGGCGGGAGCAAAATGAATGTGATTGATGGAATGATTATCCAATCATGTGCTGGATGTGCTCTTGAAAGATTCTGCCCATTATCAAACACTCTCTATTGGCTGTTGTCCAGATGGTCCAGGGAAATATCTTGAATGGTGTATCTGGTGTGTCAGGTTAAGTAAGAGTAGTACTCTATGAACTCACTTGAATAAAAGTAAAAAGTAACCAACAACCATATGCCAACTGAGAGCATGAATTATTTAAGTCATGGACCAATTCCTGTATCATGAATCTTTATTTGATTATCTATCAAATATAATTTAAGTTTACTATCCATGCACCCAGATTTAAAGGGCAACTCCGTTTTTTTGACACCTGGACCTTATTTATAGGTGTGTGCATGCTCACATACTCACTCAGACAAACATCGTGCAGTTCAGAGTCCTTCAGAAGTTATTTAGATCCAACCGATTTAGCCGCACTTAGCGGGGCCACGGCAATGGAGCTTTAGCACGGAACATAATCTCTGCAAAATCGCTCATTTCGACTATATTTTTTCATCCATCGCCAGTGATATCATAAAGTCAGTTCGTCTACCGTCTTCAGGTGGGTCAGCTGACCTGGTAAACAAACTTCTCTGCAAAATCGCCATTTCGACTATATTTTTTCATCCATCGCAGAATATTTATCATAACAGCTGGCTCGAGAACAACAAACAGGAGCACGTCCACGACTCAATGCGAACTGGTGGTGCGCTTGTGGACAGTGTTCACCTATAGCAACAGAAGAGGAGTGTGTTAGCTGCTCAGAGTGGGACTTGAGACCGGCCGACACGCGTATGGATCTATCCAGGAATATATGTCTGACTACTCTGGAGGATTTCTCTGCAATGACAAACCGGGCTGTGGTAGAGACGAGCGATTTTGCAGAGATTATGTCCCGCGGTGAAGCTCCATTGCCGTGGCCCCCGCTAAGTGCGGCTAAATCGGTTGGATCTAAATAACTTCTGAAGGACTCCGAACTGCACAATGTTTGTCTGAGTGAGTATATTAGCATGCACACACCTAAAAATAAGGTCCAGGTGTCAAAAAACCTGAGTTGCCCTTTAAGTTATGTATGTATATATCAAAACAGATGAATCTACTGTATTGCACTGCATGCACTGCTCACACTGGCAGTCTGAAAGCTCTGACTTGACAACATACTTGCTGGAATGAAAACCTGAGCCCACCACTGCTGTCGTGCAGTAAAATACTTCAACCTGCTGTTTCAGAGCTGCTGACACAAGCAGCCACTTCAGTTTCCCCTTTCCAACCAAAATTGGCTAACTCCTGGAAACAACCCCACACCATAATCCCCCTCCGCCAAGCTTTACACACGACACACTGCAGGCAGACAAGTTGTGTTCTCCTGGGAAATGCCAAACCCAGACTTGTCCATCAGACTGCCAGACAGAGGAGGTCCCTCCAGAGAAAACCTCTCCACTGCTCTAGAGTCTCTGTTCCCTGCTGATTTTATGTGACCCACCAGATTTTTAGTTGATGTCATTCCCAATCATTTCCACTTTTTTATAATACTGCTAACAGTTGACTGAAATATTAAATAACGAGGAAATTTCATGACTTAACTTATTGCTCAGGTGACACCTGTGGCCATGGAAGTGATTAAAACACCTAAATATAATGATTTGGATGAATGAGTGAATACTTTTGGCAAAATATTGCAGATGTATCACATGGAGGAGACATGTAAAACATAATAAAAGGTCATGTAAAACTCGAAAAAGCACTTCAAAAACCCTGTCTATGTTTTTGAGTAAAAAGTGCAACCACTTATCTCTAGTTTCCAGCAGAGAAAAGCTTCTTGTTCTGTCTCATAATGAAACAGTTTCTTATATACTCCAGTTTTAGAATGATTTTACCCCTGTTTAATGAAGCTATATATATATATATATATATATATATATATAGATGTTGTTAAGCACGGAGGGAACAATCTGCCCCCTTGTGAATACAGACTCTGTTATACTGGACTGGACTAGATCGTTCTGGATTAGGAGTGGGAAAAGAGGACCACAGAGTCTATAATCTACCCGTCAGAAGAGGAGTGAAGGCGATTAAAGATAAATTGGCCCAGAAGATGTGTCCTGGTAGAGGAGTATTGTTGAGACGTCTATTCATAGACAGATAATCTTAGACTGGACCAGACTGTGCTCAAACTGCTCCCATACAGCGGAGGGATTGATCTGTTCCTGCTGCGCACACAGACACATTCAGCCCTGAAAAGCACACATAAATGTCTGCTATACTCCGGTCTGCGGGCGTCCTTTATTCAATAGGATCTGCAATCAGAGTCGTCCCAGTTCCCAGTTGTCTTGTCGTGAATTTCCTCGATTTTCTCGACTGGCTGCTTCAGAGCGTCTGTGCTGCTCTCCGCTGAAGTGAAGTGTGATTATGCAGAAGTGTCATCCACACCTGCAACTCACTTTACTGAACTAATTCCACCATCAGCTGCGTCCCTCACTCACACTTGTTCCGTAGGGGATTTCTCTGTAATGAGGAGCAGATTAGGACTAAATGGATCCCAAACGTCTTACAACAAACATCAGATATAAGGCACACGCATTAAGATGTGGCATAAAGTCATGTATGGCATGCATAAACATGCTGTCATTTTAACTGGAGGTAGAGATGTAGCCTTACTATCTGAGCCTTTCCTTTAGTGGTATCTTCTTAACTCAACTCTACAAAGTTTGGACACTACCCTTTTCATTTCCATCACAGTATTCACTTTGAAGATGCCTCCTTAAGGAAGGAAGGATGGTTATAGATGTGCAAAACCACGCAACAATAAAAGAGTGGAAAGAAGTGATAGAGCTGGATTTTCATTGGGTTTGTTGCCTTAGATCATCGATAGGAAGCACGTTTCGCTCCGGAGATGATTTCATGCAATGAAAGAAAACCCAATTAGAAGAATAAAATAAAGGAATAGAGTTTACCTTTATTCATCCAACGCAGGGAAATTTGCAGTGTTACAGCAGCAAAGGGGACAGCAATGATAAATATGTATCAAAATCTAAGTATAAAAACATTTTAAAAAGTAAAAAAATAAATAAGATTAGAAATATAAAAGAAAAAAATTACACTTATTTATTTACACATTTACAATGTAATTACACATGAGAATATTGCACATTCAAAGAGGAAGAGTATTTGGTAAGTCAAACTTTTACGGAGCAAACAACAGGAGGGTTTTTAATTTTAATGTGTGTATACATATATATATATATATATATATATATATATATATATATATATATATATATATATATATATATATATATATATATATATATATATATATGTTTATTAGGGCTAGGCAATTAATTGTTAAATAATAAAAATCGACATTTAGACCCTATAATTGAAGTAGTTATACTCATGACGATTATTTTGATTATTTTTTCTGAGTAAGTCACGTGACCACGCCCCCTCCATATAGTCTACGCTCACTTTGGCCAAGAGCGACGAACGTGTTGCCAATGTGGAGGAGACAAGCGTCAATCTATCGGAGGAGCTTGTAGCCTAGAAAATTCTATCTATCTGTCTGTCTGTCTGTCTGTCTGTCTGTCTGTCTGTCTGTCTGTCTGTCTGCCTGCCTGCCTGCCTATCTATCTATCTATCTATCTAGCCTCTATCTATCTATCTATCTATCTATCTATCTATCTATCTATCTATCTATCTATCTATCTATCTATCTATCTATCTATCTATCTATCTATCTATCTATCTATCTATCTATCTCCACTGGTTTGTCAAGCAAACAAGTTAATAGCAACATTTTCTGTCATATATCTGAGGCCACATTGATGTGCAACATGTCCTTGCATATAAACCTTACAATCTTCTCTGTAATGGCTTTTCTCCCTCTGCTGTGGGGATCAGCCAAAGTGCTGGGCTGAGCAATTGACAAGGCACCACTAGAAAGGCAAACAAAATGGGCCTGTGGATTTGTCGTAGTGGGCCAGCTGCTTTGGGCACCTAATCCTCACTGTGATGTAGAGAAAAAGCCAAATCCCAAAAAGAAGGGTGCTGTTTTGGGCTGAAATATTTGTTCTGTTTGTCTTTGTCTTACTTAGCATCTGGTTCATATTTTGACCTGAGACTGATTTTATAGGCCTTGGTCCTGTTTTAGTCTAACAACTGTTATAAAACTTGCAAGTGTGTTATTTTAAACTTCTGACAGTTAAACCTCTATGTTGTGGGATTTGATCAACCCAGGCATGTTGAACAGCAAGTTCAAAGATTTTTTCCTCTAATTTAGCTGCAGACACATTTATAGGAACTAATCCAAATAACAAACAACAAAGATAAAGTTAAACCATAATGCCACAGATCATTTAGTTTAAAGCTGGTGTCTACGATTTGAAACCGCAGCCTGCCCCTCCTTCCCTCACCTCTCCCCTCCGTGTTCCAAGGTCCCGCCCCCAGCTCGTGGTCAGCCTTATACCAACAAGCTTCCTCCGCAGAGCCACGCAGCAACTAGCACAATATATCAGCAGCAAACTCCAACTGCAAAAACAGCTCAGCTCAACTGAAAGCATCAAACACGACAGACATCTCTTGTAACACACACAGCAGTAGCTATTTCCAACTGGACCGGGCGGCATCGCGGTTCGGGCGCCGCCAGAGCGGAGCCGAAAGTGTGTGGGGAGGGACGAATCTTTTTCTCAGCCTGTCTCTCCCTTAGCTCAGCTTACAGTAAGCACCCATTAGCTGCCAACAGGCTAACCCGCCTCATACAAGCATTATTAGTTCCGCACAGGCAATACAAACCAACCAGAGTTATTCAGCAGACATCTCACACTGTAGTAAACAAAGCCATTACCTGGGATCAACCAGGGCTTAAAAGCGCCGAGCGTTGCTGTCTGACGGGCCGGCTGAGCGGCTATTCGTTAGCCGCTAGGCCCGCCAACAGGCTTCAACCCGGGCTGGCAGAGCTCCGCTGGGTTCCCGCGGAGAGGGAGGCGATTCCCGGTTCGGCGCTTTCAGGCTTTTTCCTGCTCCATGATAGTTCAGTAGCTAACGCTGCTAGCTGCTCACCGGAGGTAGAGGGGAGGAGGCGGACCTCATGGGCAAGATGCTGCGATCATGTGAGTGAGGAGACGAGGATTGGATGGAATTTAGCGGACTGTAACTCACTGGACCACCACAGTTGCAGGTTCTTAGGGCTTGATTGGTCAGCTAGTATGCAGCTTTTCAGCGGATATACTGAATGGATTTTTTTTGTTCTTTTTGGTCTTTATACTGTGTAGATAGGACCATAGGACCATAACAGCCTTATAAACGGTGTTATTAATATGTACAAAGCTTCCAAATCGTTGACCATAGCTTTAATCATATTTATCAGAGTGAGGTTTGTCTTCTTTGCACATCAAACTATGCTGTGGAGCTCCACAGGGCTCTATGCCTGGATCGATTATTTTACTCTTAAGGTGAGACAAGCATTGTAACTACCTAGAAGACACCAATGTATTCTTTTAAACCTTTATTTATTCTAAAGAAGGCTTTGAGATTTACCTCATTTTCAATGACGTCAAGATCACAGACATTAGATTTCAGATTCTGAATATTTATTGTACCCTTGGGTAAATTCAGTTTACGGTGAGTGAGCTCTCTCGTATTATAGGCACACAAAACAAGACAAAGTGACGACAGTGCTTAATAGGGGTGGGGGGAAAAAATTAATTTGCATAAGTATCATTTTTGTTTTGTTTGACGATTTTTAAATGGATTTTTTTGTTCAAAAATGGATTTTTTTCCAAATTTTAATGCTTCATTTTAGTCTGTGTTAATAAGCCACTTTTAAATGCAATCCAGGCTTTTGAAGAGAAAGTATAAACAACTGGTTAAAATATATTGCTGAATTAATCCTAAAAACGGACTCATATGTGATGTGTACTTTTCCTGATATAGTCTGTAGGCATCACTGATCATCTTTTTCGCTGGTGTTAGAAAGTGAACCAAAGATTGTAAAAATCTGCAATATCGTAGAATCGCAATTTAAATCAAATTGGCACCTAAAAAATTAAAAAAAAGAAAAAGCATATCATCCCAGCCCTAGTGCTTAGCCTGAAAGAACAGGGAGGACAGCCCTGAGATAAAAAGAAAGTTAAAACATCAGTAGGTAAAAAATGTCTAAAAATACGTAAAACGAAGCTAAAAGATAAATATGTGCCATTCATAAAAACAAGATGAAAGAAACAGTACAGGGAATAAATAAAGTAGTTAGGTAATGTTGCAGTTTCTCTCATTTGTTAATAGCATGGATGGCCGCTGGTACAAAGCTATTATATGAACAATAAACAAACACAATCAATCAATCAATCAATCAATCAATCAATCGCAACAGCAAAGGAATCAATTAAAACAGCTACAAGCAGAAGAACAGTGGTCAGTAATTGAGGTTTTAAACTCTATGAAAGAGGGAAAGGCTTATTTCTGTAAAGGAAGCCAGAGTTTGTTGGAGGAAACTCCATGAGTGAGGGGCATAAAACGAAAATGCAAATGTACCAACTTCAGTGTAGACTCGAGGACCTTTAGGAGTGAGGAAACTAGAAGAAAGAGTCATGTCGGAGCAATCATCAAGATTTGTCCTGCAACTCGAGGTTTGGGAGATGAGGGTGGTAATGCTCTGTTGCAAGCTAGCTCTGTTAAAGCATACAAACTCAAAAGACTTTGTAATCACTTCTGTGGTCTGATCATGAGATGGCCAACCAGCCTTCTCATAGAGGATGCAATGGCCCTGTTTACATGGGTAGTTTTCCTCAATCTGATTGAAATCAATTGGATTAAGTGAATCTGATTCGATCTGTAGGCGTACATGAACTTTGGAGGAAGAGATCCACGCTCCAATCGATTGAGGCTGGGATTTTTAGCAGGTGGATTTTCTCTCTGATTCAGGGATTGGCAACTGGTCACTTCCTGCCACTACCTGCAAATGTGTAAGAGAAGAAGAGGTGCAGCCCCATTCCCTGCCTTTCCCCAGCATGGACCCAGGTTTTTTAGAAGCTGGGGTATTCTGGCCAATCTTTTTGTTTATTTATCTGTATTTTTCCCCCAATGACAGTGTCCAACATTATGTATCGGAGCGTCCCCCAGGTACTAAAAAAATGTATATTGCCCACTTGGTAATGAAAGTGGCCCACTGCTGCTCTAACTTGTAACTTTTGACTTTAACTGCCTATTGATGATGAGATCGGGAATGGTGATATAAATATCAAAAATCAGTGGAGGGTTTTTTATGGAAAAAGTTGGAATAACTGAGCTGCTCATTCCCCTCCTCTGGCTACATATGCAAATAAACAAGGAGCCTCATTCATCAACATCAGCCTTTAATAGAGTGAACACGAAGAACTGAAGTGATACAAAAGTGAAGATGTGCCTGACAAAGACGGATCACTAAAAATGCATGTCGCAATACATCAATGTCATAAGAGTGATGCATTATCAAACACATTTGCACCCTGTTCTGTATTTTTGCTTTAGATTGAAGCTAGACTTGGGGTCTACCTCTTTCTTCTACTCCTGTTTATTAATGGCAGCATTAAGATGCTCTACATTACAAACTTTGAATAGGGAGGGCCACATAATTTTTTTCTCAGTACCTGAGGGCCACACTGTTAAACTAGAAAAGCACTCGGACAGCGCAGACCTCCGCCAGCACCACAGTCCTAACCCATATTGTGATTTTCACCATAAATATTAGTCCTACCTTTATTTCATCTAAATATTTAGATTCCTTGACCATGAAAACATACCATTAGCAATTGTATTCATAATTGTATCTGTTTTAGTTTAGTAGTTATTCACCAAAAAATCACATTTTTCGTCATGGCAGATCCAGATGCTGATCCGGGTCAACACCAAAATTGAATCAGTTCTTACTTTTCCCATGCTGAACATTTCCTGAAAATTTCATCAAAATCCATCTGTAACTTTTTCAGTTATTTTGTTCACAGACAGACTCTCCGGAAAACATAACCTCCTTGGCAGAGGTAATGAGGTTTGGCATTCTCAGTTAGGAAACAAATAATAAATAAACAATAAAGTTACTATAAAGCTTAGAAATGGACAATACCAACATCAATATTTTTTTTTATCTCAAACACATTTTAACCCTTTCATGCATGAATTATAAAACCACAAAGGGATACTTGTTTTTCAAAATGCTTAAATTTACTTCAAACAAGTTTAATTCAGGTTCATTTTTTCAATTTTATATTTTGAGGGAGTTATGTATCTGTTCACCACAGTGGACAACATGCATCAACAGTGTAAGCAGTAATTTAATGGAATTTAAAGATCCACAAACAATTGTCTTTGACAAACATTTATAAATAAAGAGTAAATAAAAGAAAAAAACAAAATCTGAAGTATGTGCATTACTGCTGTTTAAACCATCACTCTTAAATTACAACAACATTTTAATTAAAAAATATACAAATAATGTGAAAATCTAAATACAGGCACAACACCCAATTTGCCCTTTGTTGGCCATTTTGGATTTATGATGCAATACCTCAATTATGATTAAAAATGAGCAAAGATAATATTTCTATGAAACTTAAGACAAGGGTTTTGAAAATTTACCACCTGTTCTTTGGATATGTTTCTGCAACGCAAAAGGCATTGAAATTATTCCAAATAGCAGTCTACTGTAGGGGACACCATGCATGAAAGGGTTAAAATTTCGATTTAAAGAGCAAGACGCATGACTTAAGTCAATTTAAGGTCCTTTTTAATTCAATAAAAGAGTAAATATTTTGTAGTTTTTCAAGCAAAATATACTTCCTTTACCATTGTTTCCAAATACAGTTTTTACGAATACTTTATATATATATATATATATATATATATATATATATATATATATATTTTTTTTTTTTTTAATGCTCCATAAAAGACAGTTAAAGACATAAACATAGCAAAGTAAATTGTAATGACTTGAAAAAAAAAAAAAACATGCACCAGCCATCTAAAATAATAAGAAAAAATCTTGATTTGCGCATTAAGCAGTACTGGTTACTTGTGATAAATCATGTTTAGCAGTTGTTATACTTTCTTCATATTTCCATTTTTTCTCATGATTGATGGGCTGCACTGAGTGAGATAAAGGGCCGCCTATGGTCCCCGGCTGCCAGTTGCCCAACTCTGCACAACTAGAAAATGTTTTTCATTGAGATAAAAGTCGAGTGCTTTCTGTACATTCATAAATTAATGACTTGCAAAAAGTGTTAAAATCACACTCCATCCCCTTAAACAATTAAACACCTTTCCTTCCTGCAAAGGTTGCTGATGTTGCACTTCTTTAACATTTTGCAGCAGTAGGCATTTATTTGCAGCTTTCAGGGCGAAGCACGCTCATTTATCTGTGTCTCCGTGTTTGTCTGCAGCCGTGCACTTGCTTGAATTTGCTCTGTAAAGCTGGTCAGTCCTGCCTCCATCCTCAGTCAAAGGGTAAACAGAGATACTGGCTCTTACATCTGGCCCACGATAAGGACTTGGGACCTGTTATTGTTGCATTCTTGCCTGTTTCGCTCTCTCCGGCAGCTTTCTTCAAATTCTGGTTTTGAGCTGCAGCCGGAGCAGGACTTTGGTGTGTGTGCGTACGAGAAATGCTAATGCTCTGGAGCACGTGTTCTTCTTTTATGAGATAGAGAACAAGACAGAAAGTGACAGAAGAGGGTCTGGAAAGAGGGGAGAATAACGGCGAAGCTGCCCTGCATGTGTGAGATATGAGTGTGTACAGCTGCCACTCCTATCTCCACGTCCTTTTCACCGTCTCACCCGCCCACCTCTCACCCCCATGCTCCCTCTCTGCAATCTTATTTCCTGTTGCTCTGCCTCCTATCTAAGCCTGCTCTGTGTCATATTAACAGACTAATTTAATCCCCACAACACAGGCACTCTCATGTAATGACCCATGACATTCAATTAAATCCTTTTTGCCATGTCTATAGGTTTGCTAAGCGGTAATTTTCCTGTACGTCTCTGTTTGCTGAGTGTGTATATGAGACCCTCTGGCTGTGTATATGAGGAATCTGAAAAGCATGACAGCGGCTGCAACCTTGATTTAAATCACCATTCTCTGTATGTCACACATCCTTATTTCAGAATCATCACACACAGCCGCTTGTTCAATGGCTCGGAGCCTCAGAATATAAGGTCGAGGTACAACTGGAGCGTTTGCATATGCAAGGCTTTACAATCTGATATGCAACAGTAAATAAAGAAAGGTCGAGTTTGAAATGCAAAAGAAAATACTAGAAAGGGCTAAAAATGTACAGCAGTTCCATATGTCCATCATGGAAATATTTCTGTAATGTTTTCAGAGGGTAGAACCTTCAAAAACAACTGCTGCTTATGACTGGACGATCGTTCTGCCAGTCACACTCATCACAGACCAACCCATATCAAACCACAGTATGAGGTAGCAGCTAGACCTTGTTGGTAGCCATTAGCTTAAACTATGCTGCAGTCCTTAGGCTGTTATCTTACATTAAAATACCACATAGATACATCATTTATCACTTATATGTGACATGAACCTTGTCAACTACATTCTCCACCAAGTTAAGGAGAGCAGATTCGCCAGGTATCGTTGAGCAACCATGACTCCAAGCTTGACTAACATGACTCCGAGCTAGACCTTCAGAGTGTTGGCTGTTAAAGCGCACATACAAACAGTGACAAAGACGGTGAATTAACTAAAGCAGACACAAAACAAACACTGTTTTGGACACAGAGTTGTAGCTTCCTTTTGGCCCTGTGCAGCCTGTAGCTTTTTATATCAAGCTGGATTAGTGCAGTCAGTTACATTTCCAAGAACATCTAATCGGCATCATCTGCATAGGACTTCTGCATCCCTCCTAGTTTCTCAGCAGTGATCCTAGGTTCTCTGATTTGGTTGTCCAACACAAAGAAATATGATTCCCTGTGAGAAAAGCTCAACATAACATTCTTTGCTCCTCTTATAAAGAACAAATTGAGTCCATTTCTGATAAAACGTCAAATATTGATTAGCTTTCTTAAGCTGCCATTGTTTTCAAACATGCAGTCACCTCCTGCTGTTGTGACATCTTCAGTTTCCACCTCTTTTCCTCCTGATTGGGCTTTTGGTCGTGAAGTTGTTGGAGGTTAGAGTTTGGCGAGTTGGATCCGCATGATTTCAGATAATGAATCAAGCAGTTAGTTTGGTGCTACTGTAATGTGGACCAGTTCAACCTTTGCCTGATTCATTCTGTAGCGTGTGAGTTCTTTAATCTGATTCAGTAATGCAGTGGTTCCCAAACTTTTCTTAGCCCGTACCCCTGCAGACATTTGACCTTCAGCCATGTACCGCCTACTCTTGCACACTTATTGTATTGTTATAGCTAGAAAAAGGAATGTGTCTGTAAACCTGCTGCCACCTCCCACGTTAAACATTCATAATATACAAATAAAATCTCTTAAGTGAATTATTTCTTACAAAATAGATATAGTTACTAATATTTTGGTTCCGCTTCTAGAACATAAACACTAGGGCTGTCACTTTATATTTGATATTCAACAACAACAACTGTTCGAGCATGGGGATAAATATCTATAACCAATGGGTAAATAAAGATTGGAATGTAAAATATTGAGTGTAGCTTGGATAAGACAGTCTCTGTCCCTCACTACTTACAAATAATAGAATGTCTTCAGTAATTTGTGTGTATGTTTGAAACCTTTTGAGTTGGATTTTGAGGAAAACTGACACCCTTAATACACACCAATTTCAAAATGTGTCCCCTAAATGACTTTGCGTACCCCTGGGAGTATGAGTACCTGAGTTTGGGAATCACTGCCATAATGAATAAATGCCATAAAGAGAGATTGAAAAACAGATTAAGCCAGTCTTTGGGAAACCTGACACACCATATGGACTGTTACATTTATATCACTAGTCCAATTTGGGAATGGGCAGAGCCTAAACTAGGCAGGTTACAGCCAGTGTAAGAGCACAATGTGAAGTAGGGCTAAATATCATCTGCAAAGTTTGTAGTGTTGTTGTTTGTTTTCATTGAATAAAGAAATGTGCTCCAGATCTGATAAACCTGCTAGTGAAGCTGTTAGCATCTATGCTAATCTCTGTGTGAACAGTCACTTCCTCCAGTCATCGTAGCTCCCACCTCTTCCTGCCCCAATGCACACTGATTGGACCATACCACTTCGGGCCAAACACAATTGTTTTAGATTAGAGCTTGGCAATATGGATCTGTCTTATTAACGGCCGAGTTGGCACCAAAATCTGTCATTGTGTGATGGGAACAGACCCACCTGATCTTAGTCACAGTCAATCAAACATATTTGACATTTTTTATCCAGATCTGGAAGCAGTTGGGTAGAGTGAAATGATTATCGACTCAACAGCAAACAAGTGTTGCTAATAGCCAATGAAAATAAAGGATGGGACGCAGGAAATGATGTCAGAAGACAGCAGGAAGTTGTGGAAACATCTAAACAAAGTTTCACCCTTACAAGACTTTGGTGAATTCAGTTTTCTTAAGTTGGTTTGATGAATAATGTAGTCCGTGATCATTCATTAGGAGCATTTGCTAGGTGTGTAAAATCTGCTAAAAATGATTTGTTAGTGTGAAGTTCAACTCTGTTTAAGATCTGTAGACTCTGTGAAAAGTACGTTGTGCGCCTTGACCTCCTCATGAAAACAAGTTTTAGAAATAACCAAACAGTATTTTTATTTCCTCACACTGGAATTTAAATAGTCCCTGTCTGAAAAATTAAGCCAAAGGTGTGTCTACAGTGCCAGATTTTTCAGCCCTGACCAGGCTAATGTTTTTAACATCACCAGATTGAAAACAGGCTGTTCTTGTAGTTAAGAAACAAGATGAGGAAAAGGAGAAACCTTTTAATCCCTGAGGGGAAATATGTTCTGTCCCTTTGCTATTTTTAAAATATGCTACACTCTCCAAGCCCCCTTAACAGGACCCTGCTCCTGTGGTGGAGGGATGTCACACCAACTGTGACTACGAGCACCCAGAGCAGTTTGGCATTCAGGGGCACCCTGGCACCTCTCCAACAACCAGACTGACGTACTTCAGTTTTGACGTCAGCCAACAACTCTACAATTCCCCAAGTTTAGAGAGCTTTTTCTGCTTTATTCCTCAAAGCTTCATGAGGTTTAAATGATTAGTTTTTACCTTCTGTCCTGTGTGGTTTTGATATTTTACCTTAGAATGTAACGTGTGGTCTCTGCTTCAAATGAGCCTCACAATCTAAGCACCACATGTCACTTTAGTTGATGCTTTCCCGCTTGATGACAGACGTAAACGCCGGCCTGTCAGCATGAACTCATTGTATGCACTCCCATTATTTCTTCTTCCTGGCTCCACATCACTGATGTCGTCGCCTCTCGGCCGGCTGCCACACTTATTACGCCGCCGTTGACAGACAGCCGTGTGTCCTTTAAAGGGTTATGTGCATGTGTGAAGCTTGGAGTGTTCAAACACAGTGACTCAAAGCAGACAACATATAAACCTTCAGAGTGTTAGCAGTTGAAGCGCACGTACAAACAAACAGTGACAAAGACGGTGACTTAATTAAAGCAGACACAAAACAAACACTGTTTTGGACACAGAGTCGTAGCTTCCTTTTGGCCCTGTGTAGCCTGTAGCTTTTTATATCAAGCTGGATTACTCTAGTCATTATGAGCTTTGGACTCATAGTTGCTGTAAGTAATCCAACATTCATCCTGCAGTACCAGTGCCAACATGGACTTCTAATGCAGTCAGTTACATTTCCAAGAACATCTAACAATGATCTTATTCATTGTGAGCCCTGTTAAAGGGATATACCAAAACATTTTTTCATGTCTTGCCTTCTTTCCCAAGTTCGTGACAAGCAGATAGACACCATTCTTTTGACTGTGCACGCAGTAACAGGGAAGAGACGGACAGAGCCCACCCACCACTTATTAGCTTAGCTCAAACACTGAGAGTCAATGGGTAGCATTAGCCTGCCTCTGCTTCCAGAATCAGATAAACTCTTCAGCAACTCTAAATGGTTCTGTGTGCTTGTTGCGACTCATTTTCTTCACCACATCATGTTACGTTATCTAGTTTTTAGGCTAGGCTTACCACTTTATCTAATTTTTGAAATAAGTACATGCAAAACCAAACCTCCCACTCGCAAAGAAATCATTCTTGTCCTCTCTTACAAAGTCGGCCATAATCCCTAGGACCAATCTTCTTCTGCATGTAAACAGAGGCTTTGTTTTGTTGACCTACTTACTATCACGTCCATAGTGGTTTCAAAACCCCCTGCGGTTTAGTTTTTTATGTATTTCTTTTGAAAATTACATAAAGTGCTAATCTTAGGGTCCTAAAATGACAGCTTGAATTTGGGTTATGACACACTACACAAGACGAAACAATTTAGTCGTCCAGTGTGTTCCTAAACCCTAGGCTTTAATCATGCATACGTTGCTGACTTTTGTGTTGGGGTGTGACACAGATGCCCTTCTCTTTGTTGAAATTCCTGTAGAACCATTTGATTGACTTTGATACTGCCAATTGTAATGAGAAGAAATTATATTTGTTGCTGTAAACTCTTTAGAAGATTAAGTACAGTGGCTAATATCAGCTTTATTTACTGTATGAGCTGAAGGAGTCAGAATTGAAGGTAACAAAGTATGAATCATGTCCTTTGGCTTCATCTCTCTCATGTTAGCTGTCGATATCACCTTATGATTATTGCTCCAGGAAAAATACTTGTTCTTTAAGGACGACTTTGTCAAGAGAAGGAATAACAACAGTTATTTGTGTATATTTAATTTGGCACTTGACAGTAATTAATTTAGAAAACAGCGGAAAGAGAAGCTTGTGTGAGGACGAATCAGGAGCAGTGAAGAGTAGGCAAACTGGAACAAGTAAAGTAAGGCTGTCTGGATGCATATAGCCAATTGCAGCTTAGAGGCATTTAACAGACTTTCAGCAGTGGATCAACGGATTAACCATTGAATGCCGGCTTGTTAGCAATCTTGACTCCATGTCCTGCCCTTCCTATGATACAGGAAATGAGATAGTAGTTCTTTGTAAACAAGCCAGACTCAAGCAACATTCACACCAAATGCAACTTGGCAACCAAGATGGCGTCGCCCTACAAAGTAGCATTACCTGACCAAAAATAGCTCCTTTGGTCACCGTAACCGTCGTGTCGCTAAGTAATGTCACGTCCACTTGAGTTTCGCCACAATCATATCACATCATATAAAAGGATGTATAGGCTGACTTTATTCCAACAATATTCCATTCACTCACGTACCAACCACAAAACACTGTAGCTGATGGCCCTGCAGCAGCATCGTCTGTTAGCTCCACATCAAGTAGGAAGTTTTCTGCGGTCCCGTCCAGAGGGAACCAATGTACTCACTAACTAATATTCCCACACGGACATGGACTGTCACTCTAGCCACACGCTAGATGGCATGTAGCTGTCAAGGCACAGCCACTCACGATCTCACCTAAAAAGTTAAATTTTTTCAACTTTGGCGACTGAGTGATGCAGCCTGGTCACCCGTCCAAAGTGACCCTAGGAGTACCCATCTACAGGGACAAGCCATATGTCTCCACTTTTTAAACACAACTAATACGCACTTATTCACCTTGGCATTTGGCAGAGTATAGTCACTTTAACTGGGTTTTTATTGGTCTTACTGGTTATTAAACATATTCATACTGTATTGTTTTTGTTTTATTGCTCTTGCCGTTTTTTTGTATCTGCCTATTTTTAACTGTAAAGCACTTTGGTATGGCCACTGGCTGTTTAAACATGCTATATAAATAAAGCTGACACTGACATTGACATATGTCTCCCATGACCAGGTGGCCCAGATTGCATCCGTCACATTGCACAGAGAGTTTACCCTGCCCCATCATGTCTATACATTAGCTTTGCATGGAGAGTGGTCACCCAGGTGATGCAAGTTACATCTGGTATGAATCCAAGACACTTTGATATAGTCAGAAATCCTTTATTTAAATTGTATATGTCTACTTGTTTTGACTGTCTGAGTCTTGATCAGCACTTGATTCAGATCGGCCATTACATGCTTTGACCCAGTGCAGCTCTCACCCTTATGTTGTTTTTATTAATTAATGATATAAATTAATAAAAAGCACTCAAACAGTGTTCTTACCCCGTTCTTAGTTTGTAGACTTATATAAGTTTTTTCTAATCGATCATATTACTCCACTTTAGCTCTCAACATGACTCTTGTGATACTCTGATGCCTTCATTAGCAGAACGAGGATTAGGAGCAACTTTAATTAAAGAGAATATTTAAAAGCAAAATCCTCACAGGTGCACTGTGGAGAAGGTCAGGTGGTCTCTGTATCATTAGGGAAATTCCTTCGTCCTCTGCATAGTTGCTGCTTGCTACAGTTGGAAATTATTTGTGGGGTATTCACTTCTGCCCTTCTTTTTATTTCACACCTTGTCACCACTTAAACTCAGACCTTTTCTGCTTGTATATCTTCTACCATGTATCTGTTTTTTAACCTCCCCTTCTCTGTTTCCTCTAACTTCTCTCCACTTCAGTAATGATCTAATTAAGGAGGGTTTTGTTGCCTGCCCACTGTGTATAATTGCCAGAGGGGTGCGCCTGTACTTCCCAATTACGAGCAGCATTCTTCAGCTCCCAAATCGGCTAATTAGGCCTTAAGGACAGCGAGCCGTTCCTGGTCGCACAGTCAGGAATGCCTGCGCTCTCCACGCTCCTGGGATGTGCAGAAGCAGTGAATTGAGGAGTTGTTGCCATGGTAGCTCTCACATGGTGTCAGATCCAGTGCAGAGGCTGTCAGTCAGTAGCCGTGAGTGTCGGTCTGAGTGTGCCGCTCGCTCTTTTTGCTGTGTTTGTGTGTATTTATATCTGTTCATCTGTAACAGAGACAACAATTGAGCTCCCGGTCACTGATCCTTTCATTATTGAGCCTGGATCTATGAAGACGGAGCAGCGGGCGAACGCAGCCTGTCACACTCCCCGTTTAGGTCCCTGGGTGGACAGGCTGTCATGTTGATTGATTACAGTGCCAGCTCATGTAATGCTTGCCTTGCAATATGTCGCCACTCAGTGCTGCACACACACAAATTACCCTGTGGACCGCTGTTTGCACTCGCTCTAAACTACTGGGGACAGTTTTGCAGAAGCAGAAAAACATAAATTTTACCTAAATCAATCATAGAAGCGTCTCCGTCACATCAAATTAGCCATGGGAGACTTTGAGCAGCACCAGACTGCAAGAATTCTTCAATAACTTCCAATCTTTAGACTATATTTTATGGTGATCGCCTCTGACAAATAATAAAAAATGCTAAATAAGAGACATCTCAAACTTCCTACAAGTGGGAAGTTTAACTCTTATATCTGATTACTCAGAGGCTCCAGGCTCTTGCATTTCTTCTACATTGCTGCTTTGTTCTCCAGTGGCATAACTTTGCATGGCCAATGCATGAATAATATGTGCATGTTTGAATCAGCCCAAAGTCCCCGATTTTGAGAATGCTTGCACACTCTCCAACAAAAACGTAAGAAAAGTGAGCTATTCATGTGTAAATATAGTCATGTAGCACATCAAACTAAACAGGAAATTTTCAGCTACATAACTCCATAAGGCTGCGTTTACACGCACACTCCTGACTTAAAGACGCAAAGATTTGTCATTTGCGTTTTAGAACTCTTCTGCGTTCAGACGACAACGCTCGGAGACGAGTTAATCCGCTGTAGTATGCATGCTGGTTCAGTAGATGGCGGTGTAGGTCTGCAGAGAGACAGTGCTGCTACAATACATGTACGAAGAAGAAAAACTTTTCACAAACAACAATGGTGAATAGGCGCACAGAGATGCAGGAGTTTCTTTTCTGGACAACAAATCAGTTCGAACAACAAATCTGTCTCGATAGTTTTGTCAGAATAACGAACCGAGCACAGTAAGAGGCTCACACGTTACTTGGCAGACGGCCGAAGCTGTTGTTGTTCCTGGTATGCGCGCGCAGCCTTCATGTGAAAGAGTACTGAGCATGCGGTGACGTCAGCGTTTTGCCCGAAACACTCTGATACGGGTTTACACAGAGCTTCATGGACAGCGTATTCAAATCTTTCCACTCTGGAGCCCGTTTTCAAAAGTTTCCATTTTAGATGGAAATGCAATGCGTTTTCATCTAAACGCAAGGCCAAAACGCAACAAAAACTTATTGGATATGAGTTTTTGGCACCATGTAAATGCAGCCTAAACCATTTTTACACACACCAAACACAACATCAACACTAATCAAATGAATTTTCAAATATCAATATCTGTTTTACTTTGATTCAAACTTGGGTTGCTTTCTATGGATTTCTTTGAATGGGAAAATGATCAGAGTTCTGGTTGATTTTTTCCATAAAGAAACAAAAAAAATATTATTATTGTTATTATTTTTGTTGTTGTTTTTGTGCAAAAACATTCATAAACTGCCACAGATAAGCAGAGGAAGATAAAAACTGTTGGAATTGGGTGTAATAAACACCAAAAGTGTCATAAAAGTAAAATATAAACTTTGGTATATCAGATATTTCAAATGGGACTAATGGTGCCAAACTGTGCCAAGATTCAGCCTCACCACTCTGGAGTTAAACCTCTCTGACTTTGCTCTGCATCACTTTATCAGACTCAAACTTGGTAGAAGTAAAGTTCACATATTTTGACATTCATTCATAGAGTTCTAAAGCTGCAACTGTATCATTCCAAAGATATATTCACAATACAATATTTTTAAGGCAAGGATGAAATTTTCACATGATTCATTTACTCTGTCACAGTAACACACATACTGATCATTCCACATCTGGACAAATCTCTCAAGTGCTACTTTTATTATCACACCAAAATAATTCAAATAGACCTTGTGGCTGCAGAGATACACTCTTTTCTTTATGAGTCTGTCATTTTCAAGCAGAAATCTCAAAAAGGGCTGGGGCTGAACAGGTTAAAGTTAAAACTTAGCTGCCCGGTCTGAAGTGTTTATTTAGTTTGGATTTAAGTGAGCAGCTCACTGACACCCCTGTGACCTGTCAGGGTTTTATTGTTGGTTATTTTATTAGAAGGCTTTATGTAAGCCCTTAAAAGTTTGCTGTATTGTTTTCCATCTCACTTGCTCCAGTCCTCAGGAAGCTCATTGTTGAACAAATGGGAAAGGGGCTCTCATTTCTTGGCTTCAACAACTGGAACAAATGATTCAAAGTGGTACCAAATGGAAGTCGCTGTTTGGGGTTGTGTTGATTTTAAACTGCTTCTTAAAGTTTGGCTCGGAAAAGCAAATGAAATTAAGCTAATGGACAAAATGGCTCTGCCTTCCCTCTCATTATTGTTACTGTTGCCTGAAGTTTCTTCACTCACTTTCCAGTCCCCAGTGGAGCTGCTGAGGCTGCACAATAATTGACTGCTTATTGCCTTTTACATTTCATTTAAGGCGCAATATTAGTCCAATGAAGGAAATTACTGTCCTCTTCTCTGGTATTTATTGAAGGTGATGCTGGTCATACTGATCAATTTTATAAAATGGATGTCTTTTGTTTTGTTGTGGCCTTTGAATATGACATTTTTTCATACACATTGTTTCCTGGACCTCCATTGGCTGGTGAAAATATGTTCAACTTTACCATGCCCCATACATTGCTAAACACTCACCAGCTACATTAATAGATACACCTTTACAACAGCATGCTGTCACAAATAGTTAAATCAGCCAATCACATGGTAGGAGCTTTCTACATTTGACATGTCGTCTGCTGCATCGTACCACACTCAGACGTTGCTTCCTTTGTCCTCTTTATGCACCTTCTTCTGACTTTTCTCTGTCTTCCTATTATCAGTTTTTCACATTTTATGTGTTATGTCAAGGATCAGGATTAGCTGTTTTGTTTTGCCATGGGCAAGGATCGGTAGTATCAGTATTTCCACGACATTGGGCTTGCAAGAACAGAGCCAAAGTCTGTTGACAATGGGGATGCTGTTTGGGGTGTGATGGTTGGATGGAAGGAAGGTTAGGTAGAGAACATCTTGGGGAATGGGAGTGGCTCTGGGACACCAGAGATCACTGTTTAACCTCTTAAAGATGTGATGTGACCAATAGAACAATACTCCAAGGAAGAGGGGTTCCTAATTGACAACTAAATGATACCGTGACTCTTGCTGCCCATCAATACATTGTTGGGTTGGGGGGCTTCTAAGATGTAGAAGGTGTTGGTGGTTTTGGTTTTGGCACTACCTGGAGGTTGCTTTGGTCTATCAAAGGTGGCAACGCCTTGTTGGCCATGTGGTAATTTCTGGATCTTATTAACTATGCAGTGGGGTACAATTGAGACATGGGGTCTATTCACTGAGTTCTCATCCTTTCATTAGGGTCCCATTGTCTTGTATCATTTTAATAACAGAGGTCATGACTGTCATATGCAAGTCCAACAGCTTTTTTTTTAAATCGAAATGCCAACATTGTCTTTTAATCCTTTTCTCACTCCCAAGTCCAAAGACAGCAATCTTTCGACTGTACGAGCAGTAACAAGGAAGAGCTGGGCAGAGCTTACCCACAGCTTATTAGCTTAGCTCAAACACTGGGGGATAATGGGTAGCCTAAGCCTGTCTCTGCATACAGTCATCAACTAAACTCTTCAGCAACTCTAAATGATTGAAGTAGGTCAACAAAACAAAGCATGCAGTTGTTTGTGCATGTGCCCAACAGTCTAGTTTTGTATGTTTTTATATCAAAAATAAGATAAAGTGCTAAGCCTAGCCTAAAAAACTAGATTACGTAACATGATGTGGTGAAGAAAAGAAGTCGGAACAAGCACACAGAACCGTTTAGAGTTGATGAAGAGTTTATCTGATGACTGTAGGCAGAGGTAGGCTAAAGCTACCCATTGACTTCCAGTGATTGAGCTAAGCTAATAAGCGATGAGTGATGCTGCGTTCCATTAACCTCGGAACTGGGAACTGGGAACTTGGAGTGACGTCATCTCCGACTTATCAGCGTTCCAGTCGAAGTCGGAAAAAAAACGTGCCAATCTACCAGACTATTGTTAGCCGTTGTTAGCATGCCCTGCGTTGTTGTTGACAAATATCACATGAAGAATGTGATTATCACTATGGCAGCATTTTGTAAATATAAGTCTAACAATACTATGTATACAGCTGATCTAGAGCAACACACACTAGTCTGAAATGCAAATAAATTGATTATTACAGGAGCTAAATAACTGTTTACACCAGGGGCAGCCATTTTCGATTGTCAGCTCGAGGGTGGCGAGGTTTCCCCAAGTTCCCAGTAGGAAATTCCAACCTCGGGGGGCGTTCCAGTTGCTGTTTCCTACTCGGAACTCAGAAATTCAGACTTCTGACTACAACTGGAACGCACCATGAGCTCTGCCTATCTCTTCTTTATTACGGTCAAACAAATAGTGTCTATCTGCTTATCATGAACTCAGAAGTGAGGTAAGACAAAATAACAAAAATAATGTTGATGCATCCCTTTAAAGACGGTCTTAGTAAGCTTAAATACTCTTACATAGCATTTTCAAAGACAAAGAAAAACACTGAAGTTCTTTAAAAGATGTTTTTATGTCATTAGACTTGTGGATCTCTAAAGCTTGTTTACCAGAGACTGTTTTAGGCATTTGACGGAAAAATTATTCAAAAACCTTAAAGACTCAAAAATAATTGGACTAAAAGTACAAAAATCTCGACCCATTTCTGCATTTAAGGAGTCATTAAAGCAATATTTATGACTCAATTACCTTTCAAACTAGCTGCCAAGAGAGGGTTTTGATTGAAGCCAGCATAAATCTCTTCTATTTCTCTTCTACCCTCTTTTATTCCTAGGGAACACCCCCAAGGCTGAAGTACATTGTTACTCAACTCACACGCTATCTTATCTCTTCGAAGAAAACATTTGTTCTGCTGTAAAACTCTCAGAAAATCAGCATTTTATGTCTCGAGCCGTGCATTTTCAGTAGACCAGACGCTGCTTTTTTTCTTCCTTCATGCGATTTCACAGATCCATCAATCTCACCAAGAAGCTCGTCTAGACACAACGTCGAATGCAGTTGTGTTCAGCAGATATGATGCTTAATATTTCAGTTTCTCACATGGCTCTGTCATTTCTGTTTTATCCAGGCTGCCAGCTCCCACTGTAGCAAACAAAGTCGATGACTGAGAACTCCGCCTCCCATGATGGACAAGAAAAGTGGTGAGTGTCAATAAGTAACCCCTTAAACAAACGCTTTTTTGTGCCGCACAACACTCCTGTGTGTTTATCACAACAGTTCTGAGTCATGTAGAGCCAGTTTTTCATCACAACAGTATCAGACATAAAGGGTTTGACATTCAGCCTCCTCTGCCTGAATGTGGACAAAATCAACAGTTCATTTCCTTCAGGTGATTTTCCACCTTCTGTCTCATGGGTTGACACAGTGTGAGAAGCGTTTTGCATGCTGATTAGATTGTTTCGGCTCCGACACTGCATGATAATTACTCCCCAGTAAGTGATATGTTTTAACATAATGATGCGCCGTGTGTGCAGCACAGTGCGGTCTGCCTCTACAAGAGTATGGAAGAGATTTCTGATGATAATTTGCAATCTGTCTGTTTTAAATGTGATAAAAACTTCATCTTTCAGTGTATCTTTTATTCATATTTTCATTTTGTAGGGATGCACAGTGTTGGATTTTTGCCAACATTCAAGATGGTGACATTAACAAACTTTATTAATTATTACTGATGTCTCATATTAGGGCTGCTCGATTATAGCAAAAATCATTATCACCATTATTACAATAACAATTATGAAACATAATCACTCACTGACTTTCAAACATGAACTACAAAATTTTATTGAACACTCATACAGGCTTTTTATAGAATCAGTTTTAACCTTAAAGCTAGGGTCTACGATCTGAAAACCAGTTTGGCTGTTGAGACAGATTTGAAAAACGCAGTCTGCCCCCCTTCACTCACCCCTCCCCTCCGTGTTCCAAGATCCCGCCCCCCAGCTTGTGTCGCCTCCTAACAACATATATACACTCAACAAAAATATAAACGCAACACTTTTGTTTTTGCTCCCATTTTTCATGAGATGGACTCAAAGATCTAAAATTCATTCCAGATACACAATATTACCATTTCTTTCAAATGTTGTTCACAAATCTGTCTAAATGTTTGATAGTGAGCACTTCTGCTTTGCTGAGATAATCCATCCCACCTCACAGGTGTGCCACATCAAGATGCTCATCAGACACCATGATTAGTGCACAGGTGTGCCTTAGACTGCCCACAATAAAAGGCCACCCTGAAATGTGCATTTTTTAACTTTATTGGGGGTCTGGGGACTCAGAACCAGTCAGTATCTGGTGTGACCACCATTTGCCTCATGCAGTGAAACACATCTTCTTCGCATAGAGTTTATCAGATTGTCAATTGTGGCCTGTGAAATGTTGGTCCACTCCTCTTCAATGGCTGTGCGAAGTTGATGGATATTGGTGGGAACTGGTACATGCTGTCGTATACGGCGGTCAAGCACATCCCGACGATCTGGAGTCAGGTTAAGATCCCAATGAGGATGACGAGCATGCAGTTGAGCTTCCCTGAGACGGTTTCTGACAGTTTGTGCAGAAATTCTTTGGTTATGCAAACCAATTGTTTCAGCAGCTGTCTGAGTGGCTGGTCTCAGACGATCTTTGAGGTGAACCTGCTGGATGTGGAGGTCCTGGGCTGGTGTGGTTACATGTGGTCTGCGGTTGTGAGGCCAGTTGGATGTACTGCCATATTCTCTGAAACGCCTTTGGAGACAGCTTATGGTGGAGAAATGAACATTCAATGCATGAGCAACAGATCTGGTTGACATTCCTGCTGTCAGCATGCCACTTGCACGCTCCCTCAATGCTTGCGACATCTGTGGCATTTTGCTGTGAGACAAAACTGCACATTTCAGAGTGGCCTTTTATTGTGGGCAGTCTAAGGCACACCTGTGCACTAATCATGATGTCTGATGAGCATCTTGATGTGGCACACCTGTGAGGTGGGATGGATTATCTCAGCAAAGCAGAAGTGCTCACTATCAAACATTTAGACAGATTTGTGAACAACATTTGAAAGAAATGGTAATATTGTTTATCTGGAATGAATTTTAGATCTTTGAGTCCATCACATGAAAAATGGGAGCAAAAAAAAAAGTGTTGTGTTTATATTTTTGTGTATATATATTTCTTCCTTACTTCAGCCTTTTCCTTGAAACTTTTACATTTCCTTCCCTTTGATGTGGAGGGTCACAGAAGCAGCCTCCCGGTTTCTGTGCTGGTCTTCTCCAGCTCCATGACGCTTCAGTTGCTGTGCAGCTAGCTGCTCACCGGTACATGAGGGAGGTAGTGGGGAGGAGGCGGGACGTTGCGGAGCAGGGGAGACAGGGGATTGGATGGACTCACAGACCAATCCGAACCGCCGTTCCCCGCGGTTCAGATTGGTCAACTATTATGCCGCTTTGCAGTGGATATACTGAATGGATTTTTTCATTCTTTTTGGTCTTTATATTGCGTAGACCACACCATAGGACCATAGCGGCCTTGTAAACGGTGTTCTCAAGATGTACCAAGCTTCCAAATCGTAGACCATAGCTTTAAAGGACCAGTAATCAATAATATACTTGAAAAATATAAAAACCTCAAAATAATGGGTAACATTAATGATTATTCTCTGTTTTCATAAGTGTGGACGGCAGTGATTGTAATTGAGATTAAAATTAATTTTATGGGGGTGCTGGTTTGGCAGAGTGGTTAGCAACCATGCACATCCCATAAACGCACTTCTGCCGGTCCGGGTTTGAATCCAGCCAGTGACCAGTTTGCAGAGTGTCTTCCCCTTCTCTCTCAACCCCTTTCACAAGCCTATCCACTATCTCTCTCCTGTCAATAATGGCACAAAATGCCCAGAAAATACAAAAAACATATATTTTAATGTCCTAGCTGTACCACTAATACACATTTATCTTAACCGTAAAATACACTGAGTTTCTCACAGACAAGAAATTACCTTTTATTCTTTTTTTAGTCTTATTTTACAGTCCTAGTCCTTTTTTATTTGATCTAACAAAAACTTTTTAAACTGAAGTAAACAAAGTAATTTCTGTGGATTATTAAGACCTTTTATGAAAATGTATCTTTTCAAAGTATTTGTAAAATCAAAATAAAATTGTAAACCTTAAATACTGAGGTTGCTTTGGTTGTAATCTTACTTTGTGAAGTTATATATTTTAGGTTGCACAAACACACCTCGACAATGGGATACAAGATCCCATTTTTCCTGCCTTCTCAAACAGACTGTACAAGCTTTCTAGATGTTCTGCTAGCTTCGCACTCTGTGTTAAATGGTTAATATGTCTTCTGTGATTTTAGCAGATAATAAGCTATCATCTGCCAATTTCACTTCAAAATTTAAAGATGAAAGATTATGAAAATCAAAAGAGACTTATGACTGGGTATAATGATAAAAATGTTAAAAGTGGATTGTTTTCCTGAAAAAAAGCATTTTGGTTTATTGGTATTATCTTTGAATTTACAATTACTTTATATGCCTCAACAGTATACCTCCAGCTCAATCATTTGGTGGAAATGTAGAATTATAGAAAACAAGGGGACAGAAATGTTAATATTTAATATATTTATAGTTTTTTGTCTTTTTGTTCTTGACATGCCTTTTAGAGCTACAAACAGCACTGTAACATGTGCTGACAGCCAGTGAGTAGTGAATGCATTAAATAAAAATGTGCCCTCTTTTCTTTGCAGCTTATACTTTCAAATTTAAAGGAATTCTTTAAATTAAATATTATGTTTGCAGGGTAGTTGCCTGAAACAATCTGGAGAAAGTGCTTAAAATAACACAAACCCACTTCCTTTTTGAGTGCAAAAAATAAGCTAGCTGTTGTTTAGACCTTAAACTTCAGGCCTTAATACCAAAGAGAATGATTTTTTTGTTGATTAAAAAAACTCAATGGTTTCTTCTTCCCAGTCGTCCACTTTGAAGTATGAAGAGTGAGTTTGAAGAATTTCTGTGTTCTAGTTTATACTGCATCTTCTTTTTTATGTTGTGCCAGTCAAAAAGGAAAATACATCAGCAGTAAACATATGTATACATTTTATATCAGTCCATACCAGGGTTATTTGGACCCTTAAAAAGTCTTCGCTGTGACTGATTTATTTCTCAAGGCCTGAAAAAGTCTTGTTTTCACCTTTTAAAGGTCTTAAAGAACTGATAGCGCTTACACTATCCGAATCAACTCCACAGGCTGAATAAAGGGTTACTATATATACACACTGGCTTATATAAATTACTAATACATCAGGACTGGTGCCAGGGCTGCACACAGAAATGGATAGGCCCCTTAAAAGACCCAGGAGGGGTCTCAGAGATGTGATTCAGTTACAGAAAACCGTTCACTTGAGGTGGACTTGAAGCACTGATGCCTACATCTGTCTGATATTAACTGCTTGTTGTTGGAGTTGAACCCCACAACTGGATGCCCGTCTTTCCTCTCTTATTTGCTGCCATCCCCACTCTGATGACTAAGAACAATAAGTGTATTTTGATCAAGGCTTAATTTTACTGAAAGACCAATAATAAAGATACATAAGAAGTCTAAGTCTTAAAGTCAAAAGTAAAGTTTGATGATCACAGCTTGGGTTTTTTAAGAAGCATTTTTCAACCTTCATGGGCCACCTATAAGGCTGGCACCAGAAAGCTTTTCCCCTGTATACCTCCTAATGGGTGGCCTTTTCCCCTGCCAGTGTCAGAATCATGTCAATACAATGTACATTCCTAATTTGTATTTTATTAAAAGGCATTCAATCAGCTGACTTTGTCCTTTTGAATTTATTTCAGCCAACGGCCTTCAGACCAAAGTCAGTGAGGGCGGTGTACAGAGGAAGCAGCTGCCCTACTCAGTGGAAACACCCTATGGCTTCCATCTGGACCTTGACTTCCTCAAGTATGTTGACGACATTGAGAAAGGCAATACCATCAAAAGGGTACACATTCAGCGCAGAATCAAAGGCCCACCCAAATTCAGCACTTTGCCAAGGAACTTTAGCCTTCCAGGACATGGAATCAGGCCAGCCCCAAGGGAAACCGCATGGTCTGGGACATCCACCCTGGGACCCAAGCCGAAATCTCGGGTGACAGAGGTCCAACAGATCTTTGACATCAGGCCAGGGGAAGGGGGAACTCCCAGCCAGAGTGGCAGAGTGACACCCAGCCAGGGTTATGTTACTGCCAAGCCAAGAGAAGAAGTAGGAAGTGGGGGTAGGGATGCTGAGGATAAAAATGTAGGCATTCAAAACCGGCCAAACCTTCTCCGAGCATCAAGCATGCCAATCACCTTACAGCAGCGGAAAGGTTCTGATTCAAGCAGTCCGGACCGTACCGTGGGAACACCAGAAACTGGGTCAACTGAAAACATGTTCCGTGCATCACCTGAAATAACAGAAAGAAGGTGCGTCCCTCAAGATCGGACAGGCCTTCATCAGCAGATCACTGTGGCCCTGAAGCGAGTCAGAGAGCTGGAAGAGCAAGTCAAAACCATCCCAGAACTGAAAGCTCAGATCTGTTCCTTACGGGAGGAGAGGGAGCAACTGCTGCGTCAGATCCAAGCCCAGGTGTCCACATCTTCCTCTACAAGCTCTGATATAAGGATGCAAACCAAGCCACAAGGACAAAGGCCACCAGAAGGACTCAACCTAGTTCTGACAACGCAGCCTACCAGTAGTTTAGATGCTTCTGCAACGGGGAGAGACAAAATGCCACAGCCTGGGGTGGCTGAGCAAGAGTCAAAGAAACAAACACATCCATCAGACTTAAAAAAACAAACTTTAGAGGGTCCACTAAAGCACACAGAGCAACAAATACTGCAGAGCACTGAAGGATGGGAATCAAGACCACACAAGGAAGCAGAGATGAGCAGTGTTTCACATAGAAATGCAGCAACAGAGGGAAAATTTGAAGAGTCAGTGAGTACAGACAAGCTACGGGAGAGGCTAGCCGTACTTGAGACTAAGCTAAGTCAGGCTAGCCAAGAACTTGAGAGAACCAATAATCTTTTAAAAGAACAATTAGAGGCGAACAAGGTGAAAGAGGAAAAGATACTACAGCTGAGCGAGGGAGTGAGGGTGGAGGTCCTCAGTCCAGAGTTTGATAACAGATTAAGAAGGGAGAGCATTGACGCAGGGACAGAGACAGAAAAAGTCAATGTTGCCAACCAGGAAACATTGACAGAATCACCTGGTACGGTAGATCAAGGTACAGATACAGACAGAATCTGTATTGAAGTGTGCCTACCAATGCCAAGAGCTGGGAGTAGCATTCAGGAAACAGAGGCAAATACAGTTCAGACTCAGGAAAGAATGACAGAGATGGAGACAGAATTAGTTATAGTGAGTCCCCCAAGACCAAGAGCCAATAGCATGGAAAGGGGCACGGTGACAGAACGGATTCCCACCCATGATCAGATGACCGAGACGCCCGTAACAGAGAGAGTCAACCAAGTCACAGAAACAGAGGGAGAGACAGTAACAAATCACCCGCACAGACCGAGGGCCAGCAGTGTCGACCGGGGCACAGAGACTGAGAGAGTCAACACAGTAGACAGGGTGACAGAAACAGAGGTAGCTCAAAGGACAGACCAACAGACCGGGACAGAGACAGATAGACGTCCACATAACAATCCAGGCAGGAGTGTAGATGTAGAGGTTGAAGTCAGGGAAGTAGGTAGTGAAATGGTTGGAGATGCAGGAACTATTGATGATGAACGAGAGGAAGATAAAGTAGCAGCTGAAGTAATTCAGAGAGATAGAGAAAAGGAAAAGGTAAGAATGGATGTGCAAGTTGTTGCAGAAACTTCAAATATAGCTGTAGAAACCAAAGTTGAAAGAATTGTAGTTCTAGATGTCAGCAAGGATGAAGACCAAATACAGGAGTCGGTCACAGAAGCAGACAAAGTTGCAAAAGTTGAGGAAACAAAAGACTTGGAAAGAAAGGAAACTAAAGCTGAAGGAGAGAGTGTGGAGTCTAAGGTTGAAGAAGATGAGGTTGTGAATGTCTCAGAAAGGAACAAAACCATAGTTGAGAAGGATGAAGTAATAGACATGGTTGAAACACAGAAGATAGCTCAAGAGCCAGTAGAGAAGAAACAACTTCCAGAAGCTGAGATTGTGCATGCAGTGATCAAAGAGACTGTAGTTACTGAGACAGCTGTAGTACAAGGAGAGAAGGCAGTAGTTCCTGTGCGGCCCCAGAGAGGCAGAAAGCCCTCAGTTGAGCAAGTACAGCCACTACCCCCTCAACCTCAGGCAGCACCTGTGCGGCCTCGTAGGGGTTCCAGTGAAGCTCCGAAATCCCAAACCCCGACCAAACCAGAAGTGCAGGCAGAGGGTCCACCTCAGCTTGAGGGTCCAACTCCTGCACAAGTCCAAGAACCACAGGTAAAAGAAACCCCATCTTTAATGCAGGTTGAAGAGCAACCTGTGGCAATGAAGCCCTTGGAAGAGAAACCATCTCAACCACAACCTCAGGCTGAAACTAAGAGCCCATCACCAGTTCCAATTGAAGTCCAGATGCGTCCAAAATCGATTCAAACACAGCCGCTGGCTCAAACCACCGCTGCTCAACAGGATTCAAAAGAGCTTAAAACAGTGCAGAAAGGGTCTAGTGTGTCGGAGACAGCCAGTCAGATGCCAGTCGAAGCTCAGACTCAACCAGCTCGCCAGGCTTCAAGTGACATCCAGCCTCAGGCTTCTCGTAGAAGTTCTGGTGAGGCCCAGCGTCCAAGCAAAGACACCAGCGAGAAACAAATCCTACGCCAAGGCTCCACAGAAACAGTCCAGCGTAGAGGTTCTGGTGAAACTAAACCTTCACGTCGAAACTCTGGTGAGTCCCAGACCCAAAGCAAAGAATCCAGTGAGACACAAATCCTACGCAAAGGCTCCACAGAAACAGTCCAGCGTAGAGGCTCTGGTGAAACTAAAGCTTCGCGTCGAGACTCTGGTGAGTCCCAGACACAAAGCAAAGAATCCAGTGAGACACAAATCCTACGCAAAGGCTCCACAGAAACAGTCCAGCGTAGAGCTACAGGTGAAACTAAAGCCTTACGGCGAGACTCTGGTGAGTCCCAGCCACCCCGTAGAGGCTCTGGTGATATGGTTCTTCGTCGTGGGTCAAGTGAAGCCCAAGCCTTACGGAAGGACACTGTTGATGCCCAGCCAACTCGAAGAGGCTCTGGCGAAACATCCCTGCGTCGTGGTTCAAGTGAAGCCCAAGCTACACGAAAGGACTCCGTTGATGCCCAGCCAACCCGCAGAGGTTCAGGGGAAACAGCCCAGCGACGTGGATCAAGTGAAACCCAGGCCTCACGCAGAGACTCCGGCGAGGGCCCCCGCAGAGGTTCTAGTGAGTCACCAACTTCGCCTGCTGCTCTGGGCCAAGTCGTGACCAGGTTAACAGGCCTGTTGGGGGAGCAATGGGCACAGCTGGGGAGCGGCTCTGGAGCTCAACAGACGGCCAGCCAGCAGGAGAGCACAAGCACACAGAAACAGACGGCGGGGAAGAAAGCAGAGGCTGGGAAAGGAGCAACAGCCAAGCCTGCAGGGAAAGCAGCGCCTGCAGCATCAACAGGCAAACCAGCAGGGAAGCCTGGTCCTTCCAAAATGAGCACTATTCAAAGTCAGCTGGTCAGCTCACTCAGCGTCCTCTCAGCTTTTTACTCGCCCAGTCAGAAAGCTTCAGCTGCCAGCAAACAGCAAGAACAAGGTAGGCCTGCGGTTCATTAAGCACCATGTTTTTACCACACATGCATTTTCACAAATGTCAGTCAGATACCAGCTCTTAGCCTCAAGCAGTTCACCCATCCAATCTTTAAAATCATTCTGTCTTTATTTTCTGTCTTTTCTGATCTCACAGATATATCTAGTAGTACTTTAGAGTATTAAAAACTTGGTAGCATTGATTATAGATAGCCCATTCCTCACCTTTTAAGAGAAAAAGCCAACAGAAGAAAACAAACATACCGGAGTGTTTTGATAGTTTACTGTGGTGTCACTGTTACAGAACTTTGTGGTTGTTAAAGGAGACACATGACAGCATGCTTTTCTGTTGCTATTGCACAAACACTCTGCTGCTATCAGTTTGACAAAAAGAGATGTATCTTCTTTTCTGTCTGAGAAAATATTCCATCTTTCCACTGGTAGGAAATATCTTACTCATGTCAAAATATATCCTTTATAAGTGCTTTACTTTAGTTGTTTTTGAAAAAAGCTTTGATTTTTAGTGTTGTTTAGTGTTGATTTTCAGTGTTTCGTGGTCTTTATAAGAATTGGTGTGCTTCATTAGTGGTTAGGATCATAAGGTAAGGTTAAGGGTAGTGTTTGGTTAAATATGGTGATTTTAAAGGCTTCTACAGCCTTTAATGTCTCACTTTAAGGCCAAAATACCTTTTGTGCTTCCTACCTGCAGAGCTAATTTAGAGCAGATGATATCTGCCAGGCCGAAAATGTTTCCATGTATGTCCAGACATTAAAAAATGAGAGGTTCATCCCCATCCAAGGAAGATTTCCACTGTATTCAGAATGTTAACATTCCAATCCCCTCCAAGAGGCAAGGCATGCTCCTGTGATGGTGAGAGGCAAAGTAATCAAACGGCTGAAGTTAATTTTCAACCACATTTTTACTCTTCAATTTAAACATTTCCTTTTTTAAGCCTCACATTTGATGGGTCCTCAACCCGATACAGGACTCTGTCTCTGACTATTTAATGTTACCTAAATCAACTTGGATAATGATGAGATTTGATTGATACAAGTACCATTGTCAATTCTGCTAATTGATCTGATTCTTGCCAATTTCATTATCCCTACATCCGTTCATTAGACTTGTAGCAAACTGACGATTCAACATTTTGAATTACAGGGCTATAATGTAAAATAAAACAATATTTAACTTAGCTGAAACACTGGGAGTCAATGGGTAGCATTAGCCTGCCTCTGCCTACAGTCATCAGATAAACTCTTCAGCAACTCTAAACGGTTCTGTGTGCTTGTTGCAGCTCATTTCTTTTGCTCTGTGTATGCTTACCATCCAAAAATTGTAGTTACTCATGCATATATTCAGGTTTAAATAGGTTGGGTTGTGCATCTTCATCAATCCTGAAAAAATCATCCTCGTCCTCTCTTATAAAGTTAGCCATAATCTTTAGTGCCAATCTTCTTCTACTTGTAAACAGGGGCTTTATTATAAAGTATTAATTTTAGTCCTAAAAACACAACGTAACATAAAAGTGGTAAAAAAATAATTGTCACAACAAGCACACAGGACCGTTTAGAGTTGCTGAAGAGTTTATCTGATGACTGTAGGCAGAGGCAGGCTAACACTTCCTCCTAGTGTTTGAGCAAAGCTAATTAGCAGGCAGGCTCTGCCCATCTCTTTACACGCACAGTTGGAAGAATGGTGTCTATCTGTTCATCATGGACTCTGGAGTGAGGCACGACACTACAGCAGAATATTGTTATCCCTTAAAAATACCTTTATGGATCAAAACTTGCCCCATCAGGCATAAGCCCTCTGAATCTTCCAACTTTTGCCCCCTTTATAGCCCCCTGGTGATGAGTCAGTTGTTTGAAGTTTTCTAAGCACATTATAGAGATAAACTTTTTTTTAAAGACACAAAACCAATAACAAGCTCTTGTGTCAGGTGAAATGTCATATTCAGGGACCTCAAAGAGCATTTTTAGTAGGAATTTCTTTATTCACACACACTCCCACTGGGATGTTCACCACCAACAAGTGCTTACCCAAGCAAAGACCCTCCTACTCCCACATTATTAGACATCAAACAGACAATGCCTGGCTCCCTTCCCCTGATATCTGGCTCTTCTGTTTCTAGCCCAGGAGCTGAAACACGGAGTCGCTCCACTATCGCACTCATATTTTATTTTCAGAGTTCGTTTGAAGTTCAGCGTTGGGAGTACGAGGCGTTCGTGTGCGTGTGTTTGCCAAGATATATGTGTTCTCTCAAGATTGTTGGTGTACCCGTTCACGTCCCTGAAATGTGAGAATTCTAGCCTGACTTCTTCACCCTGATGTCTCTCCAGCTTTTTACTGTGTTGTGTTAGAAACACTTAAGTAACCCATTCAGAAGAGGATCCACTCCAGCTTCAGAGGATTTCAAGGATGAGTGAAATATCTGAGTCTCTCCGACGTGGTGAGGGAAGGTTAAATTACACTCCTGTTTTATTTATTAGAAGACGGCAGGAGCTGTATTAACATGCCAAATATGTTTTAAACTCCCTCTCTGCATGGGGCTGTCTCCTGAGAAGGACGTGATCTAAAAGCATGGTGGTCGCAGAGATCTTTCTGGCCCATGTTGCTTGGCTCACGTCCAAATCCTTATGTCCTTGCATAAAACATCGCAGGGCCTCTGCACCGTGTCTGCTGTCAGGCACGGCTAAGACAGCTATACCTGGCTCAGAGCCAAGGGGAGTCAGCAGAGAAGCCCATGCAGGATCAATTATAGGGCTGTTACATCCATAACAAGGCCTGACAATGTCAAGGTTGTATATTGTCATCGAGGCCTTTTATCCTGGTTGTGTTTGCTGCGCTGGAAATGCTTTGGGTGGTCCGAGAGCCGAGGTAGAAGTAATCACATCAGTGGATCAATTCAATTTGAGCACAGTTTGAGTTTCTTATTGTCCTGCTTTATCAAATTATCAATTTGAGATGGCTAATGTCTGGCTCTTAAGTTAAAGCAGACAAACACAACTTAATTAAAAGCCCGATCACTTCAGCATTAGGAGTTATGACATACTCACTTAGCTCACTCCCTGTGAGCATAGAAAAGGTGTGTCATTGTTACTATACAAATAAACAAAATGAAACTTTGTTTCTTAGCAGTAATGTTACAAATCTTTCTGCAGCCTGCTCAATATAGACACAACCCTGCAAGTACTTGTGGTTGCATTTAGAAATAGTTGTTTGATTAGTTAAGCTATATCAGCAACTTCTCCTTAATCTGATTCAAGTCACTGTGATTCAGTCTCAATCAGTTTTTATTTGTGGAGCACAAGTTCATAATAGGTGTTATATCGAGGCACATTACTACAGAGCAGGCTGAAGACATACTCTTTATTGTATAGATTCACATATTTGCATACATGATAGTGACAAACGCATGGACGCCCAGATCAAAAATCTGTCCTCATCACATTTGTCTCTGCTGAATATGGATTCAATCAATCAATCTTTATTTGTATAGCACCATTATAATCAATACAACCATGAATCAAGACATCAATCTAGTATTGACATTAATATCTATAGTAAATATAATCTGGAGAGGAATGATGTTTCTGGTCGAACTGCCATTAAAATAGGTTTAACTGATCTATAGGTCGGGATTTATGCTGTATGATATCATTTCTGTTGATGATTGATGCAGGGTAGAGCACATGGAGTCAAGCGGGTCCACAGCAGCAGGTCATCCGTGGTTGTTTGTCAGGGTCACACTAACATATTTGTGCAGTCTGCAGGAATTATCGAGTATTTAATTTGTTAATATCTGTAAAGTTTATCAGAGTCTGTTAGGGATGGGAATCGAAAACCAATTCCAGTTGAGAATTGTTAACAGCTCCATCAAAGAATCGATATCATTAATCTTTTTGCTAATCAATTCCTTCCACTGACAAGGTTCAGAAGCATCAGAATTGTAGCTTAATTTTCATTGCACCTACTACACAAACTTAAGTGAGTGGAAACACCAGCAACTTGCAGAAGCAGTTATCTATGCTGTGACTTGCTTGACATTGTTGCCACTGAAAATCAGACCAACATTTGCCCACATGCAAAATCTGCAGGAATCGATAAGAGAATCCTTAAAGAATTGGATCGATTACCAGGATCGTTAACAGCATTGGTATTGATAAAATCTTATAAATTCCCATCCCTAGAGTCTGTAACGACAAGGGAATGGGGCTAAAGGAATGGTAGTGTAATTGTAATCATTGAAGCTTTGTAAGTTGACACCATTTAATCAACATCAAGGATCCCAGATGACCTTCAAGATAAGAACCTTGGTTATCATTGGGAATTACAGATTCACTCTTTTATGGAGACATGAATGGAAAGAGTTGTGTCTTTATCATGCAAAGATTTATGCAAATCAATTATGAATTGATTTCAAATCAACAAGAGTAATTAAAAACAAAACTATGATTCCCAAAACAAAATAAGTGCCATAAGTAAAGTAAATGTTTTTGTGATTAAAATGTATCTTTACAAATCCACAACTTTTGTTTAGGAATCCAAAAATCTTTTTAATGAACCATATATTTTTATGGCAAAAAGCTAACAAGCATAAAAAAAGAAAGAAAAACACTTGTGCTACATGCCAAGATGCATCTTAATCTCAACTCATAAATACCAAACATACCTGACATGAAGAATTCCAGGTGAAGCTGCCTCCATCAAAATATCTACCATAGCCAAATAGAGAAGGCACCCAGATGATGCATGTTTTTACAGCTTACAAACATGGCAGCAAACATGAGCAGATCCTCTTCAGCCAACAGCCACCTGGCGGCATTTGCCCTTCATATTTTTAAAAGTGTCTCTTTTCAATGGGACCACTGTGAAACTTTCTTCAAACACCAGGTGTGTGCTTTATACACATATTGTCTTGTGCATTTAGAGGATTATAGTGAAAACTATACTGTAAATTATTGCTATTTTTAAAAACAGTTCAGATTTGATGAATGTCCCGTCTGTAGCCAGCCTGAAAAAAGAAACCTTCTTGGCAGCATGGCGCTGTTCATGCGTATTTGTTTTATAGTTGCCATTGTATGAAGTGCACAGATGGGCCTTAAGCTCACTTGTATCCTGCCAGCACAGGGGCACCGGGATTCCACTGTGTTTGATGAACTGCACTCGCTTGTAATTTCATCCAGAGGCTCTTCGATATCAACTGTGCTAAAAATGTCCACATGCATTCACACTGTGACGCATGAACAAGCAGACCGTTTACATTCACAACATGTGCAAACCGTTATTTTCAGTACCTCCAAATAATCAGTTTGATTTATCGTCCTCACTAAGCCTTTAGATTTTTATCATTCTTGACCTACAGCAGGTTGTTTCGTTATCTTTTCAGGGCCTCTGTTGGATTTTTAACCTTTTAGGAGAGTGAGTCTTCCTTTTGTGAGGCTTTTTGATCCAATTCTCAATTTACTGACAAGTTTCAGGCATCAGTGTCTTTGCTTGTTCTGTATATAACACTGACATTTATTATCAGCATGCAGCTACATGTGCATTAAAGGGATATGTCGACATTTTTTTTCTGATTTTGTATCTTGCCTCTCTCGTTTGTCAGTGACAAGCAGGTAGACACCATTCATTCAACTGTGTGTTTCCTCAGTGTGGCTGTTGAATAGTCCAGACTTAGTGACCCTGTGTGTGGTAATATGTGAGTGCTTGGGTGCGTGTGTGTGTGTGAGTGGCTGTCCGTGTTAAATGTGGGGTGCGAAGGTGGGTGTGGGGTTTATTATTTAATTTTGTATCCCCTGACTCTTATCTGCTTGTGTATTTGAATGTTCAACACTTTGTGCTGCATTTTATGAATGAAAAGAGCTCTATAAATAAAGTTTGATTGATTAATTGATTGCAGGTGGGCAAAGCTCATCGACGGTGATTTGCACGTGCACCTCACAGTTTAGTTTCTTGCGTATTACTTTCAAAAATTACATAAAATGCTAATCTTAGCCTAAAAAATAGTTATTTTAACATGATGTGTTAAAGAAAATGAGTCACAACAAGCTAGGGTTGGGTACCTTTCACATTTGAACCGATACCATACCAATGCCCGCTACCTGGGAATCGGTATCGGTACTCAGCGGTACCAATTTTAGGTACTTTTGCGTGTGTTTATCGGGTAATAAATATTAATTTGTGTAATATTAAGATCTCAAATTTTTTCAATGTAAATTTATACCTGGACCAGGTATCCTCCTTGTTGCATTTGCTGCCATCACCAAATGTTAAAGCCATTTCTTTTCCTGTGTTTCTGGCTGCAGACAACTAGTCGCCATTGGACGCAGGTGTGTTAACAGTGCTAAATGAATCCTTTGTGGTCGTAGATCAAACATTGTGCACTCTTCAGCTTTAAGGAAAATTTTGTGCGTCACCAGATGCTTCCTCAGATTTGAAGTATTTCCGCCGCTGTCCTTACACTTGGCGTCACAAATATTGCAGTGAGCATAATCTCCATCACATTTAATAAAGTAGTGCCATGCTTTTGAGCAATTTCTCTCAGCCATGCTTGCTTTGTTGACTGAGCCCGCGGCTGCTGACGTCATTACCCTATTGCTGTGCTGCGTTCAAGTCCGGTATGGAAATTCACCTACTCTACCCAATAGTATGCCTGCTTCTTCCACTCCCTCACCGTCACAAGGATGCGTTTAGGTACCTAAACATGGCACTGTTTGATTTTACGTGAATTGGTACTCAGTAGTACCTACAGAATTCGGTCGGTACCTCTTAAAGTACCGAATTCGGTACCCATCCCTACAACAAGCACACAGGACCGTTTAGAGATGCTGAAGAGTTTATCAATGACTTGAGGCAGAGGCAGGCTAATACTACCCATTGACTCCCAGTGTTTGAGCTAAGCCAACTAGCAGTAGGCAAGCTCTGCCTATCTCTTTCTTGTAACTGCACACATAGTCAAAAGAATGTCGATCTGCTTATCATGGATTCAGAAGTGAGGCAAAACATGAAAAAAAGTCTATAAATAGCAAAGTTTTCAAAACTGAACTGACCAATAACTGCAACAAACTGAAGGCTCAGTGTATTGTTGCATTCCTTATTTACACCCCTACTTTTCAGTGTTAAGAGTAACAAATGAATCTGTAATATTCAACATGACTATTTAAACCACTAAAAGTCTGTTGTATGTTTTTAGACTGTGTGAACAGAAATACAGACTTTAAAGTTTCTGCCAGCATGTGTTCCAGTGTAGTGAAAGTTTCCCATGTCCCCACTCTTCTCACTGTCTCTCTCCTCTTCCTCTCCAGGTCTCAAATCTATTATGAAGAAAAATGGTGTTGCTGACAAGCAGGGGAACAAGGGAGCCAAAAAAAACTTGAAGTTTGTCGGGGTGAATGGAGGGTAAGATCTTGGTTTTAATCAGCGTTCTATTTTCACATGATTAATTTCTCTATATGCGTGTCTGCAGGGCATTTTTAGTAAAGCTATTAGGAGGATGGAAGCTGTGAGGAAAACACTGTATGATGGTCTCAATTTACATGGTACAGCATTGTTATCGTCTCATTATCATCACCGCCCATTTGTTAATGATGCAGTAAACACTATTACTCATTTCTCACTAAGCTCTCTCATTGTTCATCAGTTTGACCACAGACTCTGTGAACTCAGTCCAGCTGTGTCTCACACACACATCTGCCTCAGGCTGTTAGTCATCCGGGCTCGCTGGAAGACACACTGCCCCGCATCTGACCTCAGTCCTGCTGCTACCGGCAGTGTGAGAGTCTGCGTGAGTGCTGAGCAGAATGTGATGTGCGTGCAGATTTCATCAGTATTGACGATACCTCAGAGCGCTGTACCAGTGTGTCTATGCCAGCCTTTACTACAGCTTAGAGCAGTTTGTGTGTTTGTATCAGCGTGTGTGTCGGAGCTAATTAATTTTTTGTAAGCAGATGGTCGAGTGTGGAAGAACAAAAGTGTGTCTTAAGGTAAGCAGGTTTGTTTGTAGATGGTCCCTTTAATCTGCTTAATGTTACAGTTATTGCATGAAGCACCTGTTAGCAAACACATGCGCTTCAGTGTGTCAGGTATTTTGATTCTATTTAAAGTTGAAGGATATACCGGTCATTTCAGAGGGTCTCAGTCTCAAAAGAGACCTGCCAACACTTCTTGGACTACTATTTATTTATGTGACTAACTGATTATTTTCATCTGACTACCCATCACCTTTTTTAATTTATTTATTTATTACATTTTTTTCTCTCTCTCTCTTCCATTGATTTACTTTTGTATTTATTTATTTTTTTAAATTATTTATTTTATTTTTTTTTTTCTCTCTCTCTCCTTCTCTCTTTCGTTACCTCCCCTCTCCTCTCCTTTTTTGGCCCCATCCCCACAGTCTGATTACATAATAACTGGCATTAACCCTTAAACACCATAATTAAATCAATACATATGACCTGGACTTGCATTGCTGCAGCCCCATTCCATCTCCACCCACCTCTTTTTTTTAATTTCTCTCTCTCTCTCCTTTCTTGAAAATTTTTTAGGGCTCATTTTTTTCAATAGACCTGGTACTTTGAATATCAAAATTAGCACTTTGATTAGTAATTCTAGCACTTTATACTCGACTCCAGCACTTTACTGCCTAAATCTAGCACTTTAACATCTGGTACCGACCACCTGTGTACAATAAAAACTATGATTGTAATTTATTGCAAAATGTTTTATTATGTTAATGTTTCTCTGTTCTTTTTAAAAAGAAGCAAAACAAGAAGAACAGAACCTTTTAAATATTATACTTGTATTTTCTTCCTTTAACCTGTTTGTTTTTATATTTTAGCTGAGGGACTACCAATGGAATTTAGCTTCGTAGCTAGAATTGGGTACATTTACATTTTATTTTTTTAAAGTGTGTATGAATGTACATTGTCCCTGTATCAAATAAACTAAATTGAAATTGAAATTGAAATTGACCAACAGAGAAAACAAGTAGTTACAGACAGGCAAAGGCGGACAGACTCACAGACAGATAGATAGATAGATAGATAGATAGATAGATAGATAGATAGATAGATAGATAGATAGATAGATAGATAGATAGATAGATAGATAGATAGATAGATAGATAGATAGATAGATAGATAGATAGATAGATAGAGTGGAATGAAGGAGGAAATGATGGATGATTACATACATGGAAAGATAAAAAGACAGGCTGATGGAAGGAAGCGTGGTTACATAGGTGGACAGATAGATATATAAAAGTATGATTGGAAGGAAGAATTGATAGATGGATGAATGGTTGGACAGATAGGGGGTAACCTGACACAACAGTTCTATCTTGGATACATTTCACTAGTCCATCTGGGAAGGAGCCGTTTGAAAATATTTTCAGGGGCAGAACCTTCAAAAACAACAGAAGCTTGTGATTGGAAGATCATTCTACTCTTCACACTCATCACATCCAATCAATATCAAGCAACGCTGATAGGTATGATGTAATATACATAGCGGCTACACAAATGCTACAACTAACAGCTAACGGCCGTTAACTGTTGTTTGCTGTTGTTAGCCATTGGCCGGAGTAGCTAATGGCTGTTAGCCATCAGCCATTAGCTAAAAACTACCTTAAGACTATTGTTTTACATTAAACTATACCACACAGATGTATCATTTAACACTTATGTGTGACATGAACCTTGTTAACGACAATCCCTACCAAGTTGTCCTGGTAAACTTCTGAGAAGAGCAGATTTCACCAAGTATCAATGGGTAACCCCGATGACCACAGGCTAACTGGCATGTCAGTGGAGGACTTTTACTTTCTCTCCCAGTTTCCCAGCAGTGATCCCCGGTCAGGACAAGAGCACAAACATGGTTTCCCATAAGACAGGCTGCAAGTGACGTTCTTTCCGACTCTTTTAAAGATAAAAATGAGTCCGATTCTGATAGATAAAACACAGTTATTGAGACACCTTCAGAACCCTACGTTGTTTTCAAACATGCAGTCACTTCCTGTTGTCGTCACATCCTCTGGTCACACATCTCCTGCAGCCCACGCAGCTACTGCCTCTGTTCCCTGATTGGGTCGTTAAGCATTTAGCCTAGTAGGTCATTTGACAATGGAGGCTGGCAAGACGGATATTCATGATTTCAGAACCAGGCAGGTCCGTCTGCTCTGCAAAGCTAGACGGGGGGAGCCAGAGGGAACAATTTTATGGATAGAATGCCAAGAGGAGACAACACAGGTGCAAAAATCCCTTTGCTTTACCAAGTCTTCCAGACATTTCACATTCCAGAAAGTATTTGATGCATAAAATAATTCAAATAATTAGCACAGACAGGTTTTGCCCTTTGATTTTGGAAAAGCTGTTGTTGACAGTTGTAAGAGAACATCAGATTATGATTAATCTACAGGTTATTGATGAAACCAGATTATTCTTTCTGGAGCTGAATTGTCAACAATGTTAAGTTATTCTGGCAGCATTAACATATGCACCATTGTCAGCACATATCCTATCTCCATTGACTGCCTGTTTTAATATTTAACTGGTTTGTCACTTTTGTTACAGTCTGGTATTATCATCAAAGAGCACAGAGGTTTGACAGTAGCTCACTTTCAGCATAATCTTTGAAAGCAAACTCGGATTACTCAATGCATACTTAAATAGTATCAAATATTAGAGAAATGCCTTAAATAGCAGAAGTTGAATAGACTGAAAAATGTTTCTTGGAGGGATCATGTAGTACACACCATCTTCAGCTCACTTTAACTGTGCAGTGAAAACTGAGAGCTCACTAGAGAGTTTCTTAGAGAAGTATCAAGCGTGAATGCTGTAGAAATCTCAGAGTTTCAGTTTGTAGCTCTCAGATTTTTCCGTGTGCAGGAAATGCTTTCTCTTGAGAACAAGAATCTTCTCTCATGAGCAAACCTTTGGTGTTCAGTAGTTCAGTCATTGTACCTTTAAGGGGCTCTGTAATACTCACATCTTAGATCTTGTTCTTTTATTAAGCTCAGTTTTCTCATGCTAAGTATTTCCCAGTCTCTTCTTTGAGAAAGTTATCTCCACCAAACCTCAGTGGACTCATATCCTAGTTACAAGGAAATGGCTGCTGTTGCCATATACTGTATGTTCCTGCTCGGACATTCCTGACCCCTACTGTTTTCTGACCCCTTCACTTCAGTATGTTTTGTCAGAGGACTTCTGGGGTCTAGTCTTCCCTCAGCTTATGTTTTCTGTCAGTGATCCAAAAACAAAGCTGACAGCCGTTCTCTAGACTCACTCTTTTAGATTCTGCCACCACATTCGAGCATCTTAGAGATGTAATAGAAGTTCGCATGCAGTTCTTGCAGAATGTTACAAATGAGGGCACTGTCAATCTATCTATCTGTCAATACTTGAGATATTTCATACTTCACAAGACATGTTTTACTTTAACAAAGCTTCATTACAGCATAGGCAATGTCCTTGCAACATCTGAACATGATTTCTACTCAGAAGGATCACACAGGCTTCTTCCAAATCACTAATGCTGATGATATAAACAGGGAAATTTAATGATGTTACAGTGTCAAGGAGTGGTTTTCTAGTCAAGACATAAAGTTAAGCTGGTTAACTGTCCACATTATTCCTTCTTCAGAGGAAATTTCAGCAATTTTAAAAGCATTATTGCAATAATATTGTTCCTACACAAGTGTGTAGAGCATGTGACATGTTGAGATTTGCCTAGGTCAATGTATGAATGTAAAAAATATTTGTAAGTAATTACCAGAAACCATGGCTATGCAGTTCTTTTTATTGGCCCACAAAGCTTTGGCAGCCACATGAACCATATGACCATCTGCATCCTGACCCCTCATTGTTACCACTCTCTCTTTTGAGCACCTTGGGCATACCCATATGTCATACGAGAAAAGATATTCATCAGATGTTTACATGTTAATACACTGTGAAAATAGCTCATCCATCAGTGTTTATGTAGACAGGCCTCTGTATTGGTTTAAACCACATAATCAACATTTATGATAAAATGAACGCACGCATTTTAACTATGAGGGAAATTCTGCCACAAATTTTGATAACATAATGGCAAAACTTGATTCATGTCATTTTTGTGTAAAATTGAGTCTTTTTTTAAGAGAGAAAAATCAAAATCATAAGTCACGTTTTGTAGAAAAATATCTAGGACTCTATTTTTAGGTCATACCGCCCAGCCCTAGTGAACAGATACTTCATGTTGGAGGACAGATGTGTGACAACAACATTTTCTCTGCCTGTCTAGAAGCTTCTACCCACAGCAGGAAGTGGGCTGCTGTTCATTCTTCTCTGTGGATGCTCTAACCTATCTTTGCTCTTTCTTGAGCTCCTCTGGAATCTGGGGAATGCTGTGGCCCCTGAAAGCCTCTCATGGTTTTGTGCCTCCCGTGTGTGTATCTACGAATAAAGATCAGTGGCATTCAATATAAGCCTTATCTGATCGCTGGCCTCGGAGAGGTTCCTTCGGTATACTCCCCGATGATCACAACCACTCTCAGTGCTACAGAAACGTCCACAGCTCTAAATATATCATCGGCTGAACAGGGTTGGCTTTCATCCAGGCTTCATATGAGAGCCTGCAAACACACCTATAGATTTTTGTGTTTATGTTTAACTGTGTGAGGGATGTTTTGGATGTATGGGCTGAAGTCCTATCAGACAAACATCGTTTTCATGCCACGCTCCAGCTCTGGAGAGGAATGACCTGTAGGTGTTTATCCAGCCTCGGCCATGTTGACTTTACTGCTTTCATATTAGTTTAAGCCGGCTCCACTGATGTGGCGTCTTCTGTATTTCTCTTTGCTTACTTTCAGAGAAGAAATGGGTGAAATGTTTTTAAGCTGATAATATATGATCTGTTCTGCTTCATTTATGGTATTTCTTAGAGCAGTGACTTTCAACTGGTGGTTTGTGGGCAAAAAAAAATCCTGCACTTTTATTTTGAAGGAGATTTTTTTCTATGCAGTGGTGCGCCATCTATTCATACTCCTAAACAATAGGTGGCGATAATGCATAGATTGCTAATCCACACATTTTAATAGAAATGTGTATGTTATATGTTCAGTAAGTAGTTACTCAGCTTAAGATGCATGTTTTTCACATTTTTGACACGTCTCAATCACTTTCTTATGTTACGTTTGAGTGTAAAAAATGTCTGTTGAGTGTGTTTAAAAAAAGGCTAAAGTTACAGAAATGTTTTGTGTAACAGCTTCATGATCAACAGCTTACTAACTGCTGCTGATTGAATATTATTATGATAGGGCTGTTTAGGGGTGTAACGAAATGGTCAACTCACAAAAGGATTTGAAATATGAAACAGGGCTCTCGATACGAAATAAAGACTACGGAAAATCCTTAACAGTAGGAAGTTGTGCAAAAATTTCTCTTTATTTTCTTCCTAATGCAGACATACAAAAAATATTGCTTCATCAGTACAAAAAAAAAATGCTCTTTGAAAAAAACAAAATTGGGTTTTTTCCCCTTATTTAAGCCCCAGTCACACATTCCCGTTTCTCATGGCGATTGTGCACGATTGTCATAATGCTAATAAAACGTGCTTTAGTTGTGGTGCATGCGCTACTTGGTCTGGATCAGCCTTGTATAGTCGTGGATGAACGGCGGGGAACGGGGAAGGGTCCGGACAGTTTTGAACAGTTCAAAACTGTCGTGGAGAATCGCCGCTCTCAGTGTAGCGGGACGGAAGCCTAATGCAGTCCTAATGCGAACGGTATTAGCGTGGCATGTACGGAGCTCAGTCAGGCTGATCGTGGCTCAATCCTGAAAGCTTTATGAGGACGACTCACTCGGATGTATCCGTTTGTGCCCCGACTGTGTCCCGTTCAAGACGGCGCAAGCGAATGGGCTCAGTCGGTGCTTACGTGGCGCGAACTGACCTCGAGTGGGGCTGACGTCGTGTCAGCGGGATGGAAATTCATGGAATCCTCGTCATATCACTGTATTAACCTAACTGGAGTAGGACAAACGTCCCCAAATCCCTGTAGAAGCGTTCCTGACGGTGTATTTATGGGGTGTGTCCAGGGGTGAGACAGTCATTTCATCCCGTATCATAGCGATCACACCAGCCTCGTCAGTCGTGTACAGTCGTGCACAATCGCCATAAGAAACATTAGACTACAGTACAGTGCAAAATACATACATAAAATCTCAATAAAAAGTTCTTTGTTGTGACAATCTGGATAACTACATTATTGAATGAAAAGGAAAACAAACAGCAGTCCTCAGAGCTGCAGTTTAGACCTATAAATGTCTGAACCATGAACTATAATATTTATCCTATAACAGTGCATATACATTGTACTTCTGATCTTCAAGTATGATCAAATTCTGTCAACTCAACAGTTGACTTACGCAAACATACAGTTGCTGCCTGTCTCCAGTTCAAAGTAGTTGGTAGCTGTACTCGCCACAGTATACGGTTAACTGTAGCGGCATATTTTGCACATGGTTGTTGTTTTGTCCACAATCTTCTCACCGTTCTCTCGTCTTTTACATGGGAAGCCAAAATAGGTCCATACAACCGATTTATTTGACGAAGGAGTGTCAGCTAGTTCCTCGACCTCGTCTTCCTCCATTCTGAAACAAGTGTTTTGCTACGGTAGGCGAGGAGGGTAAAAAATCACCAGTCTCAGTTCTGAGACGTGGTGCGCGGCGCCCCTTCGCGTTTTTTATTCCGTGCTTTTATTTCTACATCTTTTACTTTTATTTTGTCATTTTTTATTCCCCGAAATTTCGTTACACCCTGAGGGCTGTTCAGTATCCACTGATGCAGGGTTGTCACAGCAGCTGTTAGAATTATAGTCTATAAACCTGGTGTCCCTGAGATGCACTTTTTCCTCATTAGACCTTTATTTTATTTTATTTTATTTATTTATTTATTTTATTTTTTTATTGGGGGGGCATGCTGTGATGTTCTGTACTATTTCAGGTTCAGATTCTTTCCTTGATTTGGGTCGCAGCTTGTCATTTAGGGGTGATGGTGGGTCTCGTAGCCAGACCAGTTAAGAACCACTGTCTTAGAGCAAGGAACTTTGTTGAATACATATTTAAGGTAAATTGTCCATCTATTTTAATTCAACAGTCTTAGTGGGCCTGATTACTCACCACATGATTGACACCCATAAACATTCACAGCAGATGCTACATGCAATCCGTTCACTCAGTGCATTGCCCCCATCTTCTGTTACTACTGTACAAGAGCATAATCCAACCCATCCTGATTTGATAAATTAACATAACAAAGCAATTCAGTCCAAAAATATCAGATCTGAAATGAAAAGAATCAGAATCTCTATATTGTGTAACAAAATTAGAATGACTATCAGTCAGTGTAATTCCCTTTTAATTAAAAAAACCCATCTGACAAAAACAAGACACAGGACTAAAATTCCAGTGAATAAAAGCAGACAAAAGGAGCGGAGAGAAGATTTTTTCTTAAATGATCAATCCCTTTTTTAAAAGACACTAATTTACATACATAATAAAACACTAACCTTTTATAAAATAGCTGCAGGCCAGAAAAGCATTCACATTCCATTAGAAGACTCAGAAATTCAATTTACTCTTAATAAATAAGAACCCAAAATAATGAACCCAAAACTTTTACAAAAAAGAACAAAGCATTGTTTTCATATCTCGTCATAGCTACTCAAAATGATGTTTTTTTATTCTGGTTTATTTTTTTAATTTATCACCCCCGACAGAGAATTTAGCAACTGTTTGTCTTTATTTCTGACGTCAAGTTTTAGTTTGTGGCCAACATCACTGACTCGTATTACTTATCATATTAAAGCCCCTAAATGATGCTCTTGTAGTTAAACAGTTTACACTTGTGTGTCTTACATGTATCCTCCATGTAATAGAGTACTTCTATGCACAAGACAAAAAATGTGGCATATTGATTTCTCCCTCTCCGCTGTTTGCAGCACCAGTAGCTGCTTATAACAATACATTCCCCTGCCCCTCCAGAAAATAGACCAGTGTGATGTCCTGCCATTGTATCATCATTAGGGATGTATATCGTTATGATTTTATCAATACTGATACAGATACCGATACTCCTTATTGGTATCGATACTGTTATCGACACTACAACATGTAATTTTGTCTAAAAAATACAGACTGTACAAGATATTAAAAGATGCAACCTTTTTCTTTATTACCGCAAGGTAATAATAAAGCTTCAACAGAATAGAAGTAATGCAATACAAATGCTTCTCAGAGGCAAAAAGAAAGCTAAGGAAATGGCAAAACCCCTTCATGCCGCCCAACAGACTGCATGCGCTGCAGTCTTTAGTGTTAGCCAGGCTGTTAACTTTACTCGTGTTGCTATAGCAGTCAAGCAGCCTGCACTCCTTTAGCTTTATACTATGCACGCGCTCCAAGTGTTTGGTGATCTTGCAAGTATTTCCCCCCTTGGACGCAACTTCTCTCTGACAAAGATTACATCAGACCGAGTTTTCATTAACTTTGCTAAAGTGAGCACAAACCTTCGAGCGCTTAGCCCTCACCGACATGCTTGAGCCAGCTGCCTCATCACCTGTCGACGGCGGTAGTGTCATAACTACGTGGCAGTTGAAGAGACTTTAAAGTACCAATAACAGTTCAGTTTTTCCAGATTCTTAACGTATTCGGGTACCGACCCAATTATGGACTGGTACATTAAAGTACCGGTCTGTGGTATACATCCCTAATCATCAGCTTAAACTCATTTGCTCGCAGTAGCAAGAGTTTAGACAAGAGAATGAAAGCAGAGTTGTTGACAATTAGGCACACTGAACTGACTGATAATCACAAAGATGAACTGTCAACCAATCAGAGCAGAGGGGGCCTTGACCCTTGGGCACCGTACCAAAAACACACCCTTTGGTTCTGTTTTTGCTGTTAACAGCCACTAACTTTGGGTGCTTTAAAAACATATTATATACATATTTTCTTCAACTTTTTTTCTGCCTGAACCTGTTCATCAAGCTCAGCCCTGACCAAAACTATTGCATTTTTCAAATTATGTAAGGTAAGCCTGTAAATACCAATGCCTTAATTGATGTCACTAATTTGGTGCGAACACAAAATCACCAATATTCGATTTAAAAAATGATCAGAGGCTGGATATTTTTTATGTGCTACCACACTCTTGGATATGTCAAAGATCAGGCTAAACATTGGCATTAGTGCATTATTATTATTTGTGCAGCATCAGTTTTTAATTTTACTCCTCATTGACTCCCATTATAACCATGTATTTTTCCAACAAATCAGCAACATCACTCATGAAAATGACATTTAAAGGAATAAAATCTTTTTTTTTTTTGGAATATTTTTGATCAGCACTGAGCTTGATGAAGACTTTTGAGCAAAAACTTTTGAAAAAAAGTATTCATCTGATTTTTTTTTTTACAGCAGTCAAAGTTTGTCGGGCGAAAGGGTAGTAAATTTGTCCACAGAGTGTTTTTGACCTTTTTTTAACCACATTTTCAAAATGTATACATAACTAAGGTTCCTCACCAAGAGTTATTTTACTCTCTTAAATAGATTGAAAGTTATGATGTCATATTACGCCCTAGTGGCTGCAAACAGCTTCATTGAGACCCAAGGGTTAGTGAGGCAGGAGCTCTAACAGGTGGATTTTGGGTACCCATTATGTAAAAACTGGGACTAAAGGCAAAATGCTGTCTCTTTAAATGCTGTAAAGTTGTTTTTGTCTTTTAAAGAAAACTTTGAATAACCCATTTGTTTTGTGTCCCCATCCAGCTATGAGACGACATCCAGCGAAGAGTCCAGTGGAGATGAGAAGTCAAAGGTGGAGGTGGAAGAGGAGGAGGAAGACAGCTCTGAGCCGGAGGTGGAGAAGGAAGAGGAGAAGGAGACGGAGCCTCAACAGGAGAAGCCTGAGGAGGGAGCAGGGAGTCAGCAGCCGGGTGAAGAGGCCGCAGCAGAGGGAGGAGCTGCTGTGGCCGCAGAGAAAGAGGTTGAAAGAGGTCTGCTGGATCCAGATGACAGCCAGCTCCTGGATGACCCAGCTGAGAGGTGAGGAAGGTTGTTCAGCTTCAGGTTTTATGGAGAGATCGGCCTGTGGACTGAGCCGGAGAGAGGGTATGCAGAGAAGGGAATGACACACGACAAAGGGTCAAGGGTTGGAGTTGGACCTGAGGCTGTTTGTACTCAGAGCTGTTCCCTTATCTGCACGAAACTAAACCCCCTTGATAAACCGGCAACTTCTTTTGTATCCTGTGGAAGCACATAACACGCCATATAACACACATCCATGTAGTTTTTATAAAACTGACTGACAGAGAGGCCATTTCCCCGGGTCACTCTTAAGATAAGATTTGAAGCTCATGAAGCATTCAACTGCTTCATTCAGGTAGAGATGTAACTTTCATCTAAAACAGTATCAGTGTCACTGGATACAGTGAGTTAAAAGACAAGAGTAAAAAATAAATAAGGCAATACTGTCAGACATAATTAATGTCAGACTTTGAACTTTCTTTATCCTATATCACATTTAATCCTATAAAGCCAATTGTATCATATTTGATACATACTTTTATAATACCTCTTTCTACTCAATATGATCAACAAATTACAAAAAAAACCATCTGAATACAATCAGATAAATGATAAAAATGTCCTCAAATGGATTATCAGTTGCCAAAAACACCTAATGTATCAAATGAGATACGGAAAATCTATATGTTGAATTTTATGGACATTTTGATTTTTATGGATTTTAGCAGAAAGTGAAACAAACATTTCAGCTCCAAACTAGAAAAGCACTCGGAGAGCGCAGACCTCCGCCAGCTCCACAGTCCTCACCAATATTGTGATTTTCAGCATAAATATTAGTCCTACCTTCATTTTGTCTAAATATTTAGATTCCTTGACCATGAAAACATACCATTAGCAACTGGATTCATAATGATATCTATTTTAATTCAGTAGTTATTCACAAAAATCACACTTTTCATCATGGCGGCCAGACGCTGATCCGGATCAACACCAAAATCAAATCAATTCTTCCTTTCCCCATGCTGAACATTTCCTGTAAATTTCATTAAAATCCATCCATTACTTTTTGAGTTATTTTGTTCACAGTTGGACGGACAAACTCTCCTGAAAACATAACCTCCTTGGCGGAGGTAAAAATTAGAATTTTCTTGCCATAATCTATGGTCTTGGGCCTTAAAGGGTTAAACAAGAATTGGTGATTGCTTTGCTCACTCTTGTTGGCAAGATCAGTGGCTCCCCACAACTTCATATTAACCCCTTTAGTTTTACCTAAAAAGAATAGAGCCCTCATTTAGCACATACTCAAAAAATGTGAGTCATTGGTGTGCACGTATTCACAAATATAATAATGATAAAATAGTCTGTCGGCCTGTGCACATGTTTGAGTGCAAAAATTCTTTAGAGAAAACATTAGGGAAGTGTATGAGTAATTAGTTGATATATGTAAACCATATTTTGACAATCTCAACGCTGACAAAGCCTGGCGACCTGGGCCAAGGTTGTGAACCGTGATTGTTGACCAAAGGAAAATACTCATTTTTTATACATTCAAGTTTGCTTGGAAGTGGCTGTACTTCCTACCCTATATGCTTTGTCAAACTGCTTCATATAAATGTATTAGCATCCTACCAAGGACAGCAAATTACTTATTAGAGGTGCAATGAGGAGAATCTATTTCCGGCAACATAAAGACTCTGCTACCCATGAGCATGCACGGCGACTGTCGTAAAGACGTGACCCAAGCCAAAGCGTGCGTTTGTTGTGATGCTAATGAATGTAGCTCGGACCTTCCTCAGAACTCTGCGTTGCGTTACAACTTCTTTTTTTAACAACTTACACTACAATGTGACGAGGTAATGTATCTCTTTCTAGTTACGTAGCGGTAGTTTTTGATGTGTGACTACAAGCAATTTTTGGAAAACTTATTAATGAGTTTTGTAGCCGGCTATACAGTCATGGAAAAAATTATTAGACCACCCTTGTTTTCTTCAATTTCTTGTTCATTCTAATATCTGGTACCACTAAACGTATAATACAATGAACACAACAAAAAATGCAGCTGGTCACATAATACTTTATGTCCTATTTGACATTCTTAAGCTTAATTGATTCCCAGGGTATATAAGAGGCCATTTCATGTCACAAGCAGCACTGCACATGCAAAGGCCTAGAGTGGTTTCCTGCTTACATTCAAGCCGTAGCACAACTCAGAAGTTGTCAGCTCTCACATAATGCCTAAAACAAAAGAATTATGTGAAGCCACAAAGGCAGCCATCTTGGCACTGCTGGAAATTGGCATGAGTGAGAGACAGGTAGCGAAAAAACTGAAGATCTCCAAGACAGCCGTTCATTACAACAAAAAAAAACAAGCTGAACATGGCACTACCAAATTGCTACCTGGCCGTGGCAGGAAACATCTTTCTACCCCACGAGATGACTGCACTCATCCGCTCCTGTGTCAGGAATCGCCGCCAGACCTCCAGGGACCTTAAAAATGAGTGGGCACTGTCGAGAAATGTGACTTGTTCAGCAAGGACAGTTCAAACCGACTTGTTGAAGCTGGTTTGAAGTCACACAGAGCACGCAAGAAGCCCTTCATCAATGAAAGGCAGAGGAAGGCCCGGTTACTCTTTTGCTCGAGACCACAAGGATTGGACTGTTGATGATTGGGCTAAGGTTCTTCAGTGATGAATCCAATTTTGAATTGATGCCCACTCCAGCCAACTTACTGGTTAGGAGGAAGCCTGGAGAAGCTTACAACCCAGACTGTCTTGCCCCTACAGTAAAACATGGGGGTGGATCAGTCATGATCTGGGGTTGTTTCAGTCTGAGTGAACAGGGCAAATGCAATTGTGTGAAGGCCTAATGAACCAGGTCATGTACAGGACTACCCCTTGAAAACAGTCTTCTTCCATCAGCTGGAAAAACTCTTTCCTGCCTCAATGACTGGATTTTCCAACAAGATAATGCCCCTTGCCACACGGCAAGGTCAGTTAAAGCCTGGATGGAGAACCACAACATTCAAGACCATGCCTTGGCCTGCTCAATCACCAGATCTTAATCCAATTGAAAACCTGTGGAAAATCATCCAACTCAAAATGGAGAACCACAAGCCCAAAAACAAAGAACATTTGTTTGAATTTGTCCAACAGGAATGGGCTGCTGTGACAGCAGAACAATGTCAGAAGCTGGTGGAGAGCATGCCAAGACGCATGGCTGCAGTCATCAAAAACAATGGTTATGCAATCAAGTATTAACTCTTGTGTGTATCATGTGCAATCAAGTATTAACTCTTGTGTGTATCATGTGTTTAAAGCAAACAGAAAAGAAAACATTCTCATGAGCTATTTTTTGTTGTTATCATTATAATTGATGTAAGAATTTAAGTAATTTTGGTTATTTTAACAAGAAATTGAAGAAAACAAGGGTGGTCTAATAATTTTTTCCATGACTATATATTGCTACTTGCAGCCCGGTGCTCTAAGACGTGTTCAAATAATATAAATTTGCTCTAGTTTTAATTGTCTTGTTCCGGAAGTTGAGTATCCAGGCCAGTCCATCCCTGTCCAACTTGACCGCGTATCTAAGGAACAGCATTTATAGATAACCTATTTTGATGCTATAAAACTCATTTTAAAGTGTTTATTTCGATCAGGCATATATCTATCTTTTTGTAATTACTTAAAAACTCCTCATAGCATCTTTAGCTAAGTATTACTTTAATAAGCAACTGTAATGTGATTATTTTATGAGAACTCTAGTCCCATACTTTACAAACCTCTCAAAAATTGCTATAACACAGAAACAAATAGTGAGTCCAGCTAATTGTTAGCAAGCTACACCATTTAGATCAGTTGTTGAGCTATAATTTTGGCTAGCACATGGTGAACCTTGATCCATTGTTGTTACTACTGTCAAAAGGGCAATTTTCTTCACGTTATTTTGTCATTTTTTGGATAATTAAACTGAAGTAAACAGGCTTAATAATCGCTACAGTAATCTCCCATTTGTCCAGTCTGGTAGTGGTTGCTTCCTCCTCTTGAGCCTGGAGGCTACAGCTGGTTGAAGAAAGATGCTTGCTCATGAGTTCTTAGATGTACTTTAAGTGATAAGTAGCCCTAGCTTCCATGGAGTTTCTTTCTGTACAGAGGCAGAGCTATTCTCCATCACTGTGGCGAATGTTTATGCGCTGAACTTTTACCTAAACCTTAATTATTCTGGAATATGCATTTATAATATCAGTACAAACATGAAACTCTGGGTTGTATAGAATTATGGTAACTAGTGCAGCTTCAAAATCATCACATATTCAGCGGTGAAACATGGCGGCTCGTGCATTTTTTCTCCTTTTAAGACTTAAAAGTCAAGTAAAGCTGCTTTTACTGTGATGTCTAGTTACAGCACAAGCCTTTGTTTTGGTGTGACTGACACTTTAATACACTGTAGGCCTCCAACACACACACTCTCACAAATCCAATGAACTCACACTCAGACCTGCTTATAATTCTTTTAAAACCATGCTTTTTTAATTACCCTAGACTCAAAGCGACAGTCAAACTCTAACAGCTTTTGTTTCTTACTCTTAGTTTGTTAACAGGAAAAATCTATTAGTTGTTCGCAGAATTTGATGACATTTTCAGGAAAGGAGGAACGGGCTAAAGACTAATTGATTACATTTTGGTGGAAACTTAAAGATGCAGCTCCAGAAAATCTTGTAAAGGATTTCATAACAGTGCAATTCAGGAAACTATTTCCACAATTTTATTACTAAGTTCCCCGAGGATTTGAAGACTTTTTCATAGGGATATTGGATTTTGCTGATACCTGATTTGCCGCTATTTTTACCCCCGCCAAAGAGGTTATGTTACCGCAGGCTTCTGTTTGTTTGTGTCTCTGTTAGCAACATTACTCAAAAAGTTATGGACAGATTTTAATGAAATTTTCAGGACATGTCTGGATTGGAACAAGGGACAAATGATTAGATTTTGGGAGTGATCCGGATCAGCATAAAACCGGCATAAAGAAAAATGCAGTTTTCGAGAATAATTAATGATAGATAGATAGATAGATAGATATACTCAACAAAAATATAAACGCAACACTTTTGTTTTTGCTCCCATTTTTCATGAGATGGACTAAAAGATCTAAAATTCATTCTAGATACACAATATTACCATTTCTCTCAAACATAGTTCACAAATCTGTCTAAATGTTTGATAGTGAGCACTTCTGCTTTGCTGAGATAATCCATCCCACCTCACAGGTGTGTCACATCAAGATGCTCATCGGACACCATGATTAGTGCACAGGTGTGCCTTAGACTGTCCACAATAAAAGGCCACCCTGAAATGTGCATTTTTTTTTGCTTTATTGGGGGTCTGGGGACTCAGAACCAGTCAGTATCTGGTGTGACCACCATTTGCCTCATGCAGTGCAACACATCTTCGCATAGAGTTTATCAGATTGTCAATTGTGGCCTGTGGAATGTTGTTGTGAGGCCGGTTGGATGTACTGCCATATTCTCTGAAACGCCTTTGGAGACGGCTTATGGTGGAGAAATTAACATTCAATGCACGAGCAACAGATCTGGTTGACATTCCTGCTGTCAGCATGCCAATTGCACGCTCCCTCAATGCTTGCAACATCTGTGGCATTTTGCTGTGAGACAAAACTGCACATTTCAGGGTGGCCTTTTATTGTGGGCAGTCTAAGGCACACCTGTTCACTAATCATGGTGTCCAATGAGCATCTTGATGTGGCACACCTGTGAGGTGTGCCACCTGTCTTTAAGTCCATCTCATGAAAAATGGGAGCAATAACAAAAGTGTGGCGTTTATATTTTTGTTGAGTATAGATAGATAGATAGATAGATAGATAGATAGATAGATAGATAGATAGATAGATAGATAGATAGATAGATAGATAGATGGATAGATAGATAGACTTAATTTCAGACTCAACGTCCATATGTTAAAAAGGATTTAAAAAAACACAAAACAACATCAAGACAACAATAAAAAAACATAGACTAACAGTTCATTTTTAAAAGGCACTTACACCAGTGCCCCAAAAACTGGGAAGTGCAGCGTATGTCACTGTACAAAATAGTCACCAGTGCCCTAACAATTTGATTCTCAGAATCATTTAATTGGCAAATAAACCTCTGCATTAAGTTTCTCAGATTTGCTTGCAGTGTGTTCACTCTCACACTTACAAACTGTGCACTCGCACTAGTCCATCTGGTCCTTTTTAAAAGTATCTTCAGAGCATCATTGTATGCCACTTGCAATTTCTGAATCAAGGAATCTGAATATTTAGATGAAATAAAGGTAGGTTTAATATTTATGGTGAAACTTACAATATGGGTGAGGACTGTGGCACAGGCAGAGGTATACGCTCTCCAAGTGCTTTTCTATATAAATTCATTATCAATAATATAATACAGATATAGATATCTTTGGTCAAGAGCACAAGCTCTGTACTTGAAAAAAATGGCCGTGTTTCTTTAAGTGTTCCAGTATATTTTTGAGAGGAAGAGATGTGTAACAACAAAAACAGCATTTAACTCTTGCAAAACTGAAACACATGATTTTTAAATGTACCCATGCAGTGTTAAGAAGGTCCATCAATATAGTACATTTGTTTAATTTGCAGATATGTGTGGCCAACATATGGCATAAGAGACAACTATTTATATTTTGGTGAAGATCTGAATCCAAATGTGGATCTGTTGATATTTAAAATATTTAGTAGTGTGTGACAGAGCAGTTTTTCCCATTTAATAACTATTAAAAGTTAATTTCTACTTTTTGCTGCTTTGTTTATGTTGTTTTGATATTTTACTTAATGGACAGTGTCTTTGAGTCTGTGAACAGAGCTGTATAAGTGAAATGTATTATTTTTATTATTAGTAATTAATCATTTTATAACTCACCGAACAGCGTTGTAAATGCCTTGGTGGAGGTTTGTGCTGTTGGAGAACTTCAAGTGTTGATTAAATACTTTTTTCTTTTCCTTAAGAGGATTAATAAAGTGCTAGTTTTACTTGTGCTGTTTCTTACTCTCACTCAGAAAATGCTCTTTTCACTGTGTTCACTCAGCGTATGCCACACACCTTTCTTCTTCACTCTGACATTAAAGCTGCACTTAATCTCAAAGAGGTCTTCCACACATAGATGCCCTTTACTCAAGTGTCAAAGATTAGAGACAAAAGTAAATAAGCTATAGTTCTGTCATCAGTGTTACTTACTGATCACATTACTGCTGTGGTCAGAGCCTCAGGCCCGGGGACCAGACTGGACTCATATTAACTCATCACTCGGCACCTGCCTGATCATCTGTGTGTGTGCGCTTGTTTTGTGCGTCATAGCGGGAGTACAGTGTGATCAGCTCAGACGCAGTGCTGCTCTGGGGCTGTGGTATGACTGTGCATGATAGACGAGCCGTATGAGCACGCTCTGTGAATATTATTGGGCGGTGAATCAGTGTGAACTGTTACCATCGAGGTTTGTATGTGCTATCAATGTGTCAGACTGCTGACGGATGTGTGTGTGTGTACTCTGCAGAGGCCTGCCAGGCATCTTTTATCTTTTGTTTTCATCCCAGACTGAATTTCGAAAAGAGACTGAGTACCTGTCTTGTGGCCATATGTTAGTCAGACTTGGTGGTGTTTCCAAAGTAAACCTGAATAAAGCAGAGGGGTAAACAGTAGGAAGAACAGATGTGGGGGTTAACTGTTAAATTTGAGCTTTTTTCACTTCAAAATACTCCTTTTTAGATGAAAAATGTAAAAAAAAAAACTCCAGAATTGATCAGACAGAGCTGTTTCTCATTGTTTCTTGTGATTTTTCTTTCCAGGGAGAAGGTTGATAAAGGTTTCCTGGATGCTTGTGTTTATGTTAAAGATCGCATGGAAGAGGTTTCATCCCCAGATAAAGAAATGGTAAGCATGTACACCAAAGAAGGATAACATTATGACAACTCACATGTGAAGTGAATAACACTGGTCATCTCTTCATCATGGCACCTGCTAGTGGGTGGGAAATATTAGGCAGCATTTTTCTTGTTTTTTTTTTATTTTGCTTGAGTAAAATATTTGTGGACCCTTTTCACCTCTGCAGAAATGTTTCCGATAAGAGCAGGAGTTTGTCTTTAATGTTCGATTGTGGCAAACAAAATATTGCCAGTTATGAGTGTGTATGAAGTTTTTGCTGTGGTATCAAACAGGTTCGATGTCACTTCATTTTCATTAGAATAGATTCAGTTTTAGTTTTTGGACTTTTTCGTTTTGTTTCCTAGAATTTTAGTTTTATTAATAATACCCCAAACCTGAATCCACAATAGGTAGAAGTTTTCAAAAGTTAGCAAACATTGCAGTTGTTATACTTACAGTTAAATACTTTTTGCCCAGTCATTCAAGCCTTTTTTTCTTGCTATTTGTTTGCCATACAGTGACTTGATGTCTAAAGTTGCTACAAACATTGTAGATTGTAGATAATATTTTTATTTTTTATTTTTTGTATTCATATTTTTAAAAGCAAACTCAAGACCTACCTTTTTAATCTGGTTTTTAGCTGATTATATGTATTATTATTTTACATTTTATTGTCGCTTATTTTAACCCTTTTATTTTGTTTTATTTCTACATTTGGAATTTTATTCTTTGATAAATGCTTTTGTTGGGGCCAAAAGAAAATCTGGTTTAGATAATAAATTTAATTTATGGTAAGCCAAAGTAAGGAAATAATATTAATTTAAATAATCTGTTGCTATGAATTTTCTTGCCTGCCTAATTTATTTGAATTAATTTCAAAGTTTAAAAAGGCTAATTTTTTTTTTTTTATAATGAGAAACTGACTGAGTTATTTTTTTGCTGTTCTGCCCATCCCTATGTACCCGAGTCGCTGCCTGCTTCGGGTTATTTAATGTGATCAGTGACACCTGGTTAGAGGTTTGAGAGTGGGGGCGTAAAAGTTTGTTGACTGCAAAGAGCAGATCAGCAGAAGATACTCACCTTTTCATTTCGTTTAATCCATAAAGTTACGATGGTAAAACCTTTTTTTGTTTAAAAATAAACCTTGAAAGTGACGCTGGATCCACGGCTGCTTTTTGTTTGGAAGGTTGAAGCCACTACAGCTTTTTCTTTTTATTATCCTATTTTAGCTGATTTTATTATGCACCTGATTTTACGGTTTCGCATTTTATCATATTATTTTAAAACACTCCATCAACAAAAGATTAACATTATGCAGCGAGAAGATCCATAAAAGGTCACAAACAAGCGTGCCTATTTAACGATATATGGAGCGAAAAAAAGGTCGTCCATTACATCACAAAGCGCCTGATTTTCCTTACGTCCGCGTCGCATGTAATCCATATAGCACTGTAGGTCATTATGACCTAATTAATTATGCGCTGTAGTACATTATTAGACACTGAAGGCAGTTTTTCTAGGCCTTTTTTTACTTCGCTGCTGCCGTCTATGTTGCAGTCCCTGTTTCATGGCCAGTCTGGATGTTGCTGCTTCGTGAGTAGAAAATTAAGGCATATCATTCTTTGGGTGAAATATTCCTTTAAGTTTTAGTTCCTGTCTCATTTTGTAATATATTTTTAATATATTGAATGTGGATTTCATTTTATGCAATTTTTTGCTTTTTGTTTCACTTATTGTTATTTCATTCAACTTTTGTTCCATGTAAAGCACTTTGTATTACCAAGTCCTGTATGAAATACAAATAAAGTTTGATTGATTGATTGAGTGATTGATTGATTGTGTAAAAGTTGGGGTATTCCCTTTGTTATTTTTATGTTCATCCCCAGTGTTTTATTGCTGTAAGCTCTTGTGTCTATTTTATATCTAATAATGAAACAATAATGGTATCTTTAAATATGAAGATTATTTTTAAAAAGGCTTTTTCTAGTAAAGCTGTTTTTTTATGTTCTATCAGGTCCCTTTCACTTCCACAAATACAATATTGTGTTTTACAGTGCCATCCCACAGGCTAAACACAAGCTGCTGAACAGCCCAACACTCAAAATGAAGTTCAGGGGATAATACATTTTCTGCTCGAGGCTGCTCCTTCCATTCAAACCGTCTCCTTTTTCTCTCTTCTCAGCGACAGGTTTTAGTGGTGCTCTACAAGGAGTGGTTCAAGGTCTCCAGCCAGAAAGACTCGCAGGCGGATACAGTCAGATTATACCTGCGACAAGTGGGCTTAACCACGCCTACTCTCCTGCCGTATGTCGTTAACTTGACGGACGGCAATGGGAATATGGCCCTCCACTACAGCGTGTCGCACTCAAACTTCCCTGTGGTCAAACTGCTGCTCGACACTGGTGAGACTCAACAACACAGCAGGACAGAACGTTCAAAAGTTTATTAATTTATACACGACTAAGAGCACATGTTTGTTCAAGGGTTGAAGAAAGTTATATTTTTGAGAAATTGCTGTAACAAGCGAGAGAGGAATATGAGATCTAATGACCCTAGCATTTGACTTTCCATCTCCATAATAATCAAGTTAATCCTTGAATCAAAGTAGACTCAGACATCAATGGCAATTTGTCTTATAAGCCCAATTCATACTGATGTTTTGGGGTGTAATATTTACCTCTCTGCAATGTTTCGCCTCCACTGTGGTAGTAACAAAGCCTAACTCTCGCAGTAGACTTGGCGGGAGACAGGAGTGCTGCAAGTGAGACTCTCTGCCTTTATGTGTATGTGGGGGTATGCACCATAGATGTTGCAGCCTGGCGTTTTCATGTGAATGTCTCTCGATGTAGATATAATGGAACCTCATCTTTTGCGTGACAGCACTGTGAATTGCGCTATAAAAGGATAACAAACTCTTAAAGGGATATGCCAGTGTTTCTTGTTTTCATGTCTTTCCTCGCTCCATGGTCAATGACAAGCAGATAGACACCATTCTTTTGATTGTGGGCAGTAACAAGAAAGAGATGACAGAGCTCATCCACTGTTAGTTAGCTCAGCTCAAACACTGGGAGTCAATGGGTAGCGTTAGCCTGTCCCTTTACCCCTTTATGTTACATTATCTATTTTTAGAAAAAGATTAGCACTTTATGTAATTTTTTAAAGAAATACATATGGAACTTAGCAGCAGGGTGCTTGTGCAAACCACTGTGGACGGCTTGTAAGTAGGTCAACAAAATAGAGCATCTGTTTACAAGTAGACGAATATTTGCACAAAGGATTGAGGACAAATTTGTAAGAGAGGACAAGGATGAAATCTTAGGGGTTTATTTTTGGATGTATTCCTTTCGAAAATTACATGTAGTGCTAATCTGAATCTCTCGAAACTCAGTTAAGAATTGCTGAAGAGTTTATCTGATAACTGTAGGCAGAGGCGGGCTAAGACTTCCCATTGACGCCTAGGGTTTGAGCTAAGCTATTTAGTGGAGGGTAAGCTCCGCCTGTATCTTCCTAGTTACTGCTCAAACAGTCAAAGAATGGTATATGTCTGCTTGTCTTGGACTCAGGAGTGACGTCCTACAAGAAAACAAAAAAAATGTATCCCTTTAATTTAGCATACTTGCTAACTGGATCAGGCACAGAATTCCACAATTTCTCTCTCTGACTTGTGTGTTTGTATCTTCAGGTTTATGTGAGACAGACAATGTGAACAAGGCGGGCTACACTCCGGTGATGCTCGCCGCTCTGACAGCCGCTGAGAGCCCTGACGATCTGGAGGTGGCACAGCAGCTGTTGAAACTGGGCGACGTGGATGCATGCTCCAGACAGGTAACATGCAGAACGCATCTCTCCTGAAGTTTAAAGGAACATTACGCTAAATTTACAGACTATAATGATTCACCGTGCTTCGTGATGATGTGCATGTTGACATGGAGGAAGTTGTATATCAGGCAGGACTTGAATCACTGTTTTTGGGGAAATGAGGACACAGTTGGGTTGTTTTACAAGTGGGTCAGTCAACTGGGTAACATTAGCTCTTGTTTCCTTGACAGCAATGCCATCTACCATCAAAATGAATGTAGGCATTGCACCAATATTGTTATATGGTGTGGCAGAAAGGGAACAAACCTGCACCCCTCTGCACAGCGGTGTGAGGGAGTGGGTGTGGTCCTGCAGAGTAACCTGAGCTGATTGCAGCACCTGTGAGCTGAGGGTGTGTGTGAGGGCAGACAAACAAGCTGATGCATGGAGGACAGGTTGGAGAAAGCTGGAGAGAGTGTTTTTTTTTTTTTTTGCCAAACATCACCAAAGTTTAGGAGATATAAGGATTCCTGTGATGACTGGTTAAGGAGAGAAGGGGAAGGATTTTTTTTCTTTGATTCCTGTGAGCCTCTCGGTGTTTTGTAACCCTGCCTGTGGCCCATGTTTTCTTCAGCCAGTAACCTGAACAGAACCCATTCTCATCCCATTTTTCTGTGCTCTGCGTACTGCAAGTTGTTGCAACTCTCTCCCACACACACAAACACACACATATAGATTTTCCTGATTTTCATTATCAGTTATGTTCAGTGTTTTGTTTTGGTTTGGTTTTTTGGCGGGGGTGGGGGTGGGGGGAGACAAAAGGACAGAGGACTGAGTTTATTTGGGTACAAATTTGTGACTTTTGAGTTCTAGATTAATGAACAGTTTTGGACATTTTGAATATCGGTAGTAGATTTATATATATCTATATATCTATATATCTATATCTATATCTGTCTATATATGTATATATATATATATATATATATATATATATAGATAGATACACATATATACGTATATATATATGTATATGTATATATGTATATATATATATATGTATATATATATATATATGTATATATATATGTATATATATTAGGGCTGTCACTTTAGTGCATTAATTAGATTAATTAATTACACACAAATTAATGCACTAAAAAAACTAATCGCGATTAATTGTAGAACACAAACATTTTGATATTAGCCAGCTGGAGGACCCGTACATGGTGTTGGCACGTCACTTCACAGATACGTTGCTCACCAAACCAAACAAAGCCGAGATGACAACAGGAACGGCATATTTAAGACTTAGTCTTATTCTATTTATTGAATTTATTTATCTATATTTGTACTACTTTCTTTAATAATGCATCAGGCCTAATTTTTTTGCTGGGTGTCCTCCACCTTTTTCTTATTTAGAATTTGATTTATGAAACACACTTAAAGTGTAATTTGAGTTGTCTGATTGAGCTTAGAATTTTCTGGACAAGCTGCCCTGACTTTGGTTTTATTTAGTCACCAATAAAAATGTAGATATACAATCTTCTCTTTTTAGTGTATTCATTTGATTAATCATCCACTACAGTTTTGTAATGTCCTATATATATTTATATATATATATATATATATATATATATATATATATATATATATATATATATATATATTACATATATATATACCTATATATATATATATATATATATATTATATTATATCACACTATATATAATATATATATATATAAATATATATATATATATATATATTTTTTTTTTTTTTACATTTTCTTTATTTAATGAACTGCTTGCAACATTCAGATTTTTTTTTCTTCAATGGACTGATTACAAGCTTAAAGAGTTTTTTTTTGATGAACTTTCTTTCTATGAATTTTTTAGACTTGTTTGTTCAACTCATTGGAACTCTTTAACTTATGAATTGAATTTAAATATTTATTTTTTTCCCTCAGTCCTCTAATTGCAATTTGCTTATGGACTGACTTATTTTTGAAATGGTGCATGATAAATGTTTTTTAAATTTGTAGTGTGGTTGCAATGAGCACTAGTCCAACACTCTGATGCTGCGTTCACACCGCAAACGACTCTGCGATCAAAATCGCATCGCCTACTTCGTGTGTCCATGTTGGTCATAACAGAGGGGAGAAGTGATTTTATTTTGGTGGTGATCGGTATATTTGACAATAACTTTTAACATACACTTTTACATGAAATGGCCCACTGACACATTTGTCTATGCAATAAAGCATTTAAAATAAGGAAGGGCATGTGTTTCATGTTGTTGACACCCACATCTTTGTTTAATTAAGAAAGAAGGTCTAGATTTTAATCGAATTTTCCAAATGGAGAACTAAGTGTTTTTAGGTGGGTGTTCAGATGGTAATATGTATTGATTAGAGGGTCTCATCAGCCTTTTATAGAGTAAAAAGAAGAGAGAAGCACCTGAAGCTAGATTTAAAGAACAGAAAAATCATGTGACTTTTGTAATTAGGCTTTTCTAGAAACTCTGAAGTTACTCAGGATAAGAAATTTATCTCTGCTTAGAACTTTATTATAATGAAGTACTTTAAGACTTTGTTGAATTTTCACCTGTCCTCACCTTTCCTTCTCTTCTTATCCCTCTCTTCCTCCTCATCCTGAACCTGCATCTCCCTCCAATTATTCCTTAATCCTCCTTCACACTCACACACACACACCTGCCCTCTCGCTGTTTAATTCTAATTCTCTCTATTTCGCACTCCTTCCCCAGGCGGGCCAGACTGCGCTGATGCTCGCGGTGAGCCACGGCCGCGTTGCCATGGTGAAGCTGCTCCTGAGCTGCGGTGCAGATGTGAACGCTCAGGACCGGGAGGGCTCCACGGCCCTGATGTGTGCCAGCGAGCACGGGCACACACACATCGTCCGCCTGCTGCTGGAGACGGGTCGCTGTGACACCAGTCTCACTGATAAGGTACACTGGTTTAATGGAAAGTTACAATTACACTGTCTACTGCAGTGGTGTGAAATTTAAGCTGTTTTATGTCCCATCTAATAAGGTATCAAATCTGACATGCTTTGTCAGCAGTTCTTTAAGTTCTGTTTCATTAAACTGACATGGAAGTCCTTCAAGATTAAAGATGTTAGGACCTTCTCTGGAGGGTTTATTGTCTGCAGATTTTAACATTTGCTGATTTTCTCACAACTGGATAAATTACAGATAATTCTTGTTTATGTTAAAGTATATAATAAATCAGGTTACTGCATGGCCTGTGTTTGAAGCAGGAGTTGTGAAAGAGCCCATGCTTTGTTTTAATTTGGATTATATTGTATATATAAATACATATACAGTTTTAAAGACTACTAGTTAATTATTCAAGGCTTCCCTCCCCATGAGGGCCCTGAAAGCTGGCTTTGCACTCTACTCTGTGTTAACTGGTCACTTTAGTCATGCTCTGCAGCATGATGTCAATGACTCTTCATTTATTTTAACTCTCTGCACGAGGCTTGCCAGCCTGGGTCAATGGACTTAAATTGCTAATGTAGCAACAGCAGGACATTGACTTGTAGGTCAACTTTGGAAGCTGGGCAAACAATTAATCAATCAATCTTTTATTTGTATAGCTCCAGTTCATAACAAGTGTTTACTCAAGGTACTTTATAACAGAGCAGGCTGAAGCCATACTCTTCATTTTATAGATGTACATTGATGCATGGACACAAATATACATATATATATATCCAGATATGTATCCATCCAGGTAGGGAAAAAGGGACCAAATTAAGAATTTATCATAGCAACATATCCATGGACACCCAAATCAGAAATCTGTACTCCGCAGAGACAACTATGATGAGGACAATGTCGATAAATAAATATTTTTTGTACCACCATACTTTGCACCATACTTTTTGAATTTAAATGTATTAAAAGATTGATCAGCTGCATCCAGCTGAACTGCCATAAAAATGAATTTAACTGGTCTAAAATTGTGAATTGTCATTCAAGGCAGCTGCAGGCACTGTAAACAGTGAGTAACACTAAGTCTAGTAGTTACTTTACTACGCGGTGGCTATATGTGAAATGCACTGAAATCAGAAAAGGGAAATATTGGACCATAAACTGGTCTAGCCACTATAAACAGCAGCATGTTAGCGGCAGTGTAGCTCAGTCCATAATGACTTGGGTGGAACTGGAGGGTGGCTGGTTCAAGTCCCGATCGAAACATACTTTAAAGCTGGTTTTGTCGCTCAGGGGATGAAAGCTGACTTCCTGAGGCACTGCCACTGGTCATGTCAGTTCAGCTGAAAGCTGGTGTCTCTTGCCTCCAGACCCTCGGGGCCGAGGGTTTGCGCTTTTTACCTTTATCACTAGCTGCGTTTCCATTACCCCTCGAATTGCGCAAAACCTGAATATCGCAACAAAATACTGGTAATGGAAACACCTAAATTTCGAAAAAAACCTCAAATATCGCAAAAAGGTTTTTATGCTCTCAAGAGGAGGGTTTTCAGACGTGTCGATAAAGAGAAATATCGCAAAAGCGCTATGGAAACACTTTTTCTGCAATTATACGGAAAAGGACGTGACGTACCTGGTCACATGATCACTTCTCGGAGTAAACATGGCGTGGGAAGTTTGGACAGAGGGGGAGAATGAGACTTTTCTTGCCATTATTCTCGAGAAAAACACACGTGCCATAATAATCATCAAACAACATTGGAACACAGAGTGTTTTAAGGAGATAGAAATGGAAATAAAGGAGAAAGGGTTTGTATCGATCTTCCTGCAGTGAAATCTCTCGGGATGATATTTGACGAGAGTTCCGACGGTACTGCCGAGAACAACCTTCAGTGGAAACACGTTCAAAGCGCAAATATACTATGTCGAAATTTTAGGAATATCGCTTTTATTTTGTGAAAAACTGTAATGGAAACACAGCTACTCTGAAACACTGATGAATGAAGCAGCGTTACTGGTGGTGCAGATGAGCTGTCTGAGGAATGAGGAATGCTGAAGTACTGACCCTGCATGTTCCCTCAAACTTGACCTGACTGTAGACAGCTCAGCAATCCATTTCTGGTTGTAACACAGCCAAATAAGTTTCTTTGAGAAGGCAAATGACCTAACATTGTTGAGGATCTTGTGATGCCCTGTGGGTTGAACACCCGCTGAATCTGTGTCCGCTTTTGTTTGTCAAGTTCAGCCAAAAGAAGGTGCCTTTAACCTATGTTCTTTATAACGACCAATGAGAGGAGAAAGTCTAACTGAATTATTTAGATGAAACATTGATCCTCCTTTACAGTGATGTATAGTCTTATTTTTCCGATGAATTAATGACCCCAATTTAAAGTTTCAGTTATGTGTAAATGCAGCATATTTTTTCTGTTTGCTGGATATATTTAAACAAGAAAAAAAGACTCAAAGGTATTTAACATACCGTTCCCATAAAGTTGTATCTGGTTTAAAAACATGAAATTGGCAATGACCGAGGGGCCAAACTTTTCAAAACCAAAGAGTGCTTCAACAGTTTTCTGCTATTTCAGTACAGTTTGACTTCTGTAGAGATCTCAAAGATCAATAAAGCTGTAATGTAAAATGGAAAATTCCATCTCCTCTAGCCCTCAAAGAAACTTGGTAATTCCTGTCCATCACTTTTGGCTTGATCTCCAGTACTGCGTCACTTCCATGATGGTTGATTCTGAACCAAGCTGTCAGAGATAAACAGCCCGTCAAAAGCTGCTGCTTTGCTAATGCATGAGCACTAACACTGTAGAATGTGTCATCAGATACTTTCCCATCCCTGCGGTCGGCCTTTCATGTCCTCTAAGTCTATAACCAGACAGGAGCCGGTGCCTTGCCCACCCACAGGAGATTGATTTTTCGACCAAGTACATTATTGATTTCTCTGGATTGTTCATTCGTGGCTGCAGTCTGAGGTGACCAGTCAAAGAATTCTCATATCAGGAAAAGTGCCTCGCCCTGCTGGTGCTCTTACCTCTCACAAACAATGCCGTAATGACTGCAGCGCTCTACTCTCCCACGGGGGAATTGAAGAGGGTCACTGCAGCAGAAAATTAACCACGGAGTACAATGAAGATGTACAGTAAGGCATAACGGATGAACACAGAGAGACTCTATGTTAAATGTTACTGCATGCTAAAACTATAGCATTAAGACAATTAATGTAGACATGATACTTCAGTTTAGAAGTTCAACAAAATGCATCAACACAAGAGAACATTATTCTGGTGTGCAGTCATTCAAGAGACTAAAATGTTTGACAGAGACTTTATCCAATCAGATCTAATTTGGTCATGTAGAAAGTAGAGACAACTTAGGAATCCATCCAATCCCAGCTACTTTGGTTGTGTGGAAAGGTTGGATGGGTTCAGAGGGACATCCAATCACAGCTGCTTTAGCTTGGTGGTGGTGGGATAAGTTGTGGAGCGATCCAATCAGAGCTGCTCTCTTTATGAATTGATATATTAATGTAGAACAGGTTCACTTTTTGTTGTCAGTTCTGGTATTGTAACTGAGATGCTCTGCCAGGTAGAATAAATAAAGGTGATTATATTTCACACACAAGTTCAATTTGTTTCTGTTCAAACTTTACTAGCATTTAATAAAGATTTATTAGACGTTTCATTTTATCCAAGTGTAAAACATGACTTCAGAAATTCAAGGAAACATAAAAATGCTTTTACACTTCACGCTTCATATTTTATTGTTGTTGATTTTGTTGACTAAAATGTTAAGTTTCATCAAGTAAAACAAGACAAAAATTGAAAAGATTTAGATGACTAAATTAGGACTAAAACTAAAAGATATTATAGGCTAAACCAAAGCTCAATTAAAAAGTGCTGTCAAAATTAACACTGATCACTATTGGTACAAAACCTTTTATCTTCAATTTTGATTTTTTCATTCATCATTTTTTTCTGTTAAACAGGGCTATGGAAGGTAGGGATGCACCAATCCAGGTTTTTTCACTTCCAATCCGATACCTGATTTTGGGTATCGGCCAATCCGATACTATTCCAATACCAGGGCTATTATTGCCGGAATATTATTATTATCATTATTGTTGAAATTATGTGTAAAATTTGATTATGAGGCTGTACCACAGAGCAGTTATTTACATAGAAGATATACAAAAACAAACATTCAACTGTAAGGGTTTCAAATTGAATATCCACATTTATTCAGTTGAATGAAGGGCAGAACAATGTAAGGATACAGTCAATCTCCATAGAGACAAGGGCTGCTTGATATGAACAGCAAAGTATGGCTCTTGTAGCAGGTCCACTTTCAATTGTCTCACTCTTGAAATGAAATGTGTAACAAGAAGACAGTGTCTGTTGTTCTACACTATCATACTACCAAAAACAAATAATACCGCAAATACCCCAAAAATATAATTAAAATAAAAATATTCCCAGTGTTCGTTCACATGGTGCCTTTTCAGATGTTTGATTAATTGTTAATTGTGATATTCGTAAAGCCGATCGAATATGGGGAAAACTATCTATAATAGTAAATAAATGTTCAAATGTAAAATATTGAGAGTAGCAGCACATCAGGCCTGGAGCAGTGGACCGAAAAACCGAATAAAGTTATGTCCGAAAACCGTTCGAGTTTAATTTTGAGGAAAACTGACAGCCTTACTCCACACAGCAGACATGTTGTTGTTAGCGCTTGTTTGTTAGCTCAGGTGGCTAATAGACAGCAACGCACTCATAAGACGCACTATGCTATGCACACACTGGCTGGCTGCAAAGTGTGGAATGGATTTCTTGAAATGAGGGGCGGCGTCACATGTCTCGTGTGTGTTGTGTTGGATTGGGCGTCACATGGCGCACGGATCGGAATTATACCTGAATCGGACACTGATACCGATACTGGATCGGATCGGTCCCATCCCTAATGGAGGGATGATTTTTTTGTAGGCCTACCAGAAAGTTAGTATAGCTCTGTTTCACTTGATTAAAAGCCTTTGAGATTTTGTAATGTGTTCTTGATCATCGCTGACACTGAGGTCTGTGGCAAACAAACAATCTTCATATGTATAAGATTTTTTTTTTTTTTTAAGCATGCTAACCTTTGCAATAAAATTAGACTTTTTCCTTCTTTCTGCTTCAAACATATGAAAAAAGAAATCTTAAGGCTGATATACTTGATTTATTAGTAGTTTAAGATGATTTGCCCATGCTCCAGAAATTTGGAGCATAGGATGGAGCAGACAGCTAAGAAGAAGAGTGTGTGATTCATGCTTTTTGCTGCCATAATGCATCCATTAATAACACATGGTTTAACAAAGACCATATTTAACATTACCCTCTGAAATGAGCAGCACACCAATTCAAAATGGAGTTGCTCCTGGGTCACAGTTTGGACACCTCCTGCTTGAAACTCACATTTAAACATGTTTTAATAACAAAATTCAAGTAATTATTTTACCAAGAGCTTCTAAACTTCAGCACTCCTGCATCATTGAGGATGAACGTGATGAACGTGCCCCCCCACCCCCACCCTCCAAGTCAAATCCATGCACATGACATAAGGGTAAAATGCATAAAAATATAGAAAATAACAGACATGTACCCTGTTACAATTGTTTACATCTTGATTTGATTGCACAGCATTGACATGAGAGATGTTTAGATGAATCTCCAAAGACGTCCTGTAATTATCCCATAACTCAGCTCATCTGCAGCATCACTTCTGACGTGACTCCATGACAACACATGAGCACAAACTATATTTACAGGAAGATGACAAACATTATCTCTCTAATGCAGAAATAAGCGGCCCTGGCAAACTATTTAAAGTTAAACACAGCATCAAAAGGTCAAGGAGATTGTTAACAGGTTTGAAAGATTTATGTAATCCATAAACAGAGCTTTCACGCTTCTCTGCCTGACTCACACTAAAAGGAGGTTTGCAGCCTTGTCTGCTCTAGTTTGAGGTGACAAATAATATCCATCTTCTTAATGGAAGATGTAACATTTAGATATAAATACATGCAATGTGATGCAACCAGTTTAAAGCAGCAGAATGGAGGAGTGCCAGTACAGAAAGCCAGGAAAATGAGTGTTTTGTCGGGGATATTCAGAATATTTAGTATCTTTATTTTAATAACAGGCTTGTTAATCTTCACAGTTTGATTAGACATGGCTGCAAATATAAATGTACACTCACCAGACACCTCATTAGGAACACTTTACTTGCAGTGTTAATGTTGTTGATTAATTGTTTTCGTCATGGTTTTCTTCAATAACCATTTTCCCCTAACCAAAAACTAGACATTGATTAATAAAATAAAGGAAATATGGACAAAAACTAAATTTACTGACATTTTTGGCAACACATAGTGGGATAAGTTGGGGAGCAGTCCAATCAGAGCTACTCATTTCACAAATTGACACATTCAACCTTAGAATGCTGGTACGTGCCTTTTTTTTTAGTCATTCAAGAACTTCCTTTGCAGTGATTGTATCTCTGAATTCCTTATATGAGGCCTTAAAATGTAATATGGTATCAGTAAAAACTATATGAGTTTTATAGCATCAAAATAGCTTATCTATAAATGCTATTCCTTAGCTTCACAGTCGGGTCGGACAGGGCTGGACTGGCCTGGATACTCAACTTCAGGAACAAGAAAATTAAAACTAGAGCAAATGTATATTATTCGGGCACGTCTTAGAGCACCGGGCTGTAATTAGCGATATATAGCCGGCTACAAAACTACAATACTAAGTTTTCCAAAAATTGCTTGTTGTCACACATTAAAACTACCGCTACGAAACTAGAAAGAGATACATTACCTCGTCACTTTGCATCCTGTAAGTTGTTGAAAAAAGAAGTTGTAAAGTAGCGCAGAGTTCTGAGGAAGGTCCGAGCTGCATTCATTAGCATCACAACAAACGCACTTTGGCTTGGGTCACGTCTTTACGACAGTCGCCGCGCATGCTCATGGATAGCAGTCTTTATGTCGCCGGAAATAGATTCTCCTCATACCACCTTTAAGAAGAAATTAAATTAGCTTTATTTATGTTTCAAGCTCAAAAAATTTTGGATTTTATTTAACAGAATGTTGGTTTAATCAAGTTTTTAACCTTTATTTGTGCTTTGCTTTATATCGTTCATCTTCCTCCTCATTGAGCGTGCTTGACATGATATAATAAAACTGAAAAAAATTAAGTGGCCCTCTTGGTAGTCAAAGCTGCCAAACGCTACCTTAAAATAAAAACTTCCTTCAAGCTTCCCTCATTTAAATCCACCTTATTTCAGAAGTCCTGCATGATTCAACGAGGCTTATCAGCAGATATCAACGTGATCTTTTTTTCTTTACAGATTTTGATGTTTAATTTGGGAGGCGAAGTATCAGATGAGATTAGCCGAGATGTGATAAATCATAATCTTCACTGGAGCTGACATTTCAGCAGGCAAAATGCTCATACTGATATTCAGCTCAGAGCTCCTCTAATGATGTTTACAGCAGGGAAGTATCTGCTCTGTGAGGGGAGCTGCAGTTCAGGAGGAGAAGCGTCTGTTACTGATGTTAGAGCAACACAACACTGCCCCCGTGAGGATGACAACAGTTACTGCAAAAGCTTCAGTGGGAATGTTTCGGTCCTACAGCCCTCAAAAATATCTTACGTTAAAAAAAAATAATACAACCAGTCAAAATGTATTTGTATGGTACTTTTCATACAAAATCTTAAAGCACAAAGTTTTTTACAAAGAAAGAAAAAATGCAAAAAACAGAATGGAAGATTGAATATTGAATAAAACCACAAGCCCTTACCCTCCTCGCAACCCACACACAGCACACACCTTGACTTACACACACACACGAAGACATTAAGAGACAAAACAAACAGAAATCAAAAGTAGAGGACTGAGGAAACACTAACTCCAATTAAAAATGAAGACACACCGCAGTTAAGACTAAAATGACAGAACCAAAAAATAAATCATGGTAAGAAACAAGAAAAAATACTGGGGGAAAATTAATAAACAAAATATAAACAAAATATTTTTATTTCATGTTTATTTAACAGGGGCGATACATACAACATTGACACAGAAAATGGGAAAATGTGAATGTAATAAGGACGTGTAGCTTTAGCTAATTTGCCGTCTTTGTCCCTGGTCAAGATTTAGGGTACGATAAAATATACAAAATACAGATCCAACCAGAAAAGCACTCAGAGAGTGCAGACCTCCGCCAGCACCACAGTCCTCTCCCATATTGTGTTTTTTACCATAAATATTAGTCCTACCTTTATTCCATGTAAATATTTAGATTCCTTGACCATGAAAACATAGCATTAGCAATTGGTTTCATAATGATATCTATTTAAGTTCAGTAGTTAGTCACGGTAATCGCATGCTTCGTCATGGCGGAAAGTGATCCGGATCAACACCAAAATTAAATCACTTCTTCCTTTTCCCATGCTGAGCATTTCCTGAAAATTTAATCAAAATCCATCCATAACTTTTTGAGTTATTTTGTTCACGGACAGACAGATGGACAGACTCTCCCGAAAACATAACCTCCTTGGCCGAGGTAATTACACAAATACAGTAATACAGCGAATATAGTCAATAAGTACCATGAATAAATAGGCACAGCTGTAGTAAATTGAAGGCTAAAACACAAGTTACATGTAACATTAAAGATTATTAAAATAGTACACTGATAATTACTTGATGGAAATGGTTAAAATGAGACAGCCACACTAAATAAAATCAGCTGAAGTGTGTGACCTCTTTGTTGGTGTTGACTTTTTTTGGCTTGGCAGTGTATATACATATAAAATACATATACTGTCCTGCTCAGTATTATTGGCACCCCTTCATTATTTTCATTGCTTTAACAATATCTTTAGAAATAAATTGAAATGTACCAAATTTATGTCATCAGGATCTTTTAATTGAAGGTCCAAAGTACTTATACCACAAAAAAACATTTTTACAAGTTACATATTGTGATTTCAAGGAGGGAACTGAAAAAAGCATGTTCAGCAATAATGGCACCCCTCTTCAGTATTTTGTTGCACACCCTTTGGCACTGATGACAGCCTCCAAATGTTTCTTGTCACCATCCATAAGCTCCTTGCACTTCTCAGCTGGTATTTTCTCCCACTCTTCATATGCAAATTGTTCAAGCTCTTAAACATTTGCAGGTTTCTTTTCCCCAATTGCAGATTTCAGCCATACCAAAGATTTTCAATCAGATTGAAATCAGGTCTCATTACCGGCCATTTTAAAACAGGCCATTTTTTTTCCTTTTCAACCATTCCTGTGTGCTTTTGGATGTGTGCTTTGGGTCTTTGTCTTGCTGGAGGGCCCACGATCTTCGACTCAAACCAAGTCTTCTTACATAAGTCTTCTTGATAATTCTCTGATTTCATGATTCCTGTCATACGGTCAAAGCCTCCAGTACCCGATGCAGCAAAGCAGCCCCAAACCATTATGGAACCTCCACCATGCTTCATTGTTGGTAGGGTGTTCTTTTCCTTGTAGGCTTCAAGTGGTTGCAATTAAAACTGCCTATTCTAAATATGACTACATGATCATAGTAGCTAATGACGTATAATTTACAAAACTTAACATGTGACCATTACTTCTGCCAAGTTTGAGTCTGATAAAGTGATGCAGAGCAAAGTTAGAGAGGATTGTAAAGAAACTGTACTGACACATTGTGTGCTTAAACGTAATGGGTGCCAATAATGATGAATAGGACTGTACACATAAATACACACAAACATGCACCCAACATGAATCCATATAGCCAATCATAAATTCCCTTCATGGAGGCAAGAAAAAACCTTCTGTTAAGTAGCAAGAAATCTTGAATGTGGTCTCATGATGAACAGCAAATCCACACAATGCTGTGTTGGGTGTGTGGGTGAAGGAAGGGGGGTAAGAGGAGACAAGTGGACTACAGTAAGAACTAAAGCGAGTGACAGATCAATGGGCCAATCATAGACCTGACCTTGTCATATTTGTCTCTGCTGAATATAAATTTGTGTGTGTTTTCTCCTCAGAACGGCCAAACAGCCCTGTCAGTGGCAGAAGGAGCTTCCCACAAAGAGATAGTGGACCTCCTGAAGGCCTACGCTGACACCCTGGCCTCGTCTACCACGGGCCTCCTTTGAGCCAGGACCACCATGTTTACCGCTCCAGACTGGTTCATCTGTCAGACCCTCAAGCCTCAAAGTCAAAGCCCCTCCACCTGCCAAAACAGAGGGACCATCGCTCCGTGTGGCCAACAGAAAACGTGGAAATGCTCCGTTTACGACATGAAAACCTCCACGAAGAACGCCCACCCTTATCTTCCACGTCTGCCCCGTGGGTGTTTTTGGATATGCTGCATCAACCACTCAGTGGACGGACAACAGAAGGCGGAGGCTTGGATTAATGTTACGACATCACCGTGGCCACCTTTTACTGACAGGGTGAGGATTTACAAAAGACGGACCAGGGTCCAACGGATTGAAGAGGTGTTTGAATAAACTGCTGCTTCTTTTCATCAACGAGCTCTTCAAGCAAACTAAGCACATGATCTACCTTTTAAATATAAATCTATAAAAAGTTTGACATTATTTCTATTTTTTGTTACGGCATTGTCATCCTTCTTTTCATATTTGGACATAAGCCATTATTTGAGAGTATATGTAGAATGTTATTCTAACAGATTATAATCATATACAAACACAAAACTGTATTTTCTACTGCACTTTTTTATTGTGATTGTGTACAGTGAATTATAATCCTCTATCGTCTATATCGGTGTTTAAAGTTAAATATATATATATATATATATCTCCAAAAGTGCATATTGGAAAAAAGAGAAGAGAAAAGAGGATAAATTTCCCATGATTCTGTTAATATTTGACATGATTTAATGCATTATTTTTGCCACAGTGATTATTTTTTTAATGGAGCACCAGTAATCCTTATGTATAAATTATTTTAAACAGAGTCATAAGTTGGGACAATAAATATTTCCCACCACAATAACCCAGACTAAGCGAGACAAAAGTTTCTAATAGTGATGTTGAGAAGGTGCTGCATGCCATCACACAGTTACTCCCCCTACTGGCCATCTAACAGTACTAATCAGCAGTATGTTCTAATACTGCCTATCCTCATGGCGGATACTCCCCTCAGATTAAATAATAATGTATGTCTTGTTCTTCTGCTCGTTTCCAATCACGTATGCAACTGCTACAAATGCACAATGAATGTCAGGCTGGCTGTGGCACATTCCAATAAATATGTAGCAAGTTTAGGTATACTGGCATGGATCATGGGACTAACAGGGACCGAAACTGTCAGAGAATTACAGGAGATGAAATATATCTGCATTATCCTATCCATAAGACATTCAACCTTTGGAATGATCTAACTTTATGTTCCTGCCTTAAGGCATTTATGTTCTGGAAAGGCAGACTGTCAGAGTGAGTCCTCCATTGTTTATGGATCCAAGTCCTTGAAGAAGCAATATTTACAGTATGAGTGGAGTAGTTAGGGAGACTCGCGTACTTACGTCCAACCTTAATCAGATGACTGTCCTGCGTTAGAAAAGTGAAATATGCTTCAGGAAGGGAGGCCTGTCCTTTTTTTTTCACAAACCTTCACCCACATTCCCTAACGTGTCTTAAAATGGGAGCACTGGTGTCATAGATCTTCACATCATTGAACATTTCCACGTCATAGACCACAGCAGAAACATGAAAAAGTCCAACAATCTGCAGCTAAATGCAAACTGTAGAGGAGCAAACATATTCTAATTATCTTATTGAACCTTTGGTAACACTTTCTATCAAGCCCACATTCATAATGCATTATAACGACATCCATAATACATCATAACTACACTTATAAGCAAACATAATGCTTCATGATGCTTTCAACAGTCATAAAACATTATAATCTCATTTGTAATGAATTATAATGACTAGCTCTATCGTTCATTATAAGTGATATCATAATGTTTTATGACTGTTGATATAGTGCATCATAAAGCATTATGGATGTAGTTATGAAGCATTATGAATGCCCTCATAATGCATTGTGATTGTCGGGGCTTCATTCCTCATAAAGCATTAAGGATGTAGTGTTCATGAGTATTGATGAGCATCCATGGAACAAGTCATTAAGATTCATTATAAATGACATTATAATGTTTTGTGAAGCATTATGTTTGCTTATAAGTGTAGTTATGAGCATTATGAATGCATTTCAATGCATTATGGATGCCGTTATAATGCATTATAAATGTGGGCTTCATAGAAAGTGTTACCGAACCTTTTTTTTAATGATGAAGAAAGTGAAACTGAACAGATTTTCATTTGGGATGAAACTGTTGCTCAGGAGAACAAAATTTGGATAATTTTGGATTTTCCGAGTTTGTTTTCAGTCTAATTTTTTCACCACCTTCAGTATAGATTGAGCATGAAATATAATAGGGACTAGATATACTCAGAGAGCACAAACTTTCACCAAGGCATTTCTAACATTGTTACCTCCGCCAAAGAGGTTATGTTTTCACCTGTGTTTGTTTGTCTGTTTATTTGTTTGCAAGATTATACAAATAACTACTGGACAGATTTTGCAGAAAATTATAGGCCCAACTTAAAAATAATTAGATATTTGATGATGGTAGTGAATTTTTGGTAGCTAAAAGTCATTTTTCTCAATAACTAACTGATAATGAAATCATCATGATTCATCATGGGTTTTCAGGGTCATAAATGACATTATGATGGTAAGTTTATCATGGAACTTAAAATATGTGGAAAACTGACTTATCTAATCACTTCTTACTTGTGCCAAGACCAAAATTCCTTGAAAATACAACCAAAATCCATTGAGAACTTATTAATTTATTAACAAAAATGTGGAAAACTTCAAAATTTCTCAATGTTTACAAATTCTTAAGAAATTGTTTGATCTGATTTCAGATTCAGATCACCAGCATATAACTTCTTCCTTTTTTCCGTCTTACTTTGATCACCATTCTTTGAAATTTGTCGTCAAAATCCTCACATTAGTTTTCGAGTTTCCTTGCTAATAAACACACAACTGCCGGCAAAACATAACCTCCTTGGTGGGAGCAGATAATGATGTTTGATGAGGAATTTTTGCTGATATTCTTTAGCCAAATATTCTACAGTCTCTACTTTACTCGAATCAATTTGATCTTCACACCATGGGAGCTAATTTGTATTAGAAACGGTTGTGAAACATCTAATTCTCTTAACTAATACTGATGATTTCTTTGATTATGGACATCCAGTGATAAGCTGGTGAGACATTGTGCTACTTTCATACATTCTGCAGATATTTCAGCCAAGATTCGACTAATTATAAGATATCAGATATAAGTCTTGTTTTTTTGGAAATAGATCAAATTAGATTTAAATAAATAAATAATTACCTGTTATCGATTTATGGACAGAGGTGGAATTAGGTAAATTTGAATTCTTCTCACTCCTTTCAGACATGTAACATTTATCCAAGTGATATTTTTTTGTATTTTTTACTTTGCCTTTTGTTACATGTTTAAAATAAACTAATCAGTGAACAGATAAGATATAAGATGTATTTGGCATACATTTTTATGTCTTCAGGTACCAATATTTTACTTTTTGAGCTATTATCTACCAGTACTGATATCACACCGATAATACCCTGCCTCCTGAATGATAATATTGATAATAGGTTGTATTTTAGTGTTTTACTGGACTGAAAGGCCACTGTAGTAGTTAAATTCAGATTCTTCAATTTTCCAACCAGTGGAGTTATGTTCTTTTCATTCTGTAAACATGCTAAATGATATCTCAAATACCTTACCATAGAGCAGGTCTATTGTTTAACTTGCTTTGTGTCCTATTATTTGCAAAATCCCAACATAAATTCACCATGAGTGACTGTTTTAACATAAAACGGGAGGATGTGCATTCATAATTAAACATCTATTTATCAGTATAACTTAATTTGTACAGCACCTTCAAAAACAGAGTTTAACAAAGTGCTTTCACATTACTTAACAATCCTGTTTTTAGTCTGTGTGAGGAAACTAGAGTAGACTCAGAGGAACCACACATGCACAGGGAGAACATCAAACTCCACACAGACCTGGGGAGCCAACCCAGCAACCTTTTTATTGGAGCAGCCATAATAGAGCAGCTCTTTGATACAGTTTAACATTTAATACTGTTCTCAGTCATCCAGGTCAGGAAGCCTTTTGGATGAGAGAACATTTTAAAAAACTTCAACCAAGTCCAGCAGTCTTTGGATTTAACCGTGAAAACACATAATTTACTTTTAGAGCTTAACCATCCAGACTCATATCACCCCCAAAATCCTTTAAGTTCTTTCTTGTGCCATAATCAGATCGCCTTCTCTGAAAATTTAATTGAAATATGTTTCGAACTGTTTGAGTTGTTAGCAGAAATGTGAAAAACTGCACTGTCTCACCATGTTAACAAATCCTTCTGCATCCAGATTCAGATCACCTTCAAACTCAAATCACCTCTCTCCTGTGCCATGACAAACATTCCCTGAAAATATCTTTAAAATCCATGATGAAATGTTGGAGTTATGTCGCTCTAAAGTAGACGGACAGGCAAACAAAGGCACAAACAGTATCAAAGACATAAACTGCTTGGTATTTTCAATTTGATTTATTCAATATGTATCACATTTCATACAAGTGTGAGCTCAATGTGCTTCACGGAAGATAAAAACAGGCACAGAAAAAAAAAGAATTACTGTTGGTGAAGGTAACAAGTTCAGCTAAGGAAGTTAATTTTTGTTTGTTTGTTTGCAAGATTACACAAAAACTCCTGCACAGATTTTGCTGACATCTTTAGGAGATATTGGTAATGGCCCAGTTTAATAATGATTAGAATTTGTTGGTGATCCAGATAACAGTCATTAGCCAATGATCTTTTTTGCTCAATAACTGTCTAATAATAATATCAACACTAGAAAAGCACTTGGAGAGTGCAGACCTCTGCCAGTGCCACAGTCCTCAGCCATATTGTCATTTTGACCATAAATATTAGTCCTACCTTTATTTCATGTAAATATTTAGATTCCTTGACCATGAAAACATACTATTAGCAATTGGATTCATAATGATATCTATTTTAGTTCAGTAGTTATTCACAGAAATCACATTTTTCATCATGGCAGACAGACGCTGATCCGGATCAACACCAAAATTGAATCAGTTCTTCCTTTTCCCATGCTGAACATTTCCTGAAAATGTCATCAAAATCCATACATTACTTTTTGAGTTATTTTGTTCACAGTTGGACAGACAGTCGGACGGACGGACAGACAAACAAACTCTCCCGAAAACATAACCTCCTTGGCGGAGGTAATAATTCTGAGTGCTGGGTGTGAGTTTTCAAAGTCAAGGAGTCATAATATAATGGTAAATTTATCATGGACGTATTGCATACAGATGTAACGTCAGTATGTGAGCTACCTTGGTGGAGGTTTGTGCTCTCCAAGTGCTTTTACACATAAATCTGTTCAGTAGCTTTTGTGTAATCTTGCTAACAACCAAACAGACACCGGCTACAACAAAACCTTCTTGGCAGAGGTAATAATATAAATATTACTTTTGGCGCAGGTAACTTAATTGACATTCTGGATCTACAGAACTTTTGGTGCCTAATAAATATATTAAAGTCTGAGTTAGTTTCAATGCATAAATTCTGCAACATGTCAAGAAATTCTGAGTTTCAGATGACTTAATTTTACACCAGTGCTCTTGTTTTTTCTAGACACTAGAGAGAATACAGGGTAACAAGAGGATAGGTTCACACTTTAGGTAAGGGTCCACAAATTTATAATAAACTGATTCATAAATAAGAAAACAATAAAGCAGGAATTTGTGGTGGATCCAAATTGATGTACATGTTAATATCTAATGCCTTACTTGATATATTAATTGATGCACTGATAACTTATGAGTTATGAATTGTTTTCCATCAGTAATCCGTCAAATAAAGGTACAAGACAAAAACCAACCAAGATATCCCAAGACATAAGTATGTTACTTGTGTTAAAGTCCTTGGTTAATTCTACCTATCTATTACAAATCCTCCTTCATAGCCTCGTGCTGTATCTGACCACACTCCTCCAAACTGTGCTCGGATGTTTACTGTGACGGCCCAGGCATGCTAAGACATGTCCCATCCTCTGGACCTGCCTTTGGGCTGAACAGATGACTGGCTTAACGACTCAGGCTGCATCTACCTGACAACATTGTCAGCAGAAACGGAAAGGTTTTTCCTTTGCGTTTTCAAAGGCGCTCTGCATTCACATTACGATGTGAAACGTGTGTTCACATGGATCTGCAAAAATGACTGAATATGCTGCAGCATTCATGCCAGGCCAGTAGCTGGCGATGTAGGTTTGTAGTAAAACAGCAGTGTTACAACATGTATACTCTCTCCAGTGAAGACAAACATTTCATAAACAACAATTGGCAAGTGAAGGCATGAAGACAAGAGTTTCTTGTCTGGACAACCAATGTGTCTGGATGTTTTTGCCTGGATAACAAACTGAGCACAATAAGCAGCACATGTGTTTCTTGGTAAACGTCCGGAGCTGTTTTTGTTGTTCCTAGTTTGCCCAAGCAACCTTCATCTGAAACTGTACTGTCATTTTCCCTGAAAATGCAGATTCCTGTTTACACGGAAACAAATACAAAAATGTTTTCAAAACTTTTCACACCTGGTTTCAAAAGTTTGCAGATTCAGGCACTTCGGGCATGGTTCTTGTGTTAACAGAAGGCGTAAACGTGGCGAAAACTCTGTTTTCAGTCATTTAGGTTATCATGTGAAAGGAAACTTGGCAACAGACAAAGCCATGTGATTTTAGCCGTTTGATGATCATAGGAGCCTTTGGAACGATGTTGATGCTCTCTAATGGACGCTGCCATACTGCACGTCATCTCAACCAAACTGTAGCTCCATCTGCTCACAGACAGAGGCCAAGACAACAGGCCATCTGACTAAATAAAAGAAAAACAAGTCCAACATAATGTGATCCTTAAGGATATGAGTTAATATGACTAAACTGCCTCAATAAAAAGCCCTGATTAAAATTAATTTATTGGCTGTTAATTATCAATATATAGTTAGGCAAGTGAAAATAATTTGTTGTAATTTTATTGATGTTCATTTAACCTTTTTAAACCAGATAATTTCTATTGAAACAAGAATTCAGCATCACACACGATAATAAATATGAATTCAATAAAAAAATTAAGGCAATAAATTAAAAACAATTTAATTAATCTATTTCTAATTTTTATGATAATTTGTGGACCCCTAACTAAAGTATTGGAAAAGATAGCCTGATTATTCAGATCATCTTAGTTAAATAGTCTTTACTTTACTTTACTCAGCAAGAGTTTCGCAACCTCAGACAAGCGATCAGATTGCTGGCACAAAGTTTTAAAGATTTTTGTAACAGTGAGAGAAAGTCTGAAGGCTAAATCTGATCATGCATCACATGTAATCTGTTAACTACACGACACATTTTATTCTGGGTTTTTCTCTGCATTTCAGACCCCTGAAGGAAGATTCAGTGGGTGCTGCACAAACTCCTGGTTTATCCGGTCTTCCTTGCTCATGTTAAATCCTTAAATTAAACCGTCCATATTTAATCCAGTGTGACCCCAACGTAATAAGGTTTCATTACTGGCTCAACACCAAAGAACAGAAATCTGATTCTCACGGGGTTCAAATCTGATCTGTCTCTGTTAACAGCTGATTACATGTACATACAGTATTGTGAGAATATATAACGAGTATTGTCCGACAGTTTGCTCTAAAATGATATGAAGTATTTATTCCAAATGCTCTATTTTTTACCATATATAGTCTACTTAACAGTATGTATGCATGGACACGGTGTATTGGATGATTGGAAACTATGCTGACAGTTCCCTGATCATGTGATTATCGGGCTCATCGTTGATTGGTCGGGTGGTGTCGTTACATGTGTGATTCGACAGGTTGTGGACTGTCATGTGATCTTTGATGCTACCTATGTATGATGTTTTTGGGGAAAATATGAAGCAGTTAAAACACTGGCTAAAAGCTATAAGGGAGATGTTTTTGTTTGAATACTCATCTGAAAATTCAAGTATAAACATGAGACAAATGTTAAAAAAAAAAAAAGAAACATGTACCTCTATGAAAATATTCCTTGTACAATGGGCTTATATGTAACAAACCAGAGAAATACTTCTAAATAAATAAATAAATATGATAGTTTAAAATGTGTTCACTGTGCCCTTGTTATTACAGAAAAAAGCTGCATCTGAACATGTAAAATTGTGCTACATTTTTGTTCAGGAAGTTTCTTTTTTAGGGGTGAAATTGAAGATGTTTAAGTATGTCATCAGTCAAATGTGTTTGTATTTCATAGAAGAAAACAATTAATTTTAATTTAGAACCTAATGTTGGAATGAAGATTGGAATATTCTGTGACAACATGCAACTCAAAACCCCAAAAATATGAAAATGACCCCATAATAGCAGCCATAACATTGTTCATCAAATTATTGTGTATTTGAGTTTCCGTTGAAAATATTCATATCACTTTATACATCATTTTTACACTTCTGAAATAATGTTAGTCCAGTGCAAACAAACAAATTGAAGAATACAAGACTATATAAATGTATTATAAATTGTGTTTAATGTCTTTAAGATTGAAATGTTATCATGTAATTATGTCTTACTAACTCGAAAAAATCTGTTTTTTAATACCTGAATATTTGTATGAATGCACTTTCTCTGACTGCAGAAACAGAACCATTGCATGATGTAAAGAGACAGAATGTCCAGCAGATGGTGGTGTTACCATGTGTAAGAATTCACATCCAAACACAACGACAGTTGAAAATCTTATGAAAGCTCATTGAGTGTTGCTTCTCCAACAGCAATTTAGTGTAAGTGCTGATGCATAAAATGGCATTTAATCACATGTTAATGATAAGTAGATAGAAAGAAAGGTCTATCTATCTATCTATCTATCTATCTATCTATCTATCTATCTATCTATCTATCTATCTACAGTCCTGCACAGTATTATTGGCACTCCTTCCTTTTCATTACTTTAACAATATCTTCAGAAATAAATTGAAATGTACCAAATTCATGTTATCAGGATCTTTTAATTGAAGGTCCAAAATACTTAAACAAAAAAAAAACATTTTTACAAGTTACATATTGTAATTTCAAAGAGGACACCCCTCTTCAGTATTTTGTTGCACACCCTTTGGCACCAATGACAGCCTCCAAATGGTAAATGGTAAATGGTAAATGGACTTGAGCTTACAGTATATAGCGCTTTTCTAGTCTTTGACTACTCAAAGCTGCTTTACACCGCAGGTCACACCTACCCATTCACACCCATTCGCTCTCACATTCACTCACTGATGGTTTTTTTGTTTTTTTTGAGAATCTATGTTAGTTGTCCATCAGTATCTCTAACACATTCACGCACTTTCATGCCCATTTACACACCACTGACGCAGCAGTGGGAGCAACTTGGGGTTAAGTGTCTTGCCCAAGGACACATCGCCATGTGTCGCCCGGAGCTGGGCTTGAACCTGCAACCTCCCGATCACTGACCAAGCGCACTATCCCACTGCGCCACTGATGCAGATGTTTCTTGTAGCCATCTACAAGCTTCTTCACTTCTCAGCTGGTATTTTCTCCCACTCTTCCTATTCCTAATTGTTCAAGCTCTTGAACATTTGCAGGTATCTTTTCCCCAATGGCAGATTTCAGCCATACCAAAGATTTTCAATCGGATTGAGATCAGGACTCATTGCTGGCCATTTTAAAACAGTCCATTTTTTTTCCTTTTCAACCATTCCTGCGTGCTTTTTGATGTGTGCTTTGGGTCTTTGTCTTGCTGGAGGGCCCACAATCTTCCACTCAAATAAAGTGTTCTTACACTGGGTTGGACATTTCGCTCTAAAATTTCTTGATAATTCTCTGATTTCATGATTCCTGTCATACGGTCAAAGCCTCCAGTACCCGATGCAGCAAAGCAGCCCCAAACCATTATGGAACCTCCACCATGCTTAATTGTTGGTAGGGTGTTCTTTTCCTTGTAGGCTTCAAGTGGTTGCAATTAAAACTGCCTATTCTAAATATGACTACATGATCATAGTAGCTAATGAAGTGAATTTACAAACCTTAATATGTGAACATTACTTCTGCCAAGTTTGAGTCTGATAAAGTGATGCAGAGCAAAGTTAGAGAGGTTTGTAAAGAAACTGTTTGTACTGTCACACTGTGTACTTAAACTTAATGGGTGCCAATAATGATGCATAGGACTCTATCTATCTATCTATCTATCTATCTATCTATCTATCTATCTATCTATCTATCTAATTACCTGTTATACTGTTTTTAACGTTAAAATGTTATTATTAATGACCTTTTAAATTAACCGTTCTACAAAAAAATATGTATATATACATATATATATATATATACATATATATAGTTTAGCACCTTATTATTTCTTGATAATGATGTCAAATTGTAGTTATCTTGGCGAATAGCAGAGAAACTATACTGGTAACCGTATATCCTGCTAAACAGATCAAGAAGAGAAAGACGGAGGCAATGAAGGCCGAAACAAGAAAGAATTTGGACAAAGCCAGTGCAAAAACCAGAGTCAACATCAAATTGTGAATACGAACTCACTTGCCATGTTTGTTGTTTTTTTTTTTAACTTTATTACGACAATGTTTTGGCGTTTGTTTATAACATTTTCAGGAAATGTAGGTCATCATAAAAGTAATGTGATTAGAGTTTGGTGCAGGTCTTTGTCTAGACGTGGACCATGAAATCTTTGAGAAGATTTGACATTGTGCAAGATTTGGCAGAATTACTTTCTGGGGTGTCATTTTTTAATGTGTTACAGAACAGTTCAACAAAAACGTCTTCCTAATCAGACAGTTGTTTTCATATATGACAGAAAAAAATAATTATTATACATAAGAGTGACAAAGAAAACATATGCCACTAAGACTTAAATGATAAAAATGGCCGTTGATGCAATATTGGATTCCTTAAACTGGTGAACTAAATTAGAACAGAAATATCCAATAAACCAAATTTTATAGGAGAGAACAGCTTAATTGCTGTAATCATACTAAATAAACACACACCTTACACATGTAATGTTTTACTATCAAATTAAAGTTTATTGGTGGACTTGATTGATTGAAGCAGATGGAAAAATAATTTTTACAGGAAACAGATGGATATTAATAACACGAAGAGAAAGGTGGAGACATTTGCTCCTGACATGAGAGGATGACGTGAGTATGTTTTGTTTGAGATATTCAAATGCTGCAGTAATTACACCAACACTCTTGGACATACTTAAAAACACAGATTTTCATTGCAGGGAATTTTGGATTTCCTTCCTCACACTCTGAGTATTCCCACATACTGAAGGAAGAAGACAATGAGTAAAAGGATGTTACTCTCTCTGCACTCACCGCTGCGTTGAGTCAGGGGATCGTCAAGATGGAGGCTTTACTGGCAGCTTGTAAATCAAATTTAAGCTCCCTTTGAGTCTGACGCCCTCACTTGTCCCAGCAGGTGGAAAACTTCATTAAATTCTTTCCTCATAAACTACCTCTGCATCAACAAAGGTTATATATTTGTTTTGGGTAATTGCACCTCAGACATGTTTATGTTTGAGCACCATCTACAACAATGAAAAGAGAAAACACATGAAGGAGTACAGAAACAGATAATTATGTTACAGGCATTATATGTGTTTGACCTCAAACTCAGCCCATTACTAATGGAGACGTTGAAATACCATGTTAAAAACTGTAGAAAGATCCAGAAAAGCATCCTAAAATCACAATCCCATTGAGAAATGAATTACCATCATACCTTCCTGCCTGAAAATGTCCCAACAAGTCACTTTTGAGCATATTTTTTTCGGGGTCCAAAGTGGTAAAAAAAAAAAAGAAGTCATATATTAGCATGTCGATTTTTGAATTTGACCCTTTGGAAAAATGCTCATAAATCCAGTTTTAAGGCAAATATGATCAAACCTTATAAACCACATGTTCCCCTGCCTGAAATAGTCTCAACAAGTTACTTTTGAGCTTGTTTTTTTTGGGTCCGAAGTTTCAAAAACAGTCATACATTAGCATGTCGATTTTTGGGTTGAGGCCTGTTAGCGGGCTAACGGCTAACGGCTAACGAATAGCCTCAGCCGGCCGTCAGACCTTCAGCATCGGTCGTTTGGCCCCTGGTTGATCAGGTAATGGCTTTGTTTACTACAGTGGGAGATGTCTGCTGAATAACTCTGGTTAGTTTGTGCCTGCACGGGCTAATAACTTGTAGGGGAGCGGGTTAGCCTGTTAGCCGCTAATCATTTGCACTGTAAGCTGAGCTGGGGAGGACAGGCTGAGAAAGATAAATCCTCCCCCACACTCGGCTCCGCTCTGGCGGCGCCAGACCCGCATTGCCGCCGGTCCAATTGAAATAGCTACTGCTGTGTGTTACAAGGGGGATGTCTGTCGTGTTTGTCACTTTCAGTTGAGCTGAGCTGTTTTTGATTGAGTTTGCTGCTGATATATTGTGCTAGTCGCTCGTAGCTCTGTCCGAGGGGGCTTTATGAGGCGACACGAGCCGGGGGCGGGATCTTGGAACACGGAGGGGAGAGGTGAGGGAAGGAGTGGCAGGCTGCGGTTTCAAATCGTAGACCACAGCTTTAAAACTCATTTTTTTCGGGGTCCAAAGTGTCAAAAAAGTCATACATTAGCATGTCGATTTTTAAATCTGACCATAGAGAAAAATGCTCATTAGTCCAGTTTTAAGGCAAATAAGACCAAACCTTCTGCAGCAGCATGTTCACCTGCCTGAAGCCATCCCAAAAAGTTACTTTGGAGCAAGTTTTTTTTCGGGGTCCGAAGTGTCCAAAAAGTCATACATTAGCATGTCGACTTTTAAATCTGACCCTTTGGAAAAATGCTCATTAGTCCAGTTTTAAGGCAAATATGAACAAAACTTCTGCACCAGCATGTTCTTCTGGCTAAGAAGGTCCCAACAAATCACTTTGGAGGAAATTTTTTTTCGGGGTCCGAAGTGTCCAAAAAGTCATACAATAGCATGTCGAATTTTAAATCTCACCGTAGAGAAAAATGCTCATTAGTCCAGTTTGATGGAAAATATGACCAAACCTTCTGCACCAGCATATTTCCCTGCCTGAAACAATCCCAAAAAGTTACTTTGGAGCAAATTTTTATTCGGGGTCCAAACTGTCAAAAAAGTCATACATTAGCATGTCGATTTTTTTAATCTGACTGTAGAGAAAAATGCTCATAAATCCAGTTTTAAGGCAAATATGATCAAACCTTATAAACCACAAGTTCCCCTGCCTGAAATAATCTCAACAAGTTACTTTTAAGCTTATTTTTTTTCGGGTCCGAAGTTTCAAAAACAGTCATATATTAGCATGTCGATTTTTAAATCTGACCCTTTGGAAAAATGCTCATAAGTCCAGTTTGAAGGAAAATATGACCAAACCTTCTGTACCAGCATGTTCGTCTGCCTGAAGCCGTCCCAAAAATTCATTTTTGAGCATTTTTTTGTTCGGGGTCCGAAGCGTCCAAAAAGTCATATATTAGCATGTCGATTTTTGAATCTGACTCTTTGGAAAAATGCTCATAAATCCAGTTTTAAGGCAAATATGACCAAACGGTCTGCACCAGCATGTTCTTCTGGCTAAGAAGGTCCCAACAAATCCCTGTGGAGCAAATTTTTTTTCGGGGTCCGAAGTGTCCAAAAAGTCATACATTAGCACGTCGATTTTTGAATCTGACTGTAGAGAAAAATGCTCATAAATCCAGTTTGAAGGCAAATATGATCAAACCTTATGAACCACAAGTTCCCCTGCCTGAAATAGTCTCAAAAAGTTACTTTGGAGCAAATTTTTTGTCGGGGTCCAAACTGTCAAAAAAGTCATACATTAGCATGTCGATTTTTGAATCTGACCCTTTGGAAAAATGCTCACAAATCCAGTTTTAAAGCAAATATGAACAAATCTTTTGCACCAGCATGTTATTCTGGCAAAGAAGGTCCCAAAAAGTTACTTTTGAGCATATTTTTTTTCAGTGTCCAAAGTGTCAAAAAAGTCATACATTAGCATGTCGATTTTTAAATCTGACCGTAGAGAAAAATGCTCATTAGTCCAGTTTGATGGAAAATATGAACGAACCTTCTGCACCAGCATATTTCCCTGCCTGAAACAATCCCAAAAAGTTACTTTGGAGCAAATTTTTTTTCGGGGTCCAAACTGTCAAAAAAGTCATACATTAGCATGTCGATTTTTTTAATCTGACTGTAGAGAAAAATGCTCATAAATCCAGTTTTAAGGCAAATATGATCAAACCTTATAAACCACAAGTTCCCCTGCCTGAAATAATCTCAACAAGTTACTTTTAAGCTTATTTTTTTTCGGGTCCGAAGTTTCAAAAACAGTCATATGGCATGTCGATTTTTAAATCTGACCCTTTGGAAAAATGCTCATAAGTCCAGTTTGAAGGAAAATATGACCAAACCTTCTGTACCAGCATGTTATTCTGCAAAGAAGGTCCCAAAAATTACATTTTGAGCATTTTTTTGTTCGGGGTCCGAAGCGTCCAAAAAGTCATATATTAGCATGTCGATTTTTGAATCTGACTCTTTGGAAAAATGCTCATAAATCCAGTTTTAAGGCAAATATGACCAAACGGTCTGCACCAGCATATTCTTCTGGCTAAGAAGGTCCCAACAAATCCCTGTGGAGCATATTTTTTTTCGGGGTCCGAAGTGTCCAAAAAGTCATACATTAGCACGTCGATTTTTGAATCTGACTGTAGAGAAAAATGCTCATAAATCCAGTTTGAAGGCAAATATGATCAAACCTTATGAACCACAAGTTCCCCTGCCTGAAATAGTCTCAAAAAGTTAATTTGGAGCAAATTTTTTGTCGGGGTCGAAACTGTCAAAAAAGTCATACATTAGCATGTCGATTTTTGAATCTGACCCTTTGGAAAAATGCTCATAAATCCAGTTTTAAAGCAAATATGAACAAATCTTTTGCACCAGCATGTTATTCTGGCAAAGAAGGTCCCAAAAAGTTACTTTTGAGCATATTTTTTTTCGGGGTCCAAAGTGTCAAAAAAGTCATAAATTAGCATGTTGATTTTTAAATCTGACCGTAGAGAAAAATGCTCATTAGTCCAGTTTTAAGGCAAATAAGACCAAACCTTCTGCAGCAGCATGTTCCCCTGCCTGAAACAATCCCAAAAAGTTACTTTGGAGCAATTTTTTTTTCTGGGTCCAAACTGTCAAAAATGTCATACATTAGCATGTCGATTTTTGAATCTGACTCTTTGGAAAATTGCTCATAAATCCAGTTTTAAGGCAAATATGACCAAACGGTCTGCACCAGCATGTTCTTCTGGCTAAGAAGGTCCCAACAAATCTCTTTGGAGCAAATTTTTTTTCGGGGTCCGAAGTGTCCAAAAAGTCATACATTAGCATGTCGAATTTTAAATTTGACCTTTGGAAAAATTCCCATTAGTGCAGTTTGATGGAAAATATGACCAAACCTTCTGCATCAACATGTTCCCCTGCCTGAAACAGTCCCAAAAAGTTACTTTGGAGCAAATTTTTTTTCTGGGTCCAAAGTGTCAAAAAAGTCATACATTAGCATGTCGATTTTTGAATCTGACCATCGAGAAAGATGCTCATTAGTCCAGTTTGAAGGAAAATATGACCAAACCTTCTGCAACAGCATATTTCCCTGCCTAAAACAATCCCAAAAAGTTACTTTTGAGCAAATTTTTTTTCGGGGTCCAAACTGTCAAAAAAGTCATACATTAGCATGTCGATTTTTGAATCAGACTCTTTGGAAAAATGCTCATAAATCCAGTTTGAAGGAAAATATGACCAAACGGTCTCCACCAGCATGTTCTTCTGGCTAAGAAGGTCCCAACAAATCACTTTTGAGCAAATTTTTTTCCGAGGTCCAAAGTGTCCAAAAAGTCATATATTAGCATGTCGAATTTTAAATTTGACCTTTGGAAAAATTCTCATTAGTCCAGTTTGATGGAAAATATGACCAAACCTTCTGCATCAACATGTTCCCCTGCCTGAAACAGTCCCAAAAAGTTACTTTGGAGCAAATTTTTTTTCTGGGTCCGAAGTGTCCAAAAAGTCATACATTAGCATGTCGATTTTTGAATCTGACTCTTTGGAAAATTGCTCATTAGTCCAGTATTAAGGAAAATAAGGCCAAACCTTCTGCAGCAGCATGTTCCCCTGCCTGAAACAGTCCCAAAAAGTTACTTTGGAGCAAATTTTTTTTCTGGGTCCGAAGTGTCAAAAAAGTCATACATTAGCATGTCGATTTTTGAATCTGACCATCGAGAAAAATGCTCATTAGTCCAGTATTAAGGAAAATATGACCAAACCTTCTGTACCAGCATGTTCCTCTGCCTGAAGCCGTCCCAAATATTCACTTTTGAGCATTTTTTTTTTTCGGGGTCCGAAGCGTCCAGAAAGTCATATATTAGCATGTCGATTTTTTAATCTGACTCTTTGGAAAAATGCTCACAAATCCAGTTTTAAGGCAAATATGAACAAAACTTCTGCACCAGCATGTTCTTCTGGCTAAGAAGGTCCCAACAAATCACTTTTGAGCAAATTTTTTTTCGGGGTCCAAAGTGTCAAAAAAGTCATACATTAGCATGTCAATCTTTAAATCTGACCCTTTGGAAATACGCTCATTAGTCCAGTTTGAAGGAAAATATGACCAAACCTTCTGCAACAGCATATTTCCCTGCCTAAAACAATCCCAAAAAGTTACTTTGGAGCATATTTTTTTTCTGGGTCCGAAGTGTCAAAAAAGTCATACATTAGCATGTCGATTTTTGAATCTGACTCTTTGGAAAATTGCTCATTTGTCCAGTTTGAAGGAAAATATGACCAAACCTTCTGCAACAGCATATTTCCCTGCCTAAAACAATCCCAAAAAGTTACTTTTGAGCAAATTTTTTTTCTGGGTCCAAAGTGTCAAAAAAGTCATACATTAGCATGTCGATTTTTGAATCAGACTCTTTGGAAAATTGCTCATTTGTCCAGTTTGAAGGAAAATATGACCAAACCTTCTGCAACAGCATATTTCCCTGCCTAAAACAATCCCAAAAGTTACTTTTGAGCAAATTTTTTTTGAGGTCCAAACTGTCAAAAAGTCATACATTAGCATGTCGATTTTTGAATCAGACTCTTTGGAAAAATGCTCATAAATCCAGTTTGAAGGAAAATATGACCAAACGGTCTCCACCAGCATGTTCTTCTGGCTAAGAAGGTCCCAACAAATCACTTTTGAGCAAATTTTTTTCCGAGGTCCAAAGTGTCCAAAAAGTCATACATTAGCATGTCGAATTTTAAATTTGACCTTTGGAAAAATTCTCATTAGTCCAGTTTGATGGAAAATATGACCAAACCTTCTGCAGCAGCATGTTCCCCTGCCTGAAACAGTCCCAAAAAGTTACTTTGGAGCAAATTTTTTTTCTGGGTCCGAAGTGTCAAAAAAGTCATACATTAGCATGTCGATTTTTGAATCTGACCATCGAGAAAAATGCTCATTAGTCCAGTATTAAGGAAAATAAGACCAAACCTTCTGCAGCAGCATGTTCCCCTGCCTGAAACAATCCCAAAAAGTTACTTTGGAGCAAATTTTTTTTCTGGGTCCGAAGTGTCAAAAAAGTCATACATTAGCATGTCGATTTTTGAATCTGACTCTTTGGAAAATTGCTCATAAATCCAGTTTGAAGGAAAATATGACCAAACGGTCTCCACCAGCATGTTCTTCTGGCTAAGAAGGTCCCAACAAATCACTTTTGAGCAAATTTTTTTCCGAGGTCCAAAGTGTCCAAAAAGTCATACATTAGCATGTCGAATTTTAAATTTGACCTTTGGAAAAATTCTCATTAGTCCAGTTTGATGGAAAATATGACCAAACCTTCTGCATTAACATGTTCCCCTGCCTGAAACAGTCCCAAAAAGTTACTTTGGAGCAAATTTTTTTTCTGGGTCCGAAGTGTCAAAAAAGTCATACATTAGCATGTCGATTTTTGAATCTGACCATCGAGAAAAATGCTCATTAGTCCAGTATTAAGGAAAATAAGACCAAACCTTCTGCAGCAGCATGTTCCCCTGCCTGAAACAATCCCAAAAAGTTACTTTGGAGCAAATTTTTTTTCTGGGTCCGAAGTGTCAAAAAAGTCATACATTAGCATGTCGATTTTTGAATCTGACTCTTTGGAAAATTGCTCATAAATCCAGTTTTAAGGCAAATATGACCAAACGGTCTGCACCAGCATGTTCTTCTGGCTAAGAAGGTCCCAACAAATCACTTTTGAGCAAATTTTTTTTCGGGGTCCAGAGTGTCAAAAAAGTCATACATTAGCATGTCAATCTTTAAATCTGACCCTTTGGAAATACGCTCATTAGTCCAGTTTGAAGGAAAATATGACCAAACCTTCTGCAACAGCATATTTCCCTGCCTAAAACAATCCCAAAAAGTTACTTTTGAGCAAATTTTTTTTCGGGGTCCAAAGTGTCAAAAAAGTCATACATTAGCATGTCGATTTTTGAATCTGACTCTTTGGAAAATTGCTCATTTGTCCAGTTTGAAGGAAAATAAGACCAAACCTTCTGCAACAGCATATTTCCCTGCCTAAAACAATCCCAAAAAGTTACTTTTGAGCAAATTTTTTTTCGGGGTCCAAACTGTCAAAAAAGTCATACATTAGCATGTCGATTTTTGAATCAGACTCTTTGGAAAAATGCTCATAAATCCAGTTTGAAGGAAAATATGACCAAACGGTCTCCACCAGCATGTTCTTCTGGCTAAGAAGGTCCCAACAAATCACTTTTGAGCAAATTTTTTTCCGAGGTCCAAAGTGTCCAAAAAGTCATACATTAGCATGTCGAATTTTAAATTTGACCTTTGGAAAAATTCTCATTAGTCCAGTTTGATGGAAAATATGACCAAACCTTCTGCATCAACATGTTCCCCTGCCTGAAACAGTCCCAAAAAGTTACTTTGGAGCAAATTTTTTTTCTGGGTCCGAAGTGTCAAAAAAGTCATACATTAGCATGTCGAATTTTTAAATCTGACCCTTTGGAAAATTGCTCATAAATCCAGTTTGAAGGCAATATGAACCAAACCTTCTGCAACAGCATGTTCTTCTGGCTAAAATAAGGTCCCAACAAAGTTACCTTTGGAGCAAATTTTTTTCTGGGTCCGAAGTGTCAAAAAGTCATACATTAGCATGTCGATTTTTGAATCTGACTGTAGAGAAAATGCTCATAAATCCAGTTTGAAGGCAAATATGACCAAGACCTTCTGCACCAGCATGATTTCTTCTGCCTGAAGCACTCCCAACTAAATCACTTTTGAGCAAATTTTTTTCAGGGTCCAGAGTGTCCAAAAAGTCATACATTAGCATGTCGATTTTTTTTAATCTGACTGTAGAGAAAAATGCTCATAAATCCAGTGTTGAAGGAAAATATGACAAACCTTATAAACCACAAGTTCCCTGCCTGAAATAATCTCAACAAGTTACTTTGAGCTTAAATTTTTTTTTCGGTCCAAAGTTTCAAAAATAGTCATATATTAGCATGTCGATTTTTGAATCTGACTCTTTGGAAAATTGCTCATTTGTCCAGTTTGAAGGAAAATATGACCAAACCTTCTGCCAGCATGTTCCTATGCCTGAAAACAATCCCAAATATTCACTTTTGAGCATTTTTTTTTTTTTCAGGGTCCAAACTGTCAAAAAGTCATATATTAGCATGTCGATTTTTTAATCTGCCTCTTTGGAAAAATGCTCACAAATCCAGTTTTAAGGCAAATATGAACAAAACTTCTGCACCAGCATGTTCTTCTGGCTAAGAAGGTCCCAACAAATCACTTTTGAGCAAATTTTTTTTCGGGGTCCAAAGTGTCCAAAATGTCATATATTAGCATGTCGAATTTTAAATCTGACCCTTTGGAAAATTGCTCATTAGTCCAGTTTGAAGGAAAATATGACCAAACCTTCTGCAACAGCATATTTCCCTGCCTAAAACAATCCCAAAAAGTTACTTTGGAGCAAATTTTTTTTCTGGGTCCGAAGTGTCAAAAAAGTCATACATTAGCATGTCGAGTTTTGAATCTGACCATCGAGAAAAATGCTCATTAGTCCAGTTTTAAGGAAAATAAGACCAAACCTTCTGCAGCAGCATGTTCCCCTGCCTGAAACAATCCCAAAAAGTTACTTTGGAGCAAATTTTTTTTCTGGGTCCGAAGTGTCAAAAAAGTCATACATTAGCATGTCGATTTTTTTAATCTGACTGTAGAGAAAAATGCTCATAAATCCAGTTTTAAGGCAAATATGACCAAACGGTATGCACCAGCATGTTCTTCTGGCTAAGAAGGTCCCAACAAATCCCTTTGGAGCAAATTTTTTTTCAGGGTCCGGAGTGTCAAAAAAGTCATACATTAGCATGTCGATTTTTGAATCAGACTCTTTGGAAAATTGCTCATTAGTCCAGTTTGAAGGAAAATATGACCAAACCTTCTGTACCAGCATGTTCCTCTGCCTGAGGCCGTCCCAAATATTCACTTTTGAGCATTTTTTTTTTTCGGGGTCCGAAGCATCCAAAAAGTCATATATTAGCATGTCGATTTTTGAATCAGACTCTTTGGAAAAATGCTCATAAATCCAGTTTGAAGGAAAATATGACCAAACGGTCTCCACCAGCATGTTCTTCTGGCTAAGACGGTCCCAACAAATCACTTTTGAGCAAATTTTTTTCCGAGGTCCAAAGTGTCCAAAAAGTCATATATTAGCATGTCGAATTTTAAATTTGACCTTTGGAAAAATTCTCATTAGTCCAGTTTGATGGAAAATATGACCAAACCTTCTGCATCAACATGTTCCCCTGCCTGAAACAGTCCCAAATATTCACTTTTGAGCAAATTTTTTTTCTGGGTCGAAGTGTCAAAAAAGTCTTACATTAGCATGTCGATTTTTGAATCTGACCATCGAGAAAAATGCTCATTAGTCCAGTATTAAGGAAAATGAGACCAAACCTTCTGCATCAGCATGTTCCCCTGCCTGAAACAATCCCAAAAAGTTACTTTGGAGCAAATTCTTTTTCGGGGTCCAAAGTGTCAAAAAAGTCATACATTAGCATGTCAATCTTTAAATCTGACCCTTTGGAAATACACTCATTAGTCCAGTTTGAAGGAAAATATGACCAAACCTTCTGCAACAGCATGTTCTTCTGGCTAAGAAGGTCCCAACAAATTACTTTGGAGCAAATTTTTTTCTGGGTCGAAGTGTCCAAAAAGTCATACATTAGCATGTCATTTTGAATCTGACTGTAGAGAAAATTGCTCATTAGTCCAGTTTGAAGGCAAATATGACAAGACCTTCTGCACCAGCATGATTTCCTGCCTGAAGCACTCCCAACTAATCACTTTTGAGCATATTTTTTTTCAGGGTCCAAAGTGTCCAAAAAGTCATACATTAGCATGTCGATTTTTTTAATCTGACTGTAGAGAAAAATGCTCATAAATCCAGTGTTAAGGCAAATATGATCAAACCTTATAAACCACAAGTTCCCCTGCCTGAAATAATCTCAACAAGTTACTTTTGAGCTTATTTTTTTTTCGGGTCCGAAGTTTCAAAAATAGTCATATATTAGCATGTCGATTTTTAAATCTGACCCTTTGGAAAAATGCTCATAAGTCCAGTTTGAAGGAAAATATGACCAAACCTTCTGTACCAGCATGTTCCTCTGCCTGAAGCCGTCCCAAATATTCACTTTTGAGCATTTTTTTGTTCGGGGTCCGAAGCGTCCAAAAAGTCATATATTAGCATGTCGATTTTTTAATCTGACTCTTTGGAAAAATGCTCACAAATCCAGTTTTAAGGCAAATATGAACAAAACTTCTGCACCAGCATGTTCTTCTGGCTAAGAAGGTCCCAACAAATCACTTTTGAGCAAATTTTTTTTCGGGGTCCAAAGTGTCAAAAAAGTCATACATTAGCATGTCGATCTTTAAATCTGACCCTTTGGAAATATGCTCATTAGTCCAGTTTGAAGGAAAATATGACCAAACCTTCTGCAACAGCATATTTCCCTGCCTAAAACAATCCCAAAAAGTTACTTTGGAGCAAATTTTTTTTCTGGGTCCGAAGTGTCAAAAAAGTCATACATTAGCATGTCGAGTTTTGAATCTGACCATCGAGAAAAATGCTCATTAGTCCAGTTTTAAGGAAAATATGACCAAACCTTCTGCAGCAGCATGTTCCCCTGCCTGAAACAATCCCAAAAAGTTACTTTGGAGCAAATTTTTTTTCTGGGTCCAAACTGTCAAAAAAGTCATACATTAGCATGTCGATTTTTGAATCTGACTCTTTGGAAAATTGCTCATAAATCCAGTTTTAAGGCAAATATGAACAAAACTTCTGCACCAGCATGTTCTTCTGGCTAAGAAGGTCCCAACAAATCCCTTTGGAGGAAATTTTTTTTCGGGGTCCGAAGTGTCCAAAAAGTCATACATTAGCATGTCGATTTTTAAATCTGACCATTTGGAAAAATGCTCATTAGTCCAGTTTGAAGGAAAATATGACCAAACCTTCTGCACCAGCATGATTTCCTGCCTGAAGCACTCCCAACTAATCACTTTTGAGCATTTTTTTTTTCAGGGTCCAAAGTGTCCAAAAAGTCATACATTAGCATGTCGATTTTTTTAATCTGACTGTAGAGAAAAATGCTCATAAATCCAGTTTGAAGGCAAATATGACAAGACCTTCTGCACCAGCATATTTCCCTGCCTGAAACAATCCCAAAAAGTTACTTTGGAGCAAATTCTTTTTCGGGGTCCAAACTGTCAAAAAAGTCATACATTAGCATGTCGATTTTTGAATCAGACTCTTTGGAAAAATGCTCATTAGTCCAGTTTGAAGGAAAATATGACCAAACCTTCTGTACCAGCATGTTCCTCTGCCTGAGGCCGTCCCAAATATTCACTTTTGAGCTTTTGAGGTCCAAACATAGACTGTATAAAAAACATGGAGCGCCATGACACTGGGCTCAAATTGAAACCTCACAGCTTGCTACTTACTCCCCTGGTGACTGGCTGCAGTATAGGTCAAATTTCCGTCTCCCCATTCATCTGTGGGCCGGGCCGTGAGTGAAACTTCAAAAAATTATTACACCCCGTTACAAATATTTCTCCTGCGTATGCTTTGTGGTGATATGAAGAAATATTATTAGGCTGCGTGTTTTCAAGTCCTCTTTTTCCTGAAAAGTTTCTTTTTATAAGTTATTAGACTTTAAAAATAACGAGATATTCGCGACCGTTTCGACAGCTAGATCCGGATTATGGCTAATTCTCTACTGGCTGCACTGTGTGGGCGCCCAGCGGAGATATTTAGGCTTCAAATCCGTTACATGGTGGAAGGCGGAGCCACGCTATCCAGTTCTTATAATACATCCATGGGTCCAAACTGTCAAAAAGTCATACATTAGCATGTCGATTTTTGAATCTGACTCTTTGGAAAAATGCTCATAAATCCAGTTTGAACGCAAATATGACAAGACCTTCTGCACCAGCATGTTCTTCTGCCTGAAGCCGTCCCAAAAATTCACTTTTGAGCATATTTTTTTTCGGGGTCCAAACTGTCAAAAAGTCATACATTAGCATGTCGATTTTTGAATCTGACTCTTTGGAAAAATGCTCACAAATCCAGTTTTAAGGCAAATATGACCAAACGGTCTGCACCAGCATGTTCTTCTGGCTAAGAAGGTCCCAACAAATCACTTTTGAGCATTTTTTTTCGGGTCCAAAGTGTCCAAAAAGTCATACATTAGCATGTCGATCTTTAAATCTGACCCTTTGGAAATATGCTCATTAGTCCAGTTTGAAGGAAAATATGACCAAACCTTCTGCAACAGCATATTTCCCTGCCTAAAACAATCCCAAAAAGTTACTTTGGAGCAAATTTTTTTTCGGGGTCCAAACTGTCAAAAAAGTCATATATTAGCATGTCGATTTTTGAATCTGACTCTTTGGAAAAATGCTCATAAATCCAGTTTGAAGGCAAATATGACAAGACCTTCTGCACCAGCATGTTCTTCTGCCTGAAGCCGTCCCAAAAATTCACTTTTGAGCATTTTTTTTTCCCCCAAATTCATATATATTTTTTTTTTTTTCACTTTCCACCCCAAAAAGTCATATATAATGTCATTAGTAATTTTATGAATCTGCACCAGCATATTTGTGAAAAAATGCTCATAAATCCATTAAGGCAATCTGAAATATGACCAAACCTTCTGCACCAGCATATTTCCCTGCCTGAAACAATCCCAAAAAGTTACTTTGGAGCAAATTCTTTTTCGGGGTCCAAACTGTCAAAAAGTCATACATTAGCATGTCGATTTTTGAATCTGACTCTTTGGAAAAATGCTCACAAATCCAGTTTTAAGGCAAATATGACCAAACGGTCTGCACCAGCATGTTCTTCTGGCTAAGAAGGTCCCAACAAATCACTTTGGAGCAAATTTTTTTTCGGGGTCCAAAGTGTCCAAAAAGTCATACATTAGCATGTCGATCTTTAAATCTTACCCTTTGGAAATATGCTCATTAGTCCAGTTTGAAGGAAAATATGACCAAACCTTCTGCAACAGCATATTTCCCTGCCTAAAACAATCCCAAAAAGTTACTTCTGAGCAAATTTTTTTTCGGGGTCCAAACTGTCAAAAAAGTCATACATTAGCATGTCGATTTTTGAATCTGACCCTTTGGAAAAATGCTCATAAATCCAGTTTGAAGGAAAATATGACAAGACCTTCTGCATCAGCATGTTCTTCTGCCTGAAGCCGTCCCAAAAATTCACTTTTGAGCATTTTTTTTTTGGGGGTCCGAAGCGTCCAAAACGTCATACATTAGCATGTCGATTTTTTAATCTGCCTCTTTGGAAAAATGCTCCTAAATCCAGTTTTAAGGCAAATATGACCAAACGGTCTGCACCAGCATGTTATTCTGGCTAAGAAGGTCCCAACAAATCCCTTTGGAGCAAATTTTTTTTCAGGGTCCAAAGTGTCAAAAAAGTCATACATTAGCATGTCGATTTTTTTAATCTGACTGTAGAGAAAAATGCTCATAAATCCAGTTTGAAGGCAAATATGATCAAACCTTATACACCACAAGTTCCCCTGCCTGAAATAGTCTCAACAAGTTACTTTTGAGCAAATTCTTTTTCGGGTCCGAAATTTCAAAAACAGTCATATATTAGCATGTCGATTTTTAAATCTGACCCTTTGGAAAAATGCTCATAAGTCCAGTTTGAAGGAAAATATGACCAAACCTTCTGTACCAGCATGTTCCTCTGCCTGAAGGCGTCCCAAATATTCACTTTTGAGCATTTCTTTTTTTCGGGGTCCGAAGCGTCCAAAAAGTCATATATTAGCGTGTCGATTTTTAAATCTGACCATTTGGAAAAATGCTCATTAGTCCAATTTGAAGGCAAATATGAACAAACCCTCTGCACCAGCATATTCCTGCCTGAAACAGTCCCAAAAATTCACTTTTGAGCATTTTTTTTTTTCGGGGTCCGAAGCGTCCAAAAAGTCATATATTAGCAGGTCGATTTTTGAATCTGACTCTTTGGAAAAATGCTCATAAATCCAGTTTGAAGGCAAATATGACCAAACCTTCTGCACCAGCATATTTCCCTGCCTGAAACAATCCCAAAAAGTTACTTTGGAGCAAATTCTTTTTCGGGGTCCAAACTGTCAAAAAAGTCATACATTAGCATGTCGATTTTTGAATCAGACTCTTTGGAAAAATGCTCATAAATCCAGTTTGAAGGCAAATATGACAAGACCTTCTGCACCAGCACGATTTCCTGCCTGAAGAGCTCCCAACGAATCACTTTTGAGCATATTTTTTTTCGGGGTCCAAACTGTCAAAAAGACATACATTAGCATGTTGATTTTTTAATCTGACTCTTTGGAAAAATGCTCACAAATCCAGTTTGAAGGCAAATATGAACAAATCTTCTGCACCAGCATGTTCTTCTGGCTAAGAAGGTCCCAAAAAGTTACTTTTGTGCATATTTTTTTTGGGGTCCAAAGTGTCCAAAAAGTCATACATTAGCATGTCGATTTTTGAATCAGACTCTTTGGAAAAATGCTCATAAATCCAGTTTTAAGGCAAATATGACCAAACAGTCTGCACCAGCATGTTCTTCTGGCTAAGAAATCACTTTTGAGCAAATTTTTTTCCGAGGTCCAAAGTGTCCAAAAAGTCAGACAATAGCATGTCGAATTTCAAATTTGACCTTTGGAAAAATTCTCATTAGTCCAGTTTGATGGAAAATATGACTAAATCTTCTGCATCAACATGTTCCCCTGCCAGAAACAGTCCCAAAAAGTTACTTTGGAGCAAATTTTTTTTCTGGGTCCGAAGTGTCAAAAAAGTCATACATTAGCATGTCGATTTTTGAATCTGACTCTTTGGAAAATTGCTCATTAGTCCAATTTGAAGGCAAATATGAACAAAACTTCTGCACCAGCATGTTCTTCTGGCTAAGAAGGTCCCAACAAATCCCTTTGGAGGAAATTTTTTTTCGGGGTCCGAAGTGTCCAAAAAGTCATACATTAGCATGTCGATTTTTAAATCTGACTGTAGAGAAAAATGCTCATAAATCCAGTTTGAAGGCAAATATGACAAGACCTTCTGCACCAGCATGATTTCCTGCCTGAAGCACTCCCAACTAATCACTTTTGAGCATATTTTTTTTCGGGGTCCGAAGTGTCCAAAAAGTCATACATTAGCATGTCGATTTTTGAATCTGACCATCGAGAAAAATGCTCATAAATCCAGTTTGAAGGCAAATATGATCAAACCTTATAAACCACAAGTTCCCCTGCCTGAAATAGTCTCAACAAGTTACTTTTGAGCAAATTCTTTTTCGGGTCCGAAATTTCAAAAACAGTCATATATTAGCATGTCGATTTTTAAATCTGACCCTTTGGAAAAATGCTCATAAGTCCAGTTTGAAGGAAAATATGACCAAACCTTCTGTACCAGCATGTTCCTCTGCCTGAAGCCGTCCCAAAAATTCACTTTTGAGCATTTTTTTTTTTCGGGGTCCGAAGCGTCCAAAAAGTCATACATTAGCATGTCGATTTTTGAATCTGACCATAGAGAAAAATGCTCACAAATCCAGTTTTAAGGCAAATATGACCAAACGGTCTGCACCAGCATATTTCCCTGCCTGAAGCACTCCCAACTAATCACTTTGGAGCATATTTTTTTTCGGGGTCCAAACTGTCAAAAAGTCATACATTAGCATGTCGATTTTTGAATCTGACCATAGAGAAAAATGCTCATTAGTCCAGTTTTAAGGCAAATATGAACAAATCTTCTGCACCAGCACGTTCTTCTGGCTAAGAAGGTCCCCACAAATCACTTTTGAGCAAATTTTTTTCCGAGGTCCAAAGTGTCCAAAAAGTCATATATTAGCATGTCTATTTTTTTAATCTGACTGTAGAGAAAAATGCTCATAAATCCAGTTTTAAGGGAAATATGATCAAACCTTATAAACCACAAGTTCCCCTGCCTGAAATAGTTTCAACAAGTTACTTTTAAGCTTATTTTTTTTCGGGGTCCGAAGTCTCAAAAACAGTCATATATTAGCATGTCGATTTTTAAATCTGACCCTTTGGAAAAATGCTCATAAGTCCAGTTTGAAGGAAAATATGACCAAACCTTTTGTACCAGCATGTTCCTCTGCCTGAAACAATCCCAAATATTCACTTTTGAGCATTTTTTTTTTTCGGGGTCCAAAGCGTCCAAAAAGTCATATATTAGCATGTCGATTTCTTAATCTGACTCCTTGGAAAAGTGCTCACAAATCCAGTTTTAAGGAAAATATGACCAAACGGTCTGCACCAGCATGTCCTTCTGGCTAAGAAGGTCCATATTATATGACTAAAAAAGTCATATAATAGCATGTCGATTTTTAAATCTGACCGTAGAGAAAAATGCTCATTAGTCCAGTTTGATGGAAAATATGAACAAACCTTCTGCACCAGCATATTTCCCTGCCTGAAACAATCCCAAAAAGTTACTTTGGAGCAATTTTTTTTCGGGGTCCAAACTGTCAAAAAAGTCATATATTAGCATGTCGATTTTTGAATCTGACTCTTTGGAAAAATGCTCATAAATACAGTTTGAAGGAAAATATGACCAAACGGTCTGCACCAGCATGTCCTTCTGGCTAAGAAGGTCCCCACAAATCACTTTTGAGCAAATTTTTTTCCGAGGTCCAAAGTGTCCAAAAAGTCATACATTAGCATGTCGATTTTTGAATCTGACCCTTTAGAAAAATGCTTATTAGTCCAGTTTTAAGGCAAATATTACCAAACTGTCTGCATCAGTGTGTTCCTCTACCTGAAGCCGTCCCAAAAAGTCACTTTGGAACATATTTTTTTCGGAGTCTGAGGTCAGGGCAGTAAACTAGAAAGATCTTCTTATCTCATCATTTCAGTGCAGATGAGCAGCAAAAGTTGCATGTAAACAGCCAACAGAGCCTCACACTTGTCTTGTGTACATTTCAATTGGCGCTGTGAGCAAAATCTATTTGACTTCTTCGCTATAAAAAGTTATGTATTAATTTACAAATGGTCTCATGTTTTTACAGATTATTGTGCACATTTCTGGGTCTGTGTTTGCATATGTAAATCTGTGTCTGTGTACTCATTTTCATGCATTTGAAAATAGTTTTGTAACACTTTCTCTGTGATACAGATTTGTGTGCACATTCTTACAAAAGTTTATAACTCAATAATGGTTTGTTATTGAAAATGGGAACCCCCATGACACAAAATTATTTTCATAAATGTAAATGAACCATGCATGTGAGAGAATATTATCCAAAAAGGAGGGAAAAGTGTTGGGGGTTGATTGCACACACAGTAACACAGCGACACACACAAGTGCTCCTAATCTGCATTGCAGATGTTTTTTGCGGCCTCTCTGTCTGCCAGCGCCAGGATGATGAGCTGTCCTCGTTAGCATGGAGACTTTTAGCTGTAATTATCTGGTAATGGCACTTAGCCCATCAACTCCTCCTCTGGTGTGTCCCATTGCAGGCACACACACCTCACACACACATTCAGATACTCAGACACTTGTTTGCTGGCATGCCGTCACACAGGCAGCAGACACGACAGAGAGGCAGACACAAATGACCGCACAGCCGGACAGCAGTGCACAAGTGAGGACAAAGACGGACACACAAATACAGAGAGGGAAACATGATGGCGCACACTTTGATAGGCTGAAAAACATGAACAGATAAACAAATACACACAAGCAAACACAAAAAAGAAAGACATGCAGTCTGCCAGGTTTCTGCTTGATTGTCTGGCGCTGTGGCTAATCTGTGTAATTCATTAACCTGGAGATAAAGGAACCGTGGTCTATGAGAGACAGAGAGGGAGAGAAAAAGAGAGAGAGAGAGAGTCACTCTCTGTAAGTCGGCGTCTGTGTCTTTGACAATTCCTTTAAAGGGATAGTTCGGATTTTTGAAGTGTGGTTGTATGAGGCACCATGAGTATTGGACATTGGCATTCTGCAAGAAAAGAACTGGCACACACTTAGAGCTGTAGAAGTTGCTAGTAGGCTGACAACTTCGCTTATTTTATATAATTTTAGGTGAAAACAAGCCACAATTAGAAAGCACTTGGAGAGCACAAACCTCTGCCAAGGTAGCTCATATACCGCTGTTCCATCAATAAGCTCAAATTCCATGTAGAGATACCATCATAATATGATTTCCTGATCCTGAAAATCAACACCTAGCACTCAGAATTATGTTGATAGGATCATTAGTTAGACAGTTATTAGTTAATCGTGCTAAAAAAAACAAACAGTTTTGCAGTAGGCTATTCTTTTAGATGAAGGCTGCATGCACACCTAGGGACAACCACAATAACAACTAAAAAAGCACTCGGAGAGCGCAGACCTCCGCCAGCGCCACAGGCCTCACCCACATTGTGATTTTCACCATAAATATTAGTCCTACCTTTATTTCATTGAAATATTTAGATTCCTTGACCATGACAACATACCATTAGCAAATGGATTCATAATTACCTCCGCCAAGGAGGTTATGTTTTCGGGAGAGTTTGTCTCTCTGTCTGTCCGTCCGTCTGTGAACAAAATAACTTAAAAAGTAACAGATGGATTTTGAGGAAATTTTCAGGAAATATTCAGCATGGAAAAAGGAAGAAGTTATTCGATTTTGGTGTTGATCAGGATCAGCCTCTGGCCGCCATGGCGAAAAATGTGATTTCTGTGAATAACTACTGAACTAAAATAGATATAATTATGAATCCAATGGCTAATGGTATGTTTTCATGGTCAAGGAATCTAAATATTTAGATGAAATAAAGGTAGGACTAATATTTATGGTGAAAATCACAATATGGGTGAGGACTGTGGCGCTGGCGGAGGTCTGCGCTCTCCGAGTGCTTTTCTGGTGATATCTATTTTAGTTCAGTAGTTATTCACAAAAATCACATTTTTCGTAATGGCGGCCAGATGCTGATCCGGATCAACACCAAAATCGAATCAGTTCTTCCTTTTCCCATGCTGAACATTTCCTAAAAATTTCATCAAAATCTACCTGTCACTTTTTGAGTTATTTTGTTCACAGACGGACGGACAAACAAACTCGCCCGAAAACATAACCTCCTTGGCGGAGGTAACAACAGCAACATGTGTGCTGCTTACTGTTCTCAGTTTGTGATCTAGACAAATTTGTTGTCCAGACAAGAAACTTGTGCATCTTTGTGTATCCACTCGCCACTGTCGCCTGTGTTGCTTTGTGTTCATCAGAAAGCATACACATGTTGTAACACTGTGGTTTCCCTACAGAACTGCATCACCATTCACTGGCCTGGCTTGCATTGCTCAGTCGTTCTCGCGTCTGTGTGAACACGGGCTGCTTTTGAAAACACAAAGGAAAAAACTTTACATTTCTGGTGACAACACTGTCTCATAAACAGGGCCTTACTTTTTCATTTGATCATAATGATGTAGATAATAACCAAGTGTTAACACAAGAACTACTATGGCAGTCTGACCGACAGTTTGGGATCCGACCCATACCGTGAGAGCTCAGAGCTTTTGCCCCAAGCTGTAGTCACGCTGCACTCCCCGCAGTGCTGATCGTGTTCCATTTATCAATCTCATTTTCTAATTGTTGACCAAATATGGTGAAAAAAACACAATAACTAAAATTTAAAGTTAAATTCACACAAGATATTAATAAGATTTTTAATCCTGCCAAGGTTTCACTGGTATATTCTGTAAATTTTATAGGCATTGGGAAGGGAGCTCCAACAGATCATCTCAGACAGAGAGAGAATACAACACTATCAGGGATGTTCAGTATATGATTACAAGAGGGGTTTTAACATTAGTGATTGAGGACATACGCCAGCAGTCAACAAAAAAATAACCTAGTTAAAGGCAAATATGAGTTTTTTAACAACAGATATGTAAAAACAGGTAAACTTTCAAAGCTGGCTTCATGAGAAGTGCCTCTGGTAATCCTTCCTTTTTTATTGTCATATTTATTCTTCATGTTTATTGTATTGTATTGGATCTGATGTGTTCAATTGACCTTCAAAGGTAAAATAATGACAACCTTGATCCTCAGATCTGCTACAAAATTGTTCTGGCCTCAGTTTCTTACAACAGAAGGAGACCGCAGAGTGTCAAAGGTGTTATGTATGTTTCATGCTCTGCTGCCCCTGCTGGCTGGAGGCCCCTGCTACACTAATGTCATTACCATCGAAGATGTGAAGTCAGCAGCACACTGCGACCCAAACAGGCAGCCAATCTGCTTTACTCGTTCATCCAAGAAATACTAATCTGCTATTATGTTTTCAGGGCACAATGCTCTCTGTAAACCACAGTGACATAATGCAGGGTCTGGGCTTGTGTTTGCAGTAGGATCTCCTTAGAAAGCTGCTTTTTTATTTTCATTACTTCTCCCTTTACTTTCCTCTAATTCTTTGAGGGAATGAGAGTTTGCTGAAAGAGCACAGGTTTATGGTGCTCCAGAGTGTGAACTAAAGTGTTTCACAAGCCTGGCAATAAAATGGGATTGTTAAAAGAAAATTAACACCCAGTCTCCTTCAACCATTCTCCCTTGTTTGCATTACTACCTACCCATCAATTTCTCTTCTTTTCTCTTCCTTTTTGGTCTGTTTTACCTTAAATCAATCAGAAATTGTCCTCTTCCTCTCAAACACTTTACCACTGATTCACCTTTTATAGCAGGGTAAGAGGGGTTTTGGCTCTGTGAGCAAAGCCAGGCTAGTTAATTTTTTACATTTATCCACAAAGAAGAACTGCCTTCAGGTCCCTTTTTCCTCAAAAGTGGAAACACTTGAACACACTGTATGGAAATGACAAGTAAGTACCAAGCTCTTACTTAAAGGTGCTATGAGGAGAATCTATTACCGGCAACATTAAGACTCTGCTACCCATGAGTCTGCGCAGCGACTGTCGTAATGCTGCGTTCCAGTAACCTCGGAACTGGGAGTGACATCATCTCCGACTTATAGGCGTTCCAGTTGAAGTTTGAAAAAAACATGCCGATCTACCAGGCTATTGTTAGCCGTTGTTAGCACGCCCTGCGTTGTTGTTAACAAATATCACATGAAGAATGTGATGATCACTATGGTAGCATTTTTGTAACTGGAAGTCTAACAATACTATGTACACAGCTGATCTAGAGCGACACACCCCAGTCAGAAGTGCAAATAAATTGATTATTACAGGAGCTAAATAACTGTTCACACTGGGGGCATCCATCTTCCATTGTCAACTCGAGGGTGGCGTGGTTTCACCGAGTTCCCAGTAGGAAATTCCAACGTCGGGGGGGCGATCCAGTTGCAGTTTCCTACTTGGAACTCGGAAATTCCTACTTCTGACTACAACTGGAACGCACCAAAAGACGTGAGCGTGTTTGTTGTGCTAATAAACATGCAGCTCGGACCTTCCTCAGAACTCTGCATTGCTTTACAACTTCTTTTTTCAACAACTTACAGGATGCAAAGTGACGAGGTAATGTATCTCTTTCTAGTTACGTAGCGGTAGTTTTTAATGTGTGACAACAAGCAATTTTGGAAAACTTAGTATCGTAGTTTTGTAGCCGGCTATATATCGCTACTTACAGCCCGGTGCTCTAAGACGTGTCTGAATAATATAAATTTGCTCTAGTTTTAATTATCTTGTTCCCGAAGTTGAGTATCCAGGTCAGTCCAGCCCTGTCCGACCCGACCGCGAAGCTAAGGAATAGCATTTATAGATTTTGATGCTATAAAACTCATCGTAAAGTGTGTATTTCAATCAGGCATATATCAAAAAGTGAGACTTTTTTGTAATTACTTAGAAACTCCTCACAGTCCCTTTAACCAGGGAAAGAACATTTGATTAACTGTTGGTTTAACTAGTATGATGCTCAGTTTTACAATGGGGACTAATATGAACTAACTACTTTATGGGTGACATCAACATGATTCCCAGTGTTGGGTGGGGGTGTTAGAAGATCATGTTTTTCCTGGGGTCTGTCTGTCTGTTTGTTTGTTTGTTTGTTAGCAAGATTATGCAAAAACTACTGTGTGGATTTCCATGAAAATGTTACCAGGATGTGGTTTTGTCCAAGGAAGAGGCCAATTTATTTTGGAGCTGATCCAATCCAAACTGACATCACAAAAAATGTTCATTTATAACAGCAAATCCCATTCATTTACGGCATTATGGGAGATGAAGTTAATTTGCAAACTGACATCTAGTTTTTCAAGCCTATGTCACTCCATTTCCCAGCTTCCCTTGCAATGCCAGGGGAGGAGTTCTCCACACCGCTCCGACTGCACTCACAACTACGAGTAACATTACTGTGAGCCCATTAACGTTATACAAACAAACGCGGCAGCTCTGCTCGCTTGCAGTCCCTCCAAACGTGCCTGTTACACTTGAAACGAGGCTGCTGATAATGTCAGTATGAAAATAGTCTGTCATAGTAGAAGTCTGTGTATGTGGGTGTAGAAATCAACTCTCAAAGTCCACATAGAGCAAACGTGCCATGCACCAAAGCGCCATGGTCTGGAAGCGCAGCAAATTGGTTCAGTCAACAAGTTACAAGACCACTACTAACTCGGTCACTCTATTGGTTGACATTTACATCAACAATAATCACACTTCTTGCAGATTGATACTTTTCATTCTACAATGTGTGTATAACATAAATATAGGATAGAACAATAATGTTGGATGGAAATAAATTTATGGGTGGAACTGAGCTGCTTGGTGGAGGTCTGCTCTCTTGGAGTGCTTTTCTAGTTTAACATAGAAATATTGCTTATAAATGTAACAGCAACATGTGAGCTACCTTGGTGGAGGTTGCCTTTAAAGAGTGCTTCCTAGTTGTGGCTTGTTTTCACCTAAAACTATATAAAATAAGCCAAGTTGTCAGCTACTAGCATCTTTTACAGCCCTAACTGCTGTGCCAATTCTTTTCTTGCAGAATGCTAATATCTAATACAAGGGCCACGAACTTTCACGAAATAAAAAATGACGAAAAAAAACTCAAAGACGCACGAAATGAAAGCACGAAATAAAAAAAAAATGCAAAGGAGTGCTGGTGATTTTTTACCCTCCTCGCCTACCGTAGCAAAACACTCGCTTCAGATTGGAGGAAGACGAGGTCGAGGAATTAACTGACGCTCCTTCGTCAAATAATTAGGTTTTGTGGACCTATTTTGGCTTCCCATGTAAAAGATGGGAGAATGGTGAGAAGATTGCGGACAACACAACGTGTGCAAAGTATGCCGCTACAGTTCGCCATATACTGCGGCAACTACAACTACCAACTACTTTGAACTGGAGACAGGCAGCAACTGTATGTTTGTGTAAGTCTGCATAAAAAACAATATTTGATTTTTGCATCTACTGTTGAGTTGACAGAATTTGATCGTACTTGAAGATCAGAAGTATATGCACTGTTATAGGCTAAATATTATAGTTCACAGTTCATAAGTCTAACTGCAGATCAGCTATTTATTTTCCTTTTCATTCAAGAATGTAGTTATCCTGATTGTTACAACAACAAAGCACTTTTAATTGAGATTTTATGTTTGTATTTGCACTGTAGTCTAAATAAGGGGAAAAAACTACTTTTTTTTTTTTTCCAAAGAGCATTTATTTTGTACTGATGCAGCAATATTTTTTGTATGTCTGCATTAGGAAGAAAATAAAGAAAATGAGATTTTTGCTCAACTTCCTACTGTTGGGGATTTTCTATAATCTTTATTTTGTATCGTGAGCCCTGTTTTGTATTTCGTATCGTTTCGTGAGTTGACCATTTCGTTACACCCCTATCTAATACTCATGGTACCTCATACAACCACACTTCAAAAATCCTGAACTATCCCTTTAAAGGAATTGTCAAAAATACAGACATTGACTTACTGTGTCTGTTCACGAGAACGCTGTGATCCACCTTGAATCCATCATTTGCCTCATATCTTGGGTGAAACCATCCAGCTCCTTTCACTCTGATGTGTGAGGAGATGACAGTATCAGCTCATGGCAGGGTTGAATCTTCAATGAAGAACAGGAGGCACCCTGGAACAATGGTCAGGCCAAAGAGCGCCACGATCCTCCGCCAGCTCTCCCAGCAAGCTCATCCATCAAAACCACTGAGAAATGTCACTCCTCCCAACCCTCCAGGGACGGCACACATCTCCTGCCTACTGATACTATCACCCTCTTCCTGACTGTCAGCCTCTTCTCACCCGCAGACCGTCTGCTTCGTGGCTCCTTTATTTTTACAGCTTGGTGGAGGGTACTGTTAACATTTTTGAAAAAAAAGTAATCAAGAAATGTTTGACCTTGAAGTTAAATGCACTGAGGTAACTTTTAATATATTAACATTAGGGGTGTAACGAAATTTCGCAAAATAAAAAATGACGAAATAAAATTCTAAGACGCACAAAATAAAAGCATGAAATAAAAAGACGCGAAGAGACGCTGGTGATTTTTTACCCTCCTCGCCTACCGTAGCAAAACACTTGCTTCAGAGTGTCTGCATAAAAACAATATTTGATTTTTGCATTTACTGTTGAGTTGACAGAATTTGATCATACTTGAAGATCAGAAGTATATGCACTGTTATAGGCTAAATATTATAGTTCACAGTTCAGACATTTATAGGTCTAAACTGCAGCTGTGAGGACTGCTATTTGTTTTCCTTTTCATTTAAGAATGTTGTCATCCTGATTGTACAACGACAAAGCATATATTGAGATTTTATGTTTGTATTTGCACTGTAGTCCAAATAAGGGGAAAAAACTACAATTTTGTTTTTTTCAAAGAGCATTTTTTTCGTACTGATGCATCAATATTTTTTGTATGTCTGCATTTGGAAGAAAATAAAGAAAATTAGATTTTTGCACAACTTTCTACTGTTGGGGATTTTCTATAATCTTTGTTTTGTATCGTGAGTATTTTGCATCATGAGCCCTGTTTCGTATTTCGTATTGTTTCGTGAGTTGACCATTGCGTTACACCTGTAATTAACATGTATGCAGTATTCATTTAAGGTGGCCCTCCAGTCAATATCAAATCTCCAGAAATGCACCAATAAAGAAGAAATAATCAGCCATGAAATACTTTTAATAACACTGGTTGGTATTGTATTTTAATTCATTATTAAAGCCTGATTTGCTACCTTTACAATCAGTTACAACTTGCATAGATAGTGCACTTGTGGAAAAAGAACCAAGCTAAATATGGGAATAGCACCTGCAAAAAATGTATTAATTTCCTCTGAGAAGAAAGCCCAAACCTCATTGAGGAAAAAAAGAAGAACCGGTCTTCTTGGGGTGATGACATCTTCAACCCACTTTATGGTTTGTTCTTGACTGCAGTCTAACAGACTTGACCAAAGTATTCTTTAGCCTCCTTGTCGGGTCGTACAGGGCTGGACTGGCCTGGATACTCAACTTCAGGAACAAGACAATTAAAACTAGAGCAAATTTATATTATTTTATTATTTATATTACAGGTCTGAGAGCGCTGGGCTGTAAGTAGCGATATATAGCCGTCTACAACTACGATAATAACTTTTCCCCGCATCCCTTGTCTTCACACATCAAAAACTACCGTAACTAGAAAGAGATACATTACCTCGTGGCTTTGCATCCTGTAAGTTGTTGAAAAAGAACTTGTAAAGCAATGTAGAGTTCCGACAAAGATCCATGCTGCAGCCATTCACCACAACAAACACATTTGGCTTCACGTCTCCGGTGCGTTCAAGTTGTAGTCAGAAGTAGGAATTTTGAGCTCCGAGTGGGAAACTAAAACTGGAACGTCCCCCGAAGTCTGAATTTCCTACAGGGAACTCGGTGAAACCTCGCCACCCCGAGGTGTCAATCGAAGATGGATGCCCCCAGTGTGAACAGTTATTTAGCTCCTGTAATAATCAACTTATTTGCACTTCTGACTGGGGTGTGTCACTCTAGATCAGCTGTATATATAGTATTGTTAGATTTATATTTACAAAAATGCTGCCATAGTGATAATCACATTCTTCATACAACAACGCAGACACAGCGTGCTAACAACAGCTAACAATAGCCTGGTATATGATGGCATTACGTGTGTGTCCGTGTATAGTGTAGTCTATAGCCTCGGCTACGCATCATGTCTGACCGAAAATTTCGGTGACCCCCCCCTTGCGATTGTGGCCCCCCCTTGTTCAAACACATTCCGCGGTCTATGACACCACCCACACCTTTAAATGTGTTGCTCGATCCTTACAAGTCACCTTATAAAGGTGACTAATCAGGCTTTCCAATGATATTAAATACTATACCAATTGGTATTTTCAAAGGGGAGAAATAGCCAGCTGAAATAATGTTCCCAAACTCTTTGAAGAGCATATTATGATCTTATATAATTGATTTTATTTCATTCCTTACAAGAAATTATTGGACATAATTTGCTTTAATGGTCTTTAATGAAACAATATTAATGCATTTGAGGAGAAAGAAGCAGGGCAAACTTCAACGAGCATCAATACTCAATATTTTTATAACTTCTACTTCAGCAATGGTACTTTTGTCAATTTTTTTTTTTTTGCCACAATGATACCTACTTATAAAATTAAGAAAAAAACTAATGAACAGATACTCAAAAACAGGATTTTCTAAAACTTTTGTGCCTAGTGTATTAAATTAAGCTTCACTGTTTGTTTTTAAATTTAACAAAAAGACTAAGAATTCTGGTTTAAGGCTGGTAATACTGTTTTTTTTAAATGACATGTATTTTTGATTATCCTTTTGATAATATCTCCTTGTTTGCAACAACCTGGCCCTCGGGAACAGTTCACAACATGAGTGTGGCCACAGGATAACCACACTTGCCCATACTTGTTTTAAATAAAAAGATAGATGCTCTTAGTTTAGAAGAATCAGCCCCATTGCTGTTGGTACCACAGTTACAAAGCTGAACACTGGCACTTGAAAAAAGACAAACGCTATTATGGCTCAGGTTTATCTTCTAATTCCTCATGCCGACTCTTCCTGGTAAACAAACGATTAAGGATTGTTCATCAGCTTAATTAAAACACAGATATAAACACACATTCTGAGGAAACTTCTCTAAAATAGATTCTGTTTAAACCCGTTTACATCAGCTAATGAGTATGCATAACTTCAGTTTTAAGTCCAATTATTCCACTTCCTCTCTGCTTCATACTGATAACACTCGACAGCCTATCCTGTTACTTACCATGATGCATGATGGTGTTTTATTTATTCATTTATTTATTTTTTGCTTTTCAAGGGTCTTAAGATAGATGGTGTTTGTGTGCTTTCTAGATTGCAACATCCTGTGGGTTAAAAATTATCTTTTTTTTTTTAATAACCAAGAGCATTAAAGCCACAAACACTTTATGGATGGGTTTGGGAGCTTAGCAATGCTTCAAAGCTGTGAATATTTGTGAAAGTTTTCCATCAATGTCAATAATTTTCAGACGAACAGGAGAGAAATCATCTAATTCGGTGCTTCTCAAATGCTGTAGCTTCCCTGGAACTTTGTATAATTATGTGCCTTAGCCACCTAAAAGCAGCAAATTGGTGATAAAGGTTTTAATTGTTACTCCATCAGTGACTTATATGCTCTAATGGATAACTTTAAACAATTAAATAAAACCTTCAGGACATAGTATGTATTTTTTTTCCACAAGAGGGCTCTTCAGCAGACAAAATACCAAAGGTGAGTCAAGATGTAGTGACCCAGACAACCCTATTCACCTTCACTACACACTGTTCTTTCAACTGAAGACTCAATTCAGTGAAAACGTCACTCAGGTTAGTGTGAAAACTAACCTGAACATCAGTGTTTAGGTCTCAGTAAAAATGTCACACAATGAGAGAGAAAAATGTATTAAAAAAATCACTTCTTGCATCGCTTTCATAGTAGAAGCTAGGAACTTGCAAAGCATTTTGGGGCATGCTTCGTAGGAATCAGGAGTTCACTGTCAGAGCTGTTTTCTCCTGATCATGTAAAATTCAACAGAAACATTGATTTAGTTCTGTTTCATGGATAGAGAATAAAGGAGACAACAGATCTTAGGAATGTGGAGATAGACGTGGAAGTTTGTGTGACCGAACAGACAGCAGGTCGGGATTAAGTCAGTCCCATTTGTACCCCTGAGCCCTTGCTTTTTTTGCGTCTACTGTACTGAAAGGGTATCCCAATTCTCTGTAAGGTTAAGGGGAAGGGATGCACAGCCTGTGAAACAAAAACAAACTGGTATCTCACTTGAAAGGAAGGGATATGAGAAATTTCCCATAATACTCTGCGCCTGCTGACAAGATGGCAGAGCGGACAAGGAAGGAAGAACATAAATATAAGTATTTATTGAGTCATTCAGTAAATATCAACCATATTATGAACTGTTGGTCATATTTTGAAATTGCTTTCTATAATGGGCTAACTTTCACAGCTGTAGCTATGGCTCTGATTGATGACATAGTAGTCAGCATGTTTTCTCCCCATCGTCTTGGCCCTCATAACAGAGGACCAAGGAGAAGGGGTAGACAAAGGGGTAAGACGAGGGGGAGGGCAAGGGGTACATATGGGACTGACCCTACAAGTTCTTGTGGCAATGATTAACAAACAGTCACCATTATCTGACCAATAGTTTCTACAAATTAAGAATTTTTCTGTCTTCGAAACTCAAGGAAATATTTGAGGAAATATTAGCTTTCAGCATAAACCAACATTTATCACAGTATCAGTTAATTTTACACAAAAAATAAATGTCTAATTTTAAGCATTGTGTAATTTACAGAACACAAGGAACAGCACTGAAAACATTTCTCCATGTTAGAGATACTTTTACTCCTCTTTTTACTTCTCCTGACAGCTTTTGGAGAAACAATCCCCAATGAGCTGGTTCCACATATGGACTTTGCTCCTCAGCACCCGCCCAAAACATCATCTGATTGGCCAATATTAAATTTGACTGACAGAAGGATCGACCAATTACACCCCTGTGTCCATGTTTAGTGACTGGGCCTGGACTGTTGTTTCACTTTTGGGGTTTAAGTTATTAATGTGTTGTGGAACTTTCTCAGTTTCTTTTTGCCATTTGTGTTCGTCCTAAATGTTCTTTGATTTTAATGAACCCTTTTCGGTTGTTCTTTTTTCCTTGTGTTTAAACTCTTGTGCTTTGTTATCTTATGTTCCTGCCTGCTGTCAAAGCACTTTGTAAACCAATGTTTTTAACAGTGCTTTACAAATAAAGTTTATGATTATTATATTATTATAATTACCTGTGTTATGATTTCAAAAGGTTCTGCCTCCCCAAACACTTTCTATGGACTGTTGCCAAACCCTGTTATAAAGATATATTTATCTGTCTAGCTGGTAATGACTGGTCTGAGAATTTCAAAACTGGGATTTCAGTCAGTTCTCGGAAACCTGTAGTATTGATGTTTGCCTTGTTGATGCCTTTGTGTGTTTCATTTTTCTTGGCACACTTTGGGCCCCTAGTGCCAATAAAGCACATTTAAACACTTCAGCAAGCATGAGTGGTATTGCAGACCATGTCTCCAGCAGAATAATGTGTCAAGCTCAAATCTTCCTCAACTATTATCTTGAATATTTGAAGTAGTTCACTGTACTCCATTGCCCTCCACAGTAACCAAAAGTCAATCCAATAGAGCATCTATGGCATGTGGTGGAACTGAAATTTTGGATGAGCAGCCACCAAACCTGTGGCAACTGTTTGAACATCACGTTGGCATGATGCTATTATGTGAACATGGACAAAAACCTCTGAGGGATGTTTCCAGCATCTTGTTGAATATGCCAAAAATACTCAAGGTAGTTCTGAAGGCAAAAATTGGGTCCCACCTGGTATGAGCAAGATGTAAAGAAGAGGTCGGTAAGTGTATAGTGCAGTGTTTTCAGTTATATTTTTCCACAAGTATGCGCATTTTGATTGTTTTTGAAATGTTGACACCAGTTACATTTCTGTGCAACTTGAAGTTAATTCATATAGGAGCGCATATCTCTGCATAAACTCAAAATAACATAGTCATAGAGACTTGAGCCCATCTGTTCCTTATTTCCTTCCATGTCATTATCCATCCATCCATTATCTACACCATTATCCCTTTATCCAAGGGGGGCTGGAGCCTATCCCAGCCGACTTTGGGTAAGAGGTGGGATATACACTGAACCGTTTGCCAGCCAACAGAGACAAATAAGGCCACATGGAGACAAACAACCACCTATGCTCACAGGTGGAGTTACTAGTAAACAAAGTGAGCATGTTTTCAGTCTGGGGGACCAAAAACATGCAACCTCCACACAGAAAGTCTCTGACTGACACAGGGATGGAGCCAGCAACCTTCTTGCTGTAAGGCTCGTGCACTACCTGCTGCACCACAGCACTTCACACCTCATTACTTTTTGTCTCTCAATTAATTTATTTACATTCACAGATACTTACCTTATCGTCCCTAATTTTGGGTAGTGGTCACATTGTCATGGATAATCAGTATTCTGCCTTGAACTGAAGAAAAATAGTTAAGTATAAAGTTTAGAAAACAGTACTTTCTTGACTTCAATAAAAATGAAATAAATGCCCACAGGTTGTACAGTTTTTATAAATTTAATATATCAATATATAGAGATATTTATCAACAGGTTGATTTCATAGAAACGTGAGTGAGACCATTTTGGCATACAGTACAGATAATCCATGTAAGTACAGAAGTTTCTAAAGTTTAATCCCTCCCCCCCGCCCCACACCATCATGTACCAACCCGCCATTGAACCCCTCCCTCCCCTCCCTCCCACAGACACGTAACACAGAGAAAACAGAAAGAGTAAAGGTTTACAGGAGCACAAAACAAGGCACCAATAAATTAAAACAATAACCCCTCTTTTAAAAAAAACGCACAACAACAAAAACCTATTCAACAGAATTAAATACAGTATGAACACTAAAAATCTGCAAGGCTGTTAAAAAGCAAAATAAAGAAAAGAAACATAAACAGAGGAGACAGGAAAGTAAAATAAAAACACTTTGGCAGATTATTAATTCTTAGTTACAATCAAGTAGTAAATAAATCCAGTGCTCTTGTGTACAAATAAATTCATATATAGTCTACACTCCTTTTCACCCCAGAGGTTTATGTACAGCTTTTTTTTACAGATACATTTAAAACATTATCAAAAAGTTTTTGCAGTATGAAAAGGTATTTACAAGTCACGATTCAAAACCATTGGACTGTACCATTGGATCCCGCCCTCCCCTTAACCCCCCATCCTAAGAACGGTATCTCTTTACACAGTGCAGAAGGCTTCTTGAAAAGTTTTGTGCAACAAACAGCGTAAAAAAATGCCTGTCGTATGGCTGTGGGATGGACAGAGGCTCCGATGGGTCTGGGGATGACACAGCGGAAACATTTTAACGCAGACATGAAGCTCTGCAGTGGTGAAGCTTTTTATGGGCAAAGCTGGAAGTTAGTATTTCACAAGTACCATTGAGAAGAAAATACTCTTTATCCATGAGCTTTTGGATTATTGCTCAAATGAGGAAATAAAATGATGACACTTGCATGGTTTGTTCAACAAGGTAACCTAACGAAAAGACGGAACTTAATATTCTTTCAGAGATTTGTTCTTGAGCTTTTATGCTTTTTTTAAGATCATGCGCCCGATGAATCAGAAACTGCAGAAAGAGAGCATAATGATGTGCAGGAAAAAGGACAAGGGCCTGATTTTTAACAGTGCTGCTGCTTCTGGGACACCAGCCACTGGACATAAGCAGTACAAACCTAACCACTCAGCTTCTGGCACTTCAAACTTTAAATCTTGTACAGCATAAATTCAATCAGTGACGGTAACATTATAAATATAGGATTTTGATAAGAGCAGCCAATCATTACCGTCTGCACACAACAATGGCAGCCATATCCAGGGGAAGACAAGCATGGAGGAAGTATTGGATGTAGATTAGAAATACTTAACTATGCAATAAGACATGATTAGGTGGAGTTTTGTGCTTCAAAAACCCAAAACACCAGATCTTTTTCATCCTTAAAAGACACAGGAGAGTTAGAAAAGATTTCCAAGGCTTTGGTCCAAGACTAGAAACAAGCAAAGAGTGTCAAAGCTGGAAAAGTTATAGGAAACATACCATACCCCCTTTATTAGCTTCTGTGTAGCTCAATATGATATGGATTCATCACCAGAGGAGTTTTGCCTCTCCTTTCTCAAACTGTTTCTTGAATTGGAAATGAGCTCCCTCTTGCCCCGCCCTGTGTTTCTATGCCTGTTGGTGGATATAAATGGGTGAGGACACCAGGTGAGGGAGGGACTTATTATGATGGTTCAATGTGATGTCACAGCAAGCCCTGATTTTGACGTGACCATCAAATTTCCCATTTTCAGAGGACACACTACAAATTATTTGCTTGATTTTACCCAGTATTCCCAGTTGAGCAAGGTCTACACCAGTCTACCCTTTCAACTGTCACCTTTGTGAGACTTTGCGCAAGAGTTTGATGCATTTCATTGGCTCTAGTTGGTTTAAATAATCATATTATCTGTGATACAGTCTAGTTGTTACACGATTCCCAGTCTGAAAGACATACGACAAAAATCTGCTGAAATAAGTCTGTCATTGTGAACTGCTGGTCTTTTCAAATCTGCAACCTATGTTGGTATACTTCCCACTTCATGGGTCAGTAGATAGTTAGAATACCAAATGTGAGCAAAAATACTAAAGTGGATTTTAATGATATGTCTATTTTGAAGTTCCAACTCTAATGGTCCTCTTGGAGTTCGACAGACCTGAATACATTAAGAGAAAGTTTTACAAAGCTTCAAAGTAATGGTGGCCAATTTAGCTTTCGTCTTTTCAAAATGAGGAAAAACGTAAACAAAAACCCTTCAAATATTGTTACGAAGTTAACAAGAATAGAATTATTTGATGAAATAGCAATTACAAAAATAAAATTCCAAAAGACAAACACACTTCTAAGATATATGATGTCAATTTCTGACTTTCCTGGTCACAAGATGGGATAGATCGCCCAATTTGATGGTACAGAAAGAATGAAGTGTACACACATAAACATAGACAACTTTGTTTTTAACAAGTTATGAGAAATACCCAGTGATTATAAATTGGTCTAGGTCAAAGTGTTAGAACCAAGTTGAATCAAACTGTGCTTAACACAACTAGACCACTTGATGGAAATACACCATAACACAATTTTTAACAATCCAACATAATTTAAGACAAAATCACACTTCATTTCTGCACATCAGGCCTCTTCTGCAACACTCTGTTTCTGTTTCTGCAGAATTTGGTGCCAAGAGTGTCAAACATTTGCTCTCATTTTCCCCAACTTCAATCACAGCCGTCTGAGAGTGTTAAAACCTACGACAATGATTTTACTTATCAAAACGTTGCCCGTGTGTGTCATCATCCAAACCCATGAAAAGAATTCCACACATGGATTTCACAACGTCCCCACAGCTGTCTTCTCCCACCCCGACCCTTCATTTTACATGACTGGTAGAAAAATGTAGGCGACTGAACACTGCCCTTCAAGTAATCAAACATCAAGAAGATCAAATATGAAACTGAGAAAAGTTTGGTGAGGAGAGAGAAAGAGAGAGAAACGACTACAACTCACAGACTAACAGTCCAAAAAACACGTGATAATAAGAGGAAGCAGGTTTTCCAGGGAGAGTCACTGGGTCGACGAGAGCTCCTATCCAGGCAGGTCGAGTCAATGAGGGCGTCTTCTTCCACAGTCAGAGAGTGAAGCAGGGTGAAGAGTGATGGTCCTTGTGGGGGCTGCTTCTCCTGTTTGCTGGTTTTTCAGCTCTGGGGGTCATTTTTTGGACTCTGAGTGAAGTCCTCCAGTGTTTTATTTAACCCCACGTGTTCTTCCAGTGTTTTTACATCTGTCTACCCACAAACTGATAGCCCTTGCTAAAGAAAAGATGTCAGTAATGGAGATGGAGATGGAGAGGCAAGAGTCTGGGATGGTTAGGCTAAGTTCAGTAGTGTGACAACTAGAGATGGTTTATGTGCAATGAGGAAGTGCATTAATGGAGGGATGTAAGTGAAAGAAGAGAGTGATTGGTGTAATCTTGTTAAAGCAGCAGATTTTGTTCTGGGTAAAAACTACGGGTAACTGTTAAAAGAGTGCAGAGAGGAAGAGACGGACGAGCAAAAGCAGAGTTAAGAACGAGGAGCACAAATCAAGAACTACAGCGCACAATAACTATGTTAATAACTGGTTATCATGGCTGTTAGAATTTGCTGTTATGACCAAATAGCATTAACTATTTCCCATCTAATAAAAATGACTGTCTTGAGGAAGTATTTTTCTGCTGCAAACCTGTGTATAACATTTCCTTGTATGTCCATGTCAAATAAAGATTGAAAACACTTCATGCACAAGCCTGCAAACATATTCAGCCAGATATGAATCCAACATCTAAGATCTAAAGCCAGTAGTATGTGACACCAGCTGTTTGCAAATCCATTAACAAGTTGGTGTGCCATGATCTCTTAGAGCTCTAAATAACAGAAGGCTGCATAAGCCACTCTGATAGACTCAGGCTGTGTCACAGTGTGATTTTAAGCCTGTTCTGAGCTGATTGTGTTGTTATATTTGCAGCACACACTTTAACACGACTGCTGTTCGAAGTATGATCAGCTGCACTCAACTGGATGGATTAATTTCTGAACATCTGACCAAACAATTGCACACTCTCGCACAGTGAGAGCAAAGCTAAGAGCCAATACAAAGAGTTCAGGGATTTTTTTTTTTTTTGCCCTTTCGTCGAAATAAAAATGTAATCACTCTCAAGGTGGCCTTCATTAAAGATGTTTGTGCTTCTCTACTGGCATACATATATGAATACAACATAATAGATCTAAAACCAGGCATATGTCGCATCAGATATTTGTAAATGCATTGACAAGTTGGTTTGCAATGACCTTTCAAAGCAGGCAGCAGTTGGTATCACAGCTGAAGGGGTTGGAGTCCAGTTCCTCCAGGCATTGTGTTTGTATCCTTAAACTTAATGCACAACTACAAAAACAAGGGTAATGACCAAGGGTTTCCCAGCCCCCTGATCAAACAAGTGCACACTCTCATCTGTTGAGAGCAGAGCCAAGAGTCCACTCTCAGAATTCAGGGCTTTTTTTTCTCTTCCCAAGGTGACCTTAATTTATTTACTATTACTTTCAGAATGACCATCCAATTTACCATCAAGATATGATTTTGAGAGTTTCTGCCCTCCCTAACTCTTGGTTGTGTCTGGCCACATCTTGGATTTGAAAATACAATAAAAGCACCATATAATCTATCATTACCAGTCTCAATAACAACTTATTTTCAGTCAAGTTTATGAATATATTATAGAGGATTTCAGGTTTGCTTTTGGAGTAAAGATAATTTTGATTTAATGTAAGTTAAATGCGCCAAACAAATGTGTTTTACTCCTTTAAACAGACTTTACAGTATGCTAGTACAGACTTGGACCAGCATATATTCTCCTCAAAAACAGTTTGGAAATGTTATTTCAACTTATCATTTCACCCCTTTAAATTACCAATTCATAATAATTCCTTATTGTGGGAAAGCAGTCTTTACAACAAGGTACAGTACAGGCCAAAAGTTTGGACACACTTTCTCATTCAATGTGTTTTCTTTATTTTCATCACTATTTACATTGTAGATTCTCACTGAAGGTATCAAAACTATGAATGAACACAAGTGGAATGATGTACTTAACAAAAAAGTGTGAAATAAATGAAAACATGTCTTATATTTTAGTTTCTTCGAAGTATCCCCCCTTTGCTCTGATTACCGCTTTGCACACTCTTGGCATTCTCTATGAGATTCAAGAGGTAGTCACCTGAAATGGTTTTCACTTCTCAGGTGTGCCTTTTCAGGGTTAATTAGTGGAATTTCTTGCCTTTTTAATGGGGTTGGACCATCATTTGTGTTGTTCAAAAGTCAGGCTGATGCACAGCCGACAGCCCTATTAGACAACTGTTAGAATTAATATGGCAAGAACCAATCAGCTAAGTTAAGAGAAACAAGTGGCCATCATTACTTCAGTGAGATTCTACAATGTAATGAATGATGAAAATAAAGAAAACACATTGAATGAGAAGGTATGTCCAAATTTTTGGCCTGTACTGTATGGATCGTGCATTTGTGGAATGAGCAACAGAGTTGCAGCATCATTCGATGTCTTCCCTGGTACTATTTTCAAACTTTGGACCAAGTTTTGTGAGAGCGGTGAAGTCAAAGACAGACCAATAGTCGGGGGGCCCAGGAAGACAACACCTCAAGATGTCCGGCTCCTCATCCTTGCTCCACTGTGGAACCACAGGCTTTCACACAGGATAGGAAGGGATTTTTTCCACAGTCTAAGGTAGTGTTTACAAACTTTTTGAGGAGAATGCATGGTTTATCAGCTTGTTTGGTATTCTGAGCTTTCAAATTGCAACTTGCCTGCAGTTGATTCTCAGTTTAAATTTACCAACTTCTGGTGCAACAAGCTCTGAATCCTCAGTCGGATATACTGTGGGACAGAAGGTGTCACATTTAAAGTAGTCTTTGTCATACATATAGTAGTAAACTCCTGATCCAGTGTAAAATAAGTTTGTGCGAGATATTATTTTGCACACGCAACAATGCAGCAATTAGTAGGTTAACACTATAAGACTTCAAGTATTACAACATCTCAACAACAAAACATTCAACCGACATAAACACAATGAGTTATTTTTCACCTCTTTAGATCGAGGCAGTGTTCAAGTCCATCAAATAGCACAGCCTGCTCTTGATTGATTAAACTTTATATATTCCATCATTATCTCCTATAACAATACTTATGGAAATGTCCTCTTAAATATAAAGAATGTTACTTCCTGGACTTTTTCTGAGTACTTCAGCAGACAGCTTCTCTCAAGGTGGCCTCAAAGTGGACTAGCCAATCCATCTCCACACTGCAGCAATAATAACTTTTCCACAATGCCACGCTCAGTCACCTCAATAAATAAGCAATTTAGTCTCCACCTCTCAGCATGGGACTCCATCAGACCTGCAGCAGACGCGGACATGAAGGAAACTCTGCAGAGTGAAGAAATGACCGAGTATTTGGGGTTTCTTTCATCTAAAATTCACAAAGAAATCTGACCTGTGGCTGCTTTTTTCATCAGCTTACATCATCTCCATCTGTCTTTAGGACTTTGATTTCAATTCTGAAATATATATGTATAATTCAATCCACATGGCTACCATGCCCCAGGTTATATAAAAAAAATTACCAAGGCAGACACCAAATTGTGGCTGCGGCTTTAAATGTATTCATACTCAAATTCTTTAAAAACACAGAGCCTGCAGGATGCTATCAAGTGAGTCCAGGATCCCGCTGTGCTGGGACACGGTCCTCCTCTCCATGTAATGTGTTTTATTTTGTCTCATCCATCCAAGGTTAAGATTAAAGGGAGAAGGAGCAGATCTAGACAAGTGTTCTGCTAGGGAGGAATATATTTAATATTTTTCTACCTTGCCAGATTTCTGGAACAAACAGGAAATAGGGACACCCACACTGAGCATCATAAACTGAGGGGCCGTTAATATCTTGCATTTGCATCCATTTTGGGCATTTGGAAACCAAGATATCGGCACTTAGATAACATTTTATATTAAAACTATGACATCAGTGGCAATCTAGAGAAGTCTTACTTGTTCACCTCATGGAAGCAACAACATTTCCAGTGGCTATTGTGGTCATTGGCACACATTGCATATTTCATGCCACAATTTGGACAAATTAGTGCATATATTTAATACAGTGTTAAGGTTTTAAATAAAGGTCAACAAACAATCCAGATGAAGACATCCCAGACCAACTCCATATGCATTCTGACCTATTTTGTATATGAGGTAAATCTTCTTTAAGCTTAAATTTCAACCACTTGGTACCCATATGTCCATCCCAGATGTTAAGGCATAACATAAACAGGCTCTGTGAGAAGAATTAGGCCATTCCTTCTGTGGTTGGTAAGCAGAAAGAGTGTCACTGAACTGCACTACAACATCAGCAAAACTCAAGATAAATGACCCACCATTCATCTT